>OX637863.1:13427806-14627806 GCA_951802705.1 Netelia virgata | reverse complement strand
GTTCCGTGTAATTCCTCCGCTCTTTGAAACATCTCAAGCATAGCATCAGTTTTCATTTTGTCTGCACAACCGACGTGATTTGCGCTACAGGATTCAGCATGGTTTTCTAGCCAATTTTGATATTCCTCTGGATCAGATTTGCCTTTCCACAGAGCGCATGCCTTACAGTATGCAGATTTCACACAAATATCAATAACTTTTTTCGAGTAATAACCGATAATGTCGTGACGCCATCTAACGAACTAAAACCGCGTTTACGCCAAGTTCCATCACCAGAAACTGTCAATCCATCTACTTTTACACACTTTTCAGCGGTTAATTTTTTTTCTTGTTCACCAACTGGTTTGAATGGCATTGTCTTTAAAGATTCTGTAGCACCACGAATCTGTTTCACGATAGTATCGTAGAAAGATTGAAAAATAAGGCGCGACAAGTCCATGAAAGCACAAAATTCTCTGCTCCAGCCAATGACACTCCAAGCAATCGCGTCGCAAAAATAAATCGACGGCTCACTTCGTAGGCATTTTAAATTAACGGGCATGACGTGATTTCTTTTGGAGTATAGGACTTGCAGTTTATCACAATTTTTAATCCGAGTCCTCTTCGACTAGATTCACAAAATTCAACATCACTTCCACACACTTTACATTTCACGTGCGCACTTATTGCCATAAAAACACCAATGAAATTTGTTAGTATGTACCCGACACTTGGATTCACCGTAACAGAATCTAGCTGGCCATTGCTCAACTTTCTCGCAGAGCTGCTGCTAGCTCTCGGCTCTTCTCTCTCCAATTGATATTGTAACGATTTTATAATGATGTTTTATTTAAATTCACAGTATTCGAATGTTTTTATTTTACAGGCAAGATTACGTTCTAACGATTATTTGTTTAACAGATGATGGCGGTAATTGTTTATTTGATAATTCGACGTTGTTATCAAATGTTCCCACTTGCCAAATGGCACATTTTAGTCAATGTATATTTAATATTATTACATTCGTTTTACATACTTTTCTTCGAGTTGAGAGAGAGAGAGTTGTGCAGATGCGTTGGTTTTGACTTCCGGCGTAATATTCAAAGCCTCCTCCTTTAGGATGCTCCCAGATTTGATGTCCGTAGGTGCTTTGTATAGAATCCTCCCAAATGATGGAGTTGAAGGTGATTCTTGGTCCGGTGTAAATTGTCGATCGACGAAGGCTCGCGGATTGTGTCAATTAATTGTGCTGCTGATAGAGCGTTTTGAGGTACCTCTCTTGGCTTTGCTGTTCGCGGTGCGAGTGAGTGTCCGGTGTAAATGGTCGATTACTCTCCCCTCCTTCTCTCAGATTTCGTTCTCTTCGAAATTTCTCGAAGAGTTTCTTGTGTTGTGTTCTCTCTTTCTCTCTCCCTCTCTCTCCTTTTCCACCTCTCTGTCTTTTCTCTATTTCTTTCTCTCTCGCTCTCTCTCTCCTTAGATGCCTTATCCTTTCAATATCTATTAGGTGGACTCGTCTTCGACCGTTTCCTATCACTCCTTCTTGTTGGTTTTCCGACGATATGTCTTTTTTATTTTCTATCCATCACGATATACAGAATACACGATAGAAATCGAATGATAGATACGAATCGTACGACTGCCGAAAGCCAACTGACCCTTTTCCTGTCGGATTCTTCTATGCTTAATTGCCGGGTTTCTATTCAATTCAGTAACGAGAATTTCCCATCTCTCCCCTCCTAGCGAATACAATACATTTACCGAAATACATTAAGGAGGATAAGGGTTCATAGGGACCAACAAAGGATGGCCAGGTAGCAAACCTGTGTAATAGTTGCACGTCTGCCGCGGTCGTACGCTTGGAACGGTTTCACATAAAATGCTGTATCTCTGTCAATTTTACGAATTTCTTTACAAAATTTGTTGAGAGCATTATTAACAAATGCATCTTTCAGAAAAAGAGAATGATTTTTGTTTACCGAGGTTCGGAGCCTTATATCTGCCCGGCAAATTGGGAATACGTTTTAGGTTGGAACTTCAAGCTTTAAGTGCAATCGTACGTCGGGATACGCCCTTGTCACTTTTTACAAAACTCCCATAGAAGCATCAATCAGTAGAGAGGGTTGCATCAATCCATATAGCAGCTATCTCGTTCTCTTATTGGAGTTCACCAAAATTCAGCAGCGTTATGCAGTTAATTACGGTCTGAATAGGAACATTCAAGCTATTATTAACTAAAATATTAATTATCGGCAGGAGAGAAAAAAACTAACGCCAAGTTCCGAACCCATAGAATGGTAGAAGCTCGAAATACGTAAAAAGCGGTAGGAATCGTGACAGACTACAACCGTCTCATGTTTCTCTATTCCTCCGCTAATGGCCGATCGAAGGAGAACTGGGTGGTATGCTCGGAGTGGAAACGATGAACTGATGTAATTAGTCAGCCGAAATTTACGAGCTATATACCAAATTACATCAACTGAATCTTCAACGAAACTTAATTAGAACAGAACAAAAATAACCTGATAAAATTTAACAAAATACCTAGGCAATTTTTATTATGTAGTAATAGACATCTTAAAAAGGCCTGTAAACGAAAAGTTATTTTCAATAAACTATATTCTACAAATGATGAATTAATCACTTTTAATGGCTTATCACGCCGCCGTATATTGGATACGGTCAAAAAGGCAGAGAGTATTGCGATAGACCTCAGAATTCCCTGTGTATAAATTAAGATAGAACAATAGATAGACAATAGATGAATTATCGTAGATTTTAAACTACAGTAGGCTATTGAGACATGGCTGGAACAGTGCTTTCTTATTGTAAAATGTTTGCAGTTGGTGGTAAGGTAAGGGTTTCTGGGGAAGAAGACACCGTTACCAGAGCTCAATTTTTGTATCAATTTATCTCTCCTCGCGGTAAGTATTACTTCCCTCCGAAAACTCGGTCTTTTTAAATGTATAGCATAGAACAGCTCCGCGATACGCCCCTAAGTTCATTTCATGATTGGTGAAAACTTTTCAAATTACTTTTTTTAACAATTTTGCGTAAAAATACTAGATTTTAACAGAGAAACCTTCACATATAATAACTGTTGCACAAAACGATCTTCTGGAAATCGTTCTTCAAAAATTGTATCCTGACTAAAAACGTTGGGACTTGCTTCTCTTGATCATTTTTACTTATTTTTTCGTGAACTTACATTCAACCTCTAGCTCTACATTCGATAGAATAGTAATGTCAAAATGAGAGAAGTTCGGTAGAAAGGCTGAAGTTGTTCTTCTCGAGCACGAGTTATCTATTTGTTGTGCTAGCACTTTTGGAATACCATTAATGCGTTCCCTTTCATTTAAGCTACAACCAACTGTCGGTGTAAAATCCAGATTTTTTCAACTATTGAGAAATCTGTATTCAAATTCAGAAAATGCTAGCATCGGATATTAATAACTCGGACTATTACCTGGCAAAAGACGCCTGACGGCCCTAATTAGGTCCAATTCTCTAGAGACTTTTGAAGGCACATAGGTAAGTTCATACGCGGCTAGAATTTTATATTATTTCATCTATGCTCGGAAATTGAAAATCCTGAAGGCTAAACCATTATTTTTTACAAGAATCTTTAATGTTTGCGTGTAGAAGCAACGGTGAGAGGCATTTTTCAAAAACTTTAAGCGTCTACAAAAATTACGATATGTGTACAAACATATTAATACATTGGGCAGTGCTATATATGCACATAGATTGATATATAACATGGACGAATACGATACACATTTGAACATTCCGTCAAACTATTTTGGGTATAATCGGACCTGATGCTACGAGACATCCACCATATCATAAGCACAATAATCCTGGATACGCAACGGTGAGTAGTAGCAGCAGCAGGCTGAACAGAAACACGAAGCACCGACGCTAGCAACCAACACCCCCGCGCGTCCCTCAACAGGGACCCGATATTGATCCGACGACGCGGCAGTGTCCCTTTCTCTCTCTGTGTCCCGCTCCGTCATTACTTTATGCTCAGCTTACTGGTACTATCGGGCTCGTACTGCTCTATAACGTTATAATTTCCCTCCTCTGCTTAAAAAATACATCATAATAGATTATATAAATCAAAGAAAAGAACATTTCAAATATATGTGTATACGTTGTGTTCATGAAACGTTTTTCCGTTCTCGCTGCATCACGCGCAGTCGTACTATATTTGAAGAAACCCGATAGAATCTCGAGCCAAGTATACGGCAAGCGACCTTCTCCGTCTCTCACCTACTCGAAGAAGCAAAATTCATTCAGGTGCGCAGACAGAACTTGTTATAGTTTGGGCTCCGTTCTAGCTTCGTAGTTATTAGAAAAAAAACTCAACGCCATTGTTTTCAATACCCACGCATTATCTCGCGATGGATACCAAAGATTAATCATTGTCTCAACTATGCGGTTACACGATATCTCTAATGTGGGCAAATTATGCGCCAAGTTTATCAAGGGATAGCGGCAAAACACAAAAAACTAATGGGAACCAGCAACATTCGTCGAGTCTCGACCATAACTGATGGGTGTGAACATTGAAATATGATTGACAACACTCTTATAAGTAAAGACAGCAAGACCGTTTTTAAATGAATGAATTCGTATGAATAACGGCAGTGAGGAAAATTGGATATGAAATGTTCGTATTTACCCATATATTGCTTGATAGAGAAGGGTGGGAGAAATTGCCTGTAATACAACCTACGAACTGCTGAACGAATATTGAAGGGCAATGGAGCAAGCCTCTCCAAAAAATTACAAAATTTCTTACTACCAATATAGATATAATAATTAAGCACGCATGTAATAGGCAAGTTCGAAATATTTATTCGGTAGTCTGTTTGTGTAACCTTATAGGTACGGACAGACCTGCTCATTACTAGCGCCAAAGCATGCCATTATTGAACAATTGCTACTTCGTAGCATGTGTGTCGGAAAAATGCTAATAATGAGCACGCTTATTACGAGTATTCTCAAGAATCAACAGTTGTTTGATTTTCGGGCATGCTACTTGCGGCACGGGTGGGAGGGGCCGTGTTTTAAGCACGTCTGAACACGTTTGCATATGAGCATGCTAGAATAGATTCGATCTCGATACACGACAGGTGCCTTAAACTAGCATGCTTATTACTGGCAAATGTGAACAACTGCAGGGCATACAAATTGTCAGCATGCTTATAAGCGTATCGTTTTATGAGCATGTGTGTCCGTACCTTTAATCATTTTCCTCATTTCCGGACTCATGTGGTGGTTATTATAAATCAAATTATTTTAATCCTTTAATATCAACTCTTTTCTTAAACTTTTTATATATGTTGACGTTAAAAGCTTGACTTTACGCAGTCAAATCACCTCCCATGTTATTGTGACTCTCATTTATTTATTGATTTTGTTTACTGTAACTGATTTTTATTGATGTTTGTTGGGTCGGTTGGATGAAGTAATGAACCATTTAAGGTAGTACGCAGGTTCTGGAGTGAGCAAAAGTTAGTTCAATTTCTTATATTTTAAATGAGGTAAAATTAGTCATTTTAATGTCGCATTATATCTTATGGTATATACGTATACATGTATACCCTTGTAGGGATATACTGAAGTAATGTTAACATACGCGAAAACATTGTCGGTCGGTGTCGGCACGCGCTGACACGACACGCCATGGTCCGTGTCGGATAATGTGTAAAGTCCTTTCATCAATCTTTATAGGTTATGATAAAGACTATATAAATTGTCAGTAAAATCTATTTTAGGTAGCAAAGAATTTTAGTAACTCCATAGGGTATGCCATGGGTAAAGACAAAATCATTGACCTACTCTGAGCCATGCCTTAGAAATTTCCATATAAGACCCCGGATTTCCAAACGTTGCTTAAGAATTAAACAATGTATTTTTGAATGCTGTTTTGACAATGTGAAGAAAAATGCGGTTTGTGGAAAAGATACAACAAAATTTAGGTTGCTTATTAGTCGCCTTAAGGGGTCACGTACAGTTAGGACTTCGAAAAAAGGGGTTTTTTGCGAATTTTTTTTGGGGACACATTTAAATAATTAATCGTAAATCTTTTTCCATACAAAAGACATATATTTTAAGTAAATAATACAATTTTTTCATTGCAAAATATGCAGAAATTTTTCCATAACCGCACGTAACGTAGGGGTCCCAAAAAAAGGTCCTCCGCGATGATCAGTGCAGCTCGTCACCGGATCGTCCGAAATCAAAATAAAAGTAGGGATCATTAGTTAATGACATAATGCTCCGGTTGATCGAAGGATTTGAAAATTTTATGATTTTTCACAAAATGGTGGATGTTGGAAGTCAAAGTTGTATTTTCGACCCAAATTTTGCTCACATTTTCAGCTATAAAAAAAAAAAATAATCGCATAGAAAAATCCTTTGTTCATCCGGAGGACAATTATGTCTAGAAAAAGTGAGCAAAATTTCAAGTCGATCGGTAAAGCCGTTTCCGAGGTACAGTGATCACCGTGTTCGAAAACATAGTTTCGAGAAAAACGCATTCAAAGTTTTCAGTACGATTTACATGCAGAAGAAAAATTTCCGTTCAAAGTTACATATCTCCATACCCAACAGTCGGATTCGTCTCAAATTTTCACAGAATACTTTTCAAATGTGCTACTTTTAGAAAATGTAAAAAAATCGATTTTTTGAAAATTCTAACTGTACGTGACCCCTTAATAAGATATCCAATATCGCATCTCCCATTGAACCCTTAGGGTACGACCTATAAAAAAGTTTCGTTGAGTACGATCATGGGTTACGCTAACCCAAGAAGTTTAATCTTTTTATTAACAAAAGTTATAGTTGAAAATATAAACATCCGTCCTAAACTTTTCATCGAAACGCGTTTTTTTCGAAAGCTTGTATTTTTATGAAAAAAAAAAAAAGATAGCGACATTTAACAAGCGGCTTTAGAAAGGTAAAAGGGTGTACTTATAAATGGATTTAGCCGTTTTCCGATTCGCTGCAAAAAGTATATTTTTTGAAGTACGCAAATGGGCGATTTTCGATGCAGCGAAAGAAAGTTATGGAATGAATTCATCATAAGTGTTCTAAGAAAACATATTTTAACACCTTTAAAATAATAAAATTTTATATACCAGTCCTTTGATGTGTAATATGTACGAGAATTCGGGACGACGCCTTCCGTTATACACTCGTTCTCACCGATTATTATCGGCATTGTACAGTTTAGGGTAAACATTTCCCGAACTTGAATTTCAAATGCGTACTCTGTCTACACTGGGCACCAGCTGACGCGGCCAACCGACCTTTCGACAGTTGGGACTTCAAAGTTGTTTCCCGCCCCTAGGCCGGACCCCCGTCATCGATTCCTATGAAAATGGCGCGACTTTGAAAAATCGCTCGGGTTACGCTAATCCAGATCGTACCCTGAGGGTTAAAACCCTCAAAAGTGGCATTAAGATGTTTACTCAGAGAATGTATATAAAAATATGTCTACAAACTGGAGATGGGTGAAAATGGATCCTACGGAGAAAAAAAATGCCATGAAAAAGAGACTAGTCTCACTTAAACGATTTGTCAGTTGAATTTCCGTGACGACGACACATGCAGGAATGCGAATGTATTGTAACGGGGATTCTGCATCCTCGGGTCACCTTCGTCCATCGGCACCTCGCTCGCGCGTCCCTAACTGCCGACGCGGGGGCCAGTCATGTTTTGTAACGCAACGACAACACCAAATATAACGATAACGGAAGACGGGAGCAATCTCACCGAAAAGACGATCAACGAAACAGGCTGATAGCCGAAGAGGCCGCTTTTTGTTTAGCTGGAAGCGACGAAACCGGACTAAATCTGGACGCGTTGGCGAGTGCACGGCGGTGACGGAATTGCTCGGCCACTCAGGCTGCTAGGTTAGGCAGAGAGGGTCGGGGTTGGCGGACAATGGATGCGAAAACTCGATCTCGCGCGAGCCAATGGCTTGAACGCGTCACGGAATACGAGAGACGAAATAAAAATTTAATATTGACTTTGATATTATTCAAGAACTGCCGATGGCCATGGCTCACCTTCACCTCGGAATCCTGCAACTTAGCTTATGTCGCTCGGACACAGTGTCGACATGAATGTCCGATCCACGCGGAGACACAAGAACATACTTTCAGCGTGATCGCTGACAGGAAGTTCGAGAATGCACTGTGGAAATTATATTATTTCTTTTGTATGGCGCGAGAACTAAGGCTTCGTCCTTAGGACGGGTGCGAACGTAAACAACACTGCCGTGTATACGACGCGAGCGACGCATCGTACTCGCAACGAGTGTGAGTGAGAACGAACTATTCGCGCACTACCGTAAGAGCGCAAGCTGCACCGTGCTGCGCCTCGACCACGAGGCGATCGCGAATATTTGTCAACGAGAACTTAATAGTGCCGAGATTCGTTAATGAAGGAAGGAAAATCGGCGGCGTATTCATGTCTCGAGGCACCGGAGCCCTTGAGGGTCCTCCTCGATCACGAGAACGTCAAAAGGGAGTATCAAAACCCTTTATGATTCACCGAAAATGCGCACTATGCGAAATTAAAACAAGAAAGAAAATTCACTGGAAAACGGCTATAGCGTGATACAAGATTAGACCTCTCAGTCTAGAGAGATAGAGCGAGAGAGAGAGAGAGAGATCGAATAATAATACACTGCAACGCGCAGACGGAGAGAGGACGATATGTTCCTGATGCGTAACGCGGGAGCGAGAGAAACACCCGAGCGTACGCGAGTCCCCTTATTGGCATGATTGCGATGCTTTGACGACTCGCGGTAGACTAATTGTTTCACAATCCTCGAAATCGCAAACACCAATAAATCGTCTTCCAAATTTTCATTGTCGACAGCTGCTGCCATCTCTCACCCGGTTCATCTCTTACCGGCACCAGTATTGTATCAAGCAGGATCTTAACGATAACTTCGGAGCATCTTGGAAATCATATTTCCTGGTTCATCACGTAACAAAGGGCACTACGTCAGCAGCACGAGGGGTTCCCATCCCTCGCCCTTATCCTCAAAACCGCTGTCCGTTTTGTCACGTGGTGCAACCTGCATTGGGGCGCCGGAATTTCAGCTGGACCTGCATTCCCACGACTACTCCGCGGCCGTTCTCTCCTGACGGGTTAATCGTTGCGTTGAGCTCTTCTCGCCACGTCAGGAGTGAATGCCGCAACCTTCGGCTGACCTCCAGCCACATTCATGTCCCTTATTGACACTAGAAGCTACGGAGAATAACATATGCTTCATAGAGACGGCCGAGAGGGAGACTAACTTTAACAAGAACGATATTTTGTGACCGTGATTCGTCGAAACTCAAAAAATCACGTCACGGTATATATGATATAAAAATTATTTTTGGCGGATGTCAATAATTTTTAGCTCAATATAAATGCACTTTCATCCCACAATAAACAATATTGTATGCTCTAAAAAAGTTAATTATCTAGATGAAATCTGTTTAGCCGTTAGAATCGCAGTAGAAAGGAGATCTTTATTGGAAAATGCATGTACAGTAGAAATATAAAATACATTGAACGAATAGAAAATAAACAAACAAAATTTATAGAATTATCGAAAAAATATATATGTTCGATTTAATTGTATATACTAAGCAGATAGCTTCAGGCATAAAGTTAGTGATAAAGCAAAACGCGCTACACTATTCCTCAATATTCAGTCGATATGCAGCATGATCACAGTTTTTAGAAAATTCAAAACCTTGCTATACGCACTAATCTCTATTAGGATTTGGACAAACATATAAATGAGGCATTCCACGCAAAATCGAACACTCTTGAGCTTTTGGATTTCCGATTTTTTGAAATTTATTTTTTCTTTTGGTACTGGTTGAGACTAGTGTCCATGATTTTTAAAACTTTTTTTTGAAAGCCATTCAAGAGATATACATTTTTGAAAAAATAGAGTTATTTTTTGTGCAATACTCAGAGCTCCGCGAATAAATGGCCAAATTGCATTTTTTGCAAAATTTTCGTTATTAAACGTACTTTTTATAAAAAATATCGACGTTTATTTAAAACGATATTACTATGAGATTTTCAAATTTGACTGGATTGCGCGCCACGATCGGAGATGGACGTGTTTGCGATTATAAGCGAAAGTAACTGAGTTATAAAAGCCAACTTATTACAATACAATTCGACGAGTGTCTTGTACGGAATAGAGCCCCGGTGCCTGCCAATCTCGCAACAATGACCGATAGTATATCGGATGCAGACGAGGATGTAAATGCAGACATGCAAGTAGAAAATAGTGCAAATCGTTTACAACAAACAAGCATCGATGTCATTCGAAATAAATGTCAACAACAATCAAGCCAGCGAGGGGAACAAACACATACATACACTTAAGTAAGTCACTCAAATAAAAGTGCAGTATGGTTCAAAGTGCAGTAACTAGTATAGTTCTTTCTCGTAATTTAAGCTCCTCCAATACCAGTCCTCCAATACTAGGCCAATCACCATTTTGGCAAGACGTTCATCTCAGGAAACGTGCAAGAAAAGCAGACAGTCTCTTAGACAATGATATCGAGCGATATAAACCTACCAACAACAACAGATTCTTCCCTCTCAGAGACGAGCTATGCTCATCAAGCGCGCAGAATGTAAACACCGATATTAATCGAACAGTAAGTAAGAAAAGAAAGGAACCGAATCCACCTCCGATATTTATACCGGGTGACAACTATATCGCTGACCTAGCGAGTAAATTGGACGAACAATGAGCAAAACGGACTATACACATCAAACTATCAACAGCAGTGGTAACCTGAAAATCATGCCAAAAATCTTCGAGGCATATAGAAAAATGGTGAAAGCGCTAAATAAAGAGGGACCATCATACCACACTTTTCAGCTAAACCAATTACGTTCGTACAGAGTTGTTATTAGAGCTCCCCCCCCCCCCCCCCCAACGCCCAACCGGAATCAAAGACACGACCGAGAAACATGGTCACAGTGTACGTAGCGTAATGAATATAAGACACGGCCAAATAAAAGAACCTGCTATTCTTTGTCGGTTTAGAGACAGACACCCAGAATAAAGACATATACAAAATAGAATTGCTGCTTAATGCAAAAATTCAGATTGAAGCGGTCAAAAAGAAAACAACAATTGTCCAGTGGATCAGATGCCAAAGGTACGGCCGCACAAAGTCATATTGTAGACAATAATATAGATGTGTTAAACTCGGAGGCAACCACAATACAACCATATGCACAAAAACAAGAGAAACCCCAGTTAAATGCGCACTATGCGAGGGAGGGCACCCTGTAAAATTTATCAAGAGATACTCAGTAAACGGGAGGCAGCAACCCAAAAAAGCCCCATTGATACAGGCCTAGGGCCACAAACTGAAATCCGATCGAAACACAGTTTTCTCCAACATCTGAAACTGGCTCACCGCACGGAATACCTCGTTCCTATGCATCAAGACAGAAACAACAACACAATAAACTCCATTGAAAAATCATTTAAGGACTTTAAAACAGTTCTAGAAAAACAAAATTAACTCCTACAAACAATGCTAACACTGCTAACCACCGTGCTAACCAAGTTCTCGATAAAATGACCCAAATCTATGGGTTCTAACAGTTCTTTGGAACGCAAATGGCCTGGCTCAACACCGCCAAGAGCTAACCACGTTTTTACACGTAAACAAAATTGATATAATGCTAATCGCTGAAACACACTTTACAGACAAAAACTATCTCAAAATCGCGCAGGATATAGAATTTATGACAC
The DNA here is from genome assembly GCA_951802705.1 of Netelia virgata. NCBI lineage: Eukaryota > Metazoa > Arthropoda > Insecta > Hymenoptera > Ichneumonidae > Netelia > Netelia virgata. The sequence goes on along the minus strand of OX637863.1, from coordinate 14,616,012 downwards.
CAAGCACCCTGACGGCACAGCACACGGCGGAACAGCAATCATCATCAAAAACTCAATCGAACAACATGGACTAAATGAATACAGAAAAGACCACCTGCAAGCAACTAGAGTCAAGATCGAAGACTGCAAATACGGCTCTATAGCTATTTCGGCGACCTGCTGCCCCCCTAAACATAAAATTTTAAAAACAGAGTTCAGGAATTACTTTGAAACACTGGGTCAACGATTTATCGCTGGCGGTGACTGGAATGCCAAACATCCATGGTGGGGGTCAAGACTGACAACTAGAGGTAATGAACTCCACAAAACTTTAACCGAAAACAACCTTGATAAGCTGTAAACAGGAGAACCCACGTATTGGCCCACAGATCAGAATAAAATCCCCGACGTGCTGGATTTCTTTATAAAAAAAGGAATTGATAAGGTCTGTACAAACCTACAATTCTCCCAAGACATATTACCTGATCACACTCCCGTGATGCTAACACTGAACAGTGTTGTCATACATAAACAGAATACTCCACGACTACATAACAAGAAAACGGACTAGCTTGCCTACAGGGAGAACATAAACAATAACGTAGACCTCAAAACATCACTAAAAAATAAGGACGAGATAACCGACGCTACGGAATACATCACCTCATTGATACAACACCCAGCCTCGGAAGCCACTCCAGAAGCATCCACGAGAGATTTAGACAAACACTATGCACAAACAATATTGGAAAAAGTAACCGAAAAAAGAAAACTGAGGAGAAAATGGCAATTAACGGGAAATCCGATTGACAAAACCGCACTTCATTGAGCTAGTCGCAGACTAAAAAAACTCATTGGAGATTTTCAAAGTGACGCCGTACAGTATAATCTGCTGAACCTAACCAACACACGTAGCACTGACTACTCTTTATGGAAAACTACAAAAAGATTGAAACAACCGGCACAATAAAAAGCACCAATCAGGAAAGCCGATGGTGACTGGGCCTAGGAGCGATCTTGAAAAAGCAAAAGTATTCGCCAAACATCTTGCGAATGTATTTTCCATATCCATCTCAAAAAGATATCGAAGAAATTTCCGAATATCTCGAAAGTCTACTTCCCATGAATCTACCAATAAAGCCGTTCACCGTAAGAGAAATAAAAACAGAAATTATGCAATTAAAGTCCAACAAATCTCCTGGGCACGACCTAATAACTGGAAAACCTCTGAAATATCTGCCAAAAAAGTCATAGTTTACATAACACCTTACTCAACGCAATCATACGCACGTCGCAAATCCCCTGCCAATGGAAGATCGCTGAAACCATAATGATTGCAAAGCCAGGAACATCGCTGAATGAGGTTACATCCTACCAGCCCATAAGCTTATTGCCTACTATGTCCAAAATATTCGAAAAACGATTGCTTGCAAGAATACAACGCATAATAGTCCAAATAGCAATTTGGAATCCGAGGAAAGCACTCAACAATTGAGCAAGTAAACAGAATTTACAAGGTGATTTTCAACTCGCTAGAAGACAAAAAATACTGCTCAGCTATCTTCCTGGACATACTGCAGGCATTCGACAAAGTATATTACCGTAGCGATATTTGCGGACGATACAGCCTACCTTTCAGTGCACGCAAACACCAAGGTAGCATCCAAAAGACTTCAAAAACATGTTAAAGTTGCGGAAACATGGCTTGACAAATGGCGGATCAAAGCAAGCAAATCTAAATTCGTCAATACAGCATTCACCATAAAGGCATGAAAGTTCCCGAATATGAAGCTATACGACCGAAATTTACCCACAATTAATGAAGTAAAATACCTTGGAATGCACTTGGATCGAAGGCTAACATGGACCAATCATATTAAAACCAAACCGAAGGAACAGGACATGAAACTACGTAAAATGTACTGGCTCATTGGACGGAGGTCCCAACTATCTTCCCACGATAAACTAAACATTTACAAGGTCATATTGAAGCCAGTATGGACTTATGGAATACAGTTATGGGGAACGGCCGCAAACTCCAACATAGAAATCTTACAGAGATTTCAATCAAAAATTCGAAGAATAATAGGTTCACTAATAATTAAATATATGCTCAATAACTACCCCAATTATTATTTCTCTACCACCTTTCCTTCCACTCAAAAACAATTTTCAAGAAAGCGCTTTTTTTAGACCGCTACACTGGTGTTAGCCCTTAAGGAAAAATATATACACAAAATAAAGTATTTATTATGCTCGGAAAAGCTTTTTTTTATCACGCATCATTTATTTTTTTACACGTTTAAATATTTTATATATTTGAGGTTCAACATATAATGAAAATTCTTCAAATCACAAAGTTTCATTTCTGGACTGGACTGGAATCATACAATGATATTTTTGCGTTTATGTTATTGTCTTTTCTCTGTTATATCTTGTCTCTAATGCTTCACAGCATTTTATTAACCTCGTAACGTCCTAACAGCACCTTTCATTTCGTTCAATCGGAATGGTAAATCATGTTTCATGATAGGCCTTGTAACCAGTATCGGGTTAATAGTTCATAAATATCAAAGGTACACCGTGACAAAATCCCGTTTCAAGTACGTGCCAAGCGCGTTTCGAAACACGCGAAAGCATGTGAATTCGAACGCAATCACGTTTCAGGTACACCCTTTATCGCGTACCAAGCGCGTTTCGAAACGTGCTTGGTACGTACTTTACCGTGTAGGCGGTACACGCTTGATAATCGGTAAAGCGTGTAACGAAACGTGGTTGAAACGAGCTTGGTACGCACTTTACCGTATACCAAGCACGTCTCAAAACATGCTCGGTACGCGCTTTGCACGTAGTATTGTCTGGTCTGCAACAGGATTATCATATGCTTGGTACTTTAATACGTTTCCGTACTACTCTTAGATAAAACCCATCCCTAAGATAATATCGTAATAAAACACTACAATATAATAAGCTATAAATAGATACAGTATAGATATAAGATATACATAAATCATACAGAATTCGTCCTTTTCGGGATAGTGGGTTGTCTCGCATCTTTCATCGCGGTCGAGAGACTGATTATTTCGGCAAAGGGCTCGCGTTTATAATCCCAATGGGGCGTCGCTTCGCGCGCAACAAACGCGAGATCGCTATGCGCTACCGATCGGCCGCGCATAATACAAAAAGCATGGGCAAACACGATTGAAATACACTATTATGTGGCAGAACTCCGTGTCGACGGTACGCAAAAAGTACGTTTCAACCGTGCAACGAAACGTACATGAAACGGACTTGGCACACACTTGAAACGTACTTTTCTGTGGCAGGTTTTTGTCAGAGCGCTGTCAACGACGAACTTAAAAATCCTTTAAGAATTGAGCGAGGTATTGAATACTCATGAATATAATAACATAAGCCGGCAGCACGTGTGCTCTCACGCATGCTATGCACACACAGAGCCACAAACATGCACGAACGCTAGTCTCGCATCGAGCACCTCACCAGGAGGTGGAGAGGCCAATGCCCTCCAGACATGGAAGGTATTGAGGAAATCAAACACGCGGGTTGAAATATAACTAGCTAGAGGACGGAACTCCGAATATGAATGAAACATGGAGGACGTAAAAACAAACGGAGTACCCAAACTGAATGAGGGACGCACATGGTAAAACAGCCATATGTATATGTGGTGACTTAGATCTAGCCAACGGGCCAGCTGCTCCCTCGGCTAGCTTGATATGAGTGGCCATTCAGGTGTGAGAATGCACAGCTGCTATTACCAGTCCAGCGCCTCCATCGACGCATTCCTAGGATCTTTCGACGCCCTCTTTACCAATGCGAGTCCCTCTCTGCTCGCGCTAGCCGGGCTTGAAGGCTTGAACCCCTGGATAACGGAGTGGGGAATGGGCATGCTGGAGGAAACCATCGTACGGGGGGGGGCCTGTCCGACAACCAGTTCGACTTCAGGAAGGGTCACTCAACGATTGATGCCTTCAGCCGAGTGGCTAGCATGACCACTCCAACCAGATCCTGATGTATGATACCGACAATGGCCGTCTTATAACATAGTAGGAAGGGTAGAACGTCGGTACGACAAGCTACTAACAAGGAAAGGTCTTCCGGGCACCCCGTCGAATTTCGATAAAATTTGGTATACTTGTAGAATGGACAAAAATAGGCGACACGTATTGTTTTATATATGCCGAATCCGAGGTTTAAGGGAGGAAACCACATTAGGAGGTTCAAAAAGTTAATTGTTTTATTGCCTGAATCGCTAGCTTAACTATCCAAGAATACGCTGTCAACATTTCAAAGCGAAATTCGCATTCGTTTAGATTTTATGAGCATAGAACCGAGCGCTAACCAGGTACAGGCTACAAGCTCGAGCGCACAGCAAGTTTTTCTCAAAATTACTTTTTTAACATTTGCGGGAAGTCTAAGTTAAGAAGTAATGAATCGATCATTATGGAAATTGACAATATGATTCTTTATGAAATTATGAAATATATGAACCAACTTTTGAGATGATACTACGATTTTAAGGGTGTTTTTTGCGCATAATTAGAGAAAAAAATTGTTGAAATTGAAGTAAATTTTGCTATCTGCAAAATTTTTCATTTTCATTATATTCACCTGCATTGAGGTTCTTTCGGAGGTAATATTCTTAGAAAGTAAGTTGTTAACCTATTGCCGGACCAAGCTCATGAGAAGAATCGGTGAGCGTGGAGAGACGGACTAACCAATCAGTGCGCTGGAAAGCGCTGTGTGCGACTGTGGCCGTGTGGTAGTGCGTGCGTGGAGCTCCCACTTCACCGTGCGCCAGGACCGTATTTGCCGCGTTGCATTCGTTTTGATCGAAGCGCCTACAATTTTTCAACAAGACCGAGACGCACGGGCCTGAGCGCGCCATCCCCACTCTCGCTACTCAGCGCCTAGCTGCTGAGTGGGGACTCTCGACGATCCGGCAATGGGTTAATGTAAAATAAAAACCTTTTTAATTTCCAATGATTATTGGGATGGCTACACGTCTCGCAATTGTAGAACTCTAGTTACGACTCTTAGTGGACATCGAAGCGTAACTTTATTATGTCTGGTTGAAATTATTTTTAAAAATTCACAAAAGTTGTTCGAAATATGAATAAAATGATGTAAAAATTGTATTGAATTCTAATTATTTCTTCCCACCCCACAAAAAACCTAGGAAATTAGTAAAAATGAGTCCAGTAATGCAGTTTCCCCCCTTATGGGGTGAAAGGCGCCCTCGAAAATCGCGGTGTTTTTCGTTCTTCGTCGATAACGTTTTAACGGTACGATATAAAAAAAATGTTAGATTGCAACAACGTTAATTTTGTCACGTATTATATACTGGATATAAGAATGGTGCAAATAACAACAAGTTTCATATTGTTTGTTACAAAAATGCAATAAAAAAAATAAAGTTTACGGGGTATTTATTTTTCCGATATCTCATAACTAAGGGGTTGAAACTGCCCTTCAATTTTTTAGTCAATTGCATCGCATGATCAGGCAGCCTTTGACATTCCGGGGTAAATTCACGTCAATATAAGTTCGTTTCAATACGCGAGTGCACATTTGTAAATTGCACCGCTCCCCCATCCCCTAACCATCCTCCTCTCGAACGTTCAAAGTTCTTACGGTGCGGCATGGACGAAAACTTGTAGAAGTAAAAATGGGTTACAATGGAAATATAATCAGTGGAACTAGTCGATGCAATTTTTTTGGTGTTGGCGGAACGTCATGCTTAAGGGGCCAACGCACACTTAAAAACTTTGGTCTTTCGTGAACGGGCCGAGATAAAAAAAGTTTAAAGGAATACAATGTTGTATTCGTCGACTACTTCATGATACGTTCATGATGATATTGATGAATACAAGAACAAAATGGCGTATTGCTTATTGCAATCAGTAATTCGTGAATAACTGGTGTAAACCCCTCCATAAATGTCCGCTAATATTGGCACAGAAATAAGTAAGGCTGTTACTATTACGGACTAATTTCATGCTTCGGAAGCGATTCGATCAGCAACAGGGCCCGGATGGGTTCAGCTGAGCAAAGGGGGGGGGGGCAAGGCCCCTCCACCAGGTGTCCACCGGTCACGAGCGCCACATGCCACCGAAGATGCTCCCGCAAAAAACCGCAACGGGAAGGAGACCCTGAGGGAAGAGCTGCCGCCGCCTGCTGCAACTCAGGAACAAGAGCGTGCCCAAGCGAAAGACCCCGACTGAGCGACGTTCGTCATGACAGGGAAGAAAAAGAATACGCACCAGCAGCAGTAAAAGGATGTCGGCAGCGCCGACCAAGAGCAGAGAAAACCAAAACTCGGGCTTAGATCACCCACCTCGAAGCCATCCATATCAAGGCATAAGAAGCAGTGGAATTGTAACAGCGCAGTCAACAGGTCGGTGCAGTGTTTCCAGTGCGGCAAAGAGGGTCACAAGGCTGGGGGCGGCGTGGCCACAAAGAAGCAGGCAGCGCAGGAGGCTGGAGCACCAATTAGCAATGGCTAAAGTTGTCCAAATAAACTTTAACTACTGCGCTGTTGCTCAGGATCTGCCGTCTTAGCTGGCGATAAAAGAGAATGCCTACATGGGCATCTTCAACGAGGAGTACCGGCATCCTAGTGAACCAAACTAGATACAGGACTCCACCAATGAAGTGGCCATCTGCGTATGCAGAAACCTCCATATATCCAACAAGATGGACGTCCGCTTGCCCAATTTCTCCTGGGGGGGCGTTGCCGGGATAAGGCTATACAGCTACTACCTTCCATTTAGTGATATCACCGACGAATTCCTAGGATCCCTGGATGCCCTCGTAGCCAGTGCTAGAACTTCTAAACTACCAGTAGTTCAACGCATGGGCGATGGAGTGGGGTAGTGCTAAGACTAACCATTGTGGAACGCACCCTCCTCGAGGTCTTCGCGATCCTAGAGTTGGGAATGTCTAACATAGGGGACGACGCTAACTTATTTCAAAGGCGGCAAGTCATCCTTAATCGATCGTATATTCATCGATCCCAGATTGATGGGGGAAGGGCTCGACTGGAGAGTCAGCGATCAGCATACATGCAGTGACAATCGCGCCCTTGTGTACCAGTTTCAGCTGGCCGGTAGGACAGCGAGTGTGTCCAATAGACGCAAAAAAGAGAGATGGGCGCCTGTAACCTTAGACCGGGAGATGTGTTTTGCTCTCTGAAAGGAGTATCAATGGAAGGGACATCCGAGGAGAGGGCTCGAAGCCTCTCGCGTGCCATAACAGCGGCCTGCGATGCCTCCATGATCATGAAGTTTAACTCTCGCGGGTATTGGCCGGTTCACTGGTGGAACGAGGACATCGCAGCAATACGCCGGGAGCACCTTCGAACCAGGAGGCTGCTTCAGAGAGTCGTTCACAGCAAATACGAACAGGCTGAAAATACGAACAACTAACCGCGGTCTATGGCGGCAAGAAAAAGCGGCTCAAGGCTCCCATCACAGTAGCCAAGAGAAAATGCTGGCGAGTTCTGTGAGGAGGTGGACCGTGACCCCTGAGCTCGGCCGTACAAACCGGTCGCGAATAAGATCAAGCACCAGCGCCCCAACCTGTCCGGCTTTCCTGGATAGGATCGTCCGACATTTCTTCTCAAAAGATCTTGACCGGCACACCTGCACCGGCCTGATGATAATCGATGATGTGAAGTCGAGGCATCAGACGTCATTCGAGCCAAATGGAAGATGGCTGTCAGAAAGATCTCCGTCCGCAACGCCCCATGGCTAAGGTGGGTTTCTAGCCTTGCCACCAAGACCCCGCTGGTGAATGCCCCCGATATTTCAATGGCCACATTCAGCGAATGCCTACGGGAAAGTTGCGTCTCGGCACAGCAGAAGGTACAGAAGTCGGTCCTTCTGTCCAAGACAGACAAGCTCCCGGATGAGCCATCCCCGTATCAACCACTCTGCATGATGGATATTGCGGGAAAACTGTTCAAGAGGGTAATATGTGCCCGGTTAGAGGCAGCTATACAACCAGCTGGAGACCATCCGGAAACCACTTCGGCTTTTGGAAAGCTCGATCAAACATTGATGCCATTCGCCGAGTTGTGGCGCTAGCTACGGACCCCACCGGTGGCAGCCGGTGTACAAACGGTATATGTGTCATAATTGCTCTGGACATCCGCAATGCGTTCAATTCGGATAAATGAGACACCATGATGGCCTTGGAAAATCTGAAGGTGCCATTCAATCTCAGGAAAGTCATCTCCATCTACCTATAAGGCCGGACCCTACTCTATGATACCGCTATAAAGTATGGCACTCCTATATGAAGTATCTAGGGTCATTTTGGACGCGCGGCTGTCGTTCAAAGAATATCTCTTAAACGCGAGTCGACAGGCATGAAAGTGGCGCGAGTGCTTGTTGGAATCATGCCCAACGGCGGGAGACCCAAGCAGCCGCGACGGTTCCACCTCTCTTCGGCGGTGTGCTCCGTGATTCTCTACGGAGCTTCAATATAGGCCGATGCCATGATTAGCCACAGAGCCACCTGCTGGCGGTGCACCGTACGGTACCCGTTCTGACGTCTGCGATAATCGGGTGGCTGTGTATTCCGCAGTTCCCGCAGTATCGCGCAATACTTCCATTTATAAGGACGTGAACTTACCATTAGTGATTATATAACAATATTGTTTTATTCAAATTGTAATTACGATGGCACTTCATAAATTATGCGTTGGAGATTCGGTAATAATTGCTACTCTTTTGGACGAAGAGGAGGAAGAATTTTAAAAAACTAAGACGTGTGTGGGTTCACGAAATTATTCAACATCGTACATTCGAAGGACAATACTATACATTATACAAAATGCTTGTTAATAGCGATGACATATTCTACAAATACTTTCACATGCCAGAATGTAAATTTAATGACCTGTTGAGAAAAGTGGAAAGTGATATCACGGAACAAAATGCCAATTTTAGGGAAAGCATTACACTAAGGGCAAAATTAGTGGTCTGTCTTCGGTAAGTAAAACAACATTAATTTGATCAAGTTTTATTATTAAAATATCACACTAGCTTTTGTTGTGCTTATATTATTACTTATTTACTCTTAAATAGAATGAAGAAATGGAATGGAATGGCGTCGGAATGAAAAACCATTACAATTACTCACCCAGCTGTTTCATTGCTCCGATATCTCTTTCCATGCAAGATCTTTTTTCATGGAATCCATATACTCTGGGTGACTTAAATCATACAGAGATTGGAATCTTCGCACGTGTTCAATCAGTTTCTCGTCATCCATATTTTTTATCGTACAAATGATTACTACCCGCGATGACAAATGAAATACGAACAAACAAAAAACCAAAATGTGCGAAACGCAACCAGGCAACATCCCGTTTGTGATGGTGCATATACGCGGGCCACCGGCTGCGAGCACCGGTTTGTTAACATCGCGTTTCCGGACCGGTACGTCGCGTATCGGGATTTGCCTGTGTCGGGGCGGTCTTGAAACGGAACGGTCTAGTGGGTCTCAAATTGTAGTAATCCATACAAACTATATTGTTTTACATGCGACAGGGCGGTAACGGCCATAGCATGGCATGGTAAAGTGGGCAGATGCCTTAAGAGTCGCTCGTGCCTACGGTACCGTGTCGGGCATCGCTCTCTCGGTGGTCGCAGGACTTTCTCCTATACCATTTATCTTCACCCTCTACATGTGTGGCTAGAGGCATGTTCTCTCTATCTATTCCTACAACCTCTACGCTGACGATCTCCAAATTTTTCTTCAATGTACTGCCTCTGACCTTACTAACTGCGTGACCAAAGTTAATCTGTACATTGGGCTTATTCGTATTTGGGCGTATCACATCGGACTACTGTTTAATGATGATAAAATACATGCCATAATGCTTGGCAGTGACCCTTCGATTATGTTCCCTCGCAAACACAGATATCCCACCTATCATAAATGGCACATCTATTGTCCAGGACTGCCGATCGGCCAAAATTCTTTGCATTTGGCACGATTATACGCTTGGTTGGAAGTTACAAGCAACCAACGTTGCAAAAATGGCTTGATGTAGGCTCTATATGCTAAAAAGCTGCCGCAATTTTCTTCCGCAGCGTGCCCGCATCATACTCGTATCCTTAGGTAAAAGTACTTTTGCTAAACTCCTTCACGACTTACTTACAATTATCGCCAGGGTTATCGAATTGTTGATTGTCATTTTTCTTAGTATTAAATAAGCAGTATAATAGTGGTTAATGAAATAATATTGTAGTAATCGTGTATTCGTATTATAGTAATATTGCATTGTAGTAACATTATATTTGTCCATTGTGTTGCAATCACATTGTATACCAATATGTGGATCACGTGCCAGAGGATTACTTATATCCTAGAGCGGTGATAAACTATCTATCTGTTGTTCCCCACAGTACAACGAAGGAATATTTCAATGGAATATTGCAGTAGATTAAATCAACAGATATATAAAAATGCAGATTAATCATTTGGGAAATAAAAGGTGAGAATCACGTCACTAGAAATTTGCCGTGACCATATGTGGTCACAGAACAAGCAAGTTCAAAAGACTCAAACTGCGCGCTAGACAGCTTTAGAGTAAAGGCGAGAATCACGCCATCGAAATCGTCGTTATGACCATATATGGTCACAACGACCATAATGCCGAATAGGCAGTTTTGCATAGCGACCTGCGATTACCACGATAAATAATCAGTCTTAACTGCCGAGGGAAACTCATCGGTTGGTATAATTAAAGCTCGATTTCTATAAACTTGCGTAACTTTGCAACTTGTTAAACTAAATCTTACAATAAATTGTTATTTCTATTTACTTCATAAATTCGAGTTCTGCTCCTTATTGGCTAATATCCCAAATAAAAATCCTATCGTGCAACACTTACGTTCTGCCGATATAATATAGCTGTGTATCTATAGACCTCCCGGGAGCCGAGAAGGCCATGATGTACCGTGGAGGTAGGCATAAGGAAGTATACGACGTCAACCGGGAGCGCAGCCGTGACTCATGGTCCAGGAGTACTAAAGAAGAGTAGCAGTGGAGATGGGATCCAGCAAGCGAAGGTCGGTAGACCCGCTGCCTCATTCCAGTGGGTAACAGAATGGACGAGTCCAAACCACGGATTCGCGCCTTACCCAGGTGATCAGCGGAGAGAGTTGCTTCCGCAGCTACCTGCGTCGGATCTCCGTCTACGAAAGCGCGGAGTGCCCGGCATGGCCCAGAATCGACGAAGACGTAGAACATCCTCTTTTACATCGCTCTAGATGCGATGAAAAATGGGGGCGGTTCCAAAGCTGATAGAGGGATCTTCTGACCTCTAAGGGCATGAGGAGATGCCTGCTCGGCTCAAAGAACGACTGGGACGTGGTGGTTACATTCACCGCATCCATCGTGAAGAATTTGAATTCCATCAGGAAAGAAGAAGAGCGAAAAAGGATCAAAAACATCAGCGGAACCTCATCTCGGAAAAAAGAGGGCCTCGTGAGCCATAGACTGCCCCCCCCCCCGCGCGTGGTTAGTGGCAGAATGGCCGAGTCCCATATTACCATTCCAGTATGAGTAAGCGCATTTGTCAAACCACCTCCATAAAATGAAAAAAAACAGACCTACAAACGACGGACAGAGGTGATATTGTTACGTGGCGTGCCCTCAGGAGGTTGATAGGGGTAAGCTCATACAGATCTCGCAAAAGACGAATAATGGATAATACCAGGCAGGCAGGCATTAATGGGACATACAGAAACCTCGACCAGTCCTGGAAAGCAGATGTAACGGGCAAAACCGCCATATGGGCTTGCGCTAAGTATCCTTTTCAGGACATCTAAAAAAGGCACGAAGACGGCTTTGTAAAGATAAAGATAAATGGCACGTATATATTGTATACAGCAGTTATACCTAGCATGACAATAAAAAAAAACTTTGAGGGAACACTGGACCGAATCTTCACCGACGCCAAGGATCGGAACCGAGCTGTAATTGCCAGAGACTTTAATGCCGGGGCAACAGACTGGGGAAGCAGAAGAATAAACCGAATAGGGCAATCATTCTTCGAAGCTTTGCCAGCACTAAACGTAGTGCTGCTCAACGATAGTAGATCTCCTCTCTACGTCAAAAGTGAGGCAAGCTCCATCATAGATCTTACCTTCGTTAGTAGTGGCCTTGCAAAAGAAAAACCACACTGGCAGGTGAAATATATCTAAGCACATAACTACTATTAAGCTATAACATTGGAAATTGGGACACAACAAAGATGCATCAATTGCCCGAAGGACAGCCCTAGAACGACGCGACGGAAGACGAATGCGTTTAATGAAGAAGTGTTCCGCCTTACTGTGGAAAACGACAATATCGTGGAGAGCAGCACGGTGCAAACAGTGGCAATTGTGATGAGCAGAATGTTCAACACTCGCGATGCCACAATGCCGAGACGAGCTGGTGGAACTTGCATATACGATTTTACAGATAGCGTTACGTGATAGCCGAGCTCCGAAACGCGAGCAACCATCCCAAAAGGCTAGCCTAACGACCGGAAGACAAACTTACGCACCCCGAGCTCGAAGAAAAGTACAAAAAAGCTTGCGCTAAACTAACTGAAGAGATAAAGGGAAACAAGCGATAATCGTTGACAGAGCTCCACATACAAGTCGACGATAGCCCGTGGGGAAGACCATAACTAACGGTATAGACTCAGCTGAAGGGCCTATCGAGACAACAGCCGAGCTGCCTGAATTAGCTGAGGTAGATAGTGGAAACACTATTTCCGCCACAGGACACGCTGGAGTACCAAATAGACTGCAGAGAAGAGGAGGGTATCCCCTTGTTACTAGCGAAGAACTACTCCGAGCTTGTAACAAGGTAGCAAACCGAAAGCCCTCAGGAGTGTACAACATTCCAAACGTTGTCATGAAAACAGCCATCAAGGCTGCTCTTGGCCTGTTCCTGGACATATACAACACATGCCTCAGCGAAGGTATCTTTCTTGAACGCTAGAAATGGCAACAACTCGTACTCCTGCTTTCAAGCAATACGTAAGGTACGTTACGGAAAAAGCCGCCAAGGTTGCAGCACCCTTCGCTCGGGTTAATGCCGAATATTGGCGGCCCGCGACAGAGCAGAAGGAAACTGCTCACATGGGGGGCCACCTCTGTCCTGACCTACGCGATCGCCATCTGAGGCGATGTACTGGAGAACCAAGAGTATCGCCAAAGGGTGGCATCCATCTATCAGCTAAGTACTTTCAGGGTATTCAGTGCCTCACATACAGTACACCCGATGCCGTGGGAATTATAGCCGGAATGACACTTATTCACCTCTTAGCCGAGGAACGACATTTAAAGGACGATACATAGCGGCTCATTCCACAGGTAGACAGCTGAGTGAACTGTTAACACGGGGAAGTAAACTTTTACCTGACACAGCTGCTCTATGGTCACGGATGCTTCAATGCATACCTGCACCACTTTGGACATGAAGAGTCGGCCGACTACCCAGCTGGATATGGAGTTACCGAAAATGCGGAACATGCCTTCTTCCACTGCCGACGTTCCGCAGTGGAAAGAGAACAGCTGAGAGAAGCACTAGGGAAGTCACCGACACCGATCAACCTAGTCGGCCTTCCAATAAAATGCGAACAGTGATGGGCAGTAAGTAGCTTTGCTGCCACAATGGTTTAGAGCCAGTGTTACAGGCGGCGAGCAATCCGAAAACGCGATCCGTACTTTCTTCGGCACTGAGCGTTATAGTTTTGAGGGTATCTAGAGAATTAGGGCAACAAAATTGGAAAACACAAATTGGAAAAGATTTTAACACGATCGGTTGATCACTGTTGAAGAAAGTACGGATGGCGTTTTCAAATGGCTCGTCGCCTGTAACACTGACTCTTAAGGTGCTCCGTACTGAGGAACAGGAGGGAACGAAAACAGCACTACAACTACTGGATTCCTGAATCAAGCGACATACATGTCGTCATAACGATGAGAAAGTTACGGCTAGACCGCCCCTGCGAAGTCATGCTATGCGGCGGTACCGCAGTGGTTAAATCAGGTCAATTACCAATGGTGAACGGGTTTTAGTAGGTATGGTTATAAAGACGAGTCCGACATACGGGAAGCATCTCTACCTTACTTCCTAGGTACGTAAAGGCTTTTTCAACCTCTTAGCAAATAAAGCACACACACGCGCGCGCGCGCACGCATGTGCCCGTTTGAATTTGTTTCCTAATATGATTCTTAGATTTCTTAGAGTTTTCACATTTGTAACTCGATTTCTTTTCACAAATCAGAAATTACTTTCTATATCTCTGCATTGGCATGTATTTTCATCCTTATATATAAACAATAAAAGGTTAATATTATACTTCACGAATCCGAGCACATTTTCTAGTTATTTATTTCTTCACTATTAAAAAAATACTTGTTCTATTATTTTCGTTCCTTTGATAGTCCCATCGCTCGGTCATCCTATTATTTTGTCATTTACACTCAGTCCAATCTTATTTCAAACGGAATGTTTCGCTCCGGATTCGATGTAGTTCAACAGTAAAAATATGAGCCTAATATGAGGTAATAATTCTATTCTGATAAGAACAAATCCCTGTTCTGTCTATATGACAAAGAAAATAAGTCCTTATGAATCATCTTAAAATATCGGTGTTCTTTGTATCATTGAAATCAAACGTTTCTTAATTTTTTAAGCATCAAGAAATGATCATATATTTGCAACGATAATAACAACCTGTGCATATCTAGTCATTCTTAAATATGGCATAACTTGTTTTTGGGTAGCACCGTTTCACTTGGTAAAACGGTGCCACTTACAAGGAAAGGTCTTCCGGGTGTCCACTTCGATTTCTAACAAATTTGGTATACTTGTAGAATAGAAAAAAATAGACGACACTTTTTTATGTGCCGAGTTCGATGTTTAAGGGGCGAAAGGCACCCTCGAAAATCGGGGTGTTTTTCGTTCTTCGTCAATAACGTTTTAACGGTACGAGATATGAAAAAAAAATTAATTGCAACGTTTATTTTTTTAGGTCCTATAGACTGCATATAAAAATGGTGCAGATAACAACAAATTTCATATTGCTTAGTGCAAAAATGCAATTTTTTCATGCGTATCTCCGAGAAATTTTAAGCGATTGGAATGCAAATTTGCATGCAGGTAGAGGATGAAAAAATAAAGTCGTCGAGTTTTTTTGTTTTTCCGATATCTCGTAATTTAGGGGTTGAAACTGCCCGTCGATTTTTTAGTCAATTGCATCATATGATCAGGTAGCCTTTTGCCACTTCGGGTTAAATTCACGTTTATATAAGTTCGTTTCAATACACGAGTGCATATTTGTAAATTTTACGGCTTCCCCCATCCCTGAGTCATCCACCTCTGGAACTTTCAAAGTTCTTACCGTGCGGCATGATCGACAATTTTTCCGTCAAGGCATTGAAGCAGCGTGAATGTCATGAGCGATAATGATCAGTTTCTTAAATGGTTACCTATAATTATTCATCCGACGTACGACAGTAATACAATGAAAAAAAGGGAATGTGCAAATACACGAGCACGTACATTGATGATGGGTTGGGTAATTAGCATTACGTTATTAACAATGGAGCAGGGTTTAGTCTCCTTATATACCGCAACAGAGACAACTTGACTCCAAGATGCGATCGCGCGGCCTCCACGTGGTACACCTTAGATAATGCTAATGCAGGCGGGCGATGGTTTCAGTGCCACGTTTTGGGTCTGCGCGTGATCTTACGTTTGATGTTACGCCATCTTGCACTCGTCGCAAAAAGACATGCTCGTGTATTTACGCCAATTCAAAAGGTTTATCGAGGCATAACATACGCGATTTGTACGATATTTGTTAAACCATTTTTCATCCATATTGATTAGTTCTTAGTTGGCAGACTACGATTTAGTTTTTAACTTAAACTCACTATTTTCCACTTGGTTGACTAATAATTATTATTTTACACTTGGCGTTTTTTTATCGTCTTTGTGAGATTGTATGCCCAATAATTCGAGAATAACGTAACGGCAAATACATATGTCTAGTCGGTATCGTAGAGCGTCGGCGTATGGCGCCATGAATATCTCATCTAGTATAATAGTTGGTTTTTAGTATAGTACACTATTTTGGCGAGCGTATTAAAATAGTTGTTTGAGTTTATGGTACGAGCATCACACTTACCACACAGTATAACGATTTTAAAACCAAGTCCTCGTTGTGAAGCTGTTTCAAATTTGACTTCTCCATCACAAGATTTACATTTTACGTATTCACTTATTGCTGCAAACACTGTTATAAAATTGAAAATTCGATATTCAATAGAGGAATCACGGGGAACTAAGATCTCCTTCTGTCTTTTTAATTTTCGCGCGGACGTACTGAATCTACTTTCTATCGGTCTCAGCTGTTTTTGGATTAAAAATATTTTTTCTCTTTTTTTATCTCGATTGCACCTTGTGAGATGCTCTTTATTTTCTACTACACTTGAGGAGCATTTTGAAACTCAAAACTACGAACAGAAAGTATAAACTGAACGCACGACTTTACAACGTGACATACCGTTTTCAATTGACAAAATTCACTTCCTTGGTATAAGAAATGACTACATTTGGCTCTCAGGTATAAAATATACTTATATTGTCTTTTTATTCATGCGAATACAATGGAAAGGAGGGTCGACTCAGGTATCGCGCGCCATAAAAATAGCAGCTGCGCCGGTCTTTACTCCACCTACTTTGTAACTCAACGAATCCTTACAAATATGCATGTATCTTCAAGAATATTTGCCGGCACGATTTGAAATCCCTGTCCCTTTATCAAGCATTCTTATAAGCTAAACAGTCGATTTGTATTTGTTATGACTCTCGGGTTAGGATTAGAAGGCGCAGCTAAGTTTTGTGGATTGATGGACATGCCAGCTTTTGTAATGCAAAATACTTATGGCCTTATTATAAAAATTATTCGCTCTTGTACGAATACAGCCACGGAGAAACTTTTCGAAAAAGCTTGTGCGGAAGAAAAAAATGCGACTTCTGAAAACCAAGGCGATGAAAATCGTGAAGAATTGACAAGATCTGGCAATGAAACCTGGAAAAAAACGAGGATTTACTTCTTTATACTTGTTTATGCTCCCATAGCACGCGTGAGGGAAGAATGGCTCGCAGACAACAGCAAATGGAAACGTTAGAAGCTGCTGATACTCACTTGCTCACTGCTGCTGAGCTCACTTGGTGCAATATATTTTCAGCGATATACTGAGCTATAAGACAAAAGTTGTATGTTAATGTGGATACGAAGTCAAGAATCAATATATCATTTTCGGAATTAATATCGATGTAATCTTGTAGCACGGTGTTGGTTCCATGTAGCTAGCGATCGATGACCGGCGCGACAGACAGCGAACGTGCCGAAATGGCAAACGACTGTGCGAAGACAACATCGAATATGGACCACACCTAATTATCGATACAAGTGTGGTAACTGATGATCGATATACTAACAAGAATGAACGTCTAAATCACACACTAGAATCTATAGTGAATTGTGACCATGAAGGACAAAATCTACTATCTAGCAGGTGCCGCACAACTGCGCTGTTGTTGTATTGTGTAGACATCGACGAGTATATGAGCTACGCGTAAAAACTTTAAGGCCCTTTTTCTCGGAATCTTGTGGCTAGTGCGCTCTACTACTTTGCGAGGTGAACGCCCTTAAGGTATACTACCAATGTGCGAAGTCTCATCCCGAAGTCAATTTATCAAACCGTAAGGTCCCCTTGTAAGCCGAAACGCTGGTTATAACACAGCATCTCACTCATATATGGATATTTATTATTAACAATGAACCATAATTTTTTTTGGGAGGTTTGAAGAATAGAACTCTTTCGCAACTTGTGTAAAGGACTTCCACTTATCGTTTAAGTCCTTTTTACTGTGCAGGATCCTTAGTAATAATACAACAACTCATGTTTTTATCAATCTCACGTTTCTCATGCATCTCACGTTTATTTAAAAAAACGATCATTCTTCAGGATATTAAAAACATCAGAACTCTTCCGGAACTTATATAAGGGATCTCTTATTATCCTCCGCAATCTCCATACGACCCAGAACTGGCAATTAACGCATCCCCTCAGCATCTCACTTTTCTATGAAT
Source organism: Netelia virgata (assembly GCA_951802705.1). Lineage (NCBI taxonomy): Eukaryota > Metazoa > Arthropoda > Insecta > Hymenoptera > Ichneumonidae > Netelia > Netelia virgata. The sequence goes on along the minus strand of OX637863.1, from coordinate 14,597,828 downwards.
ATTTTAGTTATTACGATTATTAGCGATCTCGATTACTTTAAACCGGTAGAACTATGTGCAGAATAAATTTAGGATGTAGAACTTTTTAATTTCACCTCTAATACCCTCAACATTGTGAAATCCAATCAGATGCTAAGATCCGATTTGCGAAATTCGCATCTCATTTTTAAAAATAAGGTTTGATAATAAAATCGACGGAACTATTGTTAATACTTGTCAAGAACTGTAGAACTATGTGGGATGCCACTTTATATGCAATTTATTTGTGAGAAGCTGACACTTAAGATACTAACTTCACACACGTGTGATAGACCCTTACGTGCAGAAGAACAAATTTCTTCTATTAATTGACTCGTGGGGAGGACAAACAAATCCACAATTATGCGACGAGGTATTCCAAAATGAAGGATTACCAACGTGCCGTGTCAAAGTGATTCCCCCAAATGCATTCCGCTAGTGCAACCGTGCGATGATTATTTTGATCGTCAGGTAAAGAACTTGATCAAAAAGATACAAAACTGCTCTTATCTCATCGAGAGGTAACATGATGAGTTAGGTGTGGTTCGCTGCTAAACTGTGCGATGAGAGAGAAACTCTTATGAATGTAAATCAAGTTTGTGTTTCTATGGATAGTTTAAAACAAGCATGTAATTGTAAAAATGCGGCGTTTATACGTGTGCACGCTGCTGACAAAATCATTGCTCCGCCTATTTCAACGATGTATAAAAGTGCGGCCAGACAGGCGGGCTTTGCCGAGCGCCGAGCCAAACATTCGCTGAATTGTGGTAGTGTGGATAGGTGCTCGCGAATCGCCAAACCACAATCGTCGGTCCTCGCATTGCTCGGCAAAATATCGGTACTTGTCTCCGTTTCAAATTGGACGAATATTCGTCAAATGCATCGATCCACAGATTCGGGAACCTGGTCGGCACTTGCCAAGTAAGTGTATTGATTTTATTAGTACTGCGAAAAGTGTGATGGTCCTCTGATCGGCGAGGGGTAATACTAGGGAGGGCAGACCAAAAAGTCAGTCATTGCCTAGCGACTGATAAGACGCATGAGGTAGGTAATCAAACAAACAGTAAATATATTCATCCGGATACTCATTCATCGTGACACCAAGAGGATATTTTGTGTTGTATAAGATTGAAGTGGTCCAACAAAAATATCTTAGATTTCATCGAAGTGTACGAAAGTGAGCCAATAATTGGAATGCTTCTCACATAAAGCATGAAAATCGAGATGACATGTACGACGCATGGAAGTGAATAGAGAACAACGTATTCTGTGACGGACTTGAAAAACAAAATTTTTTAATGGCAATCGTTTAGAGGGTGTTTAAAGAAAATGAAGGTCAGCACGGAAAGCGGGGAAAGTGCCGACGATATTTATAAACCAAACTGGTGTGTCTTTGATAAAATGGCTGAGTTTCTGAGGGATAAAGATACGCCACGGGACACTCTTAGTTCAGAGCTAAAATTATTAATTTTTATTCAAACAATTCAACTACATACATTTATATATTCCTTGGGGTTTAATATGTGTTATATATTTTTTTTGCAATTGAGTCAAATCTTTATTATTTATTTCATGTTTATATATATTTCAAGGTTATGTTGGCAAGCCATATCAACGAATGCTGCTTTATCGGGGGGGTAGCATTCGTTTCCTTAATACACGAAAACTATTAACCATTATTCAAAATACATTCTCTGAAAATCTACGAACTTGTGATAGGCGGTAGTTGACAATTCTTGATTTGCTATTAGGTGTACAAATAAGTTTCCGCCGGTTGACAAAATTGGCGCCACCAGTAAGTTATGGTTAAAACTGTCGGATGTAAAACGTCATTATCGTAAGGTTCGATATCTATCAACAACATAACCTTAAAATATTAGTGATTTTTTATCAGTGTAATATATTCTTTTATGTGCGAAAATGTCGAGTTTTGAGCCGAATAAGCGTCATTTGCGGGAACTTTTTATTTACTTTTTCAATTTGAAAAAATTGGCAGCTGAGGCGCATCGATTGCTTGTAGAAGCATATGGTAAGACTGCCTTAAGTGAGAGAAGTGATCGTGAGTGGTATCGAAAGTTTAGGAACGGTGAATTTGAGATCGAAGACAGAGAGCGTTGCGGAAAGCCGCAAGTGTACGAAGACGCGGAATTGGAAGCATTATTAGATCGAGATTCGTGCCAAACGCAAAAGATACTCCGAGAATTATGCATGATAATGCTCGTTCCCATGTTGCGGCGCCGATCAAAACCTATTTGGAAAGACTCAATTGGTAAGTTTTACCCCGCTCGCCGTATTCCCCAGACATCGCTCCTTCTAGTTTCCACTTATTTCGATCGATGGCGCATGTCCTGTCTCAGCAACACTTTACATCGTATGAAAATACCAAAAATTGGGTCGATCGGTGGATAGCCTCAGAAGATGGAGCATTCTTCCGACGCGGTATCCGTATTCTGTCAGAAAGATGGGGGAAAAAGTGGCAAGCGATGGTAAATACTTCGAATAAAAGTTCCGTTCTTTCACAATAAATGCCCAATTTTGCTCCAGTGCAATAGGGAAAATTCCATAATTCATCATACTTATGAGCAACGTTTGTCCATTCATCTTCTGTAGCTGGAAGTTATAAGGATGAGAATATATTAGTTCAATTGCTACTGGTGACATTAAGCAGTATTATTATAAATATGTAAATAAAAGGTAAAATATAGTTACATACGCAGTTGAAATGCAGGTGCACATTTCTATGTTCAAGAGGGTACACCACTCTAGAACTTTCGGAAAATCGAATTTTGTTTCTTTGTTTAAACTGTACCTTAATATCGTAAAAATCATGTAGCAAAGTTTCATACTCGGAAAAAATCTGTAAGAGCTTGAATTTTGAACGCAGCGCAGTCCCTTTCACTGCTCTATGCGAGCGTTTAATATTTAAAATGCGTTTTTCTCAAAACAACGAATTTCAAGGCGGTCGAACCGATTTCTCGAACAATTATTGTTCGATTGACTTGAAATTTTTACCGTATACATATTCAAAACTACTTTCTCCTCGATACTACGTAGGATTTATTTGTTTATATTCCATAGTTCGAATGTTATTAACAATTTTCGTGCGAATTTTTGTTTCAAGAACACACCACTTTTGCAAAAATCAGTTTTTAAAATATCCTACGTAGTGTCGAATCTGTTATCATACTATATCGAATGCTTTTGCGTTCATTATTGTATGTTTGAAATTGCAGTAGCTATGGATACGGCCACGCAGCTATAAAAAAAAGACGCAGATGGGAAAATGCTGGGAAGCCGTCATTCGGTTAAGTACAGCTCTGATAAAATTTATAAACAGTGTTCAATACTTGTATAATAAAGACCTTTCCACTGAATTTGGATAGGTTGTTTAGTTTGTTCGAAACAAATTCCCAATGTTTGCTCTATTTTTCGGCTTCTAGAGCGGTTTACTCCTTCTTTTAAATTACTCATTAAGGGCATTCAGTCTGAAAATGACGAACCGGAACATGAAAATGATGGTGAAAACAATGTTCGTCCAGAGAGCCAATCAATTATTGATCCAAGGACACAAAGTGAACGTATGTTTTTTGTTTATTTTTCAATAATATGAACTTTTCGTTATTCAAACCAGTCTGCATACTGACTGTTTTCTTTTTCTTTTTTTTTGCCACCGTAATGCTTTCAAGTTCACAAAATACTGTTAAAAAAATTAAAAATAAATTTGGCGAACGAGAAGGAGGACTAAAGAAAAAGATGGACGATGTAATGCATAATGCAATCTACTCTTCAAAAATCTGTGAAGGAGAGAAGAGTATGTGATATTTACTGAGAGTTAGTTGCGGCGAAATTGAAAGCGATGAATGAAAGTACCAGGAGCTTGTGTATGCATCGCATCGACAACGTAATATTTAAAACGAAAATGAACACCAGTATGCAGTTTATTAACAATCGTAATATCCCCGAAAATCAGCGGTTCTATGTTCCTTCCCTGTTACCATCGTCAACGTCCTCCCATTCGCAATCACCACATCATATCTCTCCATCGCCACATCACATCCTTGGTTCCTTTCATTTAAGTGTCTCTCAAACACGACAGAAAGGCAATGCCTATGCACATAATATCGATGATTCACGTAATCATGAAATGGCTCATTTTTTCAAAGATATTCAAGACTTTTAAATTGAAAATTGTTGTATTTAAAGAAAACCTTTGTAACTTCATTTGTTATGTCAATTCACAAATTTGGCTTTCAATACAATAAACAGTTATTAAAATTCGGAAATGGTGTCAACAGACAGATTCACATTATTTTATCTATTTTGTAATAAGTTCGTTTACATAAAACAGACTATATTATTTTTACATGATTTTTTGGATCAATATTTCTTCAGGAATTATGTTATAAAATCGAACACAGTTTATCGTAAAAGGACAAGTTCGATTTAGCGAGACATTCAATAAATACTGCCAATTAAGGCCAGAAATCCCTTTAGAATTTTCAAAAGGCCCAATTTTTATTACATATTTCGAAAGTATAATACCCAAAAAATACACTGACCAAAGGAAAACCCGAAATAATGAATATTAGCGGAGTTATCGCATATAGTATCGAGAAGTGATGGTACGTGGAAAAAAGCGCGGATTCAAATCGTTATATGGTGTTACCGCGCTCATCGGCTACTACTCTGGCAAAGCGATCGATTTAGTCGTGTAAAGCAGTTATTCCCGAGGCTGTACGTTCTGGAAAAATAAAACCCATACTAAAGAATATGAGGAATGGTTCAAAGATCACAAAGAAAATTGTATGAAGAATCACGAGGGTTCGGCGGAAAAAATGGAGGTTGATAGGTTGGTAGGCGATGGCGATTCAAAAACGTGGATGCATTGGTTGGTAGAGAAGGGAATGGGCACCAGAGTCCGAAACGTGAGAAAAGAAAAAAAAATCCGGAACAGGTAAGTTAACAGATAAAGTTGTGGAAAACCTCACAAAATATTATGGTTTGAGCATTCAAAGAAATGTAAATAGGGTTGAAAATATGAGAAAAGAGATTATGGCTACTTTTTATCATATTTTTTCAACAAACGAAGAGCCAAATCACGAATACTGCCCGGCTGGACCCAAAAGCTGGTGCAAATGGCAGAAAGCAATCGCCTTAAATAAAAATCCAAAATTGGAAGATCTTTCACCGTTACTTGACGAAAATATCAAACAGGATCTCCTGCCAATTTATCAAGATTTATCCAGAGATGATTTGCTAGAAAGGTGCTTGGGAGGCCAGACTCAAAATGCAAATGAAAGCTCCAACTCGACGACCTGGCGATTGGCTCCAAAACTGGAGCCAATCGCATTTTTAAGCATTCTGGCTTCAAAATTGTTGAAATTTCGGCCTACATTGCTGCTGATATATTCAATGATGGCTGTTGTTCGATCTTAAGGATTATGGATGCGTTGGACATAGTCGTTGGCACCAACTGCAGAGTTTTCGCCGAAACCAGTGATGAGACGCGAATTGTAAGGCAAAACAAGCTGAGTCTTTTTGAGGCGAAATAAGCTCGTACAGCCCGGAAACAACAGGTGGCGGAAGAAAATCAGTTTGTCGAGGAAGTCGAAGGTCTGCTGTACACGCCTGGAATCGCTGATTAAGCGGTAAGTCACTACAATTAATAGTTTTCACATGTTGAAACTGTAAACGCAAATATCTCGAAACTACATTTTCAAAATTGCTCGGGTTGTAGCTCAAAAAGTTATCGATCGATTTCGATGAAATTTTGGAAGGTTACTCTCAATAATAGTATTGGAAGGATATACCTAATGTTTGAAAGGTAGCGTGCAAATAAATAATTTTCTTCGGGTCAAATATATCGAAAATATGGTCGAAAATTCGAACTTTAGAGTAAAAAGGCTCCCAAATGTTCAATTTTGCACTTTTTCATAATTTGTTAGGTATATCCTGCCCCTTAACAGGATATGCCTAAGTTTTGACATTTGTCAAAACTTTTTCAGAACAACAGCAAAAGAGTGACAACTGCAGCAGTTTTCGATGTCGCGGAAAACAGGCGCCCGAAGACCCTTAACAACGCCGCCATTTTGTTGGTCATCCCAAAAAAAAAATTTGTTTTAACTTGGATGTTATAATAAACTTAGATCAAAATTTGAAAATGATTCGATTTTTAAAAAATTCCCGAAAAATACCTATTTTTCACGCTTCTAAAGGGATTTCTGGCCTTAATTGTCCCGGAATCTGGTGTTGTAACTGTGTGCATCACCAACTATCTGGAAGCTACTCATGTGTTTCCTAGTGTGAGTAAAGTGAGTATTTCTATTTCCTTACAACGTTGTCTTTGAGGCTCGCGTTTACTTACATTATAAATTGAATACATGACTGCTTACCTGAATACGTTCCTTTAGTACTTTGATTGTTGCGTTGCATACTTCTGGAATTATGGTAGAAATAAGTTGAGCTGACACCTTGAACCAATAATAGCTTTTAAAGCTCTCTCCTGTTGCGAAAAATCGGAGGGTTATGGCGAAACATTCATTCACCGGAATATCTTTTCTCCACTTCGTGTCTTTTTTTTAGCAATAAATCGTTCTATTTTGGTAAGCAGGAAACTAAAATCTTCAAAAGACATGCGACAGACGTGTCCGAATTTTCCAGATGGCTCTTTTAGTAAGTCTACCAACATGTATGTGGCATTGTACCTACAAAAAAGATACAGTTTGTTGAGTTTTCTTTCTCCGATATAGAATATATTTGGTGGAGAGAAAAGGCCAACGAGTTGAAAAGAGAAATCTGTGAGGAGGTTGGATAAGCGGGTTGCAAATAAGAGTTACACAGAGATTACGATGTAATAAAAGATATGATAACTTTATTAAGGGGTCACGTACAGTTAGGACTTCGAAAAAAGGGGTTTTTTTGCGAATTTTTTTTGGGGACACATTTAAATAATTAATCGTAAATCTTTTTCCATACAAAAGACATATATTTTAAGTAAATAATACAATTTTTTCATTGCAAAATATGCAGAAATTTTTCCATAACCGCACGTAACGTAGGGGTCCCAAAAAAAAGGTCCTCCGCGGTGATCAGTGCAGCTCGTCACCGGATCGTCTGAAATAAAAATAAAAGTAGGGATCGTTAGTTAATGACATAATGCTCTGGTTGATCGAAGGATTTGAAAATTTAATGATTTTTCACAAAATGGTGGATATTGGAAGTCAAAGTTGTGTTTTCGACCCAAATTTTGCTCACATTTTCAGCTATAAAAAAAACAAAATAATCGCATAGAAAAATCCTTCGTTCATCCGGAGGACAATTATGTCTAGAAAAAGTGAGCAAAATTTCAAGTCGATCGGTAAAGCCGTTTCCGAGGTACAGTGATCACCGTGTTCGAAAACATAGTTTCGAGAAAAACGCATTCAAAGTTTTCAGTACGATTTACATGCAGAAGAAAAATTTATGTCGGGACTTACAGTGAATCGTCTATTCCAGCACCATAAACGGTCCCTTCTTTCTCTTTGTTAGCTGCCCGAGCGGTAATTTTGAGCCTTCGTCGCATTATTCTGGCCTCTCGAGTATTCTGTGTTGATCGTCGGGCAGCTGTCGCAACTCGAATAGAATCCTCTTCCTTGGCGAAATCGTGGGCGTGAGGTCCTAGTTTAATCCCCATAGCATCAAAAATAGATAATAGTCCTCGTGCACCTTCGTTGAATGTGCAGGTAGCAATATTGGCGGCTATGCTGACGGTTGTAAAACTTGCAGGTAAAGTTTTTGGTATGATTTTCCACACGCTCTGATTGAAACTTTCGTTGCTATTTTGCGTAAATCCTCCAATGCATCTTTGTAATAACTCATCGTTTGTGAGTGCTTCATAAATAGGATGTAGAGCATTTGCGACGATTTCTGGAAAGGCGGTGTAATCGTGCTCGAAAGACTCCAACTCATTCTGCGCCTTTGCCTGTTGATATTTACACCATGAGTCAGCACCCGGTGGGCAATTATCATGCTGCGGATTTTCATCCGTAGAATTTTTATGATAAAATGTAGCCCAGATGGCTGTCTTCATTTTCTCAGCAGAATCGCAGTTGTTCCGAATAGCATTGCCATAATATTCAGACAATTGGTCTATCAATTTACCGGTCAATTTTCCTTTACCGCTGAGTCCTTTGGTCTTTTTTTTCAAACCACGTAGACGCGTACCCATCCGTTTCTGAACGTGACCAACGCACTCTTTTTTTGACACGACAGTATTCCCGTAAGGAGAATCCTTTAAAATTTCGGAGTAAGTCTTTGAATCTCCGTCCCCGATGTAATTTAAATATCTCACTCCAAGATTTTTTATCGAACGACGAAACATTTCAATCACAGCACTGGCCTCCATCTTTCCCGCAGATCCCGTATGATTTGCCGAACAAGAATCTTCATGGGTTTCATACCATTCTTCATATGCCTCACTGCCTTTTTTATCCTCCCAAACTTCACAAGCCTTACAATAAGAACTTTTTACGAGCACATCAATAGTTTTGCCCGTGAAACGTCCTATCAGCGATGTGACGCCATACAGAGATGAAAATCCGCGTTTGTGCCACGTCCCATCACCGGAAACCATTAAATCGGTATTCTCATTTTTCTTGTCCACGGAATTACGTCGAATTTCTTCTTTGCAAGCCTTTTTCATGAAAAATTCTGCCATACATCGGCTCGCTTCATAAATATGCTGCAACATTATGCAGTACGAAGATCTGGATAAAAAGGGCGGAAAGTCCATTAGACCGCAGAATTTTGTTGCACCTTTGTAACCTATTCCTATTACACGCATGGCTAATATAAATCTTCGATTTATTTCGTATGAATGTTTAATGAACCCGCAGGATGCAATGTATTCAATGCAATGTATGCAAACTGCGGAGCGCAGTTTTCACAAGTAAAAGAAATTTTAAATCCAAGTCCACGTTCGCTCACGATGCCAAACGACACTTCGCCGCTACACTTTGCACATTTCACCAGTTTCGCGATCGCGGAAAATACAGAAAAAAAATTAATAATTCTATAATCTATAGAATTAGTTTTAGGGACATGTTATTCGTGTTGATTTTTCAGTTTTTTCGCAGACGTACTCGCTCCGCCATCATCTATCTCTGCAGTTTTCGGATTGAAAACCTGTTTTCTTTTCCGGGATCTCGACTTATAAACTGTTCGAGACTTCCTCACTTCTCTTGAAACTTTTTTATCCATTTTTATCGAATTTAATACTGTTGTATGCCCAGAGAAATATAACGTGCGCACAGCTCTACGTCTCACAGCAAACTGCTTCAAAGCAGCAATTTTTCGAAAATGTACCTTGGAATATATATATAATTTTCAAAGGTACATTTTCTTATATATATAATAATATATATATGTGTGTATAGGTCACAATAGAGGCACTGACCGGCCTCAGAAGGTCGAGCGCGCAGCTGCCGCTACCTGCCTACTTTGGTGAGCCGGAGACGGCTCCGTTCAAAGTTACATATCTCCATACCCAACAGTCGGATTCGTCTAAAATTTTCACAGAATACTTTTCAAATGTGCTACTTTTAGAAAATGTAAAACAAATCGATTTTTTGAAAATTCTAACTGTACGTGACCCCTTAACAAAGGTGTATTAAGTGAAAATTATTCAACAAGAAAGTCTTTAGGCTTTGGATTGTCGGTGCTCCTTCTCGGAGTCTTGGAGACGAACTGAGGAAAAACGAGATCGCGTGTTCCCTCTGCTCTTTGCACAGCGCCTCACGCGTTGTATACCGGTAGCTTGACTAACTGTACCGATAATATCGGACTCTGCTCGAACCATTCCAACACAGTTAAATAACTAGAAACCCTCACCCACAAGGTGAAATTTTCCGAATTATTTTCGAAATCTCAGACGCCAAGAAACTTACTGTTTTCTGTTTTGGTTCAATCATGTCATCGACCACCTCTTTTTTGTTCGCTTTTTATTTTTAATCTGTTGGTAGCTACTACACAAAACAGTAAATGCGGGTGCAGTAATGATAACTTCGTCACGCTTATCCATGATGTTTAATTAAAAGGACTCGCACGGCACTCGGCAAATGCGTATTCCCTGTTCCCGTAAAGACTGGGTGATCGGACAAAGCCCGCATGTGTGTACGGCCACGCTCACTATTTGGCGAATATCAAGCCGAGCACCACGGCGCTCGGCGAATCCCGCATGTTTGGCGCCGCCTTTATATACGAAGTCCTCATGTACACTGTAATTACAATTCCATCTTGGAAAGTTATTTTCAATCCTAAATTTCCCATGATTATGCGGCTGTTAACATAATGACATCCTAGCTTTTTGAGACGATATAAATACAATACATTATGCATTTTTTCGCTTCATTTGTGGCATAAGTATCGTAAAAATTGAAAACCCAGAGAAAAAAAAGTTTCCGCACGGGGGTTCGAAACCACGGCCGTCCAATTACAAATCCGAACTCTTGCCGCTACGCCAACTACTACTCGAAATTTTGCTAACATAAAAGACTTATGTATTGACCGATTCGCGACAAAAAATGTATTAACTAACTAATGCTTGGCCATCTGGAGCTTCCACTTGTATTCTTTTCATTTCTAGTCAAGCCTTACATGTACTATGAATCCGGTCGAAATCGGTGATCAGAAGTAGGGGCTCTCCTCTTATCAGACGTACAATTTTCTATTATTTTCATTTCGGCGACCAAAAGTAGGAGTTTCTACTTGAAATTTGTCCTCAAGGTCGTTACCATGAATTTTCTTGGGTATTAGCTATGACATATTAACGTACCAGCATTCGGTCGCATGAAACATTTTAATGGATTCGGATGGGCTATCCTGCCGCAAACGACATATTTTTGCAGTAGGCGTTAGTGAACATACATTAAACAATTTATTTTTATTCCTTGAATTTGTACATGCTCGAATGACTGCAAGCGCGCTGCGAGCGGTGTACACCGTGCTTGTCGGGACATTAAGGGCATTCATGCGGTTTTACCGAAATAACCAAAAGTGCTTCTTTTTGACATTCTGCTATGACAATCTGGAATGCCAATGCAGCTGGCGTTAGATTAGTTAGAACGCTGTTCCAACTAATATGTGCTTGAGGTCACCATTGAACAGCTTCGAGTCGTGAGATTTAGGAAACCAAGTGGGTATAATGGTCGTCGACGCCTAACCAAGGGGTTGTGAAACGATGGAGGTATTTGAAATTAAAGTATGGTATATAAATGAGCCATCGCTGATGTGGCACTTTGGAAAATTTCCGGAGTGTTTCAGGCTAAAGAAGTTTAGTTTGTTCCGGATCTCAGAAACGTGATTGAAGGACAAATCCTTCACATTTCTTTTGGAAAGACATACTTTCACCAGTACAGATTGGATCCATGCTCTCGGAGACGGTGTCACCGCCTGTGTACCTTACATTCTATGCTCGGTTTTCCGTTGATGCGTTTTTATTTCTTCACGATACGTAGTCGAAATTCACTTTGCAACTTCGCAGGCAAGTTTTATGGGCAAATCGCATTTGTGTATGCTTAGGTTGGTTCTTCCCAGTGTCGAGTTATTTAACCGTGTGATAATTACAGCAGAATTCGGTTTGTCATGGCGGTCGATCTATCGTTAAGACTTTGCAACGCGAAGATAAATGCCACGTTCATCCCCTAAGCGAGGTCATCTGTCTGTGGATGTCCCAGGAATGTCATCGTGATATTCCTACGTTGCCTAGGCGCATTTTGTTCATCGTACAAAACGCGTTTCCAATTTGCCAAAATTGGAAGGTGAGGCTTGTTCTGTTGTAAAATAATCTGCAGTAGCGCAGATAATCTCCTGCGGCAATCGCTGATTGGCTTATAAGTTCTCGAGAAGAGTTATCTTCCGAGTGGTATAGACAGCCACACTTCTCTATATGGCTACGCTGGACTTGCATGACGTTACACGTGTCGGTCAGTGGACGGTATGCTCATTCTGATTTTCTACCAGGATCACGAAGTGTTACAGTGAGTCCTTTCGATATCGCATACAGTACCGTACCACGCCATCTTTTCGCTCGTACACACACACGCACACACTTTATTCAATTTGTACTTGACGCGCGCTTTTTCGATGTTTTCAAGGATTTCATGCCCCGTTAGAAGTTCATCTTTGTGCGAATAGGTCGCGCTTTCGTTGATTACAATCGCGACTGTAACCACTTCTTACGAAAATGTACGAAAATGGCTTTTTTAGGATTTTTAGCGTGGCATCCACAAATTAACAGACAGGTGGGAAAAATGTATAACTGGCAATGGCCAATACTTTGCATAAAATATTGATCATGATTTTCATACAGTAAACGTGTCTTGCCTATACAAAAATTCCGGTTTAATATTTACGTACTTGTTAACTAAGGCAACTGGATATTATGTGAGTCGTCGCGGATGCGGCATAGTTAATTCAATACTTCCACCAAGATTTCCGCGCTAGTCCCGAGAATCCATTGGCATTAAACCACCTCGCCTTGACCACAGATGGGTATAAATAAAATCGTTAATATATTAAAAGTGCGATTGCCATGCGTCGATTTGTTGTGAACACTGAGCAAAAAAGCGAATACATTACGCGTGTACGTGAGAATAAACAACGGGCGAAAAATGATTAATCTATACGTGGCGTTACAACCGGGACTGCAAAAAAGTGCGTCAAGTCGTGGTTGAAGATAACGCGAGAATGACAAAGCGAAACCTCCCTATGATAAACGAACAGCTATTTGAGTTATTATATCGCGAAGCGACAAAAAAGAATTACCGTACATCGAGGGCACGCCGGCGAATACCCAACATGGCGACGAGGTCAACGAACAAATCGCTCAACTAGGGAGAGAATATCAAGATGGCCACGTGTACCCTTCCGGCTAGTTCCCAAATGTGATATTATGAATCGCCGAGGAACCACGTGCGGATCGTGAGCAGTACATATCAGTCGACGAAACAGAGTGGAGGAAATGTATGTAAATGTAACAGCTTCCTGTAATCGAGACGTTTTGAGCCACCTTGTGCAAAGCAGAAGACACAGAGCTTACATTGAGACAGCTAATGGCGCTGAACATAAGTCTATGGAATTACCTGCGGTTACAATATGGCATAGCGGACCTTGAGACCTATACAAATATTGAAGAATTCATGGATGGATGGACGCGGTTCGTCAGCATATAAATCGATCGGAACTTCGAGGGAGCGAGACAGCAACCCGCAAATGCATTTGCGCAGCGACGCGCGCGATTAGAACCAATCACGTGCAGCGTCCTTGACAACGTAGGGCGAACTCAAAGTGGCATTTCGCCGCACATTTATAATCGCTGCAACTACAAGTGACAGATGGCAGATAATAGTGGAGCAAGCGAGAACAAACATTAAAAGTCCTGTAACGGGTAGTAAGTGGAGAGAGGAAGCCGGAGGAAGTAAATAGAGCGAACTATGTATCGAAGATGAACGCGAGAGCAACAACGAAGCGGTTCTAGGGTCAACCCAAGTGCTATAATTCTGCAAAGCATGAATACATTGCAAGAGACTGTCCCGAATTGAGGAGACAATTTGCACTACTGGCTATGCGAGAAGACGGAACACACAAAATACTGATTCACCGTCAGTATAACAGTTAGGGTGAAAATCAATTAAATTTGCGCGCCGACGACGAAATTTATCAGTAAATAAGGCAAGGATGTACGAATAAGCAGTAGTGCAATCCGTATCTTGATCAACCCCGGAAAGTCCGATTGTACTGTAACGGCGATTTCGACGTTGACTGAACATTGTGACATTCAACATATAACATCAGAACTTAGGGTAAGGCATGAATGCCAACGTCCGGCGCGGCGGGGTGTGTGCTGTTCGTGTTAAAAACATGCGAATGCGAACCAGTATCCTGAGTGCCGGCCGAGCGTGCGGCGTTCCTTTTAAACATAGCAAACGCTCGGCCGTCACTCACGACACTCGTTCGCGTTTGCATGTATTTAAAACGAACACTGCACGCTCCATCCCGCCAGACGTTCGCACTCAGGCCTTACCCTAAGAGGGTTTGGCCTGGCACACTACGGTGTGATATCATTAGGAGTCCTGCGAGGAAATATCGCGGTCGAAGGAGTGATATCCACAAAAGTTCACCCTCGTGCGCCCCAATTATAGAAAGGGGTATGATGAGATCACTGGACGAACATATACGGAGCAGATCTGTATTCATTATAACACGTGCGGACCCAAATGGAAATTCATCAGAAATAAGATTGAATGTGTAAGAGATTGAAACAGCGGAGCACGCGGAGGGAGTCGATGCGATCGCCTATTCGACTTCATAAAAGTCTGAACAGGTACGGGCATCCATAGGATAGCTCCAATAAAACAAGGATCAATAGAACAAACGATCGAAAAGGGTGAACAAGTGGCGAGAGAAGAGGTGAGGTACCTTCGAAAGATGTAAAACCTTGACTTGACCATTAGAATATACTTAAAGGCAACACTAGATGCAGACCTACAATTAGTTGAAGTAATATTGCTTCCAGCATCGCGTCACAACACCAATATCGGAGGCCGAAGAGTTCAAACACGGCCAAATGCATATTCCCGAGTAGAAATATTGTCAGGCTGGCTTGATATTTGATCCGGGCTTGGTCATGCTGTAGTACAGAAGCTTTACTTAAGGTATGCCGCAATTTGCCTGATCCGGTTAGTGTCAAGCGATAGTCAAGCAACTGGAAGTACAGTTTCCTCCAGTTGCTTGATTAAGCCAGCTTCAGGCGGTAGTCAAGCAAGTGGACTTACAGCTGACTTAAATTCGCTTGATCCGGTTAGTTTCAAGCGATTATCGCGTAACTTGACGTATACTATTTGGTGTGAAAAACGTGCCTAACCTTATCTGGTGAAATGCTTCAGTAACTCGAGAGAAGCGCGCGCCCAACTGATGAGCGCTTATATTTTCACGTGTAACATCTATATATTGAAAATTTATTGTGGGGTTATGACTATGTAAATACATTAAATCTTTAAGTATAAAATAGATTTAATGTCAGGCTATAAATTAATCATACGCCCCATTAGATATAAATTGAGTGAAATATTGATTTTTATACATTCGACAGATCCAGAACACGCACCAAGTTCTGCAACGACTGTTAGTCAGCCTCAGAGTCTAGAGCTAACAAACCCTGGCGTGGTAGTAAATAGCTCTGGCGATGTAGAATAAAACAAAATTTATGTGATAAATGTTTTAAGTCGATACAAAAAAAATATAATAAAGCTTTAATTTTCTATCATACTCAATTGTTCCTTTTGTAACATGATCAAGGCTTCATGATTTATTTTGGTCAGGCCTTGATATTTTTCACTGATCAGGCCTTGGTCATTTTATCTTGACCAAGCTTTGATTTTTTAACTTGATCAAGCCTTGATGTTTTACCCTGATCAGTCCGGAGTCAGGGAAAATGTCACCAAAACGTCCAGGGCTTGATCAAAAATCCTGATCAAGGCATGACAAAAAGATCAAGATTCTTGATCAAGCCATTTTTGTAGCCGGACCAGGATTTCTACTCGGGTTGTTGTGGTCCGAGGGAAGCAAACCTGGGGGACCCATATCATACCAAGCCAGTGACCGGGAAAGAATGCAGAATCACGATGCGAAAGTCTTGTTCTCTTTGTGTCGTACTTCTGAAGACTAAATGAACAGACTGAGAGGATACAGGTCCCACTGCCCAACGTCGATGACTCCGTTCAGAACACGAGAAACAGCAACCTATATATAAAATAAGATGAGAATCCATGGACAGATTTCTCTAACTGAAAATGCTAAGCCGAAGATGATCATCAGGATTGCCAAAACAGTGGAGTTCAACCGCTTAATCTTCGAGTTAATGAATGGACTTCTCCAAGGTGATACGTAAGGGTCTCAGGTCGTTAAGAGATGATGTAATTTTATACTACCTCAACGACATTTGTATACCAGGATACGGGTGGGCGGACGTATGAGAAAGTCCAATACCAACTAGACCTGTTGAGAAGATCGGGACTGACGATAAACATGGGTTCTAGAATTCAGAATCGGGGAGGAGAACTTATCACCTGGTGACACAAAGATAAATGCGATAGTCAAATACCAAATACTGCGTAAGACGCAAGAAGTCTGACGGTTTTGGAGAATAACCGAGTTCTTCAAGCAATTTAGTCAACGGCTTGCACACAAGACAGCATCACTCATGGCCTGATAAACCATGGAGCCGCGCATTCGTGGGGCGAACGAGAGCAATAGGATTTTAATAACATAAATACGGCTCTATCAATCCAACGCGCACTAAGGGCGTTCGACCACAAGATCAAGAGAGAAGTGTACACAAGTGCACTAGGGTAGGGGACGTCGCTTGTACAAGACAGAGAAATCTTTCCGATTGGTGTACGCAATCAACTGAAGAACAATATACACCAAAATTAGTTATCGCATGAGCAAATTCGGAGTTCTCCCGCTTGTGTGAGCAACCACAAGACTGCGCCCAATGTTACCAAACATAAGGTTCCCCATTATTACAGAGTATCAGACATAAATGCATTCAATAACAGTGAAAACAAGCAACCAACGAATATTACGATGGAATAACCCACTGAATGGGCTGAAAAGCAAGATCTTTCATCGACTGGGCGAGAAACCCGCGCACATTGATACGCTCCGCTGAACCCCCAAAGACAAAGAAGTAATTACGAAGATTTACATCATAACGGAGCCGCAGAACGAAGTGACCATTCAGTAATCAGCCGAAGAGACGATCTAGTTCAAACTACAGATTTTAAAGATGACAGCAACCAACCGAGGCACATAAGAAAAAGGAGTCGTGAAATAAATTATCGGTACACTATCATGAGCTTAAAGGGAATTCCAGGCTAGATGATTCTTACGCCATGTTAATCAAAGATTATTATTTTCCAGGTAGGCGACGATATCTGCGTAAACGATATCGGGGAGACAAGGCGGGCTACTACACGCGATACGACCAGGAAAAATGTCATTTACACTCATATATGTGGACTACTCGGGAACCTTCATGACAACGAAAAAAGTAAATAAATACTAAATATTTTGTTGTTGTTTGATTGATTTTGGATCAACCAGTAAAACGTTATGATGGTCACCGCAAAGCATGACTTGTGGGACGGGGTCCAACAAATATGGCGACAACTTGGTCGATAATGAATTTTCGTTTTATTATTGTAAAATAAAGTTAAACCATATCTTGATAATTTTATATTATTTGTTTGATAAAATAAATTAAACTACTGTCAACAAAAAAATATTTAAAATACTCATGTTTTCATGTTGCTCACTATCCCTCACTTCTTAAAGCGTACACGATGACAATATTCTCATAATATTCTCGAAATATTCATGTTATTCAATCAAGAGCCAGTTAGCAAATGACCTACCAACCGAGCGGTGACTCTAATATAACGCCTGATGGTCGGATGTACATACCGTTGGTTTCTACCTGTGCCGAGAACCTATTGTTCATGTACCATTACCGAGGGCTCAAAGGTCAAAATACAACTAACGGTACACGAAGGGATCGTGTGCCGTTAATAAAATTTTCCATGATTATGCGTGAGTTAGAATAATCACGCTCTATGCCGCTTGTCAATATACAAATGAATTGAAAAAAAAAATTGAAAAGATTCCAAAGAAACAAAAATTTCCGTTTTGGTGATCCGATGATTCGATTTGATGATTCGAACCCACGATCATCGCATTTCGAATCCGAGCTTTTGCTGCTACACCAACCACTGCTTGAAAATTAAACGAACATAAAAGACTTATACAGTGATCGCTGTGCCACAGACATTTTATTTTTTAAATACAAAATAAATTCTTGGCCATCTGGAGATCCCACTTGCGTCACTTTCATTTCTAGTCAAGTCCTACATAAACTATGAATCCGGATCTAATCAGTGATTTTGATGTCGCGCCCTCCTCTTGATTACTATCAAGAGGAGGGCAAAAAAAGGAGAGTAAAACTATAATGGGTGCCGGTATGCCATGGCAGCATACACAAGCCAAATGCAAATTTGTAACTCCCCACGGTGGCGAAACACGGACAAGTGACAAGGACAGTCACTTGAATTAACTGCGAACAAAACGTTCACGAAGATCATCCGCGTACTTTGCCGATTATGTTGGTGATGTTATGAGTACATAGTGCCATCAACACTCGACAACAAGCGTAACACAGGATAGCCGAGTATTAATGACTCCACAAATACGCGCCAAAAAGTGTAAGCGTAATGGTATTCAAGGGAGCAGCGCATGTGCGAACATCGGCCGTCACGCGTGAGAAGAGGGAATGCAAACAAGCTGAGTTAATCATTATGAAATAGTGAAGTAATGCGAATACATTTAGAACAACGGAGTGAAATCTGCGATCGTTGAGTTAGAATAGGAAAAAAGATTAAGTTCATCAATTCAGACTACTAGGCTAATCATTTGAGCATTATGATTTGGTGTTGACTTTCCACTTTCATATTATATCTTGTAAACATTCTGTAATATTCCTGTTCGTTCCCGAGGTATTTGGCTATGCCAAGATAAATGGACCACCCTGTATATGCGGAGAACTATTTCGGAAAAGTCGTGGTCGATATATGTGCGGAGAACAATTTCAGGGAAGCCTTGATCGTGATATATAACGAAAACTGTGTCATAGAATCCGTGAAATGCAAGAGATAGATAAACCAGAGGTGAGCTGAATCAAGATAATCGTTATGAGAATAAGAATACATGTGTTATCAGTCCGAATTTCCGAGTGAGAATGGCGAAAACCCGGTTTACGGTCAGCCACGAGGCTCGCGCGAGCGAGAGTGGAGGAAGCATGGTCAAGTATCGACCACTGCTGCCGCCTTTATCGATCTTGCGGCCGTCTATCGGGGCGCGGGCTGTTTAAACGATATTTCCGGCTTGGCCGGAATAATGAGTTTGGCTATCATACGTAGCAAAGAGAATATAAAGATTAGAAAATTTAAAAATAGCGCCAGAAAGTTGTTCACTTCAATCGGGCTACGAAATCTTCGCAAATAATTATATTTTAACATGATCGAAATACGAAGGGTGACGGCACATATGCTGAAGATGTACGCCCAAGATGGATTTGATTAATCAAGTAGATCTTAAAATAGTATGACAACCATTTCGAAAAAAAACCTTGTTCCAACAAAAAGCCGCTGGAAGTCTTTTATATAGTTCACACGAAAAGCTTTTGTTTGCAAGCCATCACTTAGTCCTGGATCATAGAAGGAATCTTTCCAACGCTCAACAATGGGTTAGTTGACTGCTCTTTATGATTTACAATGAAGTCTGGTTCATTTAGAAACGGGACCAGAGCGTCTTCCCGAACGGCAGAGGCGAATATGATTTCGGGAGTTTATACATATCTCTGCTTATTTTCCAATAAGAGGTTCGATTTCAAAACGCCTAACTGTTTTTCATTAAATACATTTACAGTGAAAAATCTATTAGTCTCGAAGATTTTTGGTTACAAGGGAAAGTAACCAAAAATCGGTCGGCGGTCGGGAGTCGAAATTGATTAATGTAAAAATCATTGCAAATTTCGGATTCTACTGTAAGGCATCTTGGTAATAAATCGTCAGATGATGAATTCTCATAACGGATATATGAATCTTTGTGGAATCATATCGACCGAGAAGATACTGTTTGCTACAACATATTGTGCTCGACAAACGCGCTATGCACACGTCTACAGAGGGTAGCCAAATTATTATACTCAAACTTGAATTTCGTCAGTGATGTTTGAAAGACTGTATCTCACATCGGTGATAAATGGTCGTATGAAGATTTTTAAAAAAGCATTTTGAAGCTCCAAGATTCTAGTTTTGAGATCTCCTAGCCAACAATTTTAATGAGCAATCATAAGAAATAGCGCGAAGAAATTTTGCCAAATTTTGTCTATTTTTTGTTTTGGTCCACGGGCTTAGACAATTTTTTTAATTAACCAATATATGGTCCAGATAACTTATTATTTCAGCTTTAATTTGCGTTTTTATTGATCTCTTTACGTCATTTTTTTGCTGAGATATCCGACTTTTAATGAAAAAGGGTCCTTTTTCCTTTGGTCATCGATACCTCAGCTAAATTAATGATCGCACAGAAAATGAAAGGGCAGTTTTGATAACATTTACTCTAAGATCCTTTCATAATCTTTAGGAAAAATTGTTTTGTTTTATGGCGGGTAAATACACTTACTAGTATCAAAGAAATATATATAATGACTTTCGAACCCATATAAGTAATGTATTTAAACCGTTTTTTCCGGACTGATTCTGTGCGATCATTGGTTGCTGAGCTACCGACGATCAAATGCAAAAGGACCGTTTTTCATTAAAAGTCGGATATCTCACAAGGCGACCTTACGGGTTGGGAAATTGACTTCGGGATCAAACTTGGCAGGTTAGTAGTATACCTTAAGGGGTCACGTACAGTTAGAATTTTCAAAAAATCGATTTTTGTTTTTTTACATTTTCTAAAAGTAGCACATTTGAAAAGTATTCTGTGAAAATTTTAGACGAATCCGACTGTTGGGTATGGAGATATGTAACTTTGAACGGAAATTTTTCTTCTGCGTGTAAATCGTACTGAAAACTTTGAATGCGTTTTTCTCGAAACTATGTTTTCGAACACGGTGATCACTGTACCTCGGAAACGGCTTTACCGATCGACTTGAAATTTTGCTCACTTTTTCTAGACATAATTGTCCTCCGGATGAACGAAGGATTTTTCTATGCGATTATTTTTTTTTTTTATAGCTGAAAATGTGAGCAAAATTTGGGTCGAAAACACAACTTTGACTTCCAATATCCACCATTTTGTGAAAAATCATTAAATTTTCAAATCCTTCGATCAACCGGAGCATTATGTCATTAACTAACGATCCCTACTTTTATTTTTATTTCAGACGATCCGGTGACGAGCTGCACTGATCACCGCGAAGGACCTTTTTTTGGGACCCCTACGTTACGTGCGGTTATGGAAAAATTTCTGCATATTTTGCAATGAAAAAATTGTATTATTTACTTAAAATATATGTCTTTTGTATGGAAAAAGATTTACGATTAATTATTTAAATGTGTCCCCAAAAAAAATTCGCAAAAAACCCCTTTTTTTCGAAGATCTAACTGTACGTGACCCCTTAAGGGTATGAACCTCGCAAAGTAATAGAGCCATAAGTTTAGGAGGAAAAGGGCCTTAAAGTTTTTACGCGCATCTCATATACTCGTCGATTTCGACACATTCTAAGAAAAGCGCTGAGTTAGTAGCGAACTCGCTTGCCACCCGGACGACCGGGGTTCGATGCTACCTCTGGGAACTTTTTTTTATTTTTTATTTAATTGTTAACAACATTATAACAATGTTTAAATAAAGTTAATGACCTAAAAATATTATCAATTGAATCCTAAATAATTTGTTTCTATTTATGAAATGACGCAGCTAATTCAAATTTGAACCAAAGATTATGTTTTATCTTTTTAAAGTTCAATAATTTCAAATGCATGGAGGTAAATTAAAACTTTAATTACCACTATAACAAAATGTCGGGTAGAGTTTTATTTATATAAAATTTATTGCAATATTTACAAAATGTATACAGTACCTACTTTATTCGTCAATTTCTTATACTACATATAATCACCAGACTGATCATTATCATCAAAACATTGAAAACAAAAAATATTTTGACATCTTGCAAAATGTATAAATGAAGATTGTTTACATGAGCAATCTTTATGTAAAAGATTTGTTCGAAAACATACTTCATTTACATTCATGAAAATTTCTTTTTCAACAGAAAGCTTGGACGCGTACCAGGCATACTGGATGATTTCATTAAAAATTGGCGATGATAGTTGATGATGCACTATTGATTGTATTTTTATAGGCTTCACGGGAATTTATTTCTCTATTATTTTCAATCAGATAAGCGCAATTTTGTATACGCTTTATTACATTGTTAATCTGTGCATAAAAATAGTCGTCACACGGTTGAACAAGAGGAGTACATTTTGGAGGAATCACTTTAATTGTACAAGTTGGTAATATCTCATCATCCTAAAAGATTTCGTTATATAATTCAAGTTTTGATTGTCCACCCCAAGAGTCGATAATAAATAGAAACTGTTATTTTCCAAGATGTCAAAATATTTGTTGTTTTCTATATTTCTATGATAATTATCATTTTGGTGATTGTATGTAATATAACAAATTGACAAATAAAGTATTATATAAATTTTATAAATATTGTAAAATTTGTTATATAAATAACACCCTACCCGAAATGTTGTTATAGTGGTAATTAAAGTCTTAATTTATCTCCATGCATTTAAAATTATTCAACTTTTAAAAAATAACATATTATCTTTATTTCATATTTTAATTAGCTGTAAGTCATTTCATAAATAGAAAAAAATGATTTAGGATTTAATTGATAATATTTTTAGGTCATTAACTTTATTTAAAAGTTGTTATGATATTTCAAACAATAAAATAATAATAAATTAATTCCCAGAGGTCGTATTGAACCCCGGTCGTCCGGGTGGCAAGCGAGTTCGCTACTAACTCGGCTACTGCACTGTTCTTAGAATGTGTAGAAATCGACAAGTATATAAGCTGCGCGTAAAAACTTAAAGGCCCTTTTTCTCGGAAATTTATGGCTACTGCGCTCTATTACTTTACTAGGTGGATACCTTTAAAGTATACTACTAACCTGCCAAGTCTCATCCCGAAGTCAATTTCCCAACCCGTAAGGTCCCCTTGTTAGGTTTTGACTATACGTATTGTAGTACATATTCTATAATTAAGGAACTTGAATAGTCGTGCAGGTGTAGGAACTCGCAAACCGCATGATAAATATTTGAATTCTAATAGTAATAACCGAACGGAGTTAAACAAAATTGAATTGAAAAAACGTTCAACTAAGTAATGTAAAAGAAACATCGAACCAGAAACATCAAACCACCTAATACGAAAATGAGACATTTTAATAAGATTAAATAATCTAGCATATAACAATTATTGTTCATAAGTTTTATTTTGTTTAATTATTCGTCATTTTCATCGTAGTCATAATTTCAAATGTACAAGCGTTCTTGAACTTCTCTTGTATTAACAGAATTGAGTCAATGGAAAAATATTGTTTTCGAAAATTTGTATTAAAAGCGGACATTGATGGATTTACTTATTATTTCAATGTACGGTATCCTCTCTTTACGCGCTTACTTTCTTTGCACTTTCTCCAGATCCTCCCCGTTCAGTGTATTGCATGCGCTACGATATAATCGTTACATACCAACTTGTTTTGTGTTCATTGCCATAAAGTCACGAACGATCACGAGAGGCACTTAGAGGAGCTGCTCCTTTGCGTTTTTTAATTCTGTTTATTTAAGAGCAAGATAATTATAACGTGAGGATAAGTATTAGTAAACAACTCGAACTACAATTGTTGTTTAAAAATAAAAAAATAAAAAAATAAACTAGTTAGGTGAACGCTTGATGTTATTGTGCGGTATGTTGTGTTGTGTGAAACATTATATACAGTATTGTCTGGATGTAATGTGGCCTTAAGCCAGTAATAACAAATTTTACAAAAGATTTGAGAATGAAGGCAGAAGGTCGTATATAAACTGCCTTTCGAGAAGGGGAGCTGGTCCTCACACGGGTTAAATGGATCAATCGATGACGGAGTATGCGAGTGACATGTGTGAAATATTGTAAGTATAGATTATAATATATACTTGTTTTATAAATGTTTCTCCATACCATGAACTTCCAGTTTTCCGATCGAATAAAAAATGTAATTTTAGCAGGCTAAAAATCGTCAAGTTTCAAATTTCCCGTGAAAATTTGATCATTTTTGGTCTGCCAAAATTACATTTTTTATTCGATCGGAAAACTGGAGGTTCATGGTATGGAGAAACATACATAAAAGAAGCTGCAACAAGAATGAAATCGATCAGATGATTTGTCTTCGAGTTATAACTGCAGCAAATTTGATAAATGTAGTATTGGGAGATTCCAAAAATAACTCGCTGAATTTTCAATTTTTTGCTCCAAAAATTTTATCATGTAATTACTGTATATCCACAAATATAGCCTTGAAACATTTAAACATTCCGTGTAGTAGTTTTCTTTAAAGAAAAATCCCAAATATCACCTTTTTTCAGGCGGTCACACTAGTGGTCCCCCTCAATTATAAAACTGATTGAAATATTCTTTCAGATTCTAATGCGTTCGTGCAAGGCACATATAAAAAACAAAGTCTCAATAATTTTATTACAAGCCGAGATATCGATGTTGATATGTCTCTTCGATTTATTATTGTTGTAATAAAGATTTTCGCATAATTCAAGTTCGAGAGCCTTCTCAACACTTTTGGGCATAAGATTCAATATAATCGAAGCCTTTAGAGCGTTCATCTCATTGCGGGTAATGATGTAATTCGATCGCACCCGCGCGGGTGAGCGAGCAGCGTCGTCCGCGCGGCCGGGTGGCGGGTGGGATTACTGCCTCTCGCCCCGCGGCCCGCCTCGGGCAGCATAGTTAACAATTTTAACAACTCCCTTATAAATTGTCGTAGAGTTGTTCTTTTTCAATTCTGCGGATTTTTTTCTCAGAAAATCAAAAATGTTCTTGGAAGTCAATTTTTTCTGAGTTACCCCAATTACTATTATTTTATTTGAATTTAAATATGGTTGTGCATGTAAATGAATTTACAATGAATGGGTAAGAGTATGATGAAAAAATTGTATTTTGTCAGGAATTGTACTTATTACAATAATTATGTTATATACATTTTTCTTGAAATCGAGTAATAATTACTATTTTTTTATTTTGTTCTCGTCAGGCTCGTAGTCTTCATAACTATTTGTATCATTCGGGTCTCCGGTTAGCGAAACCGTAACATCAGGTGCATTGTCAATTTCGTCGGAAAATCTTTAAAGTTCTTCGCCGATTTCATCATCACTTACGAGGCAGTGTTACAAGCGACGTGCGCTTCGAATATTTGATCAGTAAACATACGAGCACTAAACAACTGATCAGGTTCCAAATTGGCAAGTACACAGAGAATTATGGCAAAAATATGGCAAACAAAGCCAAAACTAGCTCTTTTTATTTATTTTTTTCGAAACAATATTTTTACGTATTTTTTTCCAAAATCTTTGCTATAATTCTCTAGATATCCTCAAGACTTTAACGCTCAATGCCTCAGAAAGTACGGATTGCGTTTTCGAATCACCCGTCGTCTGTAACACTATTTTCAAAATTTTGGAAAAAGAATATCAAGAGTCACGGGGGCGAGAGGGGGGGGCGGGTAATCGTAACATAAGCTTTGAACGCATCCGGAAAAGGTATTGCGTTTTTTTGTTTGTTGTCCTTCTTGTAACATTTCACATTTGAAAGGGGTCCCAGATAGAACAAGGTCTAATATACATATATTTCACATATATATGTTAAGACGTTGTGATTATCTTATTAATTAGTGGTGTAGAACACGACGTTTATAGTGTTGGCAAGGATAGTAATCGAGATTACACAGATCATAATAAATTTTGTTTTTATTTATATTTTGAATTTTAGGTTGTAAACAAGTTAAATTGAGTGCCAACCTCAAGGCATTGTTTTATTTCGGCAACTTGATACTTTACTACGGCTACGTGCACACTGTTGGCCGCTAGTGATATTTTGGCTCCCCTCCCTAGGCAAGTTCACGCCGGTGCCTAATGATCCTCGATCATTGACACGTCGATGACGGCCGATAGTCTCAGGCGTAGTAGTCTCTATTATGTTTCTGTCGTGACTCGTGAACGATGCCCGTCAGTACATTGTGCACCCTCTCAAATGCTACCGGATTGTGATGGTCCTCCCCGGGTGAGTTGTTTATCTCGTTTTTAGTTTGTGTGTTCTAGGTGACGGGGACGATTCTTTTCACCACGAGCGATCCTCCGCTGCACCATGCTCAGGTAATTATGCGTCCCATCTATTTCCTTATATTTTGAGTTCCCACATTCTATCGTTTCTCTTTTCAGATTCCTCGCGAGGAGACAGGAATATAATCTACAGGCCGATGCCCGGATTCTGAGTTTCCTACCTTAGGATGAAGTTTTATCTTTCCTGGCCCTTTTGGTTATATCAGTTCGTCCGAGTACTGAGATAACGGGGTTTATTTTAAATATTGACGTTAGCCCGGTCGTCTCTGCGTTTGGCGTTAGCCTAGTTGTCTCTGCTACCGATGTCTCAAGGTACTTTCTCCCTTGATTGTTTTACCCAAACTAAGGAATTCAGGTAAGCATTCCTGTCTCTTTTATACCTGACTGGTTGTTGATTCCTTCACTTTTTCATTCGATTTTACGCTATTTGATAGGCGTCTGATGTTGACCAATCCTTGATTTTCTCTCGTTAACGTCACTTCCTATTATATTATAGGTGGCACTGCTCTTCTCACTGTTCCGGCATGTAGAGGTCTCTGATGTTACCGGCGGCATATTTGATCGCTTTGGACGTGATGAGACGAAAACGTCTCAATGTATATAATATGTATACGTCTATGATATACCTGTATTAGACATATACTGAACGTATATTGTAGCTCTATTTAATTGATGATGGTGAAAGAATTGCATATACGTACAATTTATGTACAATGAGCTTTTAACATCGAATTATATACATTTATTATATGTATACGAAACATATACTTCACGATAAAGATGAATCCAACTGCATTGCTGTCACTATGACGTATTTATATACGTATCTTTTTTCTACATATCTCGGTGGAATTGTGTACATCTAATATACATATAATGTTTGTTAATTATCTTACGATTGCGATTCTTAGATCTGAAGCTATTCAATGACCGTATAATATATGTATATTAAACATCAAAAATTCAATGAGTTTTCTATTGATATGAATTCGTCTACAATTCGTATAAAACGTGTGAATGCAGCAATTGCTATACCTATGGAATGGAACAGATATGGGATGCATGTCTGATATACGTTTTTGGAACAACAAATGTTGCTGAATTTTTTCAGATTTTTATTGTACCACGAAGTACGGAAATTTCAACTAGATACAATGTTTGGCTGCGACTGTCTGTCCCATACATTGTTATAATATCATAATAAAGTCGGACTACATTTGATCGTCGAATAAATATCACTTATAGACGTATTACATAATTACATTATAGCAAAACTTGCAGATTCTTACATGCGTACATTTACATTCTATACATGCGTATATTTTTCTGAGAGAGAGTCCGTGTTAGTATACGCGCGGTTTCTATGGTAATAGCGCGCCATCTTGTTTACTTTACGAGTTCAGACGAGTTGAGACCATGCATCGTTGAAACATGAAGTGCCGCTACAGACAAAAATATTATTGATAAATATATAATAAATAGTGTTAAATCTGTGTTGTGTAATAAATAAGGTAACGTATAGTGACTACGCATTAGTCAGTTTATCGATATTATTTGAGTTTCATTGTTAAATGCATGGCATAATGCGTATCAAAGTATCGAAGGTACTCTAGCCTCAATGTTGTTGAATTTATATAAATTTCATGAAAAAGGCGTGCCAATGTGCGTGTATTTGACTAACCGCGTGTGGAGAAAGTATACTTTTAACACCCATCTTTTTCTTGTCTCTGTAATGGAATTATTATATATTTTTAGCTCGAAATTGTTTTTGGCAACGCCAACCAATTCGCCAGCTTGTGAATCGAAGTTGGTCACTCGATATATTCCACGGATGCTCGCGACAGGGTACTCTTGGGAAGGTCGCCGAGGAAAACATAAACTAAAAATATTGGAGGTCATTAAGCTGATATATAGTATGTATACATTATCATTTTAAGAGCTCAACATTATTTACGCACATTAAGATGCTATGGAATAAAATGAATTTAATTTTTTAGAGGCGCCCTCTCAGACTTCCAAGGAGATAAATGAAAAAATATTTGAAGTGAGAGTCCGAGAGTGGTTTCGCCAAGCGCAGGGTCGCCAAAATAATTTATTGGCCAAAAGAATAAAAGAAATGGCTAATAACGCACGAATCCATTCGTCGATTGGATTCGTGTAATAAGAACAAATTTAAGGTGATTATGATTTATAATAGATAAGTGTTTCTGTTTTTAATCTTGCTTCATTACTTGAATCAGTAATTTATTGTTGTTAAGCATAAAACTACGGTTTTGTTTCTGCGTTTATTTTTTCATAAATGTTTATACGGCGTATGTCCTTTGTATATACTTTCTGAAAGTAATATGTAACGTAATAAATGAATAAATAGTTTCACATAATAACAATGACCAAGAGCTGTATTTGATAATTTTCCATATTCACCGCACGAATTTATAAGTATACGACGATTTATATATATCGTAACAGTATTCGTATTGCGATACGTGTGTGGAATACATTTTTCATGGATTTATTATTCGCATATAAGACATTTATAATATGTCAAATATACGTTAATACGATGTCGCTGTCGACGTCTGTAAGATGTATTTAGTACGTATACTGAAGAGCTAAATGTTTGGCTAGTATCCGTATAATATGCATATATTCTGCGTTTGTTGAACAATACATTTGACGTATTTTCGACGTCTTAGATACAAAAAATATACCGTTTAATTGACGTAGAATATATATATACATTATACGAATATTAGCCGGACATTTAGCTCTTCAGTATACGTAATAAAAACGTCATACAAACGTATATGGCGACGTCGTTTTTATGTTTAATATACGTCAATGTTCTATCTGGGGTGTAATACCAACAGCTGTAGAGAGAATAGAGACCTGTTTTGAATCAACAACTGTGATCAAGTTTATACCAACTGTTCGTATCGTGTTTCATATTGAACGTCTCTGTAGGAGTCGTTGCATCGATCTCATTAGTCTCTTTTATTCTTTTTTCAAAGCTTTATAAATTTCAAAGCTTATAACAGTTTCATGGGCGGAGTTGATTTGCATGATCAACATTGTACTAAAGTTATGCGAATAGTGCGATCAAAGAAATGGGCATGAGGGATTATGACGGGACTTGTTCAGGCATCAATCACAAATGCCACGGTATTACACAATTCAGCCAACAAATGCAAAGAAAAACGAGGCACGAAAGACTTTGCATAGGCATAACCCATGCAAATGCAATGGGTGAACAATATCTAAATCGGTCCGATAAAAAAATGAAAAAAACACATAAACTCAAAACTAAAACAGTCAAACGCATATTTTTGTACGAAATGTTTTGATGAAATGCACAAATAAGTTGTTTCAAACATAAAGAAACGTAAAATGAAAAAAAAGTGAAAAAATAAACAAATAAGACCAAAAAACGAAAAAGGAAACGAAAAAATAATAAATAAATAAAAAAAAAAAGATGATTCACAATGACATGCACCTCCTCGTGGTGAGAATCGGGCAACATCGGTTGAATTTTACGATGGATATTGTTTTATGGTATTGTCTGTATTTAATTTTTATAATAATTTCACACGTGTTTTTCATATAATATTGTTCATAGATCACGATTAAAAAAATATGTTTTATTGTTTCGAATGGTTTAAACATTTTGCAAAAATAATGTCAAATGCTTGATCAGCGACCCAAAAAACATCGAAAATCATATGCGACTTGTCACATTGAGATTAATTGTTTACACCATTTGTTTAAATTAATTAATTTTGCAAAAATAATGTCAAATTCTTGATCAGCGACGCAAAAAACATCGGAAATCATACTCAATTTACGAATTGACGGTAAAAGACTCGGTCCCAGCACAACATATGAATGCTCTAAAAACGGAGAAAATTTGTTATTCTTTTTTTCGTTATTTTGCAGGTATGCCACAAGAGAAAAATAAAAACATATAGAGTTTTGGAAAGTACAACAATCGAGGACACCTCTGGACGCCTTTATTGTCCGAAAATAATACGATAAGGCTTCCGCAATATCGAATGAAAAAAATGGTCACTCAAGAATTCGTGTTTTATCACATTATTTTGTAAAAATGTGATATAAAAATTTGTTTAGCGCAATTTAAGTAGCGCCATTCGCAAGAGCGATGGTGAAAATAGTTGGTAAGGTATTTTACGAATTTTGTTCTCATCGATTTCATAGTGAATAATCCCGTCGAATAGAGGACTTGTGGAAAGTGTCTTTCTGACGTTAAAGGCTTAAATACGTGTTTCTCTGTTTTTTTATTCTTTTGGTTTCTGTTCCATTTTCTTACGATTACAGCGTCATCTGTCGCAAATCATACGTAGCTTTAGCCACGTAGTATCCGTATCTGCGATACAAAAATAGGGTTTGTCATAAAAGATTTCAAATCTACCGCCCGCCCCGCCCACAAGGGGTGCGGGGGTGGATATAATTACCGACGGATGCCCTCCTCGGTGATATTAAAGTTTCAATTCGACGATTTTTTTTTACGATGCGTATTTTTCGAGACCTTACAAAATTCCAGGTTGAATGATTCACCCTGCATAGTGAAAATAGCAATTATTCCCATTTTTGTCAATTTGGAATATTTTTCATACAGAATATTATTTTTTCATAAATTAACCTATTTGTTAACATCTCTTATCAACTATCATACAATTTTTTAGGAGAAAAAGTCAATAGTTTCCTCAGTACACAAGTTATTCTAATGAAGTTTGCCAGCGGAAGGTTGAATTTATTTTTTAACTTAATCTTCAGTTTTTACATATTTATAAGTAGAAACTATACCGCTCGAAAAAATTAAAGGATTTTCTTTCCTCAATAAAACTGTCAATATTTGACAGCATGTAACTTTCGTCGTATTCGTCATACGGAGATGAGAATAAAAGCAATTTGGAGCTTGAAGTCTCTTCTTTAACATACTCTAAGAGTTCTTTTCATTGATACTTAACAAAGTTTCATGTGAAAAATAAATGGGAAGAAATTCCTGACATTTTCTTCGTCTAGATTTGGCTTTTTGTGAAAATAGTTTCGCCCAAATTTTTGTATTGCATTGCGAGATTTGAAGTTATGACTACAAATTTATTTTATGATAACCGCAATACAACTTATTCTTAGTGATTGTCAGTTATGGCTCCTTGTATGAAAAATTGTACTGTTCACATCAATTTTCCTGGGGTTCCCAAAATCCACGCAATGCTTGTGATAATTGAAGTAAATTAAAAATTTGGTATCCTCCATCCCTCAATCGTCTCTTGATCATATGCCACACGTGTTCTATATGATTCGGGTCTAGGGTCACAGTTGGATGTTAAAGAACCGTACTTAATTAAATTTCGTTGAAGAAATTTTCTCGTATTCCCAGCTGTATTCGAACGAGCATTATCAAGCATAAAAATCAGCCGATCGCCAAATCAAATACAATAGATTAGATCGTGAGGCGGCAAAATCTCGTTTACGTATCACTCGCTATTCACGTACGAATCTCGTAGTCATGCCACCGCCTGCACTGAACAGTTATCGATACGAAAACGAAAATTTTTCGGCCTCGTGTTGTGAATCGTTGTATTCGATACGGTGATAATGGTTGTCCCCATACAGCTGCGAATACGAGACAATTTCGTCAACGACATTTGATTACAATACTTTGACTTCCAGCTGCGAACACATACTTGAACCCTATAGAATACATTGAGACGGGACTTTTTTTACAAGGAAAAATTCCCACACCTACCGCGGCCGTGGTCCACCTCCTGGTAGGGCTCTTGGCAATTATTTTTATTTATATGATTTTCGTTGGGCGCCAGTCAATTTGAGGGGAATTGACGACCGGATATTTAGACGTTACTTTATTCTTTCAATTTTATTTTATGTTAGTTCTCAAGCTGAGAAAGCTCAGGGAGGGACGTTGGAGGACCAAGGAATAGAAGAAAAGAGTGCCAGATAGATATATGAACTCTCACTTTACTTACTTATTTTCTGATTCGAATAGACTCCGACTCTAACGATGGTTTACACGATACAAAATTTGTTTAGATAAGTTACCCTCTGGTATAGCGCGTACACAGTTTTGTTTCCTACGTATTCGGTTAACAGACGCTTCCCCTTTACATACGTAGGAGAAGTCCGACTAATTTCTTTGTCAATATGCGCGGCCGCTTTAGACAAAGACGGAACCTGCGTCTTACAATGACGTTTAGAGAGACCATATATTCGTATTACGCGAACGGCTCACAGACGAGAACGCTCTCGGAGGCAATGGTTCGTCCCTTATATAGAGGAACCGGGCGATGTTGCCTAGTTATCGCTCGGCCCTTGTCGATCCGCTGTTGCCAAATTATTATCAGTTGATCGCTCGGATAGATTTGGCGATCGATAACGTGGTATTTGACAAATTGTAATTTTAATATGAAATCAGACTGGTGACGTCGAGGAAAAGTTGACTAAAATTATTTCCCGTCACAACATGTGGGATATGACGGAGCGATAATTAACCCTGCGCGGTCGCTCTATATTTTCGATGGCTCCGCGGTCGCACTGAGTCGTTTGTGTCCGCGTGCAATTTTCAACGGGTTGAAATGCTTCAAACAATCTGAAAAAATTCCTGACTACTCCTCAATGTTTATACAATATAAATCAATAATTATCAAAGCCCACAAGTTATTATTCTTTACGCTATAAATAGCTATTTGAGCGAAAATGCATGAAAAAAGTGTTTTGGCTTAAATATTATTTAAAAAAAAATGTATGACAGGGAAAAAAAACATGGATTCTTGTCATGGACATCCTAAGATTTGAGAAAAGCCTAGTCACGCTCAGTTCTGCCGAAAAAAGTATAATTATTTAGTCATCTGAAAATGGACAAGTTCAAGGAGAAGAAAATCGAAGAATTCTAGGGAAAAAAATAAATGATCGTGTTTTACAGGAAAAATTCGGCCTTTTATTAGAAAAATAGTAATAATGAACGTGGCCGAAGAACAATTACATTTCAATTCATGTGAAAAACAAAATTCCGTCTCCTGGAAACATGGAGTGTAGATGCACAAACGGTGCTCCTCGCAGACGGGTTTCCCGCATGATCCGATGTAATTCTGTCAGCGTTCTCTTCGCCATTCTAGAAACCAAAGTCCGATTTTTTAAAAAAAAATTCGATTTTCGAGAACAAAATCAGATTTTTGGAATTTTTTGTTATTTTTGATTTTTTTTTAAAGTAAAAAAAATTACAAAAAATAAAATATTTGTTCTCTCTGGCATTCTAGAAAATAAATCAGATTTTTGGAAACAAATTTTTTTTTTAAATTTATTTGGAGAAAAAAAAATCTAAAAATAAAAATATGTTTTTTATCTACTTCCACACATTCTGGGACACGTCCTGGGCTAAAAAAATGATTTTTTTAAAAACACTTTTTGTTGCACGCCGGTCGCACTAGGTCGTTCGTGACCACAATCCAACTTTGCTCGGCTGAAGCTCGAATACGAACTGGCACAGGACGACCAAATTAACGCTGTGGGACCCTCTCTATACTAAGTTTTTTTAGGGATGTGGAGCAGGCCCCGGTCATTTTTCATTTTCGTGAAAACCCCAAGTGAAATTTCACTATGGTCACAAGCGATCCAGAGTGACCCCGCGCAGGGTTAAGGAATTGAGGATGCTAATTTTTTAATTTACAACAATTATCGCCAGCATATTGTGAAATTTGGGAATGCATTCCTCAATATCAGATTCAACGTTGCGTCAACATGCAATAAAGATTGAGAACGGGCTGTCAAAACAGTGGTTACAATACGCGATATAGATTGTATTTTTTTTTCTTTTTTTAAGACTATAAGACAAATTGACAACGACATACAGGCGACACAGACAAATAAAAATTGATAAACGAGATAGTCAGGAGTAATATCGACCGGGGAATCTCCCCATGGTACGTGCTGCATAACGCCAAAGGTGAAAATGTTTGAACATTGATCTTGGTGAAAACTGATCATATCGCGTTGATAAAAAACCACTTTGAAGGTTAAAATATGGGATTTTGAAACCGGAAAGGATAATAGAGCTTAAATAAGAGTTCTCGGGTGATTTCGGAATGGAAGTCTAATGATGCTCATTCGAAATATTGTCAACCTAACATTTATGTATGTATATAAGACATTTCAGGTTTTTTCGGTAAGCCAAGTTTTATATGTACAACGACTGCAAAAATAGTCGAGATGGAAGTTGTGACGAGTTGATAAGTTTATCAAGTTTCATCGCGTATTCGAAAAAATTCTATATCTTTGTTTTCTATCAATGACATATTACAACGGGCGATTTAAAAAAGTTAGAACTGGCGAGATTTTATTCTCATTTCGAACAAAATCTTCTAGACTTGTCTAGTTGCTAAATAACGATTTAAAAATGTTATTATTATTTTTATTATCGTTTTTAGATCAGGTTACATAGAAGGGCACTCACTGTTTTCAGCGCAGACCCGTTAGAGAATGCAGTGTTTCTCAAGCTGAGTTTCTAAATTTTCTTACGTTTGATCTTTTATTACATCGGTCTTTTCAGGATTTATATTTTGCTTTTACTGATAATTCATCTACGTATGAATAAATGTTGGTTATGTTAGTACACTCATATAAGATAGGTTTGAGTTGCAGTTTAGCATTCATGTAGTGCATCTTTCAAACGCGTTCAGGGTAGCGATGGCCACAATGTATTATACTCATTTTTTGACAAACGCAACACATTCTGGGCGAAATAACCAATAAAATCTATCGCAGTTTAAATCGACATTTTCGGGCCAATGCCGAAGCGGAGAGTTGGTGCGCATGTTTTAACCAATTATCGACGACAGTTTTGCCACTATTTATATATGATTTTAAGAAAACCGATCAACTGTTGACCATTTCAATAGACATTGATCTTGGTAAAAACAAAAGCGGCTTTACCAAGGCCGACCGACTTTCGATTTTTCCGTATAAAAAGTATAGGTTGGCAAAGATAGGGATTTACGAAAAGCGACTCATCTTACAATAGTCTCTTGCAGACGAATGGCCAAGCATGATAATAGGATGAGTTAATAAAATTCAACGAACTTCCCACCTTTTTTAAATCGAAAATTTGAGGTACGTAACGTGACGAATTTACGAAAAACGTCAAACGTCACAAATTTTATTGCATTTCGATCGCCCGGGAAGGTTGTACGATAACCAACCTCCTTCCAATTCTTTGCAGGAAAACATTAAATATATTAATCTGTCCCTTCACGGACCTCGATGTTGCAATCGAACAAATCATAAGTTTATGGATTTTCGTGCAATCATCCCTTTACCAGCCGTCGCATTTTCATTGAAAAACTTAAAAATTTGTATCTTTTCCAAAATATCGATGTTTTTCTATTGTGAAAGTATAATTCGAAAGCGAATACATGGGTGGAATTTGTAAATCATTCAACCAAACTTATCGTTGGTTCGCTCCACGTAAGATACAATTTTCATCTGTCTTTGTTCTATTCGGGATCACTGTAGATGTAAGGGTGTTATTAGTATTTTAGATTATGTTGCTTCTTCCATGATTACCGATTTATAGGCGGGAATTTCAAGACATGATACAAAACATAGCCAAACGTAAAAGATGAAAAACTAACAGCTACATAGACTAAAAATAAAGCGTCTCTGGAATTATATCCATAGAGACAGGACGACCTGGACAGAAACGTTCAGTTTCAATGCACAATAAAGATGCTTCAAGAGAAATCGAGAAGACGAAGGTAAATCATTACGACCGCGGAAGAATTATTTAATAGCTTCAAAAATAGTGATGAGTACCAGCGCCAGTGGTGAGATTTACAAGCTCTTTTACAAAACTTTAGGCGTTCCAACGTGCCAATTCTTCTTTATATGACAAACGATACATATATTCGAAACATCATCAAACTTATACAGCTCGGATGAGGAAATTTACTCGTTGTATTTTGATAATAGTATTAAACTGCATATTAGTTCGGTAACAAATAATAGGGGCTGTGAGATGTCGAGGTTCCAGTGACGACGGTGAAATCGGGCAAGAGTTAGGATCATCTT
This sequence comes from Netelia virgata, assembly GCA_951802705.1. Taxonomy (NCBI): domain Eukaryota; kingdom Metazoa; phylum Arthropoda; class Insecta; order Hymenoptera; family Ichneumonidae; genus Netelia; species Netelia virgata. The sequence continues at coordinate 14,561,700 of OX637863.1, read as the reverse complement.
ATATTCGACCGGCAATGAACGCTTTACAAATTATTTAATATAGTCTCCTAAGATTAAGATTAAGATTTGTTTATATATCATTAGACACTCAAAATCATACAGATGCCGGCACTGGATTAAAATCACTAATGACTCTTATTGTTAGACATGCTAAGGTCTACTTATTTGTTTGCCACACCGACAGATATATATATATATATATACTGAACTGAGATAGCCGCTCAGCCATATATTTAATAGTCACAGCTTTGGTGTTGGAATAGGATTTTTCACAGCAAATAAAAAGCCCGCTTCAAGTAGTAGTCTCGCCACCGTCCCGTCAAAAAGTTTGCTCCCCGATCAATTGATCAACACTTCGAAAAATTGTAAAATATTCCAAAAATTTAGTTTTTAGATTTTATCGGATATAAGAACTCATCAAGTAATGAAAACACTGCTAATATAATATTTAAAGTTGCAAAAAACACGATATTCCCCATGTAACCTAACACTCACTTTTGTATCGAACTATCCGCTCCAACCACTAACCCGTAGGCGCTTTATGTATACGGATATTCACACACTACTGTAGTGTAGCGAGCTCGGAGAGCATGGCAACGATGGCAACGGTACGGGATCGTGAAATAATATATATATAATTTGCGCGCCGAACGCTTGCAACGCTGCCAGATCGCCGCGCCGAGTCTCCCCTAGTCACTTCGTGACCAGAGACCCGAGCATCGCTCGACATCGTACATTTTAATTATTATATTTCCGAAACCAGATGATGAAAATACTTTATATTTTTCGACAAACTTCGTTACATATTGCTGTTTAAGTGAGAAAAGAAAGAAAGAATCTGTAGAAAAGTTTAGGGGTTAGTCTGTGAAATGTGAACTTTTGTACCCCTTCCCATAAGAACACGTGTTAAATTGTGCAATCTTCAATTGCCAATATCTCGAATGCGGGATATAGAATCATTTTGAAATTTTGCCTGTGAAAAGTGGCCTGAATGTGAACTCAAAGTTAAAAAAAATTCTGTAGAAAAATGCTTTGGCGACACTACTACCTTAACAGTTGTTAGCTTGTAAATACTCCCAAGAGTACGTGGAACTTCCGTCTTATTATGTTCAAAGGCAGGATAGCATAATAATCGAAAGATTTTACAATCCATGCGGGCATGTATAAAATGTTCTGTCACAATTCAATAAGGCACAATGTAACTGCGAGCTCTTCTTTACTTGACTTTGGACTACAGCTTGTTTTAGATTGTCGGACTGAAAAAAGGTATTAAGATGATTTAAACAATTCTAGCCTTTTTGGAAATTTAGAAACAACAATAATTAAAAACAGTCAAAATGAAGAACTGCGCGAGATAAAATTGATAAGATATATTACAGACAGTTGAGTTACTCTTATTGTTAGATTGCAGACATTCGGAAAAAAGTAATTATGTTAATTAGGAACACTTACGAGATGATACGAATATTGTTATCATTTGATTATGATTATTGTTTTTCACGCGTTTTATTATATACCATCCTTTATAACATGACAGAACTTGTTTTCTATGCATTCGATTATTATTAATTGTTATGCCAAAAAATTCATGAATCCTGAACATGTTTTTTTCAATTTTTTGTTGGGCGCTTTATTTATTTATAGAAATTTATGAATGAATCGGTATCGACTTGTCATTAGATAAGATTTCGTAAACAGAGCTTACATGTTTCTTAATATATATAGGTATGACCCATATACCACGGAAATTAGATTTCTAAACAAAATCGCGTTAAGCTAACGCGTCGTTTTACGTCGGCGGACTCAACGCGAACGCGGTGCGACGCGGCTACGCTGTCCTGCGTGAACGGGACCCCCGCTCCGATCGCCTACTCGCCCAATCGGTAGGTATAGGGTAAAACGCGTCCAGATCTCGCGAAAATCTCAAACTGACTGATCGCGTTCGCTTCGCCGCTTCCGTGCCGCTTGAGTCACGTGCGAACGATCACGTAGGCCACTCGAAATGCCTGGCGAGTGTTTGACATGGTTGCGCCGCTTCGCGTCGTGCTGAGTTCGCCCACGTAGGATGATGCGTAATTCGTGCCATACAAAAAAAATAACTAATGTAAAATACTAGGTTATGTTCCAAATATAAAAAAACATTATTTTATTTGTTACTTTATGCCTTAGAAATATTTCTTTGTTAGAACAATAAGTGATCAAAAGTATTACGTAATGTAATACTTGGCTACCACTACGTATCACCATTTAATGAATGCTTTTCCTTTTTGACAAAATATCGTCATCTTCTGCACCTTCTTCGACAGTAAACAAACTATTATCTTCGATCGTTTTTTTTTTGTGAAAGATCAGTACAAATTTCGTTATATGGTCCGAAGCACTCGTGTGTTCTTTTAAATGTTGTTCTTTTCTCAGTGGATGACAATGGTAACCTGTATATATATACAGTATCGGACAAAAAGAAAGTACGCATCGTCTAAATTTAAATATTGGTGCTATTATTGTGACGAAAGTCGTTAATGTACGTCCAGAGCGGTCCCAACGAAAGTTTATTAATTCACTATTATATTTTCACGGAAAGATTGTCACAGTGATCGGAAATCTGAACAAAAACAATTTTAGCGCGTGGGGTGTCAATTTTTTGCTGGACAAACAAAAAGTACGCTCTTCAATGTTTACATATTGTCATCACTGATAACAACACGATTTTCACTCAACAAAGCTTGGGAAGCCAAACGGAATGTAAATATACTGATTCGACGGATTGTCAGTTAGTTATCGTTTGCCTGCAATCGAGCACGGTAGTAACAAATACACGATGCCGAAAATTTCAATTCAAGTGCGACAACTCGTAATTAAAGACCATAAAAAGGGTGTTTCTAAAAGAGAAATCGTTTGAAAATATGCAATAAGTGAAGGTGCAGTACGAAAAATATGTGAAAAGTTTAAGGAGCTTGGTGTAGTCACTGATAAAGTCGGACGCGGTAGGAAAAGAAAAACAAATGTATTGCAAAATCGCCGAATTATCAGGGAATAACGAAAAATCTGATGGTTACTAGCCGTGTAATTGTAGATAACACAGGACTAAATATTTATGGGCGAACAGTACGAAGGAGATTTCGAGAAGCAGGCTTGAAGAAAAGTTTTGTACAACGTCGCCCTTTAATTCGAAAAGCAAATAAAATCAAGCGCCTTGAGTTCGCAAAACAGTACGTCCATAAGCAGATTGCATTCTGGAAAAAGGTAATTTGGATTGACGAGAGCAAGTTTAACATGTTTGGTCAAAAACAACGATCGCGTGTTTGGTTCAAGCCGGGAGAACAGCTTCTTGAAAAAAATGTACAGAAAACTGTGAAATATGGAGGAGGAAGTGTATTAGTGTGGGGGTGTTTTGCGTGGTCGGGATCGGGAATTTGGTTCGAATCAACGGTACTATAACAGCAGATGTTTATATTGATATCACCAATGAAAATTTGAAAGAATCGCTGCTGAAGGTCGGTCTGCAGGATGAATTTATTTTTCAACAAGATAATCATCCGAAGTATACAGCTCGCAAATCATCGACTTTTTTTTCGTTCTTCGACGATTAAACTTTTCGATTGGCCAGCACAATTGCCAGATTTAAATCCAATTGAGAATCTATGGACTATTTTGGACCGGAATGTTAATAAGGGTGAAGTAACGAACAAAGAAAAACTGTTTGATGCTTTGCGGGAGACCTGGGACAAAATCGACGAACAGCAAATTCACAACCTTGTCGAAAGTATGCCTCGGCGTTTACAAGCTGTTATTCAAGCAAAAGGGGGTAATACAAAATATTAGATGGGAGATGCGATCACATATTTTTAGTTTTTGTATCCCGTGCGAACTTTTTTTTCCAGCATAAAGTTGATACTCCACGCGCTAAAATTGTTTTTGATCAGATTTCCAATAATTGTGACAATGTTTCCGTGAAAATATAATAGTGAATTAATAAACGTTCGTTGAGACTGCTTAAGAAGTAGTTCATTGACGATTTTCGTAACTATAATAGCACCAATATTTAAATTTAGGCGATGCGTACTTTTTGTTGTCCGGTACCTACTGTATATATATGGGACATTTCACGCCAGATCGGACACCATTTAGCTTTTGCATCTCCGATTCTTTTGATAATTTTTTATCTTCTAGTATTGTTTGAGAGAGGCCTCCATGATTTTGTTTTCAATTTTGTTTGTCGAACCGTTTTCAAGATATCAATTTTTCAAAAATTACGTTACTTTTTTTAAGCGTCCAAAATAACTTTACGAAAAATGGGCCAAATTGGAAGTTTTTTTAATTTTTATTTTTTAAACGCACTTTTGATAAAAAATTTCGAACTAATTTTTCAAACCATATTTCTATAAGATTTTAAAGTTTTAAATATAAATTGGTGATTTACAAAAAAACTTGTACTGATCGATTTTCTTGAAATTTTTTTGTAAAAAACTGTCATTACCCCACAACTTTTCAGCCTAGTTAGATAATGGGACAACGATGGGATCTATTTTATTCTATTTTCCAATTTCCATATTTTAGTTATCCGTGTTGAAAAATATCTGAAAAAAATACTATGCACATAAACTACTATGAATAATTATTATTAGTAATTATTAATGATTATTAATAATTATTTAATAATTATACGGGCTGAGTTTTTTAACCTGGAATTTTTTAATATATAAAAAAATACGCATCGTACAGAAAATTCGCCGAATCAAATATTTAATATCTTCGTCTGTCTGGGGGCGTCTGTTAGTACTAAATTATACCCACCCCCGCACACCCTGTGGGCGGGGAGGGTGGCAAATGTGGAATCTTAAATGGGAACCCTTATTTTTTTATCGCAGATTCGGATTCTACGTCGAAAGTTACGTATGATTTGTCCGAAACAATTTTTTCGATTCGCGACAAATAGCGCTGTAATCGCAAGAAATGGAACAGAAATCAAAAGAGTACAAAAATAGAGAAACATGTATTTAATATTTTTCGACGGGCTATTCAATGAAGTTACAGCCCCCCCTCACTTTCTGTGAGCGAGATGGTTGCTTAATAAACTACTTATAGCGTAACCCAGGAACAACGCCGTGGACATAGCAGTTTTCTGTTTCCTTCAGGGTGCTTGATTAACGTGTTAATTAACGAATCAAGAATGCTTGTGCCCATATTAATAGAGACGTACTTCTTAGTTGTGTACAATCATTTGAAATGAGAATAAACAAATGTATTGAAGTTCAAAGTCACCACTTTGAGCATTTACTTGAACAGTGAGAGGCAAGGGGGCTCACGTTAAACAAGCACCCCGGAAGGTGAGAGGTAAAAGGACTCACGTTAATCAAGCACAGGAATAGAAAACTACTACGTAACATACACGTCGTTGTTCCTGGGTTACACTAAAAGTAGTTTAATAACCAACCACCTCGTCCACATAAGGTGGGGGGGGGGGGGGGGCGGAGGCTGTGATATCCTTGGATATCCCGTCGAAAAATATTATATACGTATTTCTCTGTTTTTTTACTCTTTTGATTTCTGTTCCATTGCTGACGATTACAGCGCCATCTGTCGCGAATTGAAAAAAATGGTTCGGACAAATCATACGTATCGTTCAAGGTAGAATCCGAATCTGCGATAAAAACTAGGGGTTCCCATTTAAGATTTTTAATTTGCCACTTTCCCCGCCTACACGGTGTGCGGGGGTGGGTATAATTTAGCACTAACAGACGCCCCCCTCGAAGATATTGAATATTTGATTCGGAGAATTTTCTGTACGATGCGACATTGTTGAGATATTACAAAATTCCGGGTTAAAAACTCACCCCGTATAATTATTAATAGTAGTTCCTGCGCATAGTATTTTTTCAGATATTTTTCAACACGGATAACTAAAATATGGAAATTGAAAAATCGAAAAAAATAGATCCCATCGTTGTCCCATTATCTAGCTAGGCTTAAAAGTTGTGAAATAAATGACAGTTTTTTAATGTAAAAATTCAAAAAAATCGATCAGGACGTGTTTTTTGTAAATTAACAATTTATATTTGAAACGTGAAAATCTTATAGAAATACGGTTTGAAAAATTTGTTCGATATTTTTTTATCAAAAGTGCGTTTAAAAAGAAAAATTGAAAAAAGTCCAATTTGGCCCATTTTTCGTAAAGTTATGGACGTTTAAAAAAAAACGTTATTTTCGAAAAATCGATATCTTGAAAACTTTTGGACAAAAAAAATTGAACAAATCGTGGAGGCCTCTTTCAACGAATACTAGAACAAACAATTTTGAAAAAAATCGGAGATACAAAAGCTAAATGGTGTCCGATCTGGCGTGGAATGCCCCATATAACGGGGGTACCAGAAAGGTCGGGACACCTAAATATCTCAGAGTATATAAGTTTCACAGAAAAGTGTTTCGGACAAAAGTTATATGGTATAAAAATATCTATTTACTGATTGTTTCAGTTTGACCTTGGGTTTCGTCGCCAAGGTCAGGTCAAGGCCCCATCATTTGTTTTTAAATGGATCACTCTATTTTTCATTGCATATTATTATAGTACATCTCGAGAGCTTTCTAAAACACTATAAGAAAATATTTTTTCATGAAATACTTTTCGAGCTATGATGCTTCGAAGTTACAGTATCGATGGCACTAGCCAAGGTATACCACGCGGAGGTTGCCCACGCAAATTGACATGGCTTTCGTGCTCGGAGAAAGATTTTGTCCTGACTGGCCGGATCACAGATCGATCTTGCCTTGACTGGCTGGATGACCGACCGATCTTGCCTTGACTGGCTGCATTATTCTCTAATCTTTTCCGAGCACCAAAGACATGTCAATCCGCCTGGGCAACCTCTACGTGGTATACACATTAGCTAGTGCCGTCGATACTGTAACTTTGAAGCATCATAACTCGAAGAGTACTTCATGAAAAAATATTGTCTTTTGGAGAGCTCTTATAGTATTTTGGAAAGCTCTCGACATGTACTATAAGAATATGCAATGAAAAATAGGGTATTCCATTTAAAAAAATTGATGTGGCCTTGACCTGACCTTGGCGACGACACCCAAGGTCAAACTGATAAAATCAATAAATAGATATTTTTAAACCATATAACTTTTGCCTAAAACACTTTTCTGTGAAACTTATATTTTCCGAGATATTTAGGTGTCCCGACCTTTCTGGTACACCCTGTATACCGGGCGTTCCAGACGATCCGTATACCCTAATCAAATACGAGGGAAGCAGTTATGTAAAAAAATGTTACAGGCAAAAGCTGTTAGGAATAAAGCATTTAGGTGGCGGCGTACAGGTCAAGTCGAGGTTGACTTGACCTTTGAATGTTTTAAATAGGAACGGTTACCAACCTTTTTTAGTTGTAATCTTTCTGAATTATGCGGCTTCAAAATATCAGTACTGTCGGCATTAACACTATCCGAGATGTACCGCGTTGTGGTTGGACCTTTCAAATATGATGGTGATTTATTTCGGTGAGTGAGGATTAACTTGCAACCAATAACGACACTTTAAGAGCTATGAAACTGACGGTGGAACCTCGACCCGGCACATGTTGTCTTGATGTACGCTATAAGAATGATATCTTGAAACGCCTCGATGTCGGCTATAAGAATATGCAATTAACAATATACGTTCCCATTAAAAAATTATATTCAACCTAGACGTGACCTTCACAATGCCATACAAAATCGATCGCATATGCTCATGTGATGCATTCCTTTAGCCCCAATAACTTTTGTCTGAAACATTTTTTAAAAAGTGCCCGGTATATGTATATATCTATATCCCTAAAAATGCCAAGAGTAGTGTACAAGATTACACGTCGTGAAGTATAATTATGTATCATTTAAATTTTATTAAACTAACGTTGAAGATATTCATATCACACGTATGTCTGGGCATTGTGTATAATCTAAATATTTGTGATGGGATGCATTTCCATTAAAAAAATGTTGAATAAAAATTCTTGAAATTTGAATGAAATACTTGGAGAGTTCATTTGCAACCTTTACATAATGTCAAATTTATAAATGATCGACCATTGGTCCCGACCTCATCAAGTATTTTCACACAATAAATACAATTTTCCTGAACGTTCCTACAATTAAAAGATCGCTCTAGTCTGCTGGTCTGCGATAAAAACAACCAGTTCCGTGTAAGAGACCGATTAAAACAAAAACTTGTTTTAACCGACCGATTGTCTCATTCATATGTACATTCATGCATACGTAGGGGTAGTACCCGATAGTAAGGGGTAGTAGCCAATATATTGACAAAAAACGACTGAACACTTTATTTGTACCCACAGGTGCGAATTGGTAGCGAGTCTCATTGAATATACAGTGCAGATTGTTTTTCTACGTGAGAATTTTGGCAACCATATGCCATAGATAACCCTCCACATCAGAATAAACCAATACCTTGACATGTCTCTCGACCGTGATACAGTTCGTGAGAATACGTTTGATTATGTTTATGCACTTAGGCATTAACCCATGCCCGAAAATCTAATATTATTATTAACATTTTTCTCTCTTTGTCAATACTAAGGTATAACACCTCGGAGGTTGGATTCAACATCGCAATCTAATCAATTATTTAATCCTATTGTCTGATCACGGCCATATCACGCTTGCTTCAATACAACGACCCTAGCATTACCAGATTATGCCTCGATTCTGACTAGATACATTTTGAGTCGGGCTTAAAAGAATTGCGAGGGAAAATACAAACTATAAGATAGATTAGGCTCAAAGAATTTGCAATGAACCTGGTGAATATTCGATAATTCCCATTCATCAGAAACCACTTAACAGGTATGTTTACGAAAATTGTGCTGGTACTCCTATTCAACGACTATTGTATACGTTTACAAACAGTGTCCGAATATTTGTATGACTTACAAAATGGCGATTTCTTTGGACCTCTCACATTATTTAAGGTATCTTTCTACTTTGTAATTTTTAACGAATCGACATTTGTATTGCATTTTCTGGAAATATAGACCTTTAAGAATAACCTGTAAAATTGTTATGGGGAAATTCCCAATAGTTTGGATTTTATAGCGAATTATATCGGGAGCGGCATCAGTCCTTTTATATTAAGCTCAGCCGCCGGCCTCCTCCTGAAGCTACTCTTGCCTCAGCTCTACACTGCTCGCGCGAGTAGTGTTAAATAAGCCAAAAGTATAAATATGATTAAATCATAAAAGCAACAAAATTCGAGGATTCAGAAGGTGCGTCTATTAATTGTAAGTATGAATTTCAACGAAAATCCGTTACTCAAACTTTAAACGCGTTTTGTCTCGAAACGCATTTTTCGCAACTAGCGAAGGATACAATAAACTAACAGGCCGATTGATTTGGTTCTTTTTTTTGTATTATTCTACATATCATGGGCCCTGACCGGAACTACAATTAACTTTCGACGTTAAATCTTTCAATTTTTAAAAATTTCAAAACTAAAAAAAAAAATTTGTACTGCAAAATTTCAACCTGGGCCATTTTGTCAATTTGTGTTATATACGCAGTTAATTATAGTTCGGGACAAAGCGGTATTCATTCTCTTTACAAATCTGGCTTATTTTTTTATTTCACATAAGCGGTTGATGAAAAGTTATCCACCGCAATCGGTCAATGTCTTTTTGCGGCGTCACGCTCAACGCCATTTTTTTAATTTCATTGATGAATATTTAATTTTAATTATGGTTTTTTATAGCAGAAATATTGCTCAAGGGGTTGAAGCTAGTCAGCCTTTTAAAAAAATCGATTGTTTTCATTTTCTAAAAGTACAACATTTCAAAAGTATCCCCTGAAAATTTTAGACATATCGTGGTATTATTTATGAAGATATGCAACTTTGAGCGCAGCCGCGTCGAGTGGGTAAAAGTAGGTGTAGCGGCAGCTGCGCGCCCGACGCATACTGCATTTTTCTCGAAATCACGTTTTCGAAGTAGGTGATCACTGTAACTCCGGAACGGCTTGACCGATCGCTTTGAAAATGTTATCACGTATTCTAAACACAATTGTCTCATCCTTGAACGAAGGATTTTTATCTGCGGTATATAGTTTTTATTTTATATCCGAAAATATGAGTGAAATTGGGTTCGAAAAAAAAGTTCCCTTTGAACATCCGCCATTTTGTAAAAAATCGAAACTTTTACTAGCCCTTCGTACAAAGACCGCCTAATATGATCTACTAATGAACCCCGTTACCTTTTTTCGTTTCAAACGATTCGGTGATGAGTGGCAATAATCACCGCAAAACGCCTTTTATTTTCGAACCCTTGCAGGCAGGCTTGTATCTCGCCTATTTATAATTCTTTTTCCAGGGAAATTTTATTGCATGTTCTTAAAATATGTATTATTTATATGGAAAAAAAGTTATTAAAAAATAATAAAATCAGTTTAAACAAAATCTCAAATAAAGCGTGTTTTGGGGGTTACAAGTAACTCTGACTCCTTAATACATGACAAACAGTTTGATTTCATAGTTTATATTTTCTAGCAACAAAGTAGAAAGATGCATTAAACCACCGTACGCACGCCATAATTATTGTGTGCGTTCATGTTACCTGAAGGGTACGTTCTAACATACCGTTCTTCGAACAATTGGTTGAAATACAGGACAGAAAGAGCAACTCTATGCTGGTGTCCGAATGTTTTTCAAAGTTTCTTTTCTCATCAGCGGTAAAATAAGTCGAAACTATTCAGATACAATGGAATAGTTTAAGAAGAAATTATTTTCATTTCATTACCAATGCATTGCAAACAATTATATGTTGCAATGAAATAACATACTTAAGTATGAAGTTTGGTTCTCTTTCTACATAAAAAGCTTCTACAAATTTTCCTGCATCGACAATGAGTGGTCGATGCAGGAAACGTTTTACAGTAGCATGTACGATATACATGCCATTGCAAATAATATGAGATTAGTAATAAACTTCCGCATCTTATACAGAACTATTCAAGTAAATCCACTGTCAGACACATTCGAAATTGTAAATTACGTACGACATTTTCAACACTCGCAACTTGTTCATGTACCATTAATTTTACAAACTTCCGAGAAAAGATACCACGATATTTCAGTAAACTAAAAAAATGATTCTATTCAATAACCATCAATTTTTATATCAACGAATCGCTCTAAAACATATAGCATCATCATATTATTTGAATTTTTTTTACGCTGAATGAACGGCACATTTAGATGTTATACACCATATTTTCCAAGGTTGTATCGTTGAGACTGATGAACCCGTAGAGTTATTCCAATTTTCGGAATCATATACTATAACTTGTTTACATGACGAATTAAACAAAAACATTGTATATCGTCGCATGAATAAATTATTATAGTTTTTCTCATCGTCACTGCTCATCAAGCTACTTTTTTACGATTGCAGAATCAACATCATCCAGTTAAAGTATGTTAAATGTTGTGAAAATTCTAATTATATTTCAAAGAAATTTCTTGTTATTTTTGTACTCTATGAATTACCGTAAACATCTTGAAACATTACGAAAAAATGTATTCAAACGAATTTGTATGGCAATGATAAATTTGTATGGGCTGGTAAAACTGTGAAATTCTTTCATCAGTTTTCTGCCAATTTTTAGTATATTAACATTTAGTGAAACAAATATCGACTACAGTACTGGACAAAAAAAAGTACGGGCCGTTAAAATTTTCATATACAGTCGGTCACGAAAATATTCGGACACCAGCATAGCATTTACAAGCAACTGAGAAGCACGATGGGAGTTAGGTAGTGTTCTGGGGCTGTATTTGGCCATACGGAGTGGGCGAATCAGTTTTCGTAGAAGATATTGTGGACAACTGCAAATACTCAAGCATTTTACAAACAAATTTATAAAAAAATGCTGCCAAAATGGGCATAGAGCACGGTATTAAATTTTATCAAGTTAACGATCAATGCTAAAATTGTACAGTGTCCGATTATTTTTGTGACCTAAAAATTCGTCATTTCTTTGGATCTCTCGCCTTATTTAAACAATCGTACGCGCGAAATAATTTTGTTCTTGCATTCATGTGGCCTGAAAAGTATATTCAAACATACCATACCATAATTGTATGGTTCTTCGAATATTTGGTTAACATAGAGAACAACAAAGCAAATATTATCAGTAACCCAGACCTTGAGCAGTCTCTACGATAGTTCATCGGTTTGCATTTATGCTCCCATTAAAGCAATGTTACAAATATTCGAAGCCAGAATTAGAACGATTTCAGCGAGTGGAGTGACCGTTCTATGCTGGACAAAAAAAAAGTACGCTCTCCAATGTTTACATATTGTCATCAGTCACAACAACGCTATTTTCACCCAACGAAGCTTGAAAAGGCAAACGGAATATAAATCAATATACTGATACGACGGATTTTCGGTCAGTTATCGTTTTTCTGTAATCGAGAGTACGGTAGCAACAAATACGTAAATGAAGGAGCAGTAAGAGAAACATGTGAAAAGTTTGAGGAGCTTGGGGTACTCACTGATAAAGTCGGTCGCGGTAGGAAAAGAAAAACAAATGCATTGGACAATCGCGAAATTATCAGGGAAGCAAAAAAAATCCAACGATTACTAACCGTATAATTGTAGAAAACACATTTCTGACCGAACAGTTCAAAGGGGACTTCAAGAAGCAGGTTTGAAGAATAGTTCTGCAAAACGTCGTCCTTTAATTCGGAAAGCGAATAAAATCAAGCGCCTTGAGTTCGCAAAAAAATACGTCTATAAGCTTATTGCATTCTGGAAAAAGGTCATTTGGCATGACGAGAGCAAGTTTGACATATTTGGTCAAAAACGACGATCGCACATTTGGTTCAAGCCGGCGGGACAACCGCTTCTTGAAAAAGATGTACAGACAACTGTGAAACACGGAGGAGGAAGTGTATTAGATTGGGGGTGTTTTGCGTGGTCAGGAGTGGGAAATTTGGTTCGAATCAACTGTACTATGACAGCAGATATTTACATTGATATCATCAACGAAAACTTAGAAGAATCGCTACTGAAAATCGGTCTGCATTATGAATTTATATTTCAACAAGGTTATGACCCGAAGCATACAGCTCGCAAATCATCAACTTTTTTCCGTCTTCAAGGATTAAACTTCTGGATGTGCCAGCACAATCGCCAGATTTCAATCCAATTGAGAATCTGTGGTCTTATTTGGACCAGAATGTTAATGAGAATGAAGTAACGAACAAAGAAAAACTTGTTGATGCTTTGCGGGCGACCTGGGACAAAATCGACGAACAGCAAAACCACAGCCTTGTCGAAAGTATGCCTCGGTGTTTACAAGCTGTTATTCAAGCAAAAGGTGGTTACACAAAATATTAGATGGGGGATGCAATCACATATTTTCTTTTTTTCATCACGTGCGTACTTTTTTTATCCAGCATAAAATTGGCAGCCCACGCGCTAAAATTGTTTTTGTTTTGATTTCAAATAATTGTGACAATGTTTCAGTGAAAATGTAAAGGTGAATGAATACATTTTCGTTGAGACTGCTTTGGAAGTACTTCATTATCTATTTTCGTAACTATAATAACACCAATATTTAAATTTAACTTTGTGTAATTTTTGTTGGCCGGTACTGTATATGCAAAATTTCGTTTCAATTACACAAAAAATCGCTAGATAAAATTCACAATGCCACTCTTTGTTTAAGCTCCATTAAAAAATATCGTGAAGATTCTGGGAAATCGAATTTTAAGGGGCTAGGATAATCAGGGGTTCAAAAAGAAGCCGTTTTTGTGATTTTTGACAGTGTTATATATATATATATATGTATTTTAAGCTTCGCAATAACTACTAGCAATCCGTATTGATTCCTTTGCAAGGAATGAAACAAACAAATTCAGTTAGTTTATTAGTTTATCTAGAGCCGTGGACGAAGGTTTTGGAAAACAAATCCTAACAAATTGGCGGCTTCTGAATCTGACGTCATTAGTTTTAAGGGAACAAGATGATCCTTTTGTTGTTTATATGAAAAGGCATCGACTGGAAAATAAACATCCTTCAATCCGGTAATAATTCTGCACGTCTGCAAGATACTATATATATATATACATATATATATGTAATTTCATATCGATTATATATATATCGATTGTATAAATTTCATATCGATTGGTTGAGTGTTTTTTGAGATATATATACGATTAAAGTATCAAGTCCAGTTCCTATTTACTGAAAAAATTCGAAACGAGATATTTTGTATCTTGAACAATTTTTCTCGGATCAACTTCAAATTTACAGAGAATATTTTTTAAATCTTATATTTAATGAAAATGCGAAGAATCGATTAGGTAAATATTTCTGACTAGCCCTGACTCTTAAAGATTTAATTTTAAAGAGTTTGACTCTTTGAAATTAATATTATATTTAATTTTAAATGCCGCGTAAATGCTATCTTACCGCACATGACGACGTGGTAGCGGTGGTGGCACGGGACTGTGAAAATTATCCATCATCGCATAAGGATCGTGTTCGACGGATTTACGGTCCATGTTTTCGTCCTGGTCACGCCTGAATGATTCAGGTTCGCAAGCCGAATGAAGCTCACAATGAGGTACGTGAAGTAGCGATCTCAAGGAGGAGCCGCCGTCGCATCGTTGTTGTTGTTGATGTCGTTGCTGGTACCGCTGGTACGGAGCAGTCACCTGATGGACTGTACCATCCGGTGCGGATTGTTCTTCGCGCCAGACCTCGAAAACAGCAGCCGCCGAAGAATCACCAAAACCACCGTTACCCTTCACCGTTGCACTTTTATTACAACAATTGGATTTTATATCGCTACGGAGTCCCAATAGCCGTGAACGGACTGGCGGCGAGAGCACGATGTTGTCACTCGTATCCTCCTCGGTTCGGGTGTCCCTCTTTATGCGCCAATTATTTTTTTTCTACTCGATTTATTCCTCAAGTCGTTTAATTATTGTCGTGCCTTTATCGGCAACGACAATCAGTGTGGAAAAACTATAAATTCAATTAGCTCGGATGAATTTAGGAGAAATGAGATATCATTGAATTGTTGGTAGGGATCGAGTCATTGAGAAAAATTTCCTAGTTACACACGAAAGGAAGGATATTTCGACAATTTATATTCGATGGATTATTCACGGCTTCGCAATGTTCATATCGTCTTGTACTTGTGACTAATTTTTTCTTTTATTCATACTTTTAAAAAAATGTTTTCATTTTAGTGGATTATTCATTTTATTTTTCGGTCGTCACTGTCGGTACGCACGTCGAATGGAATTTAAAAGACTGTTTATGACAAAAAGAATCTTTTAGCGAGAAGAAAGATTCGAATCTTGAACTTGATCGGGAACTTGGTACATTGAGAACTCAAGATCGACGTGCATAGAGGGGGGTTAAAATGCTCGAGTCCAAACTTCCCTATCGATCTGTTAACGCCAGGAAACTTTGAACTGTTTCGGATTCTCGTAAACCTGTTCCCATAGCTACATCAGTGTATGTATGTATATATATATATACATATGCATATACGGTGTATGTGTGTGTATTATCTTTTAATTGCACTTACACGCGATCTTTATTGAGTAATAGGAAGGATGAGAGAACATGAAATTCCAAAGATATTCAATACTCGTTTGTTCGTTCAACCAACATTAGCTCGGTATTGTACACATTTCCGGGGATTCGATCATCGGACTGATTAAGCTACGAGCCTTCCAGGATGCTAATACCTCCGCGTACAAGATAGTCGCATTATTGGCGTGCAAACATAATTCACGGATTTCACAACGGACGCGGTCACTCAATTTTCAAAATCAGACGGCAAGATGCTAGGTTTTCAATTTACGTTTCCTGTTTTTATCTGTTATCGCAATGTTAAATTGTCACGCACTATTTTTCTTTCACGATATAGCGACGAAACTCACTCGCGTGTGACATTTCCGTCATGGCTCTCAAAAATATTGATGTAATTTTCCGTGCAACGCGGAATATTATACTTCACATCACGACGAAAAGCAACAACCTATCTTTGCACATATACGGATGTTGACATCCCGTATTTGAATATTCTGTAAATTACGAGATACCGATAATTTTGTATGATTTTTAATGGTCGGTGTCAACGTAATTGTTCATTTCACATTGTACGTTACGATTATCGTTTGGTTTCATCACACACCGACGAGACTATCGAGATACAAAAGTACCTCTGCGACAAGCTAAACTAAATTCGGTTTTTTTGTGATAACCGAATGATTGAATTCATAGGCTTGTCAACAAAATTGGGTAAAAAAGTGACCAAAGGTCGTTTTGATTGAAAAAGTTAGTAAACGATTGACTTTCGAAGTCGCTCATAACTACCGAAATTTTATCGTACTAATTACTTTAAATGGTAAACCGAGAATATATTTACAAAACCAATTCCAATTTTCCAATAAGATAAAATAACATCGTATGCGTCAAGCAAAAATGTATCATACATAGCAATTTTCGAATTGCTAATGTACAGATAAATTCAACTATGACAATGGAACTGAACTTATTACCAACATTATAGCTCTATAAATGAGAAACGACTCGAGTAATATTTTGTTTCGAATATGAACGTGTATTAACGAACGGTTGGATTCGAGAACCGCTATGCAAAGAGACCGATAAGTCTCGGAAGCAAAAACATGAAAGAAGAGCATGATATTTAAATTTGTTTACAAGAAGTCCTTTATCGCGGACTGTATGTAATAATATATATGGGAGAGCGACAAACTCACACCGAGCGGATTTGATTGTAGAACATAGGTGTGCGGTCAAATATAATTATACACCAAACCATCGATGGTCAGAGACAGTTCAGAACCGTTGGCACTGGGTCCGCCACTTTCTGCAGCGAACGGTAGACGAAGAGGGTGAATAACCAGGACGATATGGGTACTCGATTATATATATACATAGCCACACATGGATATTCACATCTATACATTCATGTGTATCCATGTGTATATGCACGACTGTAGTATGTGTGTATGTATCGGTGGGAATGTTAAAGGGGGTCTCTCCCCTGGTTCCCGCGGAAACCCAATTTCCACGGTAATGTGTAAGCGGGCAGTAGAGTGTCACTGGCGATTAAGCCGGGGTACCAGCGCCGTTGGGAAGCTGGGGGAAACCTAATTGGGTCACAGGGGCTTGCCACGCCACGATGGAAATCCGTGCAAGTACACTGGCCTTTCTACGACACAACCGACCAACGTAACAGACATCATACATAGAACAGACTCCCTCCTACCCCAACCCCGCGCGATCACACAGCGGGCGCGCGCGCTCGCGACTCCCGTCAAACACATATAGAGGGAAGCGTGCATGCACGCACGCACACGCTGACAAGCGCGCGCATGCATGCACGCACCCCCGTGCGGCCATACGCCCGCGCGCACGCAGGGCACAAACATCAGCAAACATGTACGCGCACGCGCGCATGCACTCAATCAAACGCATTGTCCGTATACATTGATCCATACACAAGCACACCCGACGCACGCACGCACATGCGCGCGCGCGCACAGACACGAGCAAACACACACACTCGGTACACCGAGTGTGTGTGTTTATTTTTTTCTTTTCATACTTGATTTTATTTGCTCCCGACATTTTCTCAAGATCACGGGGTGTTAAAAATATTGCAATATCTTTGTTCACGGTCAACGTGGGATTATTATTAGCAGCGAATTTGTTTGAAATTAAGAACGGGGTTGATGGACGACCGAGTGAGATTAAACGGTGAATGTTCTATTTCTTAAAAGATCATCGGCAAGGCTTGCGCATGCCAAAGAAAACAAAACACTTCACGCCGCGTCCCATTCAACGGTAACGAAAGGGTGGAGAGCATCGGCCGTACTGTTGGCATAAAGAGTTTGACGATACAAAAATAAAGCTCTTATTTTTACGGAATATGTTGGTTCAGGTTTAGTTTGTAAAAGACGTTGAACGTCCGTGTATCGAGTCAATCGATGAAAACGAG
This sequence comes from Netelia virgata, assembly GCA_951802705.1. Lineage (NCBI taxonomy): Eukaryota > Metazoa > Arthropoda > Insecta > Hymenoptera > Ichneumonidae > Netelia > Netelia virgata. Next base: position 14,543,655 of record OX637863.1, on the reverse strand, counting down.
TAAGAAATTGGCGTGTTCTCGAATCCTCTTATGAAACCACGAGCTCATTGGAAATGCGTTACAAACGGAAGAGGCGAGTATAATTATATGTTTTTATTACACTGCGTTTAAACGTGTTCGGTTCAACAGCAATTATAATCTCCGTGTATGACATTATATGTAATTCACATTGTCGTAATAAGGCGTATGTTAATAATTACGGTCGCGTGTTTCGTCAACTTTTCAACGACACCACCTACACGAAAAGCGGATCAAAGACTGGAGGCTACGGCGGCGCAACGCCCGGCACAAAGCGATACTGGAGGCTCCCCACCCAGATAGGTTTCATATGGGCGCGTGCGCTGACAACCCCTCGAGCTTGCTCGCGCTCGCTAACCTCTCGCTCTCGCTCTCTCTTTCTCTCTACCTCGCACGCTCACTACATCTTTCTCTCGCTCTCTCTCGCTCTCTCTCTCTCTCTCTCTCGCTCTCTCTCTCTCTTTCGGTCTCTATCTCTGTCACTCGGTCGCCCTCTCTCTCCGCCCTTCACTGGCTCTCTCGCCTGACACTCTTACCGTACTGCGCGTTTCGTCTACGCCATACTCGCCCCCCGTATAGCACAGGTATTAGTATTCGTCGAAAAATCCTCGCGTCGCTCTAGCTTCGCCCTGTTCGCTCCGTCTCCCTTTCTCGTTCTCATACTCTCTCTCTATATCGCCCCTTCCTCATTCATGGGGTTATTACGCCGACCCTCGGAAGTGAGCGTCGCCTTTCGGTCGATCCGATAACCACGCTAAATATACTACGATGTACGATGAAACAAATAATTCTTTGATAGTGCACTGAGAACAAATAATTTATTCGAATAGAGCTAAATTTATTTTTATTTTTTAAAAACCCATGTCAATGAAAGACGAATTGTTCGGCGGTCACTTAGATAAATGTACACTTTGACAAGATCAATTGTATTTGTATTCATCAACATCATTCATTTGATTGAAAAAAGCTGTATTCGAATCAGGCAAAAGTATTTTTAATCCCGTCTACCAGCAGTGAAAAACGAAGGTTGCGACATTATTAAAGGCGATCAGGTGATTAAAGCGACATTTGATCTCATCACATTTCTTTGGACGAATGGTGCATACGCTGAATTTTATATGTGTATTGGTGCGATAAATTTGAAACTCGCTGAGACAAACAACTTTATCTGAATGGCTCTGGATAAATTTATCCGAAAATATCCCCCAAGGAATATACAGAATATCTTCCGGGTAAAGTTATCCAAAACTTATCCAGAGGTGAAGAAACTGGCCATTAGTATATATCGAATCGAGAAATAATGAAAGTCGCACCAATATCGAAATACGAGGGAGTTGAACGACTATCGACCGTTCCCTCGTGTCCTTGCTTACCGCCGCGCAATCTACTGGGCTCTACTCACAATCAGTGCGTGTTCCACGATGATATTTTTCGGTCAATTGCAGGTTATGTTTTCAAATATTCGTTGGTATCCCTGAATAACTCGGAATAAAAATATTTTACCCGAAAAAATAAGTAAACGAATGATGTATAACAATTTGACACAAGTACATTTACAAATTGCTCATTCTTTATTCTTTCAAAAAGTTGGCTAATACATTAGTCATAGAAAATACATATAACCGGCTAAGCACCTGTCGCATTTTTTCTTAAACTTTGTAAAAACTTATATTCAGTGAATTGATTGACTACTTCTATATGGAAGAATTCCTAATAAGAGTGCGGTAGCGACTCCAAAAGAGTATATTTACCTACTGTCCGTTACACACATGCCTACCATACCGATATACCAACCGACAAGAGGCCGGAAACTTCAAGAGTCTTATAATGGACTTAACTTTTTTTAACACCGGTTTCCAGACTCCCGAAATTTATTTTTCCACACATTTAATGGATTACATTTAAGGACTTACACCACTGAATAGCCTAAAAACGGCTTTTTTACAATTTTTTTTGGGCGGAAGGAAAGGTGATAGAGAAAATTATTTCTCTAACTAACTTCCCCAAGTATCAACTTGGGGAAGTTATTGAGCATATATTGAAGTATATTACAAACAAAATTGTCGAAAAATATTACAAAATGGCAGCACTGCAGCAATTCTCCCGAGGCATGTTGAATTTGCGGCACGCACAATAACTGGTGCCAATTTGAATCTCCGGAAAAAAGAAAAAAATCTATGTAATCTACATGAGTGTAGCTAGTGAAGTACGTAGGGGATTTTGGATTAGTTAATTTTTACAATATTTATTAACAAATGACTTTCCGTTTTTGTGCAGAAAATTGAATAACTTAGTTCAAACACTAGCCAATTACACAAAAATCAATATTTCTAAAATTCCCTACGTATTTCACTAGCTACACTCATGTAGATTACATAGATTTTTCATTCCAGATTCAAACTGGCACCAGTTATAGTGCGTGCCGCAAATTCAACATGCCTCGGGAGAATTGCTGCAGTGTCGCCATTTTGTAAAATTTTCCTGCAACATTTTTTGTAATATACTTAGATATATACTCAATAACTACCCTATGTTTTATTTCTCTACCACCTTTCCTTTCGCCTAAACAAAATTTTCAAAAAAGTGCTTTTTAGCAACAGTGGTGTTAGCCCTTAACTATTTAACCCTTTGATTGATGAGTTTTAATGAAGATTTTATTTGAAAAAAGGGCAGGTTTTTTTATTCTTCGCCGGGGTGCACGTACCAGGTACAGGCGAACCCGGAAAGGGCTAACTAAAAATACATATATTTGTTCTTCTTTCGATTGAGCCGAACAGAAAAATTATAGATAGGTGTTCAAGATATTGGTTTTTACCTTTTCATATGAAGCTACAACCGTTTCATCTTGATTTATGTTCGTCGGGGTTGAATACGTCGAAGTCACGTCCTCTATCACCGCGTTTGCATATCTAATATATTGATATTATGGCACGTGTTTTACTTCTGCTAGATAATGTATAACGCAGTGCAAATGTACTATCATTATGCGCATGTGTGCGTATTCATGAACATTGGATTAAACGTGTAATCCAATGACAAGAAGAAAATAAGTACTTTTTACGGAAGCATTGATTTCATGTTTCATGTATTACTCGCAACTCTCAATGTCAAACTATCCAAAACAGCATCAAATTATTAATATGTATTTACAGAGAAAAGTGTAAGACCGCATAATAACTCAAAAGGATTAGGGCACTCTTCTACAACTAGTGTGTTTAGAGGAATTTCGTTTTATTAAGAAATTTGCAGTGAAATACAAGAATTTTGCCGCAAGCATTTAATAAACAATATACTTTAAAACTTCCTTAAAATCCCTCTTGTTGAGGCTCCAAGTGTCCTGTTTGAACGGTGTTTTCTCATATTATTCATTAAAATCATAGGAAAAAAATATTACTGACACGGTTAGTATTATTGTTACCTCTTTGCAAGCGAGGCACTTCGCTCACCACTTAAAAGTGATGAGCGAGAGTCACCTCTCGAGTACAAAGGGTTAAATACGAAATGTTGAATGAAAAATAATCGTTTATTGCCAAATATGAAGCGCAGTATAAAGTAAAAAAATAACAAAAAAAATCATGGAATACATGTGTGCGTTTTTAGCATAAAGTCTTATTATTGAAATCCTCATGTAAAGTAATCATTTAGTGTGTCATCCCCTAATTCATAGTAAAGAAAAATTCGCTAAATCCATAATGGAAGTCATTAGCCAATGCAATATGCGCATGCTCACTTTCAAGTGCATGAAATATATGGGTGATGGAATAAAAGTTCCTATTTTCACTATAAGAAATTCACAATGTAAGTGAGTCGGTATTTTATTTAAATTTGTTACTGTCAATGTGCCTGAGGGTAAACATGAAGATTTTCCGCTTACTTGCATTATACCCCCGCATGCGACCAACGTTCTGATAATCAAATTCTTAACAGATCACAAACCAAAGCAGTGTAAGCAAGCGTATAGGTGCTTGATTTTCAGAATAAAAACGATAAACTCCGGGCGGACTTAAATCTGTCACTGTTGATAAGTATGTTACTTTTATTTGAAAATTCATGCGTAAGATATGTTCCTTGTCGCATTGTAACTATTTTAAAAGTATAATTAAGTCCATACGCTGGTGAAGTGTGCATGCTCATTTCGTACTAAAAACAAACCATACACACGCTGCACTGAAGGGTGGCTTAAATTTTATATGTTGGAATGTCTTTAAATAAGTCAGCAACATTTGTAGTACATAAATTAGTTGTGGAAGGATTCATTACCATTCACATAGAATTTTTATTGTAAACCGACTACAAGAATGGCTGAAGATGAGTAAATATACGGCCACTAAAGAACCGGCCAGATTAGAATGTGGTGAGTACACAGATAATTGTGGCATTGGTAAATGCCGCAAATGACCAAGAGCAAAATGGCTCTTGGTCATTTGCGTTCAAAATTTTGCAAAATAATTTATAGTTTCAATTATCACTGGAGATATGACAGAATTGTGTATGGGTGCACCGGTCGTATCGTGATTTCAAGGCCAAGAGCCACTCCGCAATTAAAGAACACATATTTTGAGCTTTATTTCATTGAATTTTATGCGAAACGGAATGCACCTTTACGAAAATGCGTTTTTGACAAGAAGATATCAACAATTTTACCAACATACGAGAAAAATGGTGTACCGGACTTCCGCGTGAATGCACTGGTGAAATTTTCTCAGGACACTCGTACGGTAACAGACGAAGGCGAAGCCATATGCCGAAAAGCATGGCCGCTATTATATATTTATATATGTTTAGGCCGCGAGGCCTGGCCTCCTCCGTCCCCACTGTCACACGGCCGGACTACCCCGCGGGCCTTGTGAACTCGTACCCCGTCTTACCGAGAATGTAAATCGGAAATGACACTCATTTACTTTTCCATCGGATCAAATGATAAACAAAACACAAAATGTGCGTATTTCTATTGCGCAGTAATTTTCTATTCAACAGCTACGATAAAGTCCATTTTTCGAAATTTTGAGAAAGATATCGAGAGCCCATTTTTACTATTCTCGCAAATGCAAACTATAGCTATTTCGATTTTGCAACAGACGATATGCCGTAGCACCAAGTACAGAATCGCGCTACTGGACGCTATATATATACACCAACACATATACATATAGAGCTCTACGCGCCGCATGGTCGAGAGATAGAAGAAAACAAAACACGACCACGCTGCCATTTGCTAATGCAGCAGCTGAGCGACGTGGTTTAGTCGGCTTGCTTGCACGTCAGTAAAAAAACCGCGTACTACCGCAATTATGTACTAATAGGTGATTATTAGGGCCGAAGAGTGATTCAAAATTTATTATTTCAGACATAGTGTATAGTCCATGTGCAGAGTAAATAATGTATTACATAATCAGTGGGTGAATAGTGAAATACAGACAATAGGCAATCGAAGACAAAAAAAAACCTGTGTGTACGCACGTAAAAAGTTAAATTGTCGGCTCCAGACTCACGCGTATTCGCGGTGCGACTTCGCGGGCGCAACTTCAAGCCGTGAACACCAAGCGAATGAGTGTGAATTCCGCACAACACGAACGACTGTCTACAGTCACAATGTTCACATTCGTCTTCAGTCCTTATAGTCCAGTCAGTATATCCGAAAAAATGCCGAAGAAATTCAAATGAACCGAGAAAGCTGATTATTGGATATTGTGTAAAGAGGACTAGGAAAAGCTTAACTTGAAAGTGTCGACCTCAATTTCCTATGAGCTTTCTCCGCCATCTTGAAAAAAGGGTTACATTTAGTTTTTTGCGATAACTCGGGTCTCCGCCACGATAAGAAAATTCCGATTATATACTTTATTGGATATATATAATAATTATTTAGAGTAAGATATATATTTTCTCATACATAAGATTAGAGAGTAAAAAAATAAATCGACACACGAACCCGTTATAAACATAAATATTGACTGGCTATTCGATAGCCGGCAAATGCATACGAAGAGACGCAAACAAACACGATCACCATAAGACGCACAAGGCGTTTGGGTAACGATTGAGAGTTGTGTGTTTCGATACGTTCGAGCATGTGGAGTCGCGATCATCGGTTTAGCGACTGTTCCTTTATTTCATGCGACTAATAGTTAGTCTCGTAGAGATCTTTGTAGAGAGTAGACGGACCTTGCCTCAAATAAAGAATAAATGAGAAACAGTATAACGAACATCTACTAAAGAATATAATTAACCCTAAACCAATTTACAATAGACTTTTTTGTTGCTTTTTTACGGTCCACAATTAAGGTCCCATAAATTGTCCACCTACCGTTGATCGTTGTTGTCGCTCGTTATCGAGCGAGGAAGTAAACAATTAAGAGATTGACACTGGTTTTTTGCCGTTTCTCGTGGTACATATCAATGTTGCTCGTTTCACGTGATATATATTGAAAAAAGTCTATTATCAAACTTGTAGAGCATTTTTTTGTTTTCTTTTAGACAAAAATTACAACCTGTAGTGCGAAACATATATTTTTCATTGCAGATTCTTAATCTACGACTTGAAACAAATAACTTTTGTTTGAAATAATTTTTCTCTTAGTCACTACTTTTTACAATATTGTCATTATTACAATGATTTTCTCGACATTGTGCATTTTTTCTTTGAAAATTCAATATTGTGAAAAGTATTGACTAAGAGAAAAATTGTTTCAAACAAAAGTTATTTGTTTTAAGTCGTAGATTAAGAATCTGTAAGGAATAATATATATTTCCATTTGAAAAAAAACAGTTGACCTTGAAATGACCTTGCAAAACCAATGCGAATCGAAAGCGAATGTGACTGCTGCATTAGCCCTCCCATAACTTAAATTTTTTATTTGAAACATTTTTTTCTCCCGGATTTAGTTTTCTAGATATTCAGGTGGTATGTTTCTCATGCCTTACCCTGTATATAATTGCGCGGACTATGACATCGAAATTTCACGCGGACTTGCCAACTTTTCGGCGCACTGCAAGTCGCAATTTTTGTTTAAAAAAAAAACAAAAAATGACATTGCAGGTATTAGCATGCTTTACAAGTTTGATAATGGACATTTTTTCGATATACATCACGAGAAAGGAGCAAAATCGATTGGTATCACGAGAAACAGCAAAAAACTAGTGTCAATCTATTAATTGTTTACTTTCTCACTCGATATCTCAATAACTATCGATGCTAGGTGAAAAAAATATGTGACCTTTATTGTAGAGCGTAAAACAGCAACAAAAAAGTATATAATCGAAATTTTCGTATCATGACGGAGAACCGAGTTATCGCAGATAACAAAATGTAACCCCTTTTTCAAGATGGCGGAGAAAGCTCATAGGAAATTGAAGTCGGCAATTTCAAGATAAGCTTTTCTTAGCCCCCTTTACACAGTATCCAAAAATCAGCTTTCTCGGTTCATTTGCATTTCCAAATGATACTGACGGGACTATTAGTTCAATACAGAATGGACAGATTTTCAGATGTTAGGACTTTAATCGTAGTTGCAATCGCATATTATTACTATATGGTAGTCAGACATACAAATAAAACTAAAAAACGACCGATAAAAAGAAGAAGATGGTGAATCACGAGTATACTTCGAAACAGAACGCAGTAATTAATGCCTTGGACATGTTTATTTTAACTTGAAATACCTAAAGTACCGTTAACTGCACCAATATTACAATACATTTTTAATAATTTTGACATTTGAAGGACGTTATGACAAATGTTAAAGGGGCAGACATCTCCATGCTCGTCGTGTCTGCTCACGCGCTGCAGCGCGTGGCAACGTCTCGCACTACCTCGCCTAATCTCGACGAGAGTGTAGAGCTAGCATCACACGCGACTACTCGCTCACAATCTATGGGCATGGAGGCCTCGGCTAACAAGGGACCTTACGGGTTGGAAAATTTACTTCGGGATGAGACTTCGCCGGATAGTAATATACGTTAAGGGTGTCCACCTACCAAAGTAGTAAAGCGCACTAGCCACAAGATTCCGAGAAAAAGGGCTTTAAAGTTTTCACGTGCAGCTCATACACAATACAACACAATACAATAACAGCGAAGTGCCTGATCGTAAGCAGAAGTTTCCACATGCCGCCGGGGCAATCGACCGAACGCATATTCAGATTCAAAATCCTTGCCACTCCGGTTCCGAATGTTTTAATTATTAATTTTTTGTTCGTATTGTTCTTTTGGCGATGGTGGACAGTAATTTAAATTTTATATTTGCTGACATATGTACTGAAGGGAGAATAAGTGATGGCGGAGTATTTTGGAATAGTTTTTTATGGGAAAAATTTTGAACAAATAGTCTAAATTTACCCACGCCGCAACCATTGCCAGGCTCAAGGGTACCAATGCCATATGTTTCTTTTGGTGACGGTGCACTTTCAAACAATATTATGAAACTTTATCCTGGAAATCACCAAATACACTCTCCGAAAAGACTATTTAATCAAAAATTATCCGGTGCCCGCGTAGTTGTCGAATATACGTTTGGGATATTGGCTTCAAAATTTAGAGTGTTCCGAAAACCATTTTTAGTGTGCCTAGAAAAAGTAACGGTAATAACGATGACGTGCATATTACTTCACAATTTTCTGAGAAAGAGTAATACGTCATCAACCATATATACTCCACCGGGATCAATTGATATATATGACGACAACGGACAAATTTTACAAAATGTTTTCTGGAGAAACGAATATCAAAATATTTGTGCGATCCGTTATTTGCCACACGCGCCTCGTCGATCACCATCCAGTGCGCAAGAAATTCGAGATCAATTCATGAAATGTTTTATTGACAGTGAGACCGATATTCGTTTTCTTTTACTTATTCTGAAATATCCACCCGGACGCGGCCGCGGTCCGTCGGCTGTCGGGGCTCTTTTGATGATAGATTTTATTTACGACTTTTTGGGTGCCAGTCATTTTATGCGATGCTGACAAACGAGAATTTATCTTGACAAATAAATTGAGAGCTGAGACCGCTCAAGGGAGAGTTCCGTTGGACGACCGTGTATAGGAAAGCCTCGCGAAATCAAAGAAAGACTCAGTGATTGGCCGGAAAAGATAAATTTATTGTACTTACAATACTGGTTGACGAAATGGGGTTGTTAGTAGTCGTGGACGTCTGGACCCCCCCGTCGTCCACGACCTATGTCTTCCCGTTGGACAAATTGCGACGACACACTGTCGAATTCTCCACCACCACGAGATTGTGCACGAAGACCGTCACACAAGTTTGACAAATAATTCTAACATCCATATAAGACCATTAGTACGTTCCCAGACGGTCGTACTCTTATACAGTAAGGACTGTACTTTGGACGTCCGTACGCTACCAAAGACCATACGAGACTCTCGGATTTATTCGGCAAAATCATCCTTAATTAGGATCGATAGACAAAGGGTCGGAGGGGGGTACCGACGGTTGACCGTCGCGCTAGTGTCAAGAGTTTCGCCGTCTCTTGTCGTCGAAAATCGCCGAATAGCGACGGAGCGTGACGAATTCAGTCAACGCACGACGTCTGAGACTGTGAATTGTATAGGGCGCTCCGACGACACCCGCCATCACGGGCTCTTAGGATGTCGAGAGAAAATCTCCGGTAACAACAGAGAGTGAGTGAGAGTGAGAAAACGAGGCCCTGTGTGTGTGCGCCCGCGCGCGTGTGTGTGTGTGAATTGTAGCGTGAAGAGTATTGTATTTTCACGTTTGTTCACATTTGTATTATATCATAATGTGAATATTAAAATATAATACTTATCTATTGTGTTTTTGTTTTCTTGCATGTTTGACTGTCACCAAGAAAAGAGTCCATAAGATCGTATGTAAACTATACTGGATGATATATTTGGTTTGCGCCAGCCCCGGAATGCATGGAATCTTTAACCATTTTTTTATATATCTTGTAGCTCGATAACAACGAATATCTTTTTTTGTTTAAATCTTCTGCTAGCATATCCATGGTGAAACTAATTCGACACCATGCACCGCGCTTTTTAAATTTATATTCATACAATGGATGTTTTTTGCGTCCCATAATATCGGCGTATACTGATAATTTTCTAAAAATATCAACTCTAATTCGTTATTCCACATTCTAAACTTTTCCACGCTCGTGACACACGTAGGTTATTCGTATTAAGAACAAAATGCGCACGTCTGCCCGCCACCAATGCCAACCTCAGATTGCGACGGTGCGAATGTGGCCGCGAAAGCTTGACAGCTCTCGAAGCAGACACAAGAACCCATTCTGAGTGGAAACAAGGCGCGAACTGGCGTGAATGCCGTGAACAGACGCGCAAGAGCCATCCACAGTCGAGTTCACGTCAGTGGTCAGTGACTCAAGACGACTGTGAACATCCTGAATGTTCTGTCGTTAACATGTGTGGCGTGAATAACAAAATATGTTTTTATATTGCAGTGTAGAGTACGTAAACAAGGGGGGTTCTAGACCAACGCGTGTTAATGCACACGTACACGTCACACGTATACACTCTCTCATACGCACGGATGGTCCATGATGACAACACACACTCACCGAATACTTCACGAAGGTTCTCGAAGGGGGGGGGGGATATGAGGTATCATGTATGAGGTGTGAGATATGTCTTACCCGATATTTCTTAATCGTATTGTTTATTTAACGCAGGGGATAAATATTCTGTCATGCCGCCGACCAATATCGAATTTCAACACCGTAACCGTATTGTTTATTTAATGGCGGAGTGTCGGATAAATAACTCTTTCAGCGAAGGAGGTAATAAATTAGATGGGAGTGGGGGAGAAGTGTCAAGCGATTGACGCTCGGCAAATCATTTTTTGACCCGAGGTGTTATGCGGTATATTTTTATCCTCTAAATATGGGCCGCGGGTACAGTTGACAAGCATATCGAATTTCAACGGTTGTCGCGATGAGATTAATAAACAAAAAAAGAGGATGTCTGAGAATTCTCTACCACATTGTTTATTTAAAGTGTAGGATAAATATTCTTTGATACCGCCGAGCAATATTGAATTTCAACAAGTCATAAATTAGATAGGGAGGTGGGGGAGGAGGGGGAGGTGTCATACGATCGACCAGCGAGAATACTTCCCGAAGACGTTTTATCATAAACAATGACGACGACCGAAAAATTCGCTATCCTCCTTTTCGCAAACTTCAGAGTGAGCGAAAGCTGCGACATTATCCCTTCAATCGTATTATTATGCGTATTTCTGAACGTCTCTTTTATAAATAGACGAGCATACAAAGGGTTTACATCATTGTTCGCTATCCATGGACCGGATTAATATCACATATCGAATTATTTTTGTGTATACCTTATATATATATTTTTTTGTGTGAAGTCCTCCATGTGCGAGATCGAAAAATGGCTGAAAAATGGACTTACAAACATTAGACTTTTGAATAGAGTGTTGAAAACCGCCACAACTCTCGGAGAGAAAAATCGTATTTCAGCAACAATTGGAATGCTCAAAGTCATAAACGCGAAAATAAAATGTTTGCAAAAGGTAGGCAGGACAGGTGTTTTGCGAAAAAGTGACAGAGTTCAGTTCGAAGATTCTGTGTCGGCTTTCAGATCAAGCATTCGTACCGGCATAGCGGTAAATCTTGGACATAAAGATGTGAAACGTTCTCTCGATGATTCGAAAAATTTGTTCGTCAGAAGATAGAAAAACATTCTGTTAAAGGACAGCAGTGTCAAAGTGAACTGTGTTCTTGCATGTAAATTTTCAATCACTGTTGGAGCTGAGAATAATTGTTCCAATAATTGAGTGTCATGAGGGATATTCGGGAAAGAAAATGCTCGCTTCACTGTTTATTTATTAATGACTTTCGGTATACAATAAAGCTCTTTGTTAATTGTGAAATACTGATCTCAATGATCTTGCCACCACGACCTCGCAAAACATACTACCGAGACCAAGAAGAAAGAACGACGGTTATCCTTCCCTCCCACTCTCGTGTGCGCGCTTATTGGGGAGCGTGCTTCTCATGCTCACCAATAGTCTTGCGACTATTCAAGCTTAAGGCGGATCTGCGATGAACTGCTTCAATACTTCCTTCGTTTGAGTACGATCCGACCTTCGTTACTCCGATGTTCTCCCTCAGCAAACAGAAACGGTCTCGCGGAAGCGCCTTCGTGAAGATATCTGCTTTCTGTTTTTCAGTGCACAGATATTCGACCCTAAGTTCATTCGCCTGTACTTTTTCTCGTACGTAGTGAAACCTCACATCGATGTGTTTCGTTCTTTTGTGGAATTCGGGGTTCTTTACCAGGCGAATGGCACTCTGGTTATCCACAAAAATCGTTGTTGCATCGTTGCACGGGCATTTGACGTCCGACAACAGTTTCCTCAGCCACATCGCTTCTCGTGACGTGATTGATGCTGCCACGTACTCAGCTTCGGTCGTACTGAGTGTTACCAGCTTCTGTCTCTGGCTTGCCCATGTCACTGGCCCACCAGCTAGCTCGAATATATAGCCAGTAGTCGACCTTCGAGTCTCGATATCTCCTGCGTAGTCTGAATCAGAATATCCTCGCAGGACAAAAGGGCTTCCTTCGCCGCAGTACTCGATGCCGTAGTCCAATGTCCCTGATACGTACGCAATGATGCGTTTTACAGCACGCCAGTGCTCGTCGCTATGTTTATTTAGAAACTTGCTGACCGAATTAACAGCGAACGAGATATCCGGACGTGTTACTATCGCCAGGAACATCAGCGAGCCAACTGCTTCTCGATAGGGTACTTTCTCGTTCTCTTCTTCACCAGCTGGCATCGGACACAATATTGCGTGTGGATCACATGGTACACACATCGCCTTTGCGTCGATCATTCCAAATTTCTTCAGGATCTTTTTGGCATACGTACTTTGATGAAGAAATATCGTTTTTCTCAATCGATCTCGGTCTATTTGCATCCCGACGAACAGGCTTGCATCTCCTAGCGTTATCTTGAACGCTTTCTTCAGCTGATTCAACACTTCTTTAATCACGTCGTTTGACTCCGCTGCAACCAGTCCATCGTTCACGAAAAGAGCCAGATATACCGTGCTCTCACCGACTCGTCCAACGAAAATACACTGATCCGCACTCGTTTCTTGAAATTTAAAGTCCTTCAAGAATGACGTAAATTTCCGGTTCCAGCACCGTGGTGCCTGCTTTAATCCATACAAGGATTTTTCTAGTCGACAGACTAGATCTCTCGTTGATCCATTCTCTTTGCTCAGTCCGTCCGGCAGTTCCATGAATATTCTCTCCTCTAGCTCCCCATACAGAAATGCCGTCTGCACGTCGAATTGGGCTAGCTCTAGGTCGTTGGCAGCGACAATCGAAAGCAGAACTCGCAGCGAGTCATATCTTACTACTGGCGCAAAAGTCTCATAAAAGTCTATGCCCCTTTTTTTGCATAAAACCTCGCGCGCACAGTCTTGCCTTGAAACGACGAGCTTCTCCATCTGCATTATTGATCACTCGAAAGACCCACTTGGAGTCTATGGTCTTCATTTTCGGTTCTCTCTTCACCAGCGACCACGTGCCATTTTCTTCATGTGCCTTTAGCTCATTCTCGATTGCCGCATTCCACTGCAATGACTCTTTGCTTTGTAGTGCTTCTTCATACGACCCAGGAGTTTCATACTCCACGACATTCACATCGTATCGAGATGGTCGTTTGATGGAGCGTCTATCTCGGAGATTTCGGCCTTCGTTTTCTGGCTGTTGACCCTCGTTCTCTTCTTCGGCCGGGAGAAAAACTTCGTCGTCTTCCTCGATGTCTTCCTCTTCTTCACGAACAGGAACGGCAGCTTCTTCCTTCGAAAATATGATCTCTTCCGTTGAGATCTCATTCTGCGGTATCATCGTTTTTTCGACAGTCTCACGAAACACAACGTCTCTTGAAACCTTGATTTTTCTCGATTCCGGGTCGAGAACTCGATAATTCGATGAGTTACTGTCGTAGCCGACCAGTATCATTTTCTGTGCTCGTGCATCAAGTTTTGTCACGTGTTGTTTCGGAATATTTACGTACGCCTCCGATCCGAATATGCGCAAATGTCCCAGACTCGGTTTCACACCGATCCAAAGCTCATATGGGGTCGCCCCGTTCTTCGCGCTTGATGATCCAGCTCGATTCATGAGGTACACCGCTGTATTACATGCCTCCGCCCACAGAAACTTCGGGAGCTCTTTTGCGAGCAACATCGTTCTTGCGCTTTCGATGAGGGTTCTATTATCTCGTTCGGCCTTGCCGTTTTGCTGCGGCGTGTACGGAGCAGTGAACTCTCGTTGAATCCCTCTTGAATTGATGTAGTCGTCCATCGTACGATTTCGAAACTCCAATCCATTGTCCGATCGAAGGACTCGCATTGCTCTGCCGAATTTATTTTCGACGAGTTTATCAAAGCTTTTAAATTTCTCGAACACGTCGCTTTTGTGTTTGAGAAAGTAGATATAACGAAAGCTCGTTGTGTCGTCTTTGAACGTCACCAGGTACCGGGCGCCACCAAGTGATTCCTGCGACATCGGACCACATACATCCGTATGTATAACTTCGCCTGGGACTGTCTCTGCGCGCACACGTATTTTTCGAAATTCCTGACGGTGGGACTTTCCTCCTTGGCACGATTCGCAAAAGCTTTCACAGTTTTTCTTTGGAAGCTTGATCCCTTCGACCAGCTTCTTCTCGACCATCTGTCGCATCGCACGACCATTCACGTGGCCAAGCCTCTCGTGCCATACTTGAAAGTCATTACTCACAATGTTTGCTTCTTCATTAATTTTCGCGCACTTTGTTTTGAATAACATTCTATAAATTTGATTGTCTTGCTTCACGCCATTTCCGACAATCGTTCCACTGTTGTAGAATTGTACATAACGCCCGTAAAAGAAAACACCGATTCCCTTCCCCGTGCACACGCCCACCGAGAATAAATTTCTCGTCATATCGGGAACATAAAGTACTTTTTCGATACGCGACACTTTCCATTTCCCGTATACGAATTTCTCGATTTCGACATTTCCCTCACCAATCACATCACATTCTTTATCGTCGCCAAGACACACTTTTCCCCCTTTTGGTAAATCACGATAGTCACTCAACCATTCGCGTCGAAAAGTCATGTGCCTGGATGCTCCACTGTCGGTCAGCCAACACTCTCGTTTGTCAGCTCGCAGCGCCGGAGATGTCACTTCAGTCGGTAACTCGATTTTTCCGACTGTCGGTAACTCGGTTTTTTCCTTCACATCGTATTGCACCACAAACGCACAATCATCCAATTCACTCGCGTCACATTCGCGCTCTTTCTTTCTGTTCTTACAATTCCGCGCGAAGTGCCCGATTCCCTGACACCGGTAACAGCGCACTTTTTCATTTTTCTTCCGACCACTTGAACTTTTTGTTGCCGCGAACGCCCCCGGAGTTTCATCATTCACTGACAATCGCGCTTCTTCACGTAGCAATCTTTCCTGCAAATTCTCAAGATTTTGCATGTCTTGAGGCACGTTGTCCCATGCCGTTTGAAAATTTCCGTACTTTGAAGACAAGCTTCCGAGTATTTTTGCCATTATCGTTGTATCCGACACAGGCTCTCCAACATCGATCAACTGCGCAGCCATGTTTTGAATTTTCGCCACATGTTCCATTACAGAGTCGTTTGGCGCCATACGATACTCGTACAATCGCGTCGATAATAATAATTTGTTCGACGCAGACTTTTGTTCGTGCACCCTCGATAATCTCTGCCACATTTCGCATGCCGTCACGCACGTGAGCAATGGTCGCAGTTGCTCCGGCTCCAACGTGGTCGACAACAAGAACATTGCTTTCGCGTTGTCTGCCAACCACGTTTGCTTTGGCTCGCCCTCCTCAGCCGGCATCGTTTTCATCCCGTCGACTATCTCGTAGATTCGATGCGCCAAAAATAATGTCCTCATTTGAAACTTCCAGCCCTGATAATCATTTCCGTTAAATTTAGTTACACTCCGAGTACTGATCGCCTCTGCCATCTCGGCTTATTGTTCACTCGCGACCGCGCGTCAATTTCGCCGGAAAGACCGTGCCAATATGGCCGCCGCCTATCTCACCTCGTGTTTCACGCACCACGCTTCTCGCGCACTCGAGACTTCTCGCCTCACGCGTTAACCTCCACGAGAACCCTTCAACGAACACCTCAGGACACTCACACAGTCAGCGTGCTGGGCCCATAACCTGTTGGAGCTGAGAATAATTGTTCCAATAATTGAGTGTCATGAGGGATATTCGGGAAAGAAAATGCTCGCTTCACTGTTTATTTATTAATGACTTTCGGTATACAATAAAGCTCTTTGTTAATTGTGAAATACTGATCTCAATGATCTTGCCACCACGACCTCGCAAAACATACTACCGAGACCAAGAAGAAAGAACGACGGTTATCCTTCCCTCCCACTCTCGTGTGCGCGCTTATTGGGGAGCGTGCTTCTCATGCTCACCAATAGTCTTGCGACTATTCAAGCTTAAGGCGGATCTGCGATGAACTGCTTCAATAATCACCAAAATTGCTGACGTCATCAAGGAGATTAAATTTTTCAACACGCGAAACGAGGAAATGCATATGACGAATTTTAAGCAGTGGTACAACGGGTTAGTGAAAAAACGACTAGTAAAGTTGAAGACTTTCAAGAAAAAGATTCGAGCTGATCTATGGTTGAGATCATCAATCTAACAGTCAACATCAGCAAGCATATGCTAGTATGCGGACGACTATCTACATTCGTCGAGCTTCCACGTGACATTCAAAACAAGAAATCCGTCGTCGACATCCAAAACGACGACCCATACTATTTGCTCTGGTCGATTACAGCCGCTCTTCACCCAAGCTCATCTCATACGACTCGCACATCTTCATACCCCCATTTTAGCACCGTATTAAAGTACAATGGAATCAAATTTCCCATGCGATTGAAAGATATTGCTAAATTTGAAAAACTGAACAATTTGACAATCAATGTATATGGACTTGGGCACGGTGAGGGTAAAACACATCGTAACGAAGTAATGCCCGTTTACGTTAGCCGCAACAAATCCGATAGGCCTACGATTCACATGCTCGTGCATGAAGCAAATACCGAAAATAATGACGAAGAATTAGGAAAAACATCAATACGGTTTATCATTTTGCTTGGATAAAAAATCTCCCTCGTCTGGTAAGTTGGCAAATTTCAAGACACAACTGTAGCACGTGGCTCTGGGATCATTGTTTGTCTCATTGTAATACGGAACATGGAGTTGAAAAACACGCCGTCGATTGCACAATTTTAAATAAAACTATAATTATTATGCTAAGCGGTGACGATTCAATCCTAAAATTCAAAAATTTTAAACATAAAATAGACGTTCCGTTCGCAATTTACGCAGTTCTCGGATGTATCTTGAATCCAATCACGCCAAAAGACGACGCAAATACAAGCGCGTATTAGAAACATACCCCTCACAGTATCGCGTATTATTTCAAATGTAGTTTTGACGATTCTCTATAAAAATTCAAAATTTATCCTAACGAGGATTGTATGGAATGGTTTGTCAATGAATTAAAAGAAATAGCCGAGCCGTAGAATGCAAGCTTGAAATCGGTCCAGCTGATGGATCCGATGAGTCACGATGACAAAATTGACTTTCTTTTTGCCAACAATTGTCACATTTGTGGAAAATCATTTGCTTCCGAAAATATAAAACATCGTAATCATTGTCATTTTTTCAGTAAATATCGCGGAGCCGCCCATGAGGGGTGTAATTTGAATTTAAAAAATTTACATACCATTGCAGTAGTGTTTTGCAATCTATCGGCCTATGACTCGCACTTTTTAATCAAAGCTCTCGCCAACAAATTTGAAGGTTCGATCAAACTCCTGACGGTAAATAAAGAAGATTACATCTCACTCACGAAGAGTGTCAAGGGTACGCTCACAGATTATCGATTCATAGATTCATTTAGATTCATGCCGTCGAGTATCGAGAGTTTATCATCGCATCTTATTATTAGTAACGACGAAAAGCTAATCACGAACATGCACTGTAATAATGCACAAGATTTTGACTTATTAACGAGAAAAGGAGTTTTCCCGTATGATTTCGGAGACAATTGGGACAGACTCGACGAGACTGAATTGCCGACGAAACAAAATTTTTATTCGCAATGGAAGGGCGAAGACATATCGGACGTCGAGTATTCTCATGCGCGCACAGTGTGGCATGTTTTCAATGTGCAAACTTTGGGGGAATACTCGGATCTCTACCTAAAAACGGATGTTCTTCTTTTGGCGGACATTTTCGAAAATTTTCGACAAAAATGTAAACTGCCGTATGATCTGGATCCATTCTTACACTGAGCCCGGGCTAGCGTTCGATGCGGCGATAAAATGTACGGGTTTGAAGCTCGAGCTCTTGACGGACGTTAATATGTTAATGTTCATAGTGTTACGTCCCAACGAGGGGAGAGACTGTGGTCACGTCGAGAATTCGATGTGCGCGCGATACTTGAATTGAGCAGCGCTATTCGGAGTGACGTGAGCTGCTCGCCTGAGACTTACTTGGACTCCAATATATTAATTCAACGATTTTTGATTAATCGTCGAGGTTGATTCTTCTCCGAAGACGTTTCCTTTAATTTGTTCTTTCCCGGATCCTGAATGATGATCGAATTCGATTTGATTCGCGGGAATTTATTAGGTTGAACACCAACAGCTAACGATCACTCAATACAATACTATTACTTTATTTTAACTCAGAAATATTACAACACAAAAATTATACAGAGTCTGGGATTTTACTCCCTTAAGATACTTTTGGTTTCGACGTTTGCTTAATTCTGATTCTCCTCTCTAAAAGGGTTAACCATTTCACCTCGGTTCGGGAGGAGTTACAAAAATTAGGTTCATTTGATTGGTCTGATTCCTAATGAGATTGTTCGATTTTCTATGGAGGGGGTTATTTTGGTTACACGGGGGTGACGTGAGATCATTGCTTTGTGGGCGGCATTCGTGAGAAAGAAAATACAGTTTCAAATTATAATTCGGAGAATGGTACAGAGTTTGATTACAACTAGGTTGAATTTAAATGTAAATAAGAAAGAGATTATCGGGCTGGATATTTGTATGTTAAAGTATACTCTACGCTTAAGAGTAAATACTATCGTTATTAATTAAAGGTTTGTTCTTGGAAGGATGTATATAGGAGAGGTGTTTGTTCATTGGGAGAATGTTTGGGAAGATATGGAATGTGCCTTGTTGTATTGCGTGACTGCTTACACAAATAGATTGAGTTTGGTCTTTCAAATGTTTGGGAGGTAATCTAGGAATGTTTCTGGGAAATCATAGTTTCGTAACTCAAGCAAGAATAATTGTTGTTTCTTAAATGTAACTTAATAAATGAAATAATAAGAATAAAAGATATACATAATATTTGAATTTTACCGGCAGACTGCATTGTTTCGGAGGTAGGCAAGATGATAATCTAATTTATCGACCGGAGATGTGCGTCGCCCATGCTGGGACGTAACAATAGAGAGAGGTATTCAAGGTGGATTGGCACAGTGTTCGAGTCCATGCGCAAAAGCTAATAATCGTTATAGTCCAGTCACCTTAGCATAAGACCTATTCAAGAGGGGCACCCTCGCCTCAATTTTTTTATAGGTTGTTTAGACCTACAAGAATATATCCTGAAGTTTTCCAACTGTTCCGAGGTATATTTTGGCAATGAAAAATTATTAAAAATAAAAAAATCGATATTTTTTAAATGATTTTTTTGGAACGCGTCCTATCGAAAAAAGTTTCCAATAAAATTTGTTCATCTTAACGTCCTCTGTAAAAAAGGTTCTAATAAAAAAAGTGCTAACATTATTAATTAAGCGGTAATGGGGCAAATGAAAATGAAAATGTCAATTTCATTGTTGCAACCGCAATCGATTGTTTATCAACATATCGGTTTGAAACTCGTACATGTTGTAAAGGAGCCAAACCCCAAGAGAATCGTGTAAGATTAATCGATCTGCGGGATATAGTTTAGCAACAATTAGCGATCATCGAAAAATCTTTCCCCTTCAATAGAATTTCCCGACAAAAGCCCACAGGGTTGAAAAAAATCGAGGAGCTTCGTATCATAATACACAAGCGATTTGGGGAAAAAAATACGTTTTGTTGAAAATGAATACTGTTTTTCGTCGATTGTAGATTTTCCCTTATAAACAAATAACAATTCTGGCCAAAGTTGCAAAGATATCTGAAAAATTCTTGGACCATCTAACGCGTCTTAAGAAAACGAACAATTGAGAAAACAAAATTTGCAATATCTTGATTACAGCCCGAGATATGAATGTGTTTACGTTTGCTCAATTTTCTATTGTTGTAATCAAGATCTTTACAAAATTCGAGTTCCTTAGCAATCTCTACGCTTCCGGCCATAGGATTCAATAAAATTATTCCCTTGACGAGGAATTATGCCATCAAAGTTATCGATGTATTTCGATCGACGGCTCGCCGTCGAGCGCGCGGTGTCGACCGCTCGGCCGGGCGCCGTGGCGGGGACGCTCTCTCTCACTCCGCAGCCTGGCGCGAGCCAGGCTGCGGCGTGAGAGGGGACATCGCCACCTCGACTCATTTTAACCAAAACGTATTTTTTCTCGTCCCCCACCACGCCTCATTTTCAACAAAACGTATTTTTTTTTCACAAATCGCTTGTGTATAATGATACGAAGCTCCTAGATTTTGTTCAACCCTGTGGGCTTTTGTCGGGAAATTCTATTGAAGGGGCAAGATTTTTCGATGATCGCTGATTGTTGCTAAACTATATCCCGCAGATCGATCAATCTTGCATGATTCTCTTGGGGTTTGGCTCCTTTACAACATGTACGAGTTTCAAACCGATATGTTGATAAACAATCGATTGCGGTTGCAACAATGAAATCGACATTTTCATTTTCATTTACCCCATTACCGCTTAATTAATAATGTTAGCACTTTTTTTATCAGGACCTTTTTTACAGAGGACGTTATGATGAACAAATTGTATTTGAAACTTTTTTCGATAGGACGCGTTCCAAAAAAATGATCTAAAAAATATCGATTTTTTAATTTTTAATAATTTTTCATTGCCAAAATATACCTCGGAACAGTTGGGAAACTTCAGGATATATTCTTGTAGATCTAAACAACCTATACAAAAATTGGGGCGAGGGTGCCCCTCTTGAATAGGACTTCGTAAAATATGGCCTAAGGTGACTGGACTATTAATTCTTCCAAATTTCCAGAAATTTGGAAGACAAAATTCTTCCAAATTTCTAACCATGTTTTGTGACCAGTACCCGCGATTTGCTCAAGTTAGAAAGATGGTTAGAAATATGGTTGGGAATTTTTTGAAATACAACCTTGCCGAAAAGTAACCGAATTTTTACCGCCCCGTGTAGAAATTGCGACAGGGATGCCGAACTATACCGATCATATCCCGATCAGGATTAGGCAGGGATCCCCCAAATCGCGGGTCCCTAAGTAGTGTAGCAAGGGGGATTCTGGACCAACGCGTGTTAGTGCACACGTACACGTAACACGTACACACCCACACATCCACACCGACTTCCACGGTGCGGGGGGGGGGGCATCGGACCAACGCATGTTAGTGCACACGTACACGTCACACGTACACACCCACACATACCCACCGACTTCCAAGAAGCGGGGGGGGGGCTCGAAGATTCCGTGACACCATTGATGAGGAGGAGGGAGGGGGGGGGGACATCTCGGAGATTCTGTGAACCACGGCGGCAGGGGGGGGGGCATCAGGCGTGAGGTATGAGTTACCCCATATTTCTTAGCCGAATTCTTTATTTAGCTTTTTAATGTTTTCGATTATGAATATAATTTACCCGTTTTTTTTGTTCAATGTTGGTTCCAGGTTACTATGAACTAATCGCAAAGGTTTTCACTCCACGGAGTGAATGATAATACACACTCGAATCCAAATCATGCACGCTATTAACACAACGTTGGCTGCAACAGCTTTGGAACCCCGACAGCGCAATGGTGATTATTGAATTAAGAGGACGAATAATGAGGCAACTCAACTTCATTGACGACTGGACCATCTTAATTGATATTAACATGAACGCGAGATGCAACATAACATTTTTTTTTTTCATTTTTTTATTAATCATTTTCTTTTATAATTCATTTTTTA
Organism: Netelia virgata; assembly: GCA_951802705.1. Classification (NCBI taxonomy): domain Eukaryota; kingdom Metazoa; phylum Arthropoda; class Insecta; order Hymenoptera; family Ichneumonidae; genus Netelia; species Netelia virgata. The sequence continues at coordinate 14,521,410 of OX637863.1, read as the reverse complement.
TATATACTTACATAATTTTTCTTATGTAATTTCATGTGTACTCATTCCAAATATATTTTCTCTCGAATAAAAATAAAAACATGTTACAAATATCTATGGTTTTATACAATTTTTATTCAATATCGTGGTTTCTTCTATTTGATATTACACTCGGTATTACATTCGTTATTACTTATAAAATTATTACATTTGAACAAATTCAATGTTATTATATAGAGTCCCATGAGAGCGTAAAGCCAATCCGTTTTCATGAGATGCATGAACCATCTCCTTGAACAGATCTTCATTTGACAGAATTGGTGTGATCATCCGGGCTGGTAGAAAAACCGTACAAGTTTTTTCCAAATCCACGACGACTCTGTCGCCGTACTTGGTTTTTGCGATTCTTATATCGGTAACTGGATACGCCTTCTGAGGTGACAATTCGGACAGCTTTTTGATTGGAAGAAAGTCAGCCAACATAGCCACTTTGTTGATTTCGTGTAAATTCATGTTGATCTAAAAAATACATTTTTCCCCATAAAATTGTTTATCGCTAACACTCGAAATTACGAGAACACATAATTCAAGAGACAAAACGTTTAATACAAACCTGCGATTTTTTCATGATGATGCGTCAAAATTTATTTGTCCAAATTTGGTTACCAACGATTGAGTTCGTGATCGTGCGATAATTATTTTTTCCACTGCTTGATTTTACTGCTCGTAATAATTGTTTAATGCGGATTAGCAATTCGCGTTTCTTCAACGGTAATAACTTCAGATGCGATGACTTTTGACTGTGTCGCATGAAGACTGATGCAACGACTGATTGGAACAGTCGCGAGCGCGTCTCATTTATACCGAATTTGATCTTCCATCTCATTTTAGTGACTAATTCTTAATTATTATTATTATTTCGCTATGTGAATGCTATGAGGGAATAAAGCTGTGATAAGTTGAGACTAGTCGAGACGAATCGAAACAAGTCGAGACGTTTCCATTGTGGGGGGAAGCATCGAACATTATTTGAATCATTTTCGTTGGTGTATAGGGTATTCAAAATATAGCAAACACAGACATGATATGTATTAAAATCTTTTTTTATTTTCAAGGAAAAATACACTTAATTCTCGGGGGGGGGGGGGGGGGGAATTTTGGGCGAAGCCAATGTTTTAGAGCTAGAACATTTTTGCTAGCGCAATTGAACTTTGATGAATACTTGTGATATGAACAATTAGTGCGTACGTTTTTCTGCAATTTTTGTAACGATGGACACTCGAGATTATCAAGATTGATTATGAGCTCCGACCAATCATTCAACAAATTCATCAACCGTTCTCTCTTCTCCGGACCTTTAACGTAAATTACTCGTGCATCGCGCAAAATGTTTTGAAGAATTCTGTTTATAGCATTATATGGTATGGCGCCATAGTTCCATGGTAAACCGTGATAATTATCTGTCAACCAAGCATTTGTACATCTATATTTGACGGGCAAATCAATCCATACGCATGGTGGCTCGAAGAAAATCGTTGACGGTGTTCGATTGAAATCCTTTAAAGAAATAACGGAAAATTCTTTCAACACAAATTCGTTCGAGGGCTTTTTGAAACCTTGCAAGTCAACCACGTACTCCATCTCGGATACAACTGATTCCAATTACCCTCGCGTCCGATTTATAAGAAACATTCAATACGCCCCCCCCCCCCCCCCAACTTATGAATATATAGTAATAATAAAAACTATAAAAAGTAAAAAAGAAAAATATATAACTCTACTGACGAACGTGTTCTTACACTATTTTTTTAACATTACCACTGATGGGGGTATATTCGACAATACGGTCGTGTAAAATTAAACAATAAGCCGAGGTTTGAGCGGGAATGGGATTTACAGATTCGAATTCGAGGCGAATATCGACGGGGCCTGATTTCAACGATTCATTCTGCTTTGAACAATCGATAACAATTAACGGCGCGTATTTCAAAAAGTCACCTTTGTTTATGAGTGGTTCGGGCTCTTTCTCGTAATAAGAAGACTGGAAATTTACATACATTTCATAGAGCAAAGCGTACTGATTGCGACTAATGTCAAGATTTAAGTTCCCATAAGGATAACTCTGTGAATTCAAAAAGAGTTTAACGTCTCGGATATGACAATGATCAAAATGACTCGCATTCTTAAGAGCATTATTTTTTCGTGCTGTTTGGAATCCTACGATTACGTATCGAGGTTTTTCGAGCTGAGTAGAAGTTTTTATCACCCAAACGTGTTTCGACGAGGTTGGCAATAGAGGGTACTCGTACAGTTCCCACGTGCGAAAACTTATTGGGATGGGCGTATCTTTGGCTATGTAATTTAATAGCTGAATTTTTCGCTCATCGGAGACCTTGATATACGGTATCATCCATTCAATTTTCGAAAGAGTAATTTTGAATTCTTCCGACGCAGCATCCCCTTCAGGCCGTGTCTGTATGATGGCATTCGTGTCGGTGTTTGTCCTTGTCAATATCAACTCGTGCTTGGCATTGATGATAATCTTGCGATAGTCCTCGGCAAAGCCCAGTAACATACTCAGTGGTAGCGAGATATCAAAGTAGCCAGAAGCATCAGTTATTTGTAGGTCTTCTGCACTGGGAGCCCAGCCAGCGTTTTCCATTATCGATGTCTGACTAGGGTTCTGAGACACGTAATTCTTCATTACGCTCGTGAGACCAACATTTTTACACCGGTCAATCTCAACAGCATTTAGCTCGTAGCGTATCTCCTCGAATAAATGACAGATGGCGTTGGTGACCAACTTTGTGCTCGTGGTGGGAGTTTGTCCATCGGTTCTTGTTAATCTACCGCTAACGTGCAGCGAGCTCTTGCTCGGCAACAAGCACAAATCTTGATGCTGCACGGCGATACGAATTTCATCGTTGTTATTGAAGGTTGCCGAGGCGAATGGTTGATGCCCGTGTATCTCGTAATGCGCAATGGCATCATCAAACATCACGGGTTTTTGTATTTTTAAGATTTCCGCCATGGTATGAAGCAGGAAATTGTAATACAACAAGAACTTATTTTTATTTTGTTTGAAGTTTCAGACCCAGACTCTTCAGATATCGAATGTTCTGACGTGTTAGCTCCTTGCGAGGCGCTCGACGAATGTTTCGTTCGAGGCATGGTCGTTCAAAGTTATGTAGGGATGTTGCGGAATCGGAAATTACCCGCGCAACACGAATATGATGATTATACTGCCGTAGTACCCTTTGGTTCCGAAAGTCAGTCGAATTTTGCTGTCGACTCATGAGACTTTGTAGCGATGTTACGTAATCGGAAATTTCCCGCGCAACACGAACATGATGATAATAATCGCGTAGTACCCGTTGATTCTGCAAATCAGGCGAAATTTGTTTTCGTCCACTAAGACTTTGTAGTAATGTTGCGGAATCGGAAATTTGCAGCGCAACACAAATATGATGATTATAACCCCGTAGTACCCGTTCAGTTCTAAAAATCACATGAAATTATTTTTGTTCCATGAAGACTTTGTAGGGATGTTGCGGAATCGGAAATTTCCCGCGCAACACGAATATGATGATTATACTCCCGTAGTACCCGTAGATTCTGCAAATCACTCGAAATTTGTTTTCGGCCAATAAGACTGTGTAGTACTGTTGCGGAATCGGAAATTTGCAGCGCAACACGAATATGATGATTATAACCCCGTAGTATCCGTTAGGTTCTAAAAATCAGATGAAATTATTTTTCGTCCATGAAGACTTTGTAGCGATGTTACGTAATCGGAAATTTCCCGCGCAACCCCACCATGATGATAATAATCGCGTAGTACCCGTAGATTCTGCAAATCAGTCGAAATTTGTTTTCGTCCACTAAGACTTTGTAGTAATGTTGCGGAATCGGAAATTTCCAGCGCAAGACGAATATGGTGATTATAACCCCGTAGTATCCGTTAGGTTCTAAAAATCAGATGAAATTATTTTTCGTCCATGAAGACTTTGTAGGGATGTTGCGGAATCGGAAATTTGCAGCGCAATACGAATATGATGATTATAATCCCGTAGTACTCGTTCGGTTCTAAAAATCGGATGAAATTATTTTTCTTCCATGAAGACTTTGTAGGGATGTTGCGGAATCGGAAATTTCCCACGCAATACGAACATGGCGATAATAATCGCGTAGTATCCGTAGACTCTGCAAATCAGTCGAAATTTGTTTTCGGCCAATAAGACTGTGTAGTACTGTTGCGGAATCGGAAATTTGCAGCGCAACACGAATATGGTGATTATAACCCCGTAGTACCCGTTAGGTTCTAAAAATCAGATGAAATTATTTTACGTCCATGAAGACTTTGTAGGGATGTTGCGGAATCGGAAATTTCCCGCGCAACACGAATATGATGATAATAATCGCGTAGTACCCGTAGATTCTGCAAATCACTCGAAATTTGTTTTCGTCCACTAAGACTTTGTAGTAATGTTGCGGAATCGGAAATTTCCAGCGCAACACGAATATGGTGATTATAACCCCGTAGTACCCGTTAGGTTCTAAAAAACAGATGAAATTACTTTTCGTCCATGAAGACTTTGTAGGGATGTTGCGGAATGTGAAATTTCCCGCGCAACACGAATATGATGATTATACTGCCGTAGTACCCTTTGGTTCCGAAAGTCAGTCGAATTTTGCTGTCGACTCATGAGACTTTGTAGCGATGTTACGTAATCGGAAATTTCCCGCGCAACACGAACATGATGATAATAATCGCGTAGTACCCGTAGATTCTGCAAATCAGGCGAAATTTGTTTTCGTCCACTAAGACTTTGTAGTAATGTTGCGGAATCGGAAATTTGCAGCGCAACACGAATATGATGATTATAACCCCGTAGTACCCGTTCGGTTCTAAAAATCACATGAAATTATTTTTCTTCCATGAAGACTTTGTAGGGATGTTGCGGAATCGGAAATTTCCCGCGCAACAAGAATATGATGATTATACTCCCGTAGTACCCGTAGATTCTGCAAATCACTCGAAATTTGTTTTCGGCCAATAAGACTGTGTAGTACTGTTGCGGAATCGGAAATTTGTAGCGCAACACGAATATGATGATTATAACCCCGTAGTATCCGTTAGGTTCTAAAAATCAGATGAAATTATTTTTCGTCCATGAAGACTTTGTAGCGATGTTACGTAATCGGAAATTTCCCGCGCAACCCGACCATGATGATAATAATCGCGTAGTACCCGTAGATTCTGCAAATCAGTCGAAATTTGTTTTCGTCCACTAAGACTTTGTAGTAATGTTGCGGAATCGGAAATTTCCAGCGCAAGACGAATATGGTGATTATAACCCCGTAGTATCCGTTAGGTTATAAAAATCAGATGAAATTATTTTTCGTCCATGAAGACTTTGTAGGGATGTTGCGGAATCGGAAATTTGCAGCGCAATACGAATATGATGATTATAATCCCGTAGTACTCGTTCGGTTCTAAAAATCGGATGAAATTATTTTTCGTCCATGAAGACTTTGTAGGGATGTTGCGGAATCGGAAATTACCCGCGCAACACGAATATGATGATTATACTGCCGTAGTACCCTTTGGTTCCGAAAGTCAGTCGAATTTTGCTGTCGACTCATAAGACTTTGTAGCGATGTTACGTAATCGGAAATTTCCCGCGCAACACGAACATGATGATAATAATCGCGTAGTACCCGTAGATTCTGCAAATCAGGCGAAATTTGTTTTCGTCCACTAAGACTTTGTAGTAATGTTGCGGAATCGGAAATTTCCCGCGCAACACGAATATGGTGATTGCAACCCTGTAGTACCCGTTAGGTTATAAAAATTAGATGAAATTATTTTTCGTCCATGAAGACTTTGTAGGGATGTTGCGGAATCGGAAATTTCCCGCGGAAGACGAGTATGATGATAATAATCGCGTAGTACCCGTAGATTCTGCAAATCAGTCGAAATTTGTTTTCGTCCACTAAGACTTTGTAGTAATGTTGCGGAATCGGAAATTTCCAGCGCAAGACCAATATGGTGATTATAACCCCGTAGTACCCGTTCGGTTCTAAAAATCAGATGAAATTATTTTTCTTCCATGAAGACTTTGTAGGGATGTTGCGGAATCGGAAATTTCCCGCGCAACACGAATATGATGATTATACTCCCGTAGTACCCGTAGATTCTGCAAATCACTCGAAATTTGTTTTCGGCCAATAAGACTGTGTAGTACTGTTGCGGAATCGGAAATTTGCAGCGCAACACGAATATGATGATTATAACCCCGTAGTATCCGTTAGGTTCTAAAAATCAGATGAAATTATTTTTCGTCCATGAAGACTTTGTAGCGATGTTACGTAATCGGAAATTTCCCGCGCAACCCCACCATGATGATAATAATCGCGTAGTACCCGTAGATTCTGCAAATCAGTCGAAATTTGTTTTCGTCCACTAAGACTTTGTAGTAATGTTGCGGAATCGGAAATTTCCAGCGCAAGACGAATATGGTGATTATAACCCCGTAGTATCCGTTAGGTTCTAAAAATCAGATGAAATTATTTTTCGTCCATGAAGACTTTGTAGGGATGTTGCGGAATCGGAAATTTGCAGCGCAATACGAATATGATGATTATAATCCCGTAGTACTCGTTCGGTTCTAAAAATCGGATGAAATTATTTTTCTTCCATGAAGACTTTGTAGGGATGTTGCGGAATCGGAAATTTCCCACGCAATACGAACATGGCGATAATAATCGCGTAGTATCCGTAGACTCTGCAAATCAGACGAAATTTGTTTTCGGCCAATAAGACTGTGTAGTACTGTTGCGGAATCGGAAATTTGCAGCGCAACACGAATATGGTGATTATAACCCCGTAGTACCCGTTAGGTTCTAAAAATCAGATGAAATTATTTTACGTCCATGAAGACTTTGTAGGGATGTTGCGGAATCGGAAATTTCCCGCGCAACACGAATATGATGATAATAATCGCGTAGTACCCGTAGATTCTGCAAATCACTCGAAATTTGTTTTCGTCCACTAAGACTTTGTAGTAATGTTGCGGAATCGGAAATTTCCAGCGCAACACGAATATGGTGATTATAACCCCGTAGTACCCGTTAGGTTCTAAAAAACAGATGAAATTACTTTTCGTCCATGAAGACTTTGTAGGGATGTTGCGGAATGTGAAATTTCCCGCGCAACACGAATATGATGATTATACTGCCGTAGTACCCTTTGGTTCCGAAAGTCAGTCGAATTTTGCTGTCGACTCATGAGACTTTGTAGCGATGTTACGTAATCGGAAATTTCCCGCGCAACACGAACATGATGATAATAATCGCGTAGTACCCGTAGATTCTGCAAATCAGGCGAAATTTGTTTTCGTCCACTAAGACTTTGTAGTAATGTTGCGGAATCGGAAATTTGCAGCGCAACACGAATATGATGATTATAACCCCGTAGTACCCGTTCGGTTCTAAAAATCACATGAAATTATTTTTCTTCCATGAAGACTTTGTAGGGATGTTGCGGAATCGGAAATTTCCCGCGCAACAAGAATATGATGATTATACTCCCGTAGTACCCGTAGATTCTGCAAATCACTCGAAATTTGTTTTCGGCCAATAAGACTGTGTAGTACTGTTGCGGAATCGGAAATTTGTAGCGCAACACGAATATGATGATTATAACCCCGTAGTATCCGTTAGGTTCTAAAAATCAGATGAAATTATTTTTCGTCCATGAAGACTTTGTAGCGATGTTACGTAATCGGAAATTTCCCGCGCAACCCGACCATGATGATAATAATCGCGTAGTACCCGTAGATTCTGCAAATCAGTCGAAATTTGTTTTCGTCCACTAAGACTTTGTAGTAATGTTGCGGAATCGGAAATTTCCAGCGCAAGACGAATATGGTGATTATAACCCCGTAGTATCCGTTAGGTTATAAAAATCAGATGAAATTATTTTTCGTCCATGAAGACTTTGTAGGGATGTTGCGGAATCGGAAATTTGCAGCGCAATACGAATATGATGATTATAATCCCGTAGTACTCGTTCGGTTCTAAAAATCGGATGAAATTATTTTTCGTCCATGAAGACTTTGTAGGGATGTTGCGGAATCGGAAATTACCCGCGCAACACGAATATGATGATTATACTGCCGTAGTACCCTTTGGTTCCGAAAGTCAGTCGAATTTTGCTGTCGACTCATAAGACTTTGTAGCGATGTTACGTAATCGGAAATTTCCCGCGCAACACGAACATGATGATAATAATCGCGTAGTACCCGTAGATTCTGCAAATCAGGCGAAATTTGTTTTCGTCCACTAAGACTTTGTAGTAATGTTGCGGAATCGGAAATTTCCCGCGCAACACGAATATGGTGATTGCAACCCTGTAGTACCCGTTAGGTTATAAAAATTAGATGAAATTATTTTTCGTCCATGAAGACTTTGTAGGGATGTTGCGGAATCGGAAATTTCCCGCGGAAGACGAGTATGATGATAATAATCGCGTAGTACCCGTAGATTCTGCAAATCAGTCGAAATTTGTTTTCGTCCACTAAGACTTTGTAGTAATGTTGCGGAATCGGAAATTTCCAGCGCAAGACCAATATGGTGATTATAACCCCGTAGTACCCGTTCGGTTCTAAAAATCAGATGAAATTATTTTTCTTCCATGAAGACTTTGTAGGGATGTTGCGGAATCGGAAATTTCCCGCGCAACACGAATATGATGATTATACTCCCGTTGTACCCGTAGATTCTGCAAATCACTCGAAATTTGTTTTCTTCCACTAAGACTTTGTAGTAATGTTGCGGAATCGGAAATTTCCCGCGCAACACGAATATGGTGATTGCAACCCTGTAGTACCCGTTAGGTTATAAAAATTAGATGAAATTATTTTTCGTCCATGAAGACTTTGTAGGGATGTTGCGGAATCGGAAATTTCCCGCGGAAGACGAGTATGATGATTATACTGCCGTAGTACCCTTAGGTTCCGAAAGTCAGTCGAATTTTGCTGTCGACTCATAAGACTTTGTAGCGATGTTACGTAATCGGAAATTTCCCGCGCAACACGAATATGATGATAATAATCGCGTAGTACCTGTAGATTCTGCAAATCACTCGAAATTTGTTTTCGTCCACTAAGACTTTGTAGTAATGTTGCGGAATCGGAAATTTCCAGCGCAAGACGAATATGGTGATTATTACCCCGTAGTATCCGTTAGGTTCTAAAAATCAGATGAAATTATTTTTCGTCCATGAAGAATTTGTAGGGATGTTGCGGAATCGGAAATTACCCGCGCAACACGAATATGATGATTATACTCCCGTAGTACCCGTAGATTCTGCAAATCACTCGAAATTTGTTTTCTTCCACTAAGATTGTGTAGTACTGTTGCGGAATCGGAAATTTGCAGCGCAACACGAATATGATGATTATAACCCCGTAGTACCCGTTCGGTTCTAAAAATCAGATGAAATTATTTTTCTTCCATGAAGACTTTGTAGGGATGTTGCGGAATCGGAAATTTCCCGCGCAACACGAATATGATGATTATACTCCCGTAGTACCCGTAGATTCTGCAAATCACTCGAAATTTCTTTTCTTCCACTAAGACTTTGTAGTAATGTTGCGGAATCGGAAAGTTCCAGCGCAAGACGAATATGGTGATTATAACCCCGTAGTATCCGTTAGGTTCTAAAAATCAGATGAAATTATTTTTCGTCCATGAAGACTTTGTAGGGATGTTGCGGAATCGGAAATTACCCGCGCAACACGAATATGATGATTATACTGCCGTAGTACCCTTTGGTTCCGAAAGTCAGTCGAATTTTGCTGTCGACTCATAAGACTTTGTAGCGATGTTACGTAATCGGAAATTTCCCGCGCAACACGAACATGATGATAATAATCGCGTAGTACCCGTAGATTCTGCAAATCAGGCGAAATTTGTTTTCGTCCACTAAGACTTTGTAGTAATGTTGCGGAATCGGAAATTTGCAGCGCAACACGAATATGATGATTATAACCCCGTAGTACCCGTTCGGTTCTAAAAATCAGATGAAATTATTTTTCTTCCATGAAGACTTTGTAGGGATCTTGCGGAATCGGAAATTTCCCGCGCAACACGAATATGATGATTATACTCCCGTAGTACCCGTAGATACTGCAAATCACTCGAAATTTGTTTTCTTCCACTAAGACTTTGTAGTAATGTTGCGGAATCGGAAATTTCCCGCGCAACACGAATATGGTGATTGCAACCCTGTAGTACCCGTTAGGTTATAAAAATTAGATGAAATTATTTTTCGTCCATGAAGACTTTGTAGGGATGTTGCGGAATCGGAAATTTCCCGCGGAAGACGAGTATGATGATAATAATCGCGTAGTACCCGTAGATTCTGCAAATCAGTCGAAATTTGTTTTCGTCCACTAAGACTTTGTAGTAATGTTGCGGAATCGGAAATTTCCAGCGCAAGACGAATATGGTGATTATAACCCCGTAGTACCCGTTCGGTTCTAAAAATCAGATGAAATTATTTTTCTTCCATGAAGACTTTGTAGGGATGTTGCGGAATCGGAAATTTCCCGCGCAACACGAATATGATGATTATACTCCCGTTGTACCCGTAGATTCTGCAAATCACTCGAAATTTGTTTTCTTCCACTAAGACTTTGTAGTAATGTTGCGGAATCGGAAATTTCCCGCGCAACACGAATATGGTGATTGCAACCCTGTAGTACCCGTTAGGTTATAAAAATTAGATGAAATTATTTTTCGTCCATGAAGACTTTGTAGGGATGTTGCGGAATCGGAAATTTCCCGCGGAAGACGAGTATGATGATTATACTGCCGTAGTACCCTTAGGTTCCGAAAGTCAGTCGAATTTTGCTGTCGACTCATAAGACTTTGTAGCGATGTTACGTAATCGGAAATTTCCCGCGCAACACGAATATGATGATAATAATCGCGTAGTACCCGTAGATTCTGCAAATCACTCGAAATTTGTTTTCGTCCACTAAGACTTTGTAGTAATGTTGCGGAATCGGAAATTTCCAGCGCAAGACGAATATGGTGATTATTACCCCGTAGTATCCGTTAGGTTCTAAAAATCAGATGAAATTATTTTTCGTCCATGAAGACTTTGTAGGGATGTTGCGGAATCGGAAATTACCCGCGCAACACGAATATGATGATTATACTCCCGTAGTACCCGTAGATTCTGCAAATCACTCGAAATTTGTTTTCTTCCACTAAGATTGTGTAGTACTGTTGCGGAATCGGAAATTTGCAGCGCAACACGAATATGATGATTATAACCCCGTAGTACCCGTTCGGTTCTAAAAATCAGATGAAATTATTTTTCTTCCATGAAGACTTTGTAGGGATGTTGCGGAATCGGAAATTTCCCGCGCAACACGAATATGATGATTATACTCCCGTAGTACCCGTAGATTCTGCAAATCACTCGAAATTTCTTTTCTTCCACTAAGACTTTGTAGTAATGTTGCGGAATCGGAAATTTGCAGCGCAACACGAATATGATGATTATAACCCCGTAGTACCCGTTCGGTTCTAAAAATCAGATGAAATTATTTTTCTTCCATGAAGACTTTGTAGGGATCTTGCGGAATCAGAAATTTCCCGCGCAACACGAATATGATGATTATACTCCCGTAGTACCCGTAGATACTGCAAATCACTCGAAATTTGTTTTCTTCCACTAAGACTTTGTAGTAATGTTGCGGAATCGGAAATTTCCCGCGCAACACGAATATGGTGATTGCAACCCTGTAGTACCCGTTAGGTTATAAAAATTAGATGAAATTATTTTTCGTCCATGAAGACTTTGTAGGGATGTTGCGGAATCGGAAATTTCCCGCGGAAGACGAGTATGATGATAATAATCGCGTAGTACCCGTAGATTCTGCAAATCAGTCGAAATTTGTTTTCGTCCACTAAGACTTTGTAGTAATGTTGCGGAATCGGAAATTTCCAGCGCAAGACGAATATGGTGATTATAACCCCGTAGTACCCGTTAGGTTCTAAAATACAGATGAAATTATTTTTCGTCCATGATGACTTGGTAGGGATGTTGCGGAATCGGAAATTTCCAGCGCAACACGAATATGATGATTATACTCCCGTTGTACCCGTAGATTCTGCAAATCACTCGAAATTTGTTTTCTTCCACTAAGACTTTGTAGTAATGTTGCGGAATCGGAAATTTCCCGCGCAACACGAATATGGTGATTGCAACCCTGTAGTACCCGTTAGGTTATAAAAATTAGATGAAATTATTTTTCGTCCATGAAGACTTTGTAGGGATGTTGCGGAATCGGAAATTTCCCGCGGAAGACGAGTATGATGATTATACTGCCGTAGTACCCTTAGGTTCCGAAAGTCAGTCGAATTTTGCTGTCGACTCATAAGACTTTGTAGCGATGTTACGTAATCGGAAATTTCCCGCGCAACACGAACATGATGATAATAATCGCGTAGTACCCGTAGATTCTGCAAATCAGGCGAAATTTGTTTTCGTCCACTAAGACTTTGTAGTAATGTTGCGGAATCGGAAATTTCCCGCGCAACACGAAAATGGTGATTGCAACCCTGTAGTACCCGTTAGGTTATAAAAATTAGATGAAATTATTTTTCGTCCATGAAGACTTTGTAGGGATGTTGCGGAATCGGAAATTTCCCGCGGAAGACGAGTATGATGATTATACTGCCGTAGTACCCTTAGGTTCCGAAAGTCAGTCGAATTTTGCTGTCGACTCATAAGACTTTGTAGCGATGTTACGTAATCGGAAATTTCCCGCGCAACACGAACATGATGATAATAATCGCGTAGTACCCGTAGATTCTGCAAATCAGGCGAAATTTGTTTTCGTCCACTAAGACTTTGTAGTAATGTTGCGGAATCGGAAATTTCCCGCGCAACACGAAAATGGTGATGGCAACCCTGTAGTACCCGTTAGGTTATAAAAATTAGATGAAATTATTTTTCGTCCATGAAGACTTTGTAGGGATGTTGCGGAATCGGAAATTTCCCGCGGAAGACGAGTATGATGATTATACTGCCGTAGTACCCTTAGGTTCCGAAAGTCAGTCGAATTTTGCTGTCGACTCATAAGACTTTGTAGCGATGTTACGTAATCGGAAATTTCCCGCGCAACACGAACATGATGATAATAATCGCGTAGTACCCGTAGATTCTGCAAATCAGTCGAAATTTGTTTTCGTCCACTAAGACTTTGTAGTAATGTTGCGGAATCGGAAATTTCCAGCGCAAGACGAATATGGTGATTATAACCCCGAAGTATCCGTCAGGTTCTAAAAATCACTCGAAATTTGTTTTCGGCCAATAAGCCTGTGTAGTACTGTTGCGGAATCGGAAATTTGCAGCGCAACACGAATATGATGATTATAACCCCGTAGTACCCGTTCGGTTCTAAAGATCAGATGAAATTATTTTTCTTCCATGAAGACTTTGTCGGGATATTGCGGAATCGGAAATTTCCAGCGCAACACGAATATGATGATAATAGTCGCGTAGTACCCGTAGATTCTGCAAATCACTCGAAATTTGTTTTCGTCCACTAAGACTTTGTAGTAATGTTGCGGAATCGGAAATTTCCAGCGCAAGACGAATATGGTGATTATTACCCCGTAGTATCCGTTAGGTTCTAAAAATCAGATGAAATTATTTTTCGTCCATGAAGACTTTGTAGGGATGTTGCGGAATCGGAAATTACCCGCGCAACACGAATATGATGATTATACTCCCGTAGTACCCGTAGATTCTGCAAATCACTCGAAATTTGTTTTCTTCCACTAAGATTGTGTAGTACTGTTGCGGAATCGGAAATTTGCAGCGCAACACGAATATGGTGATTATACTCCCGTAGTACCCGTAGATACTGCAAATCACTCGAAATTTGTTTTCTTCCACTAAGACTTTGTAGTAATGTTGCGGAATCGGAAATTTCCCGCGCAACACGAATATGGTGATTGCAACCCTGTAGTACCCGTTAGGTTATAAAAATTAGATGAAATTATTTTTCGTCCATGAAGACTTTGTAGGGATGTTGCGGATTCGGAAGTTTACAGCGCAACACGAATATGGTGATTATAACACCGTAGTACCCGTTCGGTTCTAAAAATCAGATGAAATTATTTGTCTTCCATGAAGACTTTGTAGGGATGTTGCGGAATCGGAAATTTCCCGCGCAACACGAACATGATAATAATAATCGCGTATTACCCGTAGATTCTGCAAATCAGTCGAAATTTGTTTTCGTCCAATAAGACTTTGTAGTACTGGTGCGGAATCGGAAATTTCCAGCGCAACGCGAATATGGTGATTATAACCCCGTGGTACCCGTTAGGTTCTAAAAATCAAATGAAATTATTTTTCGTCCATGAAGACTTTGTAGGGATGTTGCGGAATCGGAAATTTGCAGCGCAACACGAATATCATGATAATAATCGCGTAGTACCCGTAGATCCGGTAAATCAGTCGAAATTAGATTTCGTCCACTAAGACTTTGTAGTAATGTTGCGGAATCGGAAATTTCCAGCGCAACACGAATATGGTGATTATAACCCCGTAGTACCCGTTAGGTTCTAAAAAACAGATGAAATTACTTTTCGTCCATGAAGACTTTGTAGGGATGTTGCGGAATCTGAAATTTCCCGCGCAACACGAATATGATGATTATTCTGCCGTAGTACCCTTTGGTTCCGAAAGTCAGTCGAATTTTGCTGTCGACTCATGAGACTTTGTAGCGATGTTACGTAATCGGAAATTTCCCGCGCAACACGAACATGATGATAATAATCGCGTAGTACCCGTTGATTCTGCAAATCAGGCGAAATTTGTTTTCGTCCACTAAGACAATGTAGTAATGTTGCGGAATCGGAAATTTGCAGCGCAACACAAATATGATGATTATAACCCCGTAGTACCCGTTCAGTTCTAAAAATCACATGAAATTATTTTTCTTCCATGAAGACTTTGTAGGGATGTTGCGGAATCGGAAATTTCCCGCGCAACACGAATATGATGATTATACTCCCGTAGTACCCGTAGATTCTGCAAATCACTCGAAATTTGTTTTCGGCCAATAAGACTGTGTAGTACTGTTGCGGAATCGGAAATTTCCAGCGCAAGACGAATATGGTGATTATAACCCCGTAGTATCCGTTAGGTTCTAAAAATCAGATGAAATTATTTTTCGTCCATGAAGACTTTGTAGGGATGTTGCGGAATCGGAAATTTGCAGCGCAATACGAATATGATGATTATAATCCCGTAGTACTCGTTCGGTTCTAAAAATCGGATGAAATTATTTTTCTTCCATGAAGACTTTGTAGGGATGTTGCGGAATCGGAAATTTCCCACGCAATACGAACATGACGATAATAATCGCGTAGTATCCGTAGACTCTGCAAATCAGTCGAAATTTGTTTTCGTCCACTAAGACTTTGTAGTAATGTTGCGGAATCGGAAATTTCCAGCGCAAGACGAATATGGTGATTATAACCCCGTCGTATCCGTTAGGTTATAAAAATCAGATGAAATTATTTTTCGTCCATGAAGACTTTGTATGGATGTTGCGGAATCGGAAATTTGCAGCGCAATACGAATATGATGATTATAATCCCGTAGTACTCGTTCGGTTCTAAAAATCGGATGAAATTATTTTTCGTCCATGAAGACTTTGTAGGGATGTTGCGGAATCGGAAATTTCCCACGCAATACGAACATGACGATAATAATCGCGTAGTATCCGTAGACTCTGCAAATCAGTCGAAATTTGTTTTCGGCCAATAAGACTGTGTAGTACTGTTGCGGAATCGGAAATTTGCAGCGCAACACGAATATGGTGATTATAACCCCGTAGTACCCGTTAGGTTCTAAAAATCAGATGAAATTATTTTTCGTCCATGAAGACTTTGTAGGGATGTTGCGGAATCGGCAATTTCCCGCGCAACACGAACATGATGATAATAATCGCATAGTACCCGTAGATTCTGCAAATCAGTCGAAATTTGTTTTCGTCCAATAAGACTTTGTAGTACTGTTGCGGAATCGGAAATTTCCAGCGCAACACGAATATGGTGATTATAACCCCGTAGTACCCCTTAGGTTCTGAACATCAGATGAAATTATTTTTCGTCCATGAAGACTTTGAGGGGATGTTGCGGAATCGGAAATTTCCCGCGGAAGACGAATATGATGATTATACTCCCGTAGTACCCTTAGGTTCCGAAAATCAGTGGAATTTTACTGTCGACTCATAAGACTTTGTAGCGATGTTACGGAATCAGAAATTTCCTGCGCAACACGAACATGATGATAATAATCGCGTAGTACCCGTAGATTCTGCAAATCAGTCGAAATTTGTTTTCGTCCACTAAAACTTTGTAGTACTGTTGCGGAATCGGAAATTTCCAGCGCAAGACGAATATGGTGATTATAACCCCGTCGTACCCGTTAGGTTCTAAAAAACAGATGAAATTACTTTTCGTCCATGAAGACTTTGTAGGGATGTTGCGGAATGTGAAATTTCCCGCGCAACACGAATATGATGATTATACTGCCGTAGTACCCTTTGGTTCCGAAAGTCAGTCGAATTTTGCTGTCGACTCATGAGACTTTGTAGCGATGTTATGTAATCGGAAATTTCCCGCGCAACACGAACATGATGATAATAATCGCGTAGTACCCGTAGATTCTGCAAATCAGGCGAAATTTGTTTTCGTCCACTAAGACTTTGTAGTAATGTTGCGGAATCGGAAATTTCCAGCGCAAGACGAATATGGTGATTATAACCCCGTCGTATCCGTTAGGTTATAAAAATCAGATGAAATTATTTTTCGTCCATGAAGACTTTGTATGGATGTTGCGGAATCGGAAATTTGCAGCGCAATACGAATATGATGATTATAATCCCGTAGTACTCGTTCGGTTCTAAAAATCGGATGAAATTATTTTTCGTCCATGAAGACTTTGTAGGGATGTTGCGGAATCGGAAATTTCCCACGCAATACGAACATGACGATAATAATCGCGTAGTATCCGTAGACTCTGCAAATCAGTCGAAATTTGTTTTCGGCCAATAAGACTGTGTAGTACTGTTGCGGAATCGGAAATTTGCAGCGCAACACGAATATGGTGATTATAACCCCGTAGTACCCGTTAGGTTCTAAAAATCAGATGAAATTATTTTTCGTCCATGAAGACTTTGTAGGGATGTTGCGGAATCGGCAATTTCCCGCGCAACACGAACATGATGATAATAATCGCATAGTACCCGTAGATTCTGCAAATCAGTCGAAATTTGTTTTCGTCCAATAAGACTTTGTAGTACTGTTGCGGAATCGGAAATTTCCAGCGCAACACGAATATGGTGATTATAACCCCGTAGTACCCCTTAGGTTCTAAAAATCAGATGAAATTATTTTTTTTCCATGAAGACTTTGTAGGGATGTTGCGGAATCGGAAATTTCCCGCGCAACACGAATATGATGATTATACTCCCGTAGTACCCGTAGATTCTGCAAATCACTCGAAATTTGTTTTCGGCCAATAAGACTGTGTAGTACTGTTGCGGAATCGGAAATTTGCAGCGCAACACGAATATGATGATTATAACCCCGTAGTATCCGTTAGGTTCTAAAAATCAGATGAAATTATTTTTCGTCCATGAAGACTTTGTAGCGATGTTACGTAATCGGAAATTTCCCGCGCAACCCGACCATGATGATAATAATCGCGTAGTACCCGTAGATTCTGCAAATCAGTCGAAATTTGTTTTCGTCCACTAAGACTTTGTAGTAATGTTGCGGAATCGGAAATTTCCAGCGCAAGACGAATATGGTGATAATAACCCCGTAGTATCCGTTAGGTTCTAAAAATCAAATGAAATTATTTTTCGTCCATGAAGACTTTGTAGGGATGTTGCGGAATCGGAAATTTGCAGCGCAATACGAATATGATGATTATAATCCCGTAGTACTCGTTCGGTTCTAAAAATCGGATGAAATTATTTTTCTTCCATGAAGACTTTGTAGGGATGTTGCGGAATCGGCAATTTCCCGCGCAACACGAACATGATGATAATAATCGCATAGTACCCGTAGATTCTGCAAATCAGTCGAAATTTGTTTTCGTCCAATAAGACTTTGTAGTACTGTTGCGGAATCGGAAATTTCCAGCGCAACACGAATATGGTGATTATAACCCCGTAGTACCCCTTAGGTTCTAAAAATCAGATGAAATTATTTTTTTTCCATGAAGACTTTGTAGGGATGTTGCGGAATCGGAAATTTCCCGCGCAACACGAATATGATGATTATACTCCCGTAGTACCCGTAGATTCTGCAAATCACTCGAAATTTGTTTTCGGCCAATAAGACTGTGTAGTACTGTTGCGGAATCGGAAATTTGCAGCGCAACACGAATATGATGATTATAACCCCGTAGTATCCGTTAGGTTCTAAAAATCAGATGAAATTATTTTTCGTCCATGAAGACTTTGTAGCGATGTTACGTAATCGGAAATTTCCCGCGCAACCCGACCATGATGATAATAATCGCGTAGTACCCGTAGATTCTGCAAATCAGTCGAAATTTGTTTTCGTCCACTAAGACTTTGTAGTAATGTTGCGGAATCGGAAATTTCCAGCGCAAGACGAATATGGTGATAATAACCCCGTAGTATCCGTTAGGTTCTAAAAATCAGATGAAATTATTTTTCTTCCATGAAGACTTTGTAGGGATGTTGCGGAATCGGAAATTTCCCACGCAATACGAACATGACGATAATAATCGCGTAGTATCCGTAGACTCTGCAAATCAGTCGAAATTTGTTTTCGGCCAATAAGACTGTGTAGTACTGTTGCGGAATCGGAAATTTGCAGCGCAACACGAATATGGTCATTATAACCCCGTAGTACCCGTTAGGTTCTAAAAATCAGATGAAATTATTTTTCGTCCATGAAGACTTTGTAGGGATGTTGCGGAATCGGAAATTTCCCGCGCAACACGAATATGATGATAATAATCGCGTAGTACCCGTAGATTCTGCAAATCACTCGAAATTTGTTTTCGTCCACTAAGACTTTGTAGTAATGTTGCGGAATCGGAAATTTCCAGCGCAACACGAATATGGTGATTATAACCCCGTAGTACCCGTTAGGTTCTAAAAAACAGATGAAATTACTTTTCGTCCATGAAGACTTTGTAGGGATGTTGCGGAATCTAAAATTTCCAGCGCAACACGAATATGATGATAATAATCGCGTAGTACCCGTAGATTCTGCAAATCACTCGAAATTTGTTTTCGTCCACTAAGACTTTGTAGTAATGTTGCGGAATCGGAAATTTCCAGCGCAAGACGAATATGGTGATTATTACCCCGTAGTATCCGTTAGGTTCTAAAAATCAGATGAAATTATTTTTCGTCCATGAAGACTTTGTAGGGATGTTGCGGAATCGGAAATTACCCGCGCAACACGAACATGATGATAATAATCGCGTAGTACCCGTTAGGTTGTAAAAATCAGATGAAATTATTTTTCGTCCATGAAGACTTTGTAGTACTGTTGCGGAATCGGAAATTTCCCGCGCAACACGAACATGATGATTATACTCCCGTAGTACCCGTAGATTCTGCAAATCACTCGAAATTTGTTTTCGACCAATAAGATTGTGTAGTACTGTTGCGGAATCGGAAATTTGCAGCGCAACACGAATATGATGATTATAACGCCGTAGTACCCGTTCGGTTCTAAAAATCAGATGAAATTATTTTTCTTCCATGAAGACTTTGTAGGGATGTTGCGGAATCGGAAATTTCCCGCGCAACACGAATATGATGATTATACTCCCGTAGTACCCGTAGATTCTGCAAATCACTCGAAATTTGTTTTCTTCCACTAAGACTTTGTAGTAATGTTGCGGAATCGGAAAGTTCCAGCGCAAGACGAATATGGTGATTATAACCCCGTAGTATCCGTTAGGTTCTAAAAATCAGATGAAATTATTTTTCGTCCATGAAGACTTTGTAGGGATGTTGCGGAATCGGAAATTACCCGCGCAACACGAATATGATGATTATACTGCCGTAGTACCCTTTGGTTCCGAAAGTCAGTCGAATTTTGCTGTCGACTCATAAGACTTTGTAGCGATGTTACGTAATCGGAAATTTCCCGCGCAACACGAACATGATGATAATAATCGCGTAGTACCCGTAGATTCTGCAAATCAGGCGAAATTTGTTTTCGTCCACTAAGACTTTGTAGTAATGTTGCGGAATCGGAAATTTGCAGCGCAACACGAATATGATGATTATAACCCCGTAGTACCCGTTCGGTTCTAAAAATCAGATGAAATTATTTTTCTTCCATGACGACTTTGTAGGGATCTTGCGGAATCGGAAATTTCCCGCGCAACACGAATATGATGATTATACTCCCGTAGTACCCGTAGATACTGCAAATCACTCGAAATTTGTTTTCTTCCACTAAGACTTTGTAGTAATGTTGCGGAATCGGAAATTTCCCGCGCAACACGAATATGGTGATTGCAACCCTGTAGTACCCGTTAGGTTATAAAAATTAGATGAAATTATTTTTCGTCCATGAAGACTTTGTAGGGATGTTGCGGAATCGGAAATTTCCCGCGGAAGACGAGTATGATGATTATACTGCCGTAGTACCCTTAGGTTCCGAAAGTCAGTCGAATTTTGCTGTCGACTCATAAGACTTTGTAGCGATGTTACGTAATCGGAAATTTCCCGCGCAACACGAACATGATGATAATAATCGCGTAGTACCCGTAGATTCTGCAAATCAGACGAAATTTGTTTTCGTCCACTAAGACTTTGTAGTAATGTTGCGGAATCGGAAATTTCCAGCGCAAGACGAATATGGTGATTATAACCCCGAAGTATCCGTCAGGTTCTAAAAATCACTCGAAATTTGTTTTCGGCCAATAAGACTGTGTAGTACTGTTGCGGAATCGGAAATTTGCAGCGCAACACGAATATGATGATTATAACCCCGTGGTACCCGTTAGGTTCTAAAAATCAAATGAAATTATTTTTCGTCCATGAAGACTTTGTAGGGATGTTGCGGAATCGGAAATTTGCAGCGCAACACGAATATCATGATAATAATCGCGTAGTACCCGTAGAGTCGGTAAATCAGTCGAAATTAGATTTCGTCCACTAAGACTTTGTAGTAATTTTGCCGAATCGCAAATTTCCAGCGCAAGATGAATATGATGATTATAACCCCGTAGTACCCGTTTGGTTCTAAAAATCAGATGAAATTATTTTTTTTCCATGAAGACTTTGTAGGGATGTTGCGGAATCGGAAATTTCCCGCGCAACACGAATATGATGATTATACTGCCGTAGTACCCTTTGGTTCCGAAAGTCAGTCGAATTTTGCTGTCGACTCATGAGACTTTGTAGCGATGTTACGTAATCGGAAATTTCCCGCGCAACACGAACATGATGATAATAATCGCGTAGTACCCGTAGATTCTGCAAATCAGGCGAAATTTGTTTTCGTCCACTAAGACTTTGTAGTAATGTTGCGGAATCGGAAATTTGCAGCGCAACACGAATATGATGATTATAACCCCGTAGTACCCGTTCGGTTCTAAAAATCACATGAAATTATTTTTCTTCCATGAAGACTTTGTAGGGATGTTGCGGAATCGGAAATTTCCCGCGCAACAAGAATATGATGATTATACTCCCGTAGTACCCGTAGATTCTGCAAATCACTCGAAATTTGTTTTCGGCCAATAAGACTGTGTAGTACTGTTGCGGAATCGGAAATTTGTAGCGCAACACGAATATGATGATTATAACCCCGTAGTATCCGTTAGGTTCTAAAAATCAGATGAAATTATTTTTCGTCCATGAAGACTTTGTAGCGATGTTACGTAATCGGAAATTTCCCGCGCAACCCGACCATGATGATAATAATCGCGTAGTACCCGTAGATTCTGCAAATCAGTCGAAATTTGTTTTCGTCCACTAAGACTTTGTAGTAATGTTGCGGAATCGGAAATTTCCAGCGCAAGACGAATATGGTGATTATAACCCCGTAGTATCCGTTAGGTTATAAAAATCAGATGAAATTATTTTTCGTCCATGAAGACTTTGTAGGGATGTTGCGGAATCGGAAATTTGCAGCGCAATACGAATATGATGATTATAATCCCGTAGTACTCGTTCGGTTCTAAAAATCGGATGAAATTATTTTTCGTCCATGAAGACTTTGTAGGGATGTTGCGGAATCGGAAATTACCCGCGCAACACGAATATGATGATTATACTGCCGTAGTACCCTTTGGTTCCGAAAGTCAGTCGAATTTTGCTGTCGACTCATAAGACTTTGTAGCGATGTTACGTAATCGGAAATTTCCCGCGCAACACGAACATGATGATAATAATCGCGTAGTACCCGTAGATTCTGCAAATCAGGCGAAATTTGTTTTCGTCCACTAAGACTTTGTAGTAATGTTGCGGAATCGGAAATTTCCCGCGCAACACGAATATGGTGATTGCAACCCTGTAGTACCCGTTAGGTTATAAAAATTAGATGAAATTATTTTTCGTCCATGAAGACTTTGTAGGGATGTTGCGGAATCGGAAATTTCCCGCGGAAGACGAGTATGATGATAATAATCGCGTAGTACCCGTAGATTCTGCAAATCAGTCGAAATTTGTTTTCGTCCACTAAGACTTTGTAGTAATGTTGCGGAATCGGAAATTTCCAGCGCAAGACCAATATGGTGATTATAACCCCGTAGTACCCGTTCGGTTCTAAAAATCAGATGAAATTATTTTTCTTCCATGAAGACTTTGTAGGGATGTTGCGGAATCGGAAATTTCCCGCGCAACACGAATATGATGATTATACTCCCGTAGTACCCGTAGATTCTGCAAATCACTCGAAATTTGTTTTCGGCCAATAAGACTGTGTAGTACTGTTGCGGAATCGGAAATTTGCAGCGCAACACGAATATGATGATTATAACCCCGTAGTATCCGTTAGGTTCTAAAAATCAGATGAAATTATTTTTCGTCCATGAAGACTTTGTAGCGATGTTACGTAATCGGAAATTTCCCGCGCAACCCCACCATGATGATAATAATCGCGTAGTACCCGTAGATTCTGCAAATCAGTCGAAATTTGTTTTCGTCCACTAAGACTTTGTAGTAATGTTGCGGAATCGGAAATTTCCAGCGCAAGACGAATATGGTGATTATAACCCCGTAGTATCCGTTAGGTTCTAAAAATCAGATGAAATTATTTTTCGTCCATGAAGACTTTGTAGGGATGTTGCGGAATCGGAAATTTGCAGCGCAATACGAATATGATGATTATAATCCCGTAGTACTCGTTCGGTTCTAAAAATCGGATGAAATTATTTTTCTTCCATGAAGACTTTGTAGGGATGTTGCGGAATCGGAAATTTCCCACGCAATACGAACATGGCGATAATAATCGCGTAGTATCCGTAGACTCTGCAAATCAGTCGAAATTTGTTTTCGGCCAATAAGACTGTGTAGTACTGTTGCGGAATCGGAAATTTGCAGCGCAACACGAATATGGTGATTATAACCCCGTAGTACCCGTTAGGTTCTAAAAATCAGATGAAATTATTTTACGTCCATGAAGACTTTGTAGGGATGTTGCGGAATCGGAAATTTCCCGCGCAACACGAATATGATGATAATAATCGCGTAGTACCCGTAGATTCTGCAAATCACTCGAAATTTGTTTTCGTCCACTAAGACTTTGTAGTAATGTTGCGGAATCGGAAATTTCCAGCGCAACACGAATATGGTGATTATAACCCCGTAGTACCCGTTAGGTTCTAAAAAACAGATGAAATTACTTTTCGTCCATGAAGACTTTGTAGGGATGTTGCGGAATGTGAAATTTCCCGCGCAACACGAATATGATGATTATACTGCCGTAGTACCCTTTGGTTCCGAAAGTCAGTCGAATTTTGCTGTCGACTCATGAGACTTTGTAGCGATGTTACGTAATCGGAAATTTCCCGCGCAACACGAACATGATGATAATAATCGCGTAGTACCCGTAGATTCTGCAAATCAGGCGAAATTTGTTTTCGTCCACTAAGACTTTGTAGTAATGTTGCGGAATCGGAAATTTGCAGCGCAACACGAATATGATGATTATAACCCCGTAGTACCCGTTCGGTTCTAAAAATCACATGAAATTATTTTTCTTCCATGAAGACTTTGTAGGGATGTTGCGGAATCGGAAATTTCCCGCGCAACAAGAATATGATGATTATACTCCCGTAGTACCCGTAGATTCTGCAAATCACTCGAAATTTGTTTTCGGCCAATAAGACTGTGTAGTACTGTTGCGGAATCGGAAATTTGTAGCGCAACACGAATATGATGATTATAACCCCGTAGTATCCGTTAGGTTCTAAAAATCAGATGAAATTATTTTTCGTCCATGAAGACTTTGTAGCGATGTTACGTAATCGGAAATTTCCCGCGCAACCCGACCATGATGATAATAATCGCGTAGTACCCGTAGATTCTGCAAATCAGTCGAAATTTGTTTTCGTCCACTAAGACTTTGTAGTAATGTTGCGGAATCGGAAATTTCCAGCGCAAGACGAATATGGTGATTATAACCCCGTAGTATCCGTTAGGTTATAAAAATCAGATGAAATTATTTTTCGTCCATGAAGACTTTGTAGGGATGTTGCGGAATCGGAAATTTGCAGCGCAATACGAATATGATGATTATAATCCCGTAGTACTCGTTCGGTTCTAAAAATCGGATGAAATTATTTTTCGTCCATGAAGACTTTGTAGGGATGTTGCGGAATCGGAAATTACCCGCGCAACACGAATATGATGATTATACTGCCGTAGTACCCTTTGGTTCCGAAAGTCAGTCGAATTTTGCTGTCGACTCATAAGACTTTGTAGCGATGTTACGTAATCGGAAATTTCCCGCGCAACACGAACATGATGATAATAATCGCGTAGTACCCGTAGATTCTGCAAATCAGGCGAAATTTGTTTTCGTCCACTAAGACTTTGTAGTAATGTTGCGGAATCGGAAATTTCCCGCGCAACACGAATATGGTGATTGCAACCCTGTAGTACCCGTTAGGTTATAAAAATTAGATGAAATTATTTTTCGTCCATGAAGACTTTGTAGGGATGTTGCGGAATCGGAAATTTCCCGCGGAAGACGAGTATGATGATAATAATCGCGTAGTACCCGTAGATTCTGCAAATCAGTCGAAATTTGTTTTCGTCCACTAAGACTTTGTAGTAATGTTGCGGAATCGGAAATTTCCAGCGCAAGACCAATATGGTGATTATAACCCCGTAGTACCCGTTCGGTTCTAAAAATCAGATGAAATTATTTTTCTTCCATGAAGACTTTGTAGGGATGTTGCGGAATCGGAAATTTCCCGCGCAACACGAATATGATGATTATACTCCCGTTGTACCCGTAGATTCTGCAAATCACTCGAAATTTGTTTTCTTCCACTAAGACTTTGTAGTAATGTTGCGGAATCGGAAATTTCCCGCGCAACACGAATATGGTGATTGCAACCCTGTAGTACCCGTTAGGTTATAAAAATTAGATGAAATTATTTTTCGTCCATGAAGACTTTGTAGGGATGTTGCGGAATCGGAAATTTCCCGCGGAAGACGAGTATGATGATTATACTGCCGTAGTACCCTTAGGTTCCGAAAGTCAGTCGAATTTTGCTGTCGACTCATAAGACTTTGTAGCGATGTTACGTAATCGGAAATTTCCCGCGCAACACGAATATGATGATAATAATCGCGTAGTACCTGTAGATTCTGCAAATCACTCGAAATTTGTTTTCGTCCACTAAGACTTTGTAGTAATGTTGCGGAATCGGAAATTTCCAGCGCAAGACGAATATGGTGATTATTACCCCGTAGTATCCGTTAGGTTCTAAAAATCAGATGAAATTATTTTTCGTCCATGAAGAATTTGTAGGGATGTTGCGGAATCGGAAATTACCCGCGCAACACGAATATGATGATTATACTCCCGTAGTACCCGTAGATTCTGCAAATCACTCGAAATTTGTTTTCTTCCACTAAGATTGTGTAGTACTGTTGCGGAATCGGAAATTTGCAGCGCAACACGAATATGATGATTATAACCCCGTAGTACCCGTTCGGTTCTAAAAATCAGATGAAATTATTTTTCTTCCATGAAGACTTTGTAGGGATGTTGCGGAATCGGAAATTTCCCGCGCAACACGAATATGATGATTATACTCCCGTAGTACCCGTAGATTCTGCAAATCACTCGAAATTTCTTTTCTTCCACTAAGACTTTGTAGTAATGTTGCGGAATCGGAAAGTTCCAGCGCAAGACGAATATGGTGATTATAACCCCGTAGTATCCGTTAGGTTCTAAAAATCAGATGAAATTATTTTTCGTCCATGAAGACTTTGTAGGGATGTTGCGGAATCGGAAATTACCCGCGCAACACGAATATGATGATTATACTGCCGTAGTACCCTTTGGTTCCGAAAGTCAGTCGAATTTTGCTGTCGACTCATAAGACTTTGTAGCGATGTTACGTAATCGGAAATTTCCCGCGCAACACGAACATGATGATAATAATCGCGTAGTACCCGTAGATTCTGCAAATCAGGCGAAATTTGTTTTCGTCCACTAAGACTTTGTAGTAATGTTGCGGAATCGGAAATTTGCAGCGCAACAC
This sequence comes from Netelia virgata, assembly GCA_951802705.1. Taxonomy (NCBI): domain Eukaryota; kingdom Metazoa; phylum Arthropoda; class Insecta; order Hymenoptera; family Ichneumonidae; genus Netelia; species Netelia virgata. Next base: position 14,494,592 of record OX637863.1, on the reverse strand, counting down.
GAATATGATGATTATAACCCCGTAGTACCCGTTCGGTTCTAAAAATCAGATGAAATTATTTTTCTTCCATGAAGACTTTGTAGGGATCTTGCGGAATCGGAAATTTCCCGCGCAACACGAATATGATGATTATACTCCCGTAGTACCCGTAGATACTGCAAATCACTCGAAATTTGTTTTCTTCCACTAAGACTTTGTAGTAATGTTGCGGAATCGGAAATTTCCCGCGCAACACGAATATGGTGATTGCAACCCTGTAGTACCCGTTAGGTTATAAAAATTAGATGAAATTATTTTTCGTCCATGAAGACTTTGTAGGGATGTTGCGGAATCGGAAATTTCCCGCGGAAGACGAGTATGATGATAATAATCGCGTAGTACCCGTAGATTCTGCAAATCAGTCGAAATTTGTTTTCGTCCACTAAGACTTTGTAGTAATGTTGCGGAATCGGAAATTTCCAGCGCAAGACGAATATGGTGATTATAACCCCGTAGTACCCGTTCGGTTCTAAAAATCAGATGAAATTATTTTTCTTCCATGAAGACTTTGTAGGGATGTTGCGGAATCGGAAATTTCCCGCGCAACACGAATATGATGATTATACTCCCGTTGTACCCGTAGATTCTGCAAATCACTCGAAATTTGTTTTCTTCCACTAAGACTTTGTAGTAATGTTGCGGAATCGGAAATTTCCCGCGCAACACGAATATGGTGATTGCAACCCTGTAGTACCCGTTAGGTTATAAAAATTAGATGAAATTATTTTTCGTCCATGAAGACTTTGTAGGGATGTTGCGGAATCGGAAATTTCCCGCGGAAGACGAGTATGATGATTATACTGCCGTAGTACCCTTAGGTTCCGAAAGTCAGTCGAATTTTGCTGTCGACTCATAAGACTTTGTAGCGATGTTACGTAATCGGAAATTTCCCGCGCAACACGAATATGATGATAATAATCGCGTAGTACCCGTAGATTCTGCAAATCACTCGAAATTTGTTTTCGTCCACTAAGACTTTGTAGTAATGTTGCGGAATCGGAAATTTCCAGCGCAAGACGAATATGGTGATTATTACCCCGTAGTATCCGTTAGGTTCTAAAAATCAGATGAAATTATTTTTCGTCCATGAAGACTTTGTAGGGATGTTGCGGAATCGGAAATTACCCGCGCAACACGAATATGATGATTATACTCCCGTAGTACCCGTAGATTCTGCAAATCACTCGAAATTTGTTTTCTTCCACTAAGATTGTGTAGTACTGTTGCGGAATCGGAAATTTGCAGCGCAACACGAATATGATGATTATAACCCCGTAGTACCCGTTCGGTTCTAAAAATCAGATGAAATTATTTTTCTTCCATGAAGACTTTGTAGGGATGTTGCGGAATCGGAAATTTCCCGCGCAACACGAATATGATGATTATACTCCCGTAGTACCCGTAGATTCTGCAAATCACTCGAAATTTCTTTTCTTCCACTAAGACTTTGTAGTAATGTTGCGGAATCGGAAATTTGCAGCGCAACACGAATATGATGATTATAACCCCGTAGTACCCGTTCGGTTCTAAAAATCAGATGAAATTATTTTTCTTCCATGAAGACTTTGTAGGGATCTTGCGGAATCAGAAATTTCCCGCGCAACACGAATATGATGATTATACTCCCGTAGTACCCGTAGATACTGCAAATCACTCGAAATTTGTTTTCTTCCACTAAGACTTTGTAGTAATGTTGCGGAATCGGAAATTTCCCGCGCAACACGAATATGGTGATTGCAACCCTGTAGTACCCGTTAGGTTATAAAAATTAGATGAAATTATTTTTCGTCCATGAAGACTTTGTAGGGATGTTGCGGAATCGGAAATTTCCCGCGGAAGACGAGTATGATGATAATAATCGCGTAGTACCCGTAGATTCTGCAAATCAGTCGAAATTTGTTTTCGTCCACTAAGACTTTGTAGTAATGTTGCGGAATCGGAAATTTCCAGCGCAAGACGAATATGGTGATTATAACCCCGTAGTACCCGTTAGGTTCTAAAATACAGATGAAATTATTTTTCGTCCATGATGACTTGGTAGGGATGTTGCGGAATCGGAAATTTCCAGCGCAACACGAATATGATGATTATACTCCCGTTGTACCCGTAGATTCTGCAAATCACTCGAAATTTGTTTTCTTCCACTAAGACTTTGTAGTAATGTTGCGGAATCGGAAATTTCCCGCGCAACACGAATATGGTGATTGCAACCCTGTAGTACCCGTTAGGTTATAAAAATTAGATGAAATTATTTTTCGTCCATGAAGACTTTGTAGGGATGTTGCGGAATCGGAAATTTCCCGCGGAAGACGAGTATGATGATTATACTGCCGTAGTACCCTTAGGTTCCGAAAGTCAGTCGAATTTTGCTGTCGACTCATAAGACTTTGTAGCGATGTTACGTAATCGGAAATTTCCCGCGCAACACGAACATGATGATAATAATCGCGTAGTACCCGTAGATTCTGCAAATCAGGCGAAATTTGTTTTCGTCCACTAAGACTTTGTAGTAATGTTGCGGAATCGGAAATTTCCCGCGCAACACGAAAATGGTGATTGCAACCCTGTAGTACCCGTTAGGTTATAAAAATTAGATGAAATTATTTTTCGTCCATGAAGACTTTGTAGGGATGTTGCGGAATCGGAAATTTCCCGCGGAAGACGAGTATGATGATTATACTGCCGTAGTACCCTTAGGTTCCGAAAGTCAGTCGAATTTTGCTGTCGACTCATAAGACTTTGTAGCGATGTTACGTAATCGGAAATTTCCCGCGCAACACGAACATGATGATAATAATCGCGTAGTACCCGTAGATTCTGCAAATCAGGCGAAATTTGTTTTCGTCCACTAAGACTTTGTAGTAATGTTGCGGAATCGGAAATTTCCCGCGCAACACGAAAATGGTGATGGCAACCCTGTAGTACCCGTTAGGTTATAAAAATTAGATGAAATTATTTTTCGTCCATGAAGACTTTGTAGGGATGTTGCGGAATCGGAAATTTCCCGCGGAAGACGAGTATGATGATTATACTGCCGTAGTACCCTTAGGTTCCGAAAGTCAGTCGAATTTTGCTGTCGACTCATAAGACTTTGTAGCGATGTTACGTAATCGGAAATTTCCCGCGCAACACGAACATGATGATAATAATCGCGTAGTACCCGTAGATTCTGCAAATCAGTCGAAATTTGTTTTCGTCCACTAAGACTTTGTAGTAATGTTGCGGAATCGGAAATTTCCAGCGCAAGACGAATATGGTGATTATAACCCCGAAGTATCCGTCAGGTTCTAAAAATCACTCGAAATTTGTTTTCGGCCAATAAGCCTGTGTAGTACTGTTGCGGAATCGGAAATTTGCAGCGCAACACGAATATGATGATTATAACCCCGTAGTACCCGTTCGGTTCTAAAGATCAGATGAAATTATTTTTCTTCCATGAAGACTTTGTCGGGATATTGCGGAATCGGAAATTTCCAGCGCAACACGAATATGATGATAATAGTCGCGTAGTACCCGTAGATTCTGCAAATCACTCGAAATTTGTTTTCGTCCACTAAGACTTTGTAGTAATGTTGCGGAATCGGAAATTTCCAGCGCAAGACGAATATGGTGATTATTACCCCGTAGTATCCGTTAGGTTCTAAAAATCAGATGAAATTATTTTTCGTCCATGAAGACTTTGTAGGGATGTTGCGGAATCGGAAATTACCCGCGCAACACGAATATGATGATTATACTCCCGTAGTACCCGTAGATTCTGCAAATCACTCGAAATTTGTTTTCTTCCACTAAGATTGTGTAGTACTGTTGCGGAATCGGAAATTTGCAGCGCAACACGAATATGGTGATTATACTCCCGTAGTACCCGTAGATACTGCAAATCACTCGAAATTTGTTTTCTTCCACTAAGACTTTGTAGTAATGTTGCGGAATCGGAAATTTCCCGCGCAACACGAATATGGTGATTGCAACCCTGTAGTACCCGTTAGGTTATAAAAATTAGATGAAATTATTTTTCGTCCATGAAGACTTTGTAGGGATGTTGCGGATTCGGAAGTTTACAGCGCAACACGAATATGGTGATTATAACACCGTAGTACCCGTTCGGTTCTAAAAATCAGATGAAATTATTTGTCTTCCATGAAGACTTTGTAGGGATGTTGCGGAATCGGAAATTTCCCGCGCAACACGAACATGATAATAATAATCGCGTATTACCCGTAGATTCTGCAAATCAGTCGAAATTTGTTTTCGTCCAATAAGACTTTGTAGTACTGGTGCGGAATCGGAAATTTCCAGCGCAACGCGAATATGGTGATTATAACCCCGTGGTACCCGTTAGGTTCTAAAAATCAAATGAAATTATTTTTCGTCCATGAAGACTTTGTAGGGATGTTGCGGAATCGGAAATTTGCAGCGCAACACGAATATCATGATAATAATCGCGTAGTACCCGTAGATCCGGTAAATCAGTCGAAATTAGATTTCGTCCACTAAGACTTTGTAGTAATGTTGCGGAATCGGAAATTTCCAGCGCAACACGAATATGGTGATTATAACCCCGTAGTACCCGTTAGGTTCTAAAAAACAGATGAAATTACTTTTCGTCCATGAAGACTTTGTAGGGATGTTGCGGAATCTGAAATTTCCCGCGCAACACGAATATGATGATTATTCTGCCGTAGTACCCTTTGGTTCCGAAAGTCAGTCGAATTTTGCTGTCGACTCATGAGACTTTGTAGCGATGTTACGTAATCGGAAATTTCCCGCGCAACACGAACATGATGATAATAATCGCGTAGTACCCGTTGATTCTGCAAATCAGGCGAAATTTGTTTTCGTCCACTAAGACAATGTAGTAATGTTGCGGAATCGGAAATTTGCAGCGCAACACAAATATGATGATTATAACCCCGTAGTACCCGTTCAGTTCTAAAAATCACATGAAATTATTTTTCTTCCATGAAGACTTTGTAGGGATGTTGCGGAATCGGAAATTTCCCGCGCAACACGAATATGATGATTATACTCCCGTAGTACCCGTAGATTCTGCAAATCACTCGAAATTTGTTTTCGGCCAATAAGACTGTGTAGTACTGTTGCGGAATCGGAAATTTCCAGCGCAAGACGAATATGGTGATTATAACCCCGTAGTATCCGTTAGGTTCTAAAAATCAGATGAAATTATTTTTCGTCCATGAAGACTTTGTAGGGATGTTGCGGAATCGGAAATTTGCAGCGCAATACGAATATGATGATTATAATCCCGTAGTACTCGTTCGGTTCTAAAAATCGGATGAAATTATTTTTCTTCCATGAAGACTTTGTAGGGATGTTGCGGAATCGGAAATTTCCCACGCAATACGAACATGACGATAATAATCGCGTAGTATCCGTAGACTCTGCAAATCAGTCGAAATTTGTTTTCGTCCACTAAGACTTTGTAGTAATGTTGCGGAATCGGAAATTTCCAGCGCAAGACGAATATGGTGATTATAACCCCGTCGTATCCGTTAGGTTATAAAAATCAGATGAAATTATTTTTCGTCCATGAAGACTTTGTATGGATGTTGCGGAATCGGAAATTTGCAGCGCAATACGAATATGATGATTATAATCCCGTAGTACTCGTTCGGTTCTAAAAATCGGATGAAATTATTTTTCGTCCATGAAGACTTTGTAGGGATGTTGCGGAATCGGAAATTTCCCACGCAATACGAACATGACGATAATAATCGCGTAGTATCCGTAGACTCTGCAAATCAGTCGAAATTTGTTTTCGGCCAATAAGACTGTGTAGTACTGTTGCGGAATCGGAAATTTGCAGCGCAACACGAATATGGTGATTATAACCCCGTAGTACCCGTTAGGTTCTAAAAATCAGATGAAATTATTTTTCGTCCATGAAGACTTTGTAGGGATGTTGCGGAATCGGCAATTTCCCGCGCAACACGAACATGATGATAATAATCGCATAGTACCCGTAGATTCTGCAAATCAGTCGAAATTTGTTTTCGTCCAATAAGACTTTGTAGTACTGTTGCGGAATCGGAAATTTCCAGCGCAACACGAATATGGTGATTATAACCCCGTAGTACCCCTTAGGTTCTGAACATCAGATGAAATTATTTTTCGTCCATGAAGACTTTGAGGGGATGTTGCGGAATCGGAAATTTCCCGCGGAAGACGAATATGATGATTATACTCCCGTAGTACCCTTAGGTTCCGAAAATCAGTGGAATTTTACTGTCGACTCATAAGACTTTGTAGCGATGTTACGGAATCAGAAATTTCCTGCGCAACACGAACATGATGATAATAATCGCGTAGTACCCGTAGATTCTGCAAATCAGTCGAAATTTGTTTTCGTCCACTAAAACTTTGTAGTACTGTTGCGGAATCGGAAATTTCCAGCGCAAGACGAATATGGTGATTATAACCCCGTCGTACCCGTTAGGTTCTAAAAAACAGATGAAATTACTTTTCGTCCATGAAGACTTTGTAGGGATGTTGCGGAATGTGAAATTTCCCGCGCAACACGAATATGATGATTATACTGCCGTAGTACCCTTTGGTTCCGAAAGTCAGTCGAATTTTGCTGTCGACTCATGAGACTTTGTAGCGATGTTATGTAATCGGAAATTTCCCGCGCAACACGAACATGATGATAATAATCGCGTAGTACCCGTAGATTCTGCAAATCAGGCGAAATTTGTTTTCGTCCACTAAGACTTTGTAGTAATGTTGCGGAATCGGAAATTTCCAGCGCAAGACGAATATGGTGATTATAACCCCGTCGTATCCGTTAGGTTATAAAAATCAGATGAAATTATTTTTCGTCCATGAAGACTTTGTATGGATGTTGCGGAATCGGAAATTTGCAGCGCAATACGAATATGATGATTATAATCCCGTAGTACTCGTTCGGTTCTAAAAATCGGATGAAATTATTTTTCGTCCATGAAGACTTTGTAGGGATGTTGCGGAATCGGAAATTTCCCACGCAATACGAACATGACGATAATAATCGCGTAGTATCCGTAGACTCTGCAAATCAGTCGAAATTTGTTTTCGGCCAATAAGACTGTGTAGTACTGTTGCGGAATCGGAAATTTGCAGCGCAACACGAATATGGTGATTATAACCCCGTAGTACCCGTTAGGTTCTAAAAATCAGATGAAATTATTTTTCGTCCATGAAGACTTTGTAGGGATGTTGCGGAATCGGCAATTTCCCGCGCAACACGAACATGATGATAATAATCGCATAGTACCCGTAGATTCTGCAAATCAGTCGAAATTTGTTTTCGTCCAATAAGACTTTGTAGTACTGTTGCGGAATCGGAAATTTCCAGCGCAACACGAATATGGTGATTATAACCCCGTAGTACCCCTTAGGTTCTAAAAATCAGATGAAATTATTTTTTTTCCATGAAGACTTTGTAGGGATGTTGCGGAATCGGAAATTTCCCGCGCAACACGAATATGATGATTATACTCCCGTAGTACCCGTAGATTCTGCAAATCACTCGAAATTTGTTTTCGGCCAATAAGACTGTGTAGTACTGTTGCGGAATCGGAAATTTGCAGCGCAACACGAATATGATGATTATAACCCCGTAGTATCCGTTAGGTTCTAAAAATCAGATGAAATTATTTTTCGTCCATGAAGACTTTGTAGCGATGTTACGTAATCGGAAATTTCCCGCGCAACCCGACCATGATGATAATAATCGCGTAGTACCCGTAGATTCTGCAAATCAGTCGAAATTTGTTTTCGTCCACTAAGACTTTGTAGTAATGTTGCGGAATCGGAAATTTCCAGCGCAAGACGAATATGGTGATAATAACCCCGTAGTATCCGTTAGGTTCTAAAAATCAAATGAAATTATTTTTCGTCCATGAAGACTTTGTAGGGATGTTGCGGAATCGGAAATTTGCAGCGCAATACGAATATGATGATTATAATCCCGTAGTACTCGTTCGGTTCTAAAAATCGGATGAAATTATTTTTCTTCCATGAAGACTTTGTAGGGATGTTGCGGAATCGGCAATTTCCCGCGCAACACGAACATGATGATAATAATCGCATAGTACCCGTAGATTCTGCAAATCAGTCGAAATTTGTTTTCGTCCAATAAGACTTTGTAGTACTGTTGCGGAATCGGAAATTTCCAGCGCAACACGAATATGGTGATTATAACCCCGTAGTACCCCTTAGGTTCTAAAAATCAGATGAAATTATTTTTTTTCCATGAAGACTTTGTAGGGATGTTGCGGAATCGGAAATTTCCCGCGCAACACGAATATGATGATTATACTCCCGTAGTACCCGTAGATTCTGCAAATCACTCGAAATTTGTTTTCGGCCAATAAGACTGTGTAGTACTGTTGCGGAATCGGAAATTTGCAGCGCAACACGAATATGATGATTATAACCCCGTAGTATCCGTTAGGTTCTAAAAATCAGATGAAATTATTTTTCGTCCATGAAGACTTTGTAGCGATGTTACGTAATCGGAAATTTCCCGCGCAACCCGACCATGATGATAATAATCGCGTAGTACCCGTAGATTCTGCAAATCAGTCGAAATTTGTTTTCGTCCACTAAGACTTTGTAGTAATGTTGCGGAATCGGAAATTTCCAGCGCAAGACGAATATGGTGATAATAACCCCGTAGTATCCGTTAGGTTCTAAAAATCAGATGAAATTATTTTTCTTCCATGAAGACTTTGTAGGGATGTTGCGGAATCGGAAATTTCCCACGCAATACGAACATGACGATAATAATCGCGTAGTATCCGTAGACTCTGCAAATCAGTCGAAATTTGTTTTCGGCCAATAAGACTGTGTAGTACTGTTGCGGAATCGGAAATTTGCAGCGCAACACGAATATGGTCATTATAACCCCGTAGTACCCGTTAGGTTCTAAAAATCAGATGAAATTATTTTTCGTCCATGAAGACTTTGTAGGGATGTTGCGGAATCGGAAATTTCCCGCGCAACACGAATATGATGATAATAATCGCGTAGTACCCGTAGATTCTGCAAATCACTCGAAATTTGTTTTCGTCCACTAAGACTTTGTAGTAATGTTGCGGAATCGGAAATTTCCAGCGCAACACGAATATGGTGATTATAACCCCGTAGTACCCGTTAGGTTCTAAAAAACAGATGAAATTACTTTTCGTCCATGAAGACTTTGTAGGGATGTTGCGGAATCTAAAATTTCCAGCGCAACACGAATATGATGATAATAATCGCGTAGTACCCGTAGATTCTGCAAATCACTCGAAATTTGTTTTCGTCCACTAAGACTTTGTAGTAATGTTGCGGAATCGGAAATTTCCAGCGCAAGACGAATATGGTGATTATTACCCCGTAGTATCCGTTAGGTTCTAAAAATCAGATGAAATTATTTTTCGTCCATGAAGACTTTGTAGGGATGTTGCGGAATCGGAAATTACCCGCGCAACACGAACATGATGATAATAATCGCGTAGTACCCGTTAGGTTGTAAAAATCAGATGAAATTATTTTTCGTCCATGAAGACTTTGTAGTACTGTTGCGGAATCGGAAATTTCCCGCGCAACACGAACATGATGATTATACTCCCGTAGTACCCGTAGATTCTGCAAATCACTCGAAATTTGTTTTCGACCAATAAGATTGTGTAGTACTGTTGCGGAATCGGAAATTTGCAGCGCAACACGAATATGATGATTATAACGCCGTAGTACCCGTTCGGTTCTAAAAATCAGATGAAATTATTTTTCTTCCATGAAGACTTTGTAGGGATGTTGCGGAATCGGAAATTTCCCGCGCAACACGAATATGATGATTATACTCCCGTAGTACCCGTAGATTCTGCAAATCACTCGAAATTTGTTTTCTTCCACTAAGACTTTGTAGTAATGTTGCGGAATCGGAAAGTTCCAGCGCAAGACGAATATGGTGATTATAACCCCGTAGTATCCGTTAGGTTCTAAAAATCAGATGAAATTATTTTTCGTCCATGAAGACTTTGTAGGGATGTTGCGGAATCGGAAATTACCCGCGCAACACGAATATGATGATTATACTGCCGTAGTACCCTTTGGTTCCGAAAGTCAGTCGAATTTTGCTGTCGACTCATAAGACTTTGTAGCGATGTTACGTAATCGGAAATTTCCCGCGCAACACGAACATGATGATAATAATCGCGTAGTACCCGTAGATTCTGCAAATCAGGCGAAATTTGTTTTCGTCCACTAAGACTTTGTAGTAATGTTGCGGAATCGGAAATTTGCAGCGCAACACGAATATGATGATTATAACCCCGTAGTACCCGTTCGGTTCTAAAAATCAGATGAAATTATTTTTCTTCCATGACGACTTTGTAGGGATCTTGCGGAATCGGAAATTTCCCGCGCAACACGAATATGATGATTATACTCCCGTAGTACCCGTAGATACTGCAAATCACTCGAAATTTGTTTTCTTCCACTAAGACTTTGTAGTAATGTTGCGGAATCGGAAATTTCCCGCGCAACACGAATATGGTGATTGCAACCCTGTAGTACCCGTTAGGTTATAAAAATTAGATGAAATTATTTTTCGTCCATGAAGACTTTGTAGGGATGTTGCGGAATCGGAAATTTCCCGCGGAAGACGAGTATGATGATTATACTGCCGTAGTACCCTTAGGTTCCGAAAGTCAGTCGAATTTTGCTGTCGACTCATAAGACTTTGTAGCGATGTTACGTAATCGGAAATTTCCCGCGCAACACGAACATGATGATAATAATCGCGTAGTACCCGTAGATTCTGCAAATCAGACGAAATTTGTTTTCGTCCACTAAGACTTTGTAGTAATGTTGCGGAATCGGAAATTTCCAGCGCAAGACGAATATGGTGATTATAACCCCGAAGTATCCGTCAGGTTCTAAAAATCACTCGAAATTTGTTTTCGGCCAATAAGACTGTGTAGTACTGTTGCGGAATCGGAAATTTGCAGCGCAACACGAATATGATGATTATAACCCCGTGGTACCCGTTAGGTTCTAAAAATCAAATGAAATTATTTTTCGTCCATGAAGACTTTGTAGGGATGTTGCGGAATCGGAAATTTGCAGCGCAACACGAATATCATGATAATAATCGCGTAGTACCCGTAGAGTCGGTAAATCAGTCGAAATTAGATTTCGTCCACTAAGACTTTGTAGTAATTTTGCCGAATCGCAAATTTCCAGCGCAAGATGAATATGATGATTATAACCCCGTAGTACCCGTTTGGTTCTAAAAATCAGATGAAATTATTTTTTTTCCATGAAGACTTTGTAGGGATGTTGCGGAATCGGAAATTTCCCGCGCAACACGAATATGATGATTATACTCCCGTAGTACCCGTAGATTCTGCAAATCACTCGAAATTTGTTTTCGGCCAATAAGACTGTGTAGTACAGTTGCGGAATCGGAAATTTGCAGCGCAACACGAATATGATGATTATAACCCCGTAGTATCCGTTAGGTTCTAAAAATCAGATGAAATTATTTTTCGTCCATGAAGACTTTGTAGCGATGTTATGTAATCGGAAATTTCCCGCGCAACCCGACCATGATGATAATAATCGCGTAGTACCCGTAGATTCTGCAAATCAGTCGAAATTTGTTTTCGTCCACTAAAACTTTGTAGTACTGTTGCGGAATCGGAAATTTCCAGCGCAAGACGAATATGGTGATTATAACCCCGTGGTACCCGTTAGGTTCTAAAAATCAAATGAAATTATTTTTCGTCCATGAAGACTTTGTAGGGATGTTGCGGAATCGGAAATTTGCAGCGCAACACGAATATCATGATAATAATCGCGTAGTAACCGTAGATTCGGTAAATCAGTCGAAATTAGATTTCGTCCACTAAGACTTTGTAGTAATTTTGCCGAATCGCAAATTTCCAGCGCAAGATGAATATGATGATTATAACCCCGTAGTACCCGTTTGGTTCTAAAAATCAGATGAAATTATTTTTTTTCCATGAAGACTTTGTAGGGATGTTGCGGAATCGGAAATTTCCCGCGCAACACGAATATGATGATTATACTCCCGTAGTACCCGTAGATTCTGCAAATCACTCGAAATTTGTTTTCTTCCACTAAGATTGTGTAGTACTGTTGCGGAATCGGAAATTTGCAGCGCAACACGAATATGATGATTATAACCCCGTAGTACCCGTTCGGTTCTAAAAATCAGATGAAATTATTTTTCTTCCATGAAGACTTTGTAGGGATCTTGCGGAATCGGAAATTTCCCGCGCAACACGAATATGATGATTATACTCCCGTAGTACCCGTAGATACTGCAAATCACTCGAAATTTGTTTTCTTCCACTAAGACTTTGTAGTAATGTTGCGGAATCGGAAATTTCCCGCGCAACACGAATATGGTGATTGCAACCCTGTAGTACCCGTTAGGTTATAAAAATTAGATGAAATTATTTTTCGTCCATGAAGACTTTGTAGGGATGTTGCGGAATCGGAAATTTCCCGAGGAAGACGAGTATGATGATTATACTGCCGTAGTACCCTTAGGTTCCGAAAGTCAGTCGAATTTTGCTGTCGACTCATAAGACTTTGTAGCGATGTTACGTAATCGGAAATTTCCCGCGCAACACGAACATGATGATAATAATCGCGTAGTACCCGTAGATTCTGCAAATCAGTCGAAATTTGTTTTCGTCCACTAAGACTTTGTAGTAATGTTGCGGAATCGGAAATTTCCAGCGCAAGACGAATATGGTGATTATAACCCCGTAGTACCCGTTAGGTTCTAAAATACAGATGAAATTATTTTTCGTCCATGATGACTTGGTAGGGATGTTGCGGAATCGGAAATTTCCAGCGCAACACGAATATGATGATAATAATCGCGTAGTACCCGTAGATTCTGCAAATCACTCGAAATTTGTTTTCGTCCACTAAGACTTTGTAGTAATGTTGCGGAATCGGAAATTTCCAGCGCAAGACGAATATGGTGATTATTACCCCGTAGTATCCGTTAGGTTCTAAAAATCAGATGAAATTATTTTTCGTCCATGAAGACTTTGTAGGGATGTTGCGGAATCGGAAATTACCCGCGCAACACGAACATGATGATAATAATCGCGTAGTACCCGTTAGGTTGTAAAAATCACATGAAATTATTTTTCGTCCATGAAGACTTTGTAGTACTGTTGCGGAATCGGAAATTTCCCGCGCAACACGAATATGATGATTATACTCCCGTAGTACCCGTAGATTCTGCAAATCACTCGAAATTTGTTTTCGACCAATAAGATTGTGTAGTACTGTTGCGGAATCGGAAATTTGCAGCGCAACACGAATATGATGATTATAACCCCGTAGTACCCGTTCGGTTCTAAAAATCAGATGAAATTATTTTTCTTCCATGAAGACTTTGTAGGGATGTTGCGGAATCGGAAATTTCCCGCGCAACACGAATATGATGATTATACTCCCGTAGTACCCGTAGATTCTGCAAATCACTCGAAATTTGTTTTCTTCCACTAAGACTTTGTAGTAATGTTGCGGAATCGGAAAGTTCCAGCGCAAGACGAATATGGTGATTATAACCCCGTAGTATCCGTTAGGTTCTAAAAATCAGATGAAATTATTTTTCGTCCATGAAGACTTTGTTGGGATGTTGCGGAATCGGAAAATACCCGCGCAACACGAATATGATGATTATACTCCCGTAGTACCCGTAGATACTGCAAATCACTCGAAATTTGTTTTCGTCCACTAAGACTTTGTAGTAATGTTGCGGAATCGGAAATTTCCAGCGCAAGACGAATATGGTGATTATAACCCCGAAGTATCCGTCAGGTTCTAAAAATCACTCGAAATTTGTTTTCGGCCAATAAGACTGTGTAGTACTGTTGCGGAATCGGAAATTTGCAGCGCAACACGAATATGATGATTATAATCCCGTAGTATCCGTTAGGTTCTAAAAATCAGATGAAATTATTTTTCGTCCATGAAGACTTTGTAGGGATGTTGCGGATTCGGAAGTTTGCAGCGCAACACGAATATGGTGATTATAACACCGTAGTACCCGTTCGGTTCTAAAAATCAGATGAAATTATTTGTCTTCCATGAAGACTTTGTAGGGATGTTGCGGAATCGGAAATTTCCCGCGCAACACGAACATGATAATAATAATCGCGTATTACCCGTAGATTCTGCAAATCAGTCGAAATTTGTTTTCGTCCAATAAGACTTTGTAGTACTGGTGCGGAATCGGAAATTTCCAGCGCAACGCGAATATGGTGATTATAACCCCGTGGTACCCGTTAGATTCTAAAAATCAAATGAAATTATTTTTCGTCCATGAAGACTTTGTAGGGATGTTGCGGAATCGGAAATTTGCAGCGCAACACGAATATCATGATAATAATCGCGTAGTACCCGTAGATCCGGTAAATCAGTCGAAATTAGATTTCTTCCACTAAGACTTTGTAGTAATTTTGCGGAATCGCAAATTTCCAGCACAAGATGAATATGATGATTATAACCCCGTAGTACCCGTTTGGTTCTAAAAATCACATGAAATTATTTTGTTTCCATGAAGACTTTGTAGGGATATTGCGGAATCGGAAATTTCCCGCGGAAGACATGTATGATGATTATACTGCCGTAGTACCCTTAGGTTCCGAAAGTCAGTCGAATTTTGCTGTCGACTCATAAGACTTTGTAGCGATGTTACGTAATCGGAAATTTCCCGCGCAACACGAATGTGATGATAACAATCGCGTAGTACCCGTAGATTCTGCAAATCACTCGAAATTTGTTTTCGTCCACTAAGACTTTGTAGTAATGTTGCGGAATCGGAAATTTCCAGCGCAACACGAATATGGTGATTATAACCCCGTAGTACCCGTTAGGTTCTAAAAAACAGATGAAATTACTTTTCGTCCATGAAGACTTTGTAGGGATGTTGCGGAATCTGAAATTTCCCGCGCAACACGAATATGATGATTATTCTGCCGTAGTACCCTTTGGTTCCGAAAGTCAGTCGAATTTTGCTGTCGACTCATGAGACTTTGTAGCGATGTTACGTAATCGGAAATTTCCCGCGCAACACGAACATGATGATAATAATCGCGTAGTACCCGTTGATTCTGCAAATCAGGCGAAATTTGTTTTCGTCCACTAAGACTTTGTAGTAATGTTGCGGAATCGGAAATTTGCAGCGCAACACAAATATGATGATTATAACCCCGTAGTACCCGTTCAGTTCTAAAAATCACATGAAATTATTTTTCTTCCATGAAGACTTTGTAGGGATGTTGCGGAATCGGAAATTTCCCGCGCAACACGAATATGATGATTAGACTCCCGTAGTACCCGTAGATTCTGCAAATCAGTCGAAATTTGTTTTCGTCCACTAAGACTTTGTAGTAATGTTGCGGAATCGGAAATTTCCAGCGCAAGACGAATATGGTGATTATAACCCCGTAGTATCCGTTAGGTTCTAAAAATCAGATGAAATTATTTTTCTTCCATGAAGACTTTGTAGGGATGTTGCGGAATCGGAAATTTCCCGCGCAACACGAATATGATGATTAGACTCCCGTAGTACCCGTAGATTCTGCAAATCAGTCGAAATTTGTTTTCGTCCACTAAGACTTTGTAGTAATGTTGCGGAATCGGAAATTTCCAGCGCAAGACGAATATGGTGATTATAACCCCGTAGTATCCGTTAGGTTCTAAAAATCAGATGAAATTATTTTTCGTCCATGAAGACTTTGTAGCGATGTTACGTAATCGGAAATTTCCCGCGCAACCCGACCATGATGATAATAATCGCGTAGTACCGGTAGATTCTGCAAATCAGTCGAAATTTGTTTTCGTCCACTAAGACTTTGTAGTAATGTTGCGGAATCGGAAATTTCCAGCGCAACACGAATATGGTGATTATAACCCCGTAGTACCCGTTAGGTTCTAAAAAACAGATGAAATTACTTTTCGTCCATGAAGACTTTGTAGGGATGTTGCGGAATCTGAAATTTCGCGCGCAACACGAATATGATGATTATTCTGCCGTAGTACCCTTTGGTTCCGAAAGTCAGTCGAATTTTGCTGTCGACTCATGAGACTTTGTAGCGATGTTACGTAATCGGAAATTTCCCGCGCAACCCGACCATGATGATAATAATCGCGTAGTACCCGTAGATTCTGCAAATCAGTCGAAATTTGTTTTCGTCCACTAAGACTTTGTAGTAATGTTGCGGAATCGGAAATTTCCAGCGCAAGACGAATATGGTGATTATAACCCCGTCGTATCCGTTAGGTTATAAAAATCAGATGAAATTATTTTTCGTCCATGAAGACTTTGTATGGATGTTGCGGAATCGGAAATTTGCAGCGCAATACGAATATGATGATTATAATCCCGTAGTACTCGTTCGGTTCTAAAAATCGGATGAAATTATTTTTCGTCCATGAAGACTTTGTAGGGATGTTGCGGAATCGGAAATTTCCCGCGGAAGACGAGTATGATGATTATACTGCCGTAGTACCCTTAGGTTCCGAAAGTCAGTCGAATTTTGCTGTCGACTCATAAGACTTTGTAGCGATGTTACGTAATCGGAAATTTCCCGTGCAACACGAACATGATGATAATAATCGCGTAGTACCCGTAGATTCTGCAAATCAGTCGAAATTTGTTTTCGTCCACTAAGACTTTGTAGTAATGTTGCGGAATCGGATATTTCCAGCGCAAGACGAATATGGTGATTATAACCCCGAAGTATCCGTCAGGTTCTAAAAATCACTCGAAATTTGTTTTCGGCCAATAAGACTGTGTAGTACTGTTGCGGAATCGGAAATTTGCAGCGCAACACGAATATGATGATTATAACCCCGTAGTACCCGTTCGGTTCTAAAAATCAGATGAAATTATTTTTCTTCCATGAAGACTTTGTAGGGATGTTGCGGAATCGGAAATTTCCCGCGCAACACGAACATGATAATAATAATCGCGTATTACCCGTAGATTCTGCAAATCAGTCGAAATTTGTTTTCGTCCAATAAGACTTTGTAGTACTGTTGCGGAATCGGAAATTTCCAGCGCAAGACGAATATGGTGATTATAACCCCGTAGTATCCGTTAGGTTCTAAAAATCAGATGAAATTATTTTTCGTCCATGAAGACTTTGTAGCGATGTTACGTAATCGGAAATTTCCCGCGCAACCCGACCATGATGATAATAATCGCGTAGTACCCGTAGATTCTGCAAATCACTCGAAATTTGTTTTCGACCAATAAGATTGTGTAGTACTGTTGCGGAATCGGAAATTTGCAGCGCAACACGAATATGATGATTATAACCCCGTAGTACCCGTTCGGTTCTAAAAATCAGATGAAATTATTTTTCTTCCATGAAGACTTTGTAGGGATGTTGCGGAATCGGAAATTTCCCGCGCAACACGAATATGATGATTATACTCCCGTAGTACCCGTAGATTCTGCAAATCACTCGAAATTTGTTTTCTTCCACTAAGACTTTGTAGTAATGTTGCGGAATCGGAAAGTTCCAGCGCAAGACGAATATGGTGATTATAACCCCGTAGTATCCGTTAGGTTCTAAAAATCAGATGAAATTATTTTTCGTCCATGAAGACTTTGTTGGGATGTTGCGGAATCGGAAAATACCCGCGCAACACGAATATGATGATTATACTGCCGTAGTACCCTTTGGTTCCGAAAGTCAGTCGAATTTTGCTGTCGACTCATAAGACTTTGTAGCGATGTTACGTAATCGGAAATTTCCCGCGCAACACGAACATGATGATAATAATCGCGTAGTACCCGTAGATTCTGCAAATCAGGCGAAATTTGTTTTCGTCCACTAAGACTTTGTAGTAATGTTGCGGAATCGGAAATTTGCAGCGCAACACGAATATGATGATTATAACCCCGTAGTACCCGTTCGGTTCTAAAAATCAGATGAAATTATTTTTCTTCCATGAAGACTTTGTAGGGATCTTGCGGAATCGGAAATTTCCCGCGCAACACGAATATGATGATTATACTCCCGTAGTACCCGTAGATACTGCAAATCACTCGAAATTTGTTTTCGTCCACTAAGACTTTGTAGTAATGTTGCGGAATCGGAAATTTCCAGCGCAAGACGAATATGGTGATTATAACCCCGAAGTATCCGTCAGGTTCTAAAAATCACTCGAAATTTGTTTTCGGCCAATAAGACTGTGTAGTACTGTTGCGGAATCGGAAATTTGCAGCGCAACACGAATATGATGATTATAATCCCGTAGTATCCGTTAGGTTCTAAAAATCAGATGAAATTATTTTTCGTCCATGAAGACTTTGTAGGGATGTTGCGGATTCGGAAGTTTGCAGCGCAACACGAATATGGTGATTATAACACCGTAGTACCCGTTCGGTTCTAAAAATCAGATGAAATTATTTGTCTTCCATGAAGACTTTGTAGGGATGTTGCGGAATCGGAAATTTCCCGCGCAACACGAACATGATAATAATAATCGCGTATTACCCGTAGATTCTGCAAATCAGTCGAAATTTGTTTTCGTCCAATAAGACTTTGTAGTACTGGTGCGGAATCGGAAATTTCCAGCGCAACGCGAATATGGTGATTATAACCCCGTGGTACCCGTTAGATTCTAAAAATCAAATGAAATTATTTTTCGTCCATGAAGACTTTGTAGGGATGTTGCGGAATCGGAAATTTGCAGCGCAACACGAATATCATGATAATAATCGCGTAGTACCCGTAGATCCGGTAAATCAGTCGAAATTAGATTTCTTCCACTAAGACTTTGTAGTAATTTTGCGGAATCGCAAATTTCCAGCACAAGATGAATATGATGATTATAACCCCGTAGTACCCGTTTGGTTCTAAAAATCACATGAAATTATTTTGTTTCCATGAAGACTTTGTAGGGATATTGCGGAATCGGAAATTTCCCGCGGAAGACATGTATGATGATTATACTGCCGTAGTACCCTTAGGTTCCGAAAGTCAGTCGAATTTTGCTGTCGACTCATAAGACTTTGTAGCGATGTTACGTAATCGGAAATTTCCCGCGCAACACGAATGTGATGATAACAATCGCGTAGTACCCGTAGATTCTGCAAATCACTCGAAATTTGTTTTCGTCCACTAAGACTTTGTAGTAATGTTGCGGAATCGGAAATTTCCAGCGCAACACGAATATGGTGATTATAACCCCGTAGTACCCGTTAGGTTCTAAAAAACAGATGAAATTACTTTTCGTCCATGAAGACTTTGTAGGGATGTTGCGGAATCTGAAATTTCCCGCGCAACACGAATATGATGATTATTCTGCCGTAGTACCCTTTGGTTCCGAAAGTCAGTCGAATTTTGCTGTCGACTCATGAGACTTTGTAGCGATGTTACGTAATCGGAAATTTCCCGCGCAACACGAACATGATGATAATAATCGCGTAGTACCCGTTGATTCTGCAAATCAGGCGAAATTTGTTTTCGTCCACTAAGACTTTGTAGTAATGTTGCGGAATCGGAAATTTGCAGCGCAACACAAATATGATGATTATAACCCCGTAGTACCCGTTCAGTTCTAAAAATCACATGAAATTATTTTTCTTCCATGAAGACTTTGTAGGGATGTTGCGGAATCGGAAATTTCCCGCGCAACACGAATATGATGATTAGACTCCCGTAGTACCCGTAGATTCTGCAAATCAGTCGAAATTTGTTTTCGTCCACTAAGACTTTGTAGTAATGTTGCGGAATCGGAAATTTCCAGCGCAAGACGAATATGGTGATTATAACCCCGTAGTATCCGTTAGGTTCTAAAAATCAGATGAAATTATTTTTCTTCCATGAAGACTTTGTAGGGATGTTGCGGAATCGGAAATTTCCCGCGCAACACGAATATGATGATTAGACTCCCGTAGTACCCGTAGATTCTGCAAATCAGTCGAAATTTGTTTTCGTCCACTAAGACTTTGTAGTAATGTTGCGGAATCGGAAATTTCCAGCGCAAGACGAATATGGTGATTATAACCCCGTAGTATCCGTTAGGTTCTAAAAATCAGATGAAATTATTTTTCGTCCATGAAGACTTTGTAGCGATGTTACGTAATCGGAAATTTCCCGCGCAACCCGACCATGATGATAATAATCGCGTAGTACCGGTAGATTCTGCAAATCAGTCGAAATTTGTTTTCGTCCACTAAGACTTTGTAGTAATGTTGCGGAATCGGAAATTTCCAGCGCAACACGAATATGGTGATTATAACCCCGTAGTACCCGTTAGGTTCTAAAAAACAGATGAAATTACTTTTCGTCCATGAAGACTTTGTAGGGATGTTGCGGAATCTGAAATTTCGCGCGCAACACGAATATGATGATTATTCTGCCGTAGTACCCTTTGGTTCCGAAAGTCAGTCGAATTTTGCTGTCGACTCATGAGACTTTGTAGCGATGTTACGTAATCGGAAATTTCCCGCGCAACCCGACCATGATGATAATAATCGCGTAGTACCCGTAGATTCTGCAAATCAGTCGAAATTTGTTTTCGTCCACTAAGACTTTGTAGTAATGTTGCGGAATCGGAAATTTCCAGCGCAAGACGAATATGGTGATTATAACCCCGTCGTATCCGTTAGGTTATAAAAATCAGATGAAATTATTTTTCGTCCATGAAGACTTTGTATGGATGTTGCGGAATCGGAAATTTGCAGCGCAATACGAATATGATGATTATAATCCCGTAGTACTCGTTCGGTTCTAAAAATCGGATGAAATTATTTTTCGTCCATGAAGACTTTGTAGGGATGTTGCGGAATCGGAAATTTCCCGCGGAAGACGAGTATGATGATTATACTGCCGTAGTACCCTTAGGTTCCGAAAGTCAGTCGAATTTTGCTGTCGACTCATAAGACTTTGTAGCGATGTTACGTAATCGGAAATTTCCCGTGCAACACGAACATGATGATAATAATCGCGTAGTACCCGTAGATTCTGCAAATCAGTCGAAATTTGTTTTCATCCACTAAGACTTTGTAGTAATGTTGCGGAATCGGATATTTCCAGCGCAAGACGAATATGGTGATTATAACCCCGAAGTATCCGTCAGGTTCTAAAAATCACTCGAAATTTGTTTTCGGCCAATAAGACTGTGTAGTACTGTTGCGGAATCGGAAATTTGCAGCGCAACACGAATATGATGATTATAACCCCGTAGTACCCGTTCGGTTCTAAAAATCAGATGAAATTATTTTTCTTCCATGAAGACTTTGTAGGGATGTTGCGGAATCGGAAATTTCCCGCGCAACACGAACATGATAATAATAATCGCGTATTACCCGTAGATTCTGCAAATCAGTCGAAATTTGTTTTCGTCCAATAAGACTTTGTAGTACTGTTGCGGAATCGGAAATTTCCAGCGCAACACGAATATGGTGATTATAACCCCGTGGTACCCGTTAGGTTCTAAAAATCAAATGAAATTATTTTTCGTCCATGATGACTTTGAGGGGATGTTGCGGAATCGGAAATTTCCCGCGGAAGACGAATATGATGATTATACTCCCGTAGTACCCTTAGGTTCCGAAAATCAGTGGAATTTTGCTGTCGACTCATAAGACTTTGTAGCGATGTTACGGAATCAGAAATTTCCTGCGCAACACGAACATGATGATAATAATCGCGTAGTACCCGTAGATTCTGCAAATCAGTCGAAATTTGTTTTCGTCCACTAAAACTTTGTAGTACTGTTGCGGAATCGGAAATTTCCAGCGCAAGACGAATATGGTGATTATAACCCCGTAGTATCCGTTAGGTTCTAAAAATCAGATGAAATTATTTTTCGTCCATGAAGACTTTGTAGGGATGTTGCGGAATCGGAAATTACCCGCGCAACACGAATATGATGATTATACTGCCGTAGTACCCTTTGGTTCCGAAAGTCAGTCGAAATTTGCTGTCGACTCATAAGACTTTGTAGCGATGTTACGTAATCGGAAATTTCCCGCGCAACACGAACATGATGATAATAATCGCGTAGTACCCGTAGATTCTGCAAATCAGGCGAAATTTGTTTTCGTCCACTAAGACTTTGTAGTAATGTTGCGGAATCGGAAATTTGCAGCGCAACACGAATATGATGATTATAACCCCGTAGTACCCGTTTGGTTCTAAAAATCAGATGAAATTATTTTTCTTCCATGAAGACTTTGTAGGGATGTTGCGGAATCGGAAATTTCCCGCGCAACACGAATATGATGATTATACTCCCGTTGTACCCGTAGATTCTGCAAATCACTCGAAATTTGTTTTCTTCCACTAAGACTTTGTAGTAATGTTGCGGAATCGGAAATTTCCCGCGCAACACGAATATGGTGATTGCAACCCTGTAGTACCCGTTAGGTTATAAAAATTAGATGAAATTATTTTTCGTCCATGAAGACTTTGTAGGGATGTTGCGGAATCGGAAATTTCCCGCGGAAGACGAGTATGATGATTATACTGCCGTAGTACCCTTAGGTTCCGAAAGTCAGTCGAATTTTGCTGTCGACTCATAAGACTTTGTAGCGATGTTACGTAATCGGAAATTTCCCGCGCAACACGAACATGATGATAATAATCGCGTAGTACCCGTAGATTCTGCAAATCAGGCGAAATTTGTTTTCGTCCACTAAGACTTTGTAGTAATGTTGCGGAATCGGAAATTTCCCGCGCAACACGAATATGGTGATTGCGACCCTGTAGTACCCGTTAGGTTATAAAAATTAGATGAAATTATTTTTCGTCCATGAAGACTTTGTAGGGATGTTGCGGAATCGGAAATTTCCCGCGGAAGACGAGTATGATGATTATACTGCCGTAGTACCCTTAGGTTCCGAAAGTCAGTCGAATTTTGCTGTCGACTCATAAGACTTTGTAGCGATGTTACGTAATCGGAAATTTCCCGCGCAACACGAACATGATGATAATAATCGCGTAGTACCCGTAGATTCTGCAAATCAGTCGAAATTTGTTTTCGTCCACTAAGACTTTGTAGTAATGTTGCGGAATCGGATATTTCCAGCGCAAGACGAATATGGTGATTATAACCCCGAAGTATCCGTCAGGTTCTAAAAATCACTCGAAATTTGTTTTCGGCCAATAAGACTGTGTAGTACTGTTGCGGAATCGGAAATTTGCAGCGCAACACGAATATGATGATTATAACCCCGTAGTACCCGTTCGGTTCTAAAAATCAGATGAAATTATTTTTCTTCCATGAAGACTTTGTAGGGATGTTGCGGAATCGGAAATTTCCCGCGCAACACGAACATGATAATAATAATCGCGTATTACCCGTAGATTCTGCAAATCAGTCGAAATTTGTTTTCGTCCAATAAGACTTTGTAGTACTGTTGCGGAATCGGAAATTTCCAGCGCAACACGAATATGGTGATTATAACCCCGTGGTACCCGTTAGGTTCTAAAAATCAAATGAAATTATTTTTCGTCCATGATGACTTTGAGGGGATGTTGCGGAGTCGGAAATTTCCCGCGGAAGACGAATATGATGATTATACTCCCGTAGTACCCTTAGGTTCCGAAAATCAGTGGAATTTTGCTGTCGACTCATAAGACTTTGTAGCGATGTTACGGAATCAGAAATTTCCTGCGCAACACGAACATGATGATAATAATCGCGTAGTACCCGTAGATTCTGCAAATCAGTCGAAATTTGTTTTCGTCCACTAAAACTTTGTAGTACTGTTGCGGAATCGGAAATTTCCAGCGCAAGACGAATATGGTGATTATAACCCCGTAGTATCCGTTAGGTTCTAAAAATCAGATGAAATTATTTTTCGTCCATGAAGACTTTGTAGGGATGTTGCGGAATCGGAAATTACCCGCGCAACACGAATATGATGATTATACTGCCGTAGTACCCTTTGGTTCCGAAAGTCAGTCGAATTTTGCTGTCGACTCATAAGACTTTGTAGCGATGTTACGTAATCGGAAATTTCCCGCGCAACACGAACATGATGATAATAATCGCGTAGTACCCGTAGATTCTGCAAATCAGGCGAAATTTGTTTTCGTCCACTAAGACTTTGTAGTAATGTTGCGGAATCGGAAATTTGCAGCGCAACACGAATATGATGATTATAACCCCGTAGTACCCGTTCGGTTCTAAAAATCAGATGAAATTATTTTTCTTCCATGAAGACTTTGTAGGGATGTTGCGGAATCGGAAATTTCCCGCGCAACACGAATATGATGATTATACTCCCGTAGTACCCGTAGATTCTGCAAATCACTAAAAAATTTGTTTTCTTCCACTAAGACTTTGTAGTAATGTTGCGGAATCGGAAATTTCCCGCGCAACACGAATATGGTGATTGCAACCCTGTAGTACCCGTTAGGTTATAAAAATTAGATGAAATTATTTTTCGTCCATGAAGACTTTGTAGGGATGTTGCGGAATCGGAAATTTCCCGCGGAAGACGAGTATGATGATTATACTGCCGTAGTACCCTTAGGTTCCGAAAGTCAGTCGAATTTTGCTGTCGACTCATAAGACTTTGTAGCGATGTTACGTAATCGGAAATTTCCCGCGCAACACGAACATGATGATAATAATCGCGTAGTACCCGTTGATTCTGCAAATCAGTCGAAATTTGTTTTCGTCCACTAAGACTTTGTAGTAATGTTGCGGAATCGGAAATTTCCAGCGCAAGACGAATATGGTGATTATAACCCCGAAGTATCCGTCAGGTTCTAAAAATCACTCGAAATTTGTTTTCGGCCAATAAGACTGTGTAGTACTGTTGCGGAATCGGAAATTTGCAGCGCAACACGAACATGATGATTATAACCCCGTAGTACCCGTTCGGTTCTAAAAATCAGATGAAATTATTTTTCTTGCATGAAGACTTTGTAGGGATGTTGCGGAATCGGAAATTTCCCGCGCAACACGAACATGATAATAATAATCGCGTATTACCCGTAGATTCTGCAAATCAGTCGAAATTTGTTTTCGTCCAATAAGACTTTGTAGTACTGTTGCGGAATCGGAAATTTCCAGCGCAACACGAATATGGTGATTATAACCCCGTGGTACCCGTTAGGTTCTAAAAATCAAATGAAATTATTTTTCGTCCATGAAGACTTTGTAGGCATGTTGCGGAATCGGAAATTTGCAGCGCAACACGAACATGATGATAATAATCGCGTAGTACCCGTAGATTCTGCAAATCAGGCGAAATTTGTTTTCGTCCACTAAGACTTTGTAGTAATGTTGCGGAATCGGAAATTTGCAGCGCAACACGAATATGATGATTATAACCCCGTAGTACCCGTTCGGTTCTAAAAATCAGATGAAATTATTTTTCTTCCATGAAGACTTTGTAGGGATGTTGCGGAATCGGAAATTTCCCGCGCAACACGAATATGATGATTATACTCCCGTAGTACCCGTAGATTCTGCAAATCACTAAAAAATTTGTTTTCTTCCACTAAGACTTTGTAGTAATGTTGCGGAATCGGAAATTTCCCGCGCAACACGAATATGGTGATTGCAACCCTGTAGTACCCGTTAGGTTATAAAAATTAGATGAAATTATTTTTCGTCCATGAAGACTTTGTAGGGATGTTGCGGAATCGGAAATTTCCCGCGGAAGACGAGTATGATGATTATACTGCCGTAGTACCCTTAGGTTCCGAAAGTCAGTCGAATTTTGCTGTCGACTCATAAGACTTTGTAGCGATGTTACGTAATCGGAAATTTCCCGCGCAACACGAACATGATGATAATAATCGCGTAGTACCCGTTGATTCTGCAAATCAGTCGAAATTTGTTTTCGTCCACTAAGACTTTGTAGTAATGTTGCGGAATCGGAAATTTCCAGCGCAAGACGAATATGGTGATTATAACCCCGAAGTATCCGTCAGGTTCTAAAAATCACTCGAAATTTGTTTTCGGCCAATAAGACTGTGTAGTACTGTTGCGGAATCGGAAATTTGCAGCGCAACACGAACATGATGATTATAACCCCGTAGTACCCGTTCGGTTCTAAAAATCAGATGAAATTATTTTTCTTGCATGAAGACTTTGTAGGGATGTTGCGGAATCGGAAATTTCCCGCGCAACACGAACATGATAATAATAATCGCGTATTACCCGTAGATTCTGCAAATCAGTCGAAATTTGTTTTCGTCCAATAAGACTTTGTAGTACTGTTGCGGAATCGGAAATTTCCAGCGCAACACGAATATGGTGATTATAACCCCGTGGTACCCGTTAGGTTCTAAAAATCAAATGAAATTATTTTTCGTCCATGAAGACTTTGTAGGCATGTTGCGGAATCGGAAATTTGCAGCGCAACACGAATATCATGATAATAATCGCGTAGTACCCGTAGATTCGGTAAATCAGTCGAAATTAGATTTCGTCCACTAAGACTTTGTAGTAATTTTGCCGAATCGCAAATTTCCAGCGCAAGATGAATATGATGATTATAACCCCGTAGTACCCGTGTGGTTCTAAAAATCAGATGAAATTATTTTTTTTCCATGAAGACTTTGTAGGGATGTTGCGGAATCGGAAATTTCCCGCGCAACACGAATATGATGATTATACTCCCGTAGTACCCGTAGATTCTGCAAATCACTCGAAATTTGTTTTCGGCCAATAAGACTGTGTAGTACTGTTGCGGAATCGGAAATTTGCAGCGCAACACGAATATGATGATTATAACCCCGTAGTATCCGTTAGGTTCTAAAAATCAGATGAAATTATTTTTCGTCCATGAAGACTTTGTAGCGATGTTATGTAATCGGAAATTTCCCGCGCAACCCGACCATGATGATAATAATCGCGTAGTACCCGTAGATTCTGCAAATCAGTCGAAATTTGTTTTCGTCCACTAAGACTTTGTAGTAGGGTTGCGGAATCGGAAATTTCCAGCGCAAGACGAATATGGTGATTATAACCCCGTAGTATCCGTTAGGTTCTAAACATCAGATGAAATTATTTTTCGTCCATGAAGACTTTGTAGGGATGTTGCGGAATCGGAAATTTGCAGCGCAATACGAACATGACGATAATAATCGCGTAGTACCCGTAGATTCTGCAAATCAGTCGAAATTTGTTTTCGTCCACTAAAACTTTGTAGTACTGTTGCGGAATCGGAAATTTCCAGCGCAAGACGAATATGGTGATTATAACCCCGTAGTATCCGTTAGGTTCTGCAAATCAGTCGAAATTTGTTTTCGTCCACTAAAACTTTGTAGTACTGTTGCGGAATCGGAAATTTCCAGCGCAAGACGAATATGGTGATTATAACCCCGTAGTATCCGTTAGGTTCTAAAAATCAGATGAAATTATTTTTCGTCCAATAAGACTTTGTAGTACTGTTGCGGAATCGGAAATTTCCAGCGCAACACGAATATGGTGATTATAACCCCGTGGTACCCGTTAGGTTCTAAAAATCAAATGAAATTATTTTTCGTCCATGAAGACTTTGTAGGGATGTTGCGGAATCGGAAATTTGCAGCGCAACACGAATATCATGATAATAATCGCGTAGTACCCGTAGATTCGGTAAATCCGTCGAAATTAGATTTCGTCCACTAAGACTTTGTAGTAATTTTGCCGAATCGCAAATTTCCAGCGCAAGATGAATATGATGATTATAACCCCGTAGTACCCGTTTGGTTCTAAAAATCAGTCGAAATTTGTCTTCGTCCACTAAGACTTTGTAGTAATGTTGCGGAATCGGAAATTTCCAGCGCAAGACGAATATGGTGATTATAACCCCGAAGTATCCGTCAGGTTCTAAAAATCACTCGAAATTTGTTTTCGGCCAATAAGACTGTGTAGTACTGTTGCGGAATCGGAAATTTGCAGCGCAACACGAATATGATGATTATAACCCCGTAGTACCCGTTCGGTTCTAAAAATCAGATGAAATTATTTTTCGTCCATGAAGACTTTGAGGGGATGTTGCGGAATCGGAAATTTCCCGCAGAAGACGAATATGATGATTATACTCCCGTAGTACCCTTAGGTTCCGAAAATCAGTGGAATTTTGCTGTCGACTCATAACACTTTGTAGCGATGTTACGGAATCAGAAATTTCCTGCGCAACACGAACATGATGATAATAATCGCGTAGTACCCGTAGATTCTGCAAATCAGTCGAAATTTGTTTTCGTCCACTAAAACTTTGTAGTACTGTTGCGGAATCGGAAATTTGCAGCGCAACACGAATATGATGATTATAACCCCGTAGTACCCGTTCGGTTCTAAAAATCAGATGAAATTATTTTTCTTCCATGAAGACTTTGTAGGGATGTTGCGGAATCGGAAATTTCCAGCGCAACACGAATATGGTGATTATAACCCCGTAGTACCCCTTAGGTTCTGAACATCAGATGAAATTTTTTTTCGTCCATGAAGACTTTGAGGGGATGTTGCGGAATCGGAAATTTCCCGCGGAAGACGAATATGATGATTATACTCCCGTAGTACCCTTAGGTTCCGAAAATCAGTGGAATTTTGCTGTCGACTCATAAGACTTTGTAGCGATGTTACGGAATCAGAAATTTCCTGCGCAACACGAACATGATGATAATAATCGCGTAGTACCCGTAGATTCTGCAAATCAGTCGAAATTTGTTTTCGTCCACTAAAACTTTGTAGTACTGTTGCGGAATCGGAAATTTGCAGCGCAACACGAATATGATGATTATAACCCCGTAGTACCCGTTCGGTTCTAAAAATCAGATGAAATTATTTTTCTTCCATGAAGACTTTGTAGGGATGTTGCGGAATCGGAAATTTCCCGCGCAACACGAATATGATGATTATACTCCCGTAGTACCCGTAGATTCTGCAAATCACTCGCAATTTGTTTTCGTCCACTAAGACTTTGTAGTAATGTTGCGGAATCGGAAATTTCCCGCGCAACACGAATATGGTGATTGCAACCCTGTAGTACCCGTTAGGATATAAAAATTAGGTGAAATTATTTTTCGTCCATGAAGACTTTGTAGGGATGTTGCGGAATCGGAAATTTCCCGCGGAAGACGAGTATGATGATTATACTGCCGTAGTACCCTTAGGTTCCGAAAGTCAGTCGAATTTTGCTGTCGACTCATAAGACTTTGTAGCGATGTTACGTAATCGGAAATTTCCCGCGCAACACGAACATGATGATAATAATCGCGTAGTACCCGTAGATTCTGCAAATCAGTCGAAATTTGTTATCGTCCACTAAGACTTTGTAGTAATGTTGCGGAATCGGAAATTTCCAGCGCAAGACGAATATGGTGATTATAACCCCGAAGTATCCGTCAGGTTCTAAAAATCACTCGAAATTTGTTTTCGGCCAATAAGACTGTGTAGTACTGTTGCGGAATCGGAAATTTGCAGCGCAACACGAATATGATGATGATAACCCCGTAGTAGGCGTTCGGTTCTAAAAATCAGATGAAATTATTTTTCGTCCATGAAGACTTTGAGGGGATGTTGCGGAATCGGAAATTTCCCGCGGAAGACGAATATGATGATTATACTCCCGTAGTACCCTTAGGTTCCGAAAATCAGTGGAATTTTGCTGTCGACTCATAAGACTTTGTAGCGATGTTACGGAATCAGAAATTTCCTGCGCAACACGAACATGATGATAATAATCGCGTAGTACCCGTAGATTCTGCAAATCAGTCGAAATTTGTTTTCGTCCAATAAGACTTTGTAGTACTGTTGCGGAATCGGAAATTTCCAGCGCAACACGAATATGGTGATTATAACCCCGTGGTACTCGTTAGGTTCTAAAAATCAAATGAAATTATTTTTCGTCCATGAAGACTTTGTAGGGATGTTGCGGAATCGGAAATTTGCAGCGCAACACGAATATCATGATAATAATCGCGTAGTACCCGTAGATTCGGTAAATCAGTCGAAAATAGATTTCGTCCACTAAGACTTTGTAGTAATTTTGGCGAATCGCAAATTGCCAGCGCAAGATGAATATGATGATTATAACCCCGTAGTACCCGTTTGGTTCTAAAAATCAGATGAAATTATTTTTTTTCCATGAAGACTTTGTAGGGATATTGCGCAATCGGAAATTTCCCGCGGAAGACATGTATGATGATTATACTGCCGTAGTACCCTTAGGTTCCGAAAGTCAGTCGAATTTTGCTGTCGACTCATAAGACTTTGTAGCGATGTTACGGAATCAGAAATTTCCTGCGCAACACGAACATGATGATAATAATCGCGTAGTACCCGTAGATTCTGCAAATCAGTCGAAATTTGTTTTCGTCCACTAAAACTTTGTAGTACTGTTGCGGAATCGGAAATTTGCAGCGCAACACGAATATGATGATTATAACCCCGTAGTACCCGTTCGGTTCTAAAAATCAGATGAAATTATTTTTCTTCCATGACGACTTTGTAGGGATGTTGCGGAATCGGAAATTTCCAGCGCAACACGAATATGGTGATTATAACCCCGTAGTACCCCTTAGGTTCTGAACATCAGATGAAATTTTTTTTCGTCCATGAAGACTTTGAGGGGATGTTGCGGAATCGGAAATTTCCCGCGGAAGACGAATATGATGATTATACTCCCGTAGTACCCTTAGGTTCCGAAAATCAGTGGAATTTTGCTGTCGACTCATAAGACTTTGTAGCGATGTTACGGAATCAGAAATTTCCTGCGCAACACGAACATGATGATAATAATCGCGTAGTACCCGTAGATTCTGCAAATCAGTCGAAATTTGTTTTCGTCCACTAAAACTTTGTAGTACTGTTGCGGAATCGGAAATTTGCAGCGCAACACGAATATGATGATTATAACCCCGTAGTACCCGTTCGGTTCTAAAAATCAGATGAAATTATTTTTCTTCCATGAAGACTTTGTAGGGATGTTGCGGAATCGGAAATTTCCCGCGCAACACGAATATGATGATTATACTCCCGTAGTACCCGTAGATTCTGCAAATCACTCGCAATTTGTTTTCGTCCACTAAGACTTTGTAGTAATGTTGCGGAATCGTAAATTTCCCGCGCAACACGAATATGGTGATTGCAACCCTGTAGTACCCGTTAGGATATAAAAATTAGGTGAAATTATTTTTCGTCCATGAAGACTTTGTAGGGATGTTGCGGAATCGGAAATTTCCCGCGGAAGACGAGTATGATGATTATACTGCCGTAGTACCCTTAGGTTCCGAAAGTCAGTCGAATTTTGCTGTCGACTCATAAGACTTTGTAGCGATGTTACGTAATCGGAAATTTCCCGCGCAACACGAACATGATGATAATAATCGCGTAGTACCCGTAGATTCTGCAAATCAGTCGAAATTTGTTATCGTCCACTAAGACTTTGTAGTAATGTTGCGGAATCGGAAATTTCCAGCGCAAGACGAATATGGTGATTATAACCCCGAAGTATCCGTCAGGTTCTAAAAATCACTCGAAATTTGTTTTCGGCCAATAAGACTGTGTAGTACTGTTGCGGAATCGGAAATTTGCAGCGCAACACGAATATGATGATGATAACCCCGTAGTAGGCGTTCGGTTCTAAAAATCAGATGAAATTATTTTTCGTCCATGAAGACTTTGAGGGGATGTTGCGGAATCGGAAATTTCCCGCGGAAGACGAATATGATGATTATACTCCCGTAGTACCCTTAGGTTCCGAAAATCAGTGGAATTTTGCTGTCGACTCATAAGACTTTGTAGCGATGTTACGGAATCAGAAATTTCCTGCGCAACACGAACATGATGATAATAATCGCGTAGTACCCGTAGATTCTGCAAATCAGTCGAAATTTGTTTTCGTCCAATAAGACTTTGTAGTACTGTTGCGGAATCGGAAATTTCCAGCGCAGCACGAATATGGTGATTATAACCCCGTGGTACCCGTTAGGTTCTAAAAATCAAATGAAATTATTTTTCGTCCATGAAGACTTTGTAGGGATGTTGCGGAATCGGAAATTTGCAGCGCAACACGAATATCATGATAATAATCGCGTAGTACCCGTAGATTCGGTAAATCAGTCGAAAATAGATTTCGTCCACTAAGACTTTGTAGTAATTTTGGCGAATCGCAAATTTCCAGCGCAAGATGAATATGATGATTATAACCCCGTAGTACCCGTTTGGTTCTAAAAATCAGATGAAATTATTTTTTTTCCATGAAGACTTTGTAGGGATATTGCGCAATCGGAAATTTCCCGCGGAAGACATGTATGATGATTATACTGCCGTAGTACCCTTAGGTTCCGAAAGTCAGTCGAATTTTGCTGTCGACTCATAAGACTTTGTAGCGATGTTACGTAATCGGAAATTTCCCGCGCAACACGAATATGATGGTAATAATCGCGTAGTACCCGTAGATTCTGCAAATCAGGCGAAATTTGTTTTCGTCCACTAAGACTTTGTAGTAATGTTGCGGAATCGGAAATTTCCAGTGCAACACGAATATGGTGATTATAACCCCGTAGTACCCGTTAGGTTCTGCAAATCACTCGAAATTTGTTTTCTTCCACTAAGACTTTGTAGTAATGTTGCGGAATCGGAAATTTCCAGCGCAAGACGAATATGGTGATTATAACCCCGTAGTACCCGTTCGGTTCTAAAAATCAGATGAAATTATTTTTCTTCCATGAAGACTTTGTAGGGATGTTGCGGAATCGGAAATTTCCCGCGCAACACGAATATGATGATTATACTCCCGTAGTACCCGTAGATTCTGCAAATCACTCGAAATTTCTTTTCTTCCACTAAGACTTTGTAGTAATGTTGCGGAATCGGAAATTTCCCGCGCAACACGAATATGGTGATTGCAACCCTGTAGTACCCGTTAGGTTATAAAAATTAGATGAAATTATTTTTCGTCCATGAAGACTTTGTAGGGATGTTGCGGAATCGGAAATTTCCCGCGGAAGACATGTATGATGATTATACTGCCGTAGTACCCTTAGGTTCCGAAAGTCTGTCGAATTTTGCTGTCGACTCATAAGACTTTGTAGCGATGATACGTAATCGGAAATTTCCCGCGCAACACGAATATGATGGTAATAATCGCGTAGTACCCGTAGATTCTGCAAATCAGGCGAAATTTGTTTTCGTCCACTAAGACTTTGTAGTAATGTTGCGGAATCGGAAATTTCCAGTGCAACACGAATATGGTGATTATAACCCCGTAGTACCCGTTAGGTTCTGCAAATCACTCGAAATTTGTTTTCTTCCACTAAGACTTTGTAGTAATGTTGCGGAATCGGAAATTTCCAGCGCAAGACGAATATGGTGATTATAACCCCGTAGTATCCGTTAGGTTCTAAAAATCAGATGAAATTATTTTTCGTCCATGAAGACTTTGTAGGGATGTTGCGGAATCGGAAATTACCCGCGCAACACGAATATGATGATTATACTGCCGTAGTACCCTTTGGTTCCGAAAGTCAGTCGAATTTTGCTGTCGACTCATAAGACTTTGTAGCGATGTTACGTAATCGGAAATTTCCCGCGCAAGACGAATATGGTGATTATAACCCCGAAGTATCCGTCAGGTTCTAAAAATCACTCGAAATTTGTTTTCGGCCAATAAGACTGTGTAGTACTGTTGCGGAATCGGACATTTGCAGCGCAACACGAATATGATGATTATAACCCCGTAGTTTCCGTTAGGTTCTAAAAATCAGATGAAATTATTTTTCGTCCCTGAAGACTTTGTAGGGATGTTGCGGAATCGGAAGTTTGCAGCGCAACACGAATATGGTGATTATAACACCGTAGTACCCGTTCGGTTCTAAAAATCACATGAAATTATTTTTCTTCCATGAAGACTTTGTAGGGATGTTGCGGAATCGGAAATTTCCCGCGCAACACGAATATGATGATTATACTCCCGTAGTACCCGTAGATTCTGCAAATCACTCGAAATTTCTTTTCTTCCATTAAGACTTTGTAGTAATGTTGCGGAATCGGAAATTTCCCGCGCAACACGAATATGGTGATTGCAACCCTGTAGTACCCGTTAGGTTATAAAAATTAGATGAAATTATTTTTCGTCCATGAAGACTTTGTAGGGATGTTGCGGAATCGGAAATTACCCGCGCAACACGAATATGATGATTATACTGCCGTAGTACCCTTTGGTTCCGAAAGTCAGTCGAATTTTGCTGTCGACTCATAAGACTTTGTAGCGATGTTACGTAATCGGAAATTTCCCGCGCAAGACGAATATGGTGATTATAACCCCGAAGTATCCGTCAGGTTCTAAAAATCACTCGAAATTTGTTTTCGGCCAATAAGACAGTGTAGTACTGTTGCGGAATCGGACATTTGCAGCGCAACACGAATATGATGATTATAACCCCGTAGTTTCCGTTAGGTTCTAAAAATCAGATGAAATTATTTTTCGTCCCTGAAGACTTTGTAGGGATGTTGCGGAATCGGAAGTTTGCAGCGCAACACGAATATGGTGATTATAACACCGTAGTACCCGTTCGGTTCTAAAAATCAGAAGAAATTATTTTTCTTCCATGAAGACTTTGTAGGGATGTTGCGGAATCCGAAATTTCCCGCGCAACACGAACATGATGATAATAATCGCGTAGTACCCGTAGATTCTGCAAATCAGGCGAAATTTGTTTTCGTCCACTAAGTCTTTGTAGTAATGTTGCGGAATCGGAAATTTGCAGCGCAACACGAATATGATGATTATAACCCCGTAGTACCCGTTCGGTTCTAAAAATCACATGAAATTATTTTTCTTCCATGAAGACTTTGTAGTAATGTTGCGGAATCGGAAATTTCCCGCGCAACACGAATATGGTGATTGCAACCCTGTAGTACCCGTTAGGTTATAAAAATTAGATGAAATTATTTTTCGTCCATGAAGACTTTGTAGGGATGTTGCGGAATCGGAAATTTCCCGCGGAAGACGAGTATGATGATTATACTGCCGTAGTACCCTTAGGTTCCGAAAGTCAGTCGAATTTTGCTGTCGACTCATAAGACTTTGTAGCGATGTTACGTAATCGGAAATTTCCCGCGCAACACGAACATGATGATAATAATCGCGTAGTACCCGTAGATTCTGCAAATCAGTCGAAATTTGTTTTCGTCCACTAAGACTTTGTAGTAATGTTGCGGAATCGGAAATTTCCAGCGCAAGACGAATATGGTGATTATAACCCCGAAGTATCCGTCAGGTTCTAAAAATCACTTGAAATTTGTTTTCGGCCAATAAGACTGTGTAGTACTGTTGCGGAATCGGAAATTTCCAGCGCAAGACGAATATGGTGATTATAACCCCGTAGTATCCGTTAGGTTCTAAAAATCAGATGAAATTATTTTTCGTCCATGAAGACTTTGTAGGGATGTTGCGGAATCGGAAATTACCCGCGCAACACGAATATGATGATTATACTGCCGTAGTACCCTTTGGTTCCGAAAGTCAGTCGAATTTTGCTGTCGACTCATAAGACTTTGTAGCGATGTTACGTAATCGGAAATTTCCCGCGCAAAACGAACATGATGATAATAATCGCGTAGTACCCGTAGATTCTGCAAATCAGGCGAAATTTGTTTTCGTCCACTAAGACTTTGTAGTAATGTTGCGGAATCGGAAATTTGCAGCGCAACACGAATATGATGATTATAACCCCGTAGTACCCGTTCGGTTCTAAAAATCAGATGAAATTATTTTTCTTCCATGAAGACTTTGTAGGGATGTTGCGGAATCGGAAATTTCCCGCGCAACACGAATATGATGATTATACTCCCGTAGTACCCGTAGATTCTGCAAATCACTCGAAATTTGTTTTCTTCCACTAAGACTTTGTAGTAATGTTGCGGAATCGGAAATTTCCCGCGCAACACGAATATGGTGATTGCAACCCTGTAGTACCCGTTAGGTTATAAAAATTAGATGAAATTATTTTTCGTCCATGAAGACTTTGTAGGGATGTTGCGGAATCGGAAAGTTCCCGCGCAACACGAATATGATGATTATACTGCCGTAGTACCCTTTGTTTTCGAAAGTCAGTCGAATTTTGCTGTCGACTCATGAGACTTTGTAGCGATGTTACGTAATCGGAAATTTCCCGCGCAATACGAACATGATGATAATAATCGCGTAGTACCCGTAGATTCTGCAAATCAGTCGAAATTTGTTTTCGTCCACTAAGACTTTGTAGTAATGTTGCGGAATCGGAAATTTCCAGCGCAAGACGAATATGGTGATTATAACCCCGAAGTATCCGTCAGGTTCTAAAAATCACTCGAAATTTGTTTTCGGTGAAAAAGACTGTGTAGTACTGTTGCGGAATCGGACATTTGCAACGCAACACGAATATCATGATAATAATCGCGTAGTACCCGTAGATTCGGTAAATCAGTCGAAATTAGATTTCGTCCACTAAGACTTTGTAGTAATTTTGCGGAATTGCAAATTTCCAGCGCAAGATGAATATGATGATTATAACCCCGTAGTACCCGTTTGGTTCTAAAAATCAGATGAAATTATTTTTTTTCCATGAAGACTTTGTAGGGATATTGCGAAATCGGAAATTTCCCGCGGACGACATGTATGATGATTATACTGCCGTAGTACCCTTAGGTTCCGAAAGTCAGTCGAATTTTGCTGTCGACTCATAAGAATTTGTAGCGATGTTACGTAATCGGAAATTTCCCGCGCAACACGAATATGATGGTAATAATCGCGTAGTACCCGTAGATTCTGCAAATCACTCGAAATTTGTTTTCGTCCACTAAGACTTTGTAGTAATGTTGCGGAATCGGAAATTTCCAGCGCAAGACGAATATGGTGATTATAACCCCGTAGTATCCGTTAGGTTCTAAAAATCAGATGAAATTATTTTTCGTCCATGAAGACTTTGTAGGGATGTTGCGGAATCGGAAATTACCCGCGCAACACGAATATGATGATTATACTGCCGTAGTACCCTTTGGTTCCGAAAGTCAGTCGAATTTTGCTGTCGACTCATAAGACTTTGTAGCGATGTTACGTAATCGGAAATTTCCCGCGCAAGACGAATATGGTGATTATAACCCCGAAGTATCCGTCAGGTTCTAAAAATCACTCGAAATTTGTTTTCGGCCAATAAGACTGTGTAGTACTGTTGCGGAATCGGACATTTGCAGCGCAACACGAATATGATGATTATAACCCCGTAGTTTCCGTTAGGTTCTAAAAATCAGATGAAATTATTTTTCGTCCCTGAAGACTTTGTAGGGATGTTGCGGAATCGGAAGTTTGCAGCGCAACACGAATATGGTGATTATAACACCGTAGTACCCGTTCGGTTCTAAAAATCAGAAGAAATTATTTTTCTTCCATGAAGACTTTGTAGGGATGTTGCGGAATCCGAAATTTCCCGCGCAACACGAACATGATGATAATAATCGCGTAGTACCCGTAGATTCTGCAAATCAGGCGAAATTTGTTTTCGTCCACTAAGACTTTGTAGTAATGTTGCGGAATCGGAAATTTGCAGCGCAACACGAATATGATGATTATAACCCCGTAGTACCCGTTCGGTTCTAAAAATCACATGAAATTATTTTTCTTCCATGAAGACTTTGTAGGGATGTTGCGGAATCGGAAATTTCCCGCGCAACACGAATATGATGATTATACTCCCGTAGTACCCGTAGATTCTGCAAATCACTCGAAATTTCTTTTCTTCCACTAAGACTTTGTAGTAATGTTGCGGAATCGGAAATTTCCCGCGCAACACGAATATGGTGATTGCAACCCTGTAGTACCCGTTAGGTTATAAAAATTAGATGAAATTATTTTTCGTCCATGAAGACTTTGTAGGGATGTTGCGGAATCGGAAATTTCCCGCGGAAGACGAGTATGATGATTATACTGCCGTAGTACCCTTAGGTTCCGAAAGTCAGTCGAATTTTGCTGTCGACTCATAAGACTTTGTAGCGATGTTACGTAATCGGAAATTTCCCGCGCAACACGAACATGATGATAATAATCGCGTAGTACCCGTAGATTCTGCAAATCAGTCGAAATTTGTTTTCGTCCACTAAGACTTTGTAGTAATGTTGCGGAATCGGAAATTTCCCGCGCAAGACGAATATGGTGATTATAACCCCGAAGTATCCGTCAGGTTCTAAAAATTACTCGAAATTTGTTTTCGGTGAAAAAGACTGTGTAGTACTGTTGCGGAATCGGACATTTGCAACGCAACACGAATATCATGATAATAATCGCGTAGTACCCGTAGATTCGGTAAATCAGTCGAAATTAGATTTCGTCCACTAAGACTTTGTAGTAATTTTGCGGAATTGCAAATTTCCAGCGCAAGATGAATATGATGATTATAACCCCGTAGTACCCGTTTGGTTCTAAAAATCAGATGAAATTATTTTTTTTCCATGAAGACTTTGTAGGGATATTGCGAAATCGGAAATTTCCCGCGGACGACATGTATGATGATTATACTGCCGTAGTACCCTTAGGTTCCGAAAGTCAGTCGAATTTTGCTGTCGACTCATAAGAATTTGTAGCGATGTTACGTAATCGGAAATTTCCCGCGCAACACGAATATGATGGTAATAATCGCGTAGTACCCGTAGATTCTGCAAATCACTCGAAATTTGTTTTCGTCCACTAAGACTTTGTAGTAATGTTGCGGAATCGGAAATTTCTAGCGCAAGACGAATATGGTGATTATAACCCCGAAGTATCCGTCAGGTTCTAAAAATCACTCGAAATTTGTTTTCGGCCAATAAGACTGTGTAGTACTGTTGCGGAATCGGACATTTGCAGCGCAACACGAATATGATGATTATAACCCCGTAGTATCCGTTAGGTTCTAAAAATCAGATGAAATTATTTTTCGTCCCTGAAGACTTTGTAGGGATGTTGCGGAATCCGAAATTTCCCGCGCAACACGAACATGATGATAATAATCGCGTAGTACCCGTAGATTCTGCAAATCAGGCGAAATTTGTTTTCGTCCACTAAGACTTTGTAGTAATGTTGCGGAATCGGAAATTTCCAGTGCAACACGAATATGGTGATTATAACCCCGTAGTACCCGTTAGGTTCTGCAAATCACTCGAAATTTGTTTTCTTCCACTAAGACTTTGTAGTAATGTTGCGGAATCGGAAATTTCCAGCGCAAGACGAATATGGTGATTATAACCCCGTAGTATCCGTTAGGTTCTAAAAATCAGATGAAATTATTTTTCGTCCATGAAGACTTTGTAGGGATGTTGCGGAATCGGAAATTACCCGCGCAACACGAATATGATGATTATACTGCCGTAGTACCCTTTGGTTCCGAAAGTCAGTCGAATTTTGCTGTCGACTCATGAGACTTCGTAGCGATGTTACGTAATCGGAAACTTCCCGCGCAACACGAACATGATGATAATAATCGCGTAGTACCCGTAGATTCTGCAAATCAGTCGAAATTTGTTTTCGTCCACTAAGACTTTGTAGTAATGTTGCGGAAGCGGAAATTTCCAGCGCAAGACGAATATGGTGATTATAACCCCGAAGTATCCGTCAGGTTCTAAAAATCACTCGAAATTTGTTTCCGGCCAATAAGACTGTGTAGTACTGTTGCGGAATCGGACATTTGCAGCGCAACACGAATATGATGATTATAACCCCGTAGTATCCGTTAGGTTCTAAAAATCAGATGAAATTATTTTTCGTCCATGAAGACTTTGTAGGGATGTTGCGGAATCGGAAGTTTGCAGCGCAACACGAATATGGTGATTATAACACCGTAGTACCCGTTCGGTTCTAAAAATCAGATGAAATTATTTTTCTTCCATGAAGACTTTGTAGGGATGTTGCGGAATCGGAAATTTCCCGCGCAACACGAACATGATAATAATAATCGCGTATTACCCGTAGATTCTGCAAATCAGTCGAAATTTGTTTTCGTCCAATAAGACTTTGTAGTACTGTTGCGGAATCGGAAATTTCCAGCGCAACACGAATATGGTGATTATAACCCCGTGGTACCCGTTAGGTTCTAAAAATCAAATGAAATTATTTTTCGTCCATGAAGACTTTGTAGGGATGTTGCGGAATCGGAAATTTGCAGCGCAACACGAATATCATGATAATAATCGCGAAGTACCCGTAGATTCGGTAAATCAGTCGAAATTAGATTTCGTCCACTAAGACTTTGTAGTAACTTTGCGGAATCGCAAATTTCCAGCGCAAGATGAATATGATGATTATAACCCCGTAGTACCCGTTTGGTTCTGAAAATCAGATGAAATTACTTTTCGTCCATGAAGACTTTGTAGGGATGTTGCGGAATCGGAAATTTCCCGCGCAACACGAATATGATGATTATAACCCCGTCGAACCCGTAGATTCTGAAAATCAATCGAAATTTGCTTTCGTCTCATAAGACATCGTAGGGATGTTGCGGAATCGGAAATTTTCCGCGCAACACGAATATGATAATAATAATCCCGTAGTACCCGTAGGCTCTGAAACTCGGTCGAAATTTCTTTTCGTCCAATAAGAGTTTGTAGTAATGTTGCGGAATCGGACATTTCCAGCGCAACACGAATATGATGATTATAACCCCGTAGTACCCGTTGGGTTCTAAAAATCACATGAAATTATTTTTCGTCCATGAAGACTTTGTAGGGATGTTGCGGAATCGGAAATTTCCCGCGCAACACGAATATGATGATTATAACCCCGTCGAACCCGTAGATTCTGAAAATCAATCGAAATTTGCTTTCGTCACATAAGACTTCGTAGCGATGTTACGAAATGAAAAACTTCCCGCGCAACACGAATATGATGATAATAATCGCGTAGTACGCGTAGATTCTGAAAATCAGTCGAAATTTGATTTCGTCCAATAAGACTTTATAGCAATGTTGCGGAATCGGAAATTTCCCGGGCAACACGAATATGATAATTATAACCCCGTAGTACCCGTTGGGTTCTAAAAATCAGATGAAATTATTTTTCGTCCATGAAGACTTTCTAGGGATGTTGCGGAATCGGAAATTTCCCGCGCAACACGAATATGATGATTATAACCCCGTCGAACCCGTAGATTCTAAAAATCAATAGAAATTTGCTTTCGTCTCATAAGACTTCGTAGCGATGTTACGAAATGGAAAATTTCCCGCGCAACACGAATATGATGATTATACTCCCGTAGTACCCTTAGGATCTGAAAATCAGTCGAAATTTGCTTTCGTCTCATAAGACTTCGTAGCGATGTTACGAAATCGAAAATTTCCCGCGCAACACGAATATGATAATAATACTCCCGTAGTACCCGTAGGCTCTGAAACTCGGTCGAAATTTGTTTTCGTCCAATAAGAGTTTGTAGTAATGTTGCGGAATCGGACATTTCCAGCGCAACACGAATATGATGATTATAACCCCGTAGTACCCGTTGGGTTCTAAAAATCACATGAAATGATTTTTCGTCCA
The DNA here is from genome assembly GCA_951802705.1 of Netelia virgata. NCBI lineage: Eukaryota > Metazoa > Arthropoda > Insecta > Hymenoptera > Ichneumonidae > Netelia > Netelia virgata. Next base: position 14,453,047 of record OX637863.1, on the reverse strand, counting down.
TGAAGACTTTGTAGGGATGTTGCGGAATTGGAAATTTCCCGCGCAACACGAATATGATGATTATAACCGCGTCGAACCGGTAGATTCTGAAAATCAGTCGAAATTTGCTTTCGTCTCATAAGACTTCGTAGCGATGTTACGAAATGGAAAATTGTCCGCGCAACACGAATATGATGACAATAATCGTGTAGTACCCGTAGATTCTGAAAATCAATCGAATTTTGCTTTCGTCTCATAAGACTTTGTAGCGATGTTACGAAATCGAAAATTTCCCGCGCAACACGAATATGATAATAATACTCCCGTAGTACCCGTAGGCTCTGAAACTCGGTCGAAATTTGTTTTCGTCCAATAAGAGTTTGTAGTAATGTTGCGGAATTAGAAATTTCCAGCGCAACACGAATATGATGATTATAACCCCGTAGAACCCGTTGGGTTCTAAAAATCACATGAAATTATTTTTCGTCCATGAAGACTTTGTAGGGATGTTGCGGAATCGGAAATTTCCCGCGCAACACGAATATGATGATTATAACCCCGTCGAACCCGTAGATTCTGAAAATCAATCGAAATTTGCTTTCGTCTCATAAGACATCGTAGGGATGTTGCGGAATCGGAAATTTTCCGCGCAACACGAATATGATAATAATAATCCCGTAGTACCCGTAGGCTCTGAAACTCGGTCGAAATTTCTTTTCGTCCAATAAGAGTTTGTAGTAATGTTGCGGAATCGGACATTTCCAGCGCAACACGAATATGATGATTATAACCCCGTAGTACCCGTTGGGTTCTAAAAATCACATGAAATTATTTTTCGTCCATGAAGACTTTGTAGGGATGTTGCGGAATCGGAAATTTCCCGCGCAACACGAATATGATGATTATAACCCCGTCGAACCCGTAGATTCTGAAAATCAATCGAAATTTGCTTTCGTCACATAAGACTTCGTAGCGATGTTACGAAATGAAAAACTTCCCGCGCAACACGAATATGATGATAATAATCGCGTAGTACGCGTAGATTCTGAAAATCAGTCGAAATTTGATTTCGTCCAATAAGACTTTATAGCAATGTTGCGGAATCGGAAATTTCCCGGGCAACACGAATATGATAATTATAACCCCGAAGTACCCGTTACGTTCTAAAAATCAGATGAAATAACTCTTCGTCCATGAAGACTTTATAAGGATGTTGCGGAAACGGAAATTTCCCTCGTACCACGAGCATGAAGATTATACTCCCAGAGTACCCTTAGGGTCTGAAAATCGGTCGAAATTTGTTTCCGTCCAATAGGACTTTGTAGTAATGTTGCGGAATCAGAAATTTCCAGCGCAACACGAATATGATGATAATTATCGCGTAGTACCCGTAGATTCTGTAAATCAGTCGAAGTTTGTTTTCGTCCAACAAGACTTTATGGCAATGTTGCGGAATCGGAAATTTCCCGCGCAACACGAATATGATGATTATACTCCCGTACTACCCTTAGGTTCTGAAAATCAGTCGAAATTTGCTTTCGGCTCATAAGACTTCGTAGCGATGTTACGAAATGGAAAATTTCCCGCGCAACACGAATATGATAATAATAATCGCGTCGTACCCGTATATTCTGAAGATCAGTCGAATTTTGTTTTCGTCCAATAAGACTTTGTAGCAATGTTGCAGAATCGGACGTTTCCAGCGCAACACGAATATGATGATTATAACCCCGTCGAACCCGTAGATTCTGAAAATCAATCGAAATTTGCTTTCGTCTCATTAGACTTCGTAGCGATGTTACGAAATGGAAAATTTCCCGCGCAACACATATATGATGATAATAATCCCGTAGTACCCTTAGGTTCTTAAAATCGGTCGAAATTAGTTTTCGTCCAATAAGACTTTGTAGTAATGTTGGGGAATCAGAAATTTCCAGCGCAACACGAATATGATGATTATAACCCCGTAGAACCCGTTGGGTTCTAAAAAACAGATGAAATTATTTTTCGTCCATGAAGACTTTGTAAGGATGTTGCGGAATCGGAAATTTTCCGCGAAACACGAAAATGATGATTATAACCCCATACTCTCGTCAGGTTCTAAAAATCAGATGAAATTATTGTTACGTTCAATAAGAATTTGTCGACAGCTAGCAGAATCGGAAATTCCCCGGGCAACATGTATATTATGATAATAATCCCGTAGTACCCTTAGGTTCTGAAAATCGGTCGAAATTTGTTTTCGTCCAATAAGACTTTGTAGTAATGTTGGGGAATCAGACATTTCCAGCGCAACACGAATATGATGATTATAACCCCCTATAACCCATTGGGTTCTAAAAATCAGATGAAATTATTTTTCGTCCATGAAGACTTTGTAGGGATGTTGCGGAATCGGATATTTCCCGCGCAACGCGAATATGATGATTATAACCCCGTCGAACCCGTAGATTCTTTAAATCAATGGAAATTGGCTTTCGTCTCATAAGACTTCGTAGCGATGTTACGAAATGGAAAATTTCCCGCGCAACACGAATATGATAATAATAATCCCGTAGTACCCGTAGGCTCTGAAACTCGGTCGAAATTTGTTTTCGTCCAATAAGAGTTTGTAGCAATGTTGCAGAATCGGACATTTCCAGCGCAACACGAATATGATGATTATAACCCCGTCGAACCCGTAGATTCTGAAAATCAATCGAAATTTGCTTTCGTCTCATTAGACTTCGTAGCGATGTTACGAAATGGAAAATTTCCCGCGCAACACATATATGATGATAATAATCCCGTAGTACCCTTAGGTTCTGAAAATCGGTCGAAATTTGTTTCCGTCCAATAAGACTCTGTAGTAATGTTACGGAATCAGAAATTTCCAGCGCAACACGAATATGATGATTATAACCCCGTAGAACCCGTTGGGTTCTAAAAATCAGATGAAATTATTTTTCGTCCATGCAGACTTTGTAGGGATGTTGCGGAATCGGAAATTTCCCGCGCAACACGAATATGATGATTATAACCCCCTAGTATCCGTAGATTCTGATAATCGGTCGAAATTTGTTTTCGTCCCATAAGACTTTGTAGCAATTTTGCAGAATCGGAAATTTCCCGCGCAACATGAATATGATGATTATACTCCCGTACTACCCTAAGGTTCTGAAAATCAGTCGAAATTTGCTTTCGGCTGATAACACTTCGTAGCGATGTTACGAAATGGAAAATTTCCCGCGCAACACGAATATGATAATAATAATCGCGTCGTACCCGTATATTCTGAAGATCAGTCGAATTTTGTTTTCGTCCAATAAGACTTTGTAGCAATGTTGCAGAATCGGACGTTTCCAGCGCAACACGAATATGATGATTATAACCCCGTCGAACCCGTAGATTCTGAAAATCAATCGACATTTGCTTTCGTCTCATTAGACTTCGTAGCGATGTTACGAAATTGAAAATTTCCCGCGCAACACATATATGATGATAATAATCCCGTAGTACCCTTAGGTTCTTAAAATCGGTCGAAATTAGTTTTCGTCCAATAAGACTTTGTAGTAATGTTGGGGAATCAGAAATTTCCAGCGCAACACGAATATGATGATTATAACCCCGTAGAACCCGTTGGGTTCTAAAAAACAGATGAAATTATTTTTCGTCCATGAAGACTTTGTAAGGATGTTGCGGAATCGGAAATTTTCCGCGAAACACGAAAATGATGATTATAACCCCATACTCTCGTCAGGTTCTAAAAATCAGATGAAATTATTGTTACGTTCAATAAGAATTTGTCGAGAGCTAGCAGAATCGGAAATTCCCCGGGCAACATGTATATTATGATAATAATCCCGTAGTACCCTTAGGTTCTGAAAATCGGTCGAAATTTGTTTTCGTCCAATAAGACTTTGTAGTAATGTTGGGGAATCAGACATTTCCAGCGCAACACGAATATCATGATTATAACCCCCTAGAACCCATTGGGTTCTAAAAATCAGATGAAATTATTTTTCGTCCATGAAGACTTTGTAGGGATGTTGCGGAATCGGAAATTTCCCGCGCAACACGAATATGATAATAATAATCCCGTAGTACCCGTAGGCTCGGAAACTCGGTCGAAATTTGTTTTCGTCCCATAAGACTTTGTAGCAATTTTGCAGAATCGGAAATTTCCCGCGCAACATGAATATGATGATTATACTCCCGTACTACCCTTAGGTTCTGAAAATCAGTCGAAATTTGCTTTCGGCTGATAACACTTCGTAGCGATGTTACGAAATGGAAAATTTCCCGCGCAACACGAATATGATAATAATAATCGCGTCGTACCCGTATATTCTGAAGATCAGTCGAATTTTGTTTTCGTCCAATAAGACTTTGTAGCAATGTTGCAGAATCGGACGTTTCCAGCGCAACACGAATATGATGATTATAACCCCGTCGAACCCGTAGATTCTGAAAATCAATCGACATTTGCTTTCGTCTCATTAGACTTCGTAGCGATGTTACGAAATGGAAAATTTCCCGCGCAACACATATATGATGATAATAATCCCGTAGTACCCTTAGGTTCTGAAAATCGGTCGAAATTTGTTTTCGTCCAATAAGACTTTGTAGTAATGTTGGGGAATCAGACATTTCCAGCGCAACACGAATATGATGATTATAACCCCCTAGAACCCATTGGGTTCTAAAAATCAGATGAAATTATTTTTCGTCCATGAAGACTTTGTAGGGATGTTGCGGAATCGGATATTTCCCGCGCAACACGAATATGATGATTATAACCCCCTAGTATCCGTAGATTCTGATAATCGGTCGAAATTTGTTTTCGTCCCATAAGACTTTGTAGCAATTTTGCAGAATCGGAAATTTCCCGCGCAACATGAATATGATGATTATACTCCCGTACTACCCTTAGGTTCTGAAAATCAGTCGAAATTTGCTTTCGGCTGATAACACTTCGTAGCGATGTTACGAAAGGGAAAATTTCCCGCGCAACACGAATATGATAATAATAATCGCGTCGTACCCGTATATTCTGAAGATCAGTCGAATTTTGTTTTCGTCCAATAAGACTTTGTAGCAATGTTGCAGAATCGGACGTTTCCAGCGCAACACGAATATGATGATTATAACCCCGTCGAACCCGTAGATTCTGAAAATCAATCGACATTTGCTTTCGTCTCATTAGACTTCGTAGCGATGTTACGAAATGGAAAATTTCCCGCGCAACACATATATGATGATAATAATCCCGTAGTACCCTTAGGTTCTTAAAATCGGTCGAAATTAGTTTTCGTCCAATAAGACTTTGTAGTAATGTTGGGGAATCAGAAATTTCCAGCGCAACACGAATATGATGATTATAACCCCGTAGAACCCGTTGGGTTCTAAAAAACAGATGAAATTATTTTTCGTCCATGAAGACTTTGTAAGGATGTTGCGGAATCGGAAATTTTCCGCGAAACACGAAAATGATGATTATAACCCCATACTCTCGTCAGGTTCTAAAAATCAGATCAAATTATTGTTACGTTCAATAAGAATTTGTCGAGAGCTAGCAGAATCGGAAATTCCCCGGGCAACATGTATATTATGATAATAATCCCGTAGTACCCTTAGGTTCTGAAACTCGGTCGAAATTTGTTTTCGTCCAATAAGAGTTTGTAGTAATGTTGCGGAATGGGACTTTTCCAGCGCAACACGAATATGATGATTATAACCCCGTAGTACCCGTTGGGTTATAAAAATCACATGAAATTATTTTTCGTCCATGAAGACTTTGTAGGGATGTTGCGGAATCGGAAATTTCCCGCGCAACACGAATCTGATGATTATAACCCCGTCGAACCCGTAGATTCTGAAAATCAATCGAAATTTGCTTTCGTCTCATAAGACTTCGTAGCGATGTTACGAAATGGAAAATTTCCCGTGCAACACATATATGATGATAATAATCCCGTAGTACCCTAACGTTCTGAAAATCCGTCGAATTCTGCTTTCGACTCATAAGACTTTGTAGCGATGTTACGGAATCGGAAATTTCCCCCGCAACACGAATACGATATTATAACCCCGTAGAACCCGTTGGGTTCTAAAAATCAGATGAAATTATTTTTCGTCCATGAAGACTTTGTAAGGATGTTGCGGAATCGGAAATTTTCCGCGAAACACGAAAATGATGATTATAACCCCATACTCTCGTCAGGTTCTAAAAATCAGATGAAATTATTGTTACGTTCAATAAGAATTTGTCGAGAGCTAGCAGAATCGGAAATTCCCCGGGGAACATGTATATTATGATAATAATCCCGTAGTACCCTTAGGTTCTGAAAATCGGTCGAAATTTGTTTTCGTCCAATAAGACTTTGTAGTAATGTTGCGGAATGGGACTTTTCCAGCGCAACACGAATATGATGATTATAACCCCGTAGTACCCGTTGGGTTATAAAAATCACATGAAATTATTTTTCGTCCATGAAGACTTTGTAAGGATGTTGCGAAATCGGAAATTTTCCGCGAAACACGAATATGATGATTATAACCCCATACTCTCGTCAGGTTCTAAAAATCAGATGAAATTATTGTTACGTTCAATAAGAATTTGTCGAGAGCTAGCAGAATCGGAAATTCCCCGGGCAACACGTATATTATGATAATAATCCCGTAGTACCCTTAGGTTCTGAAAATCGGTAGAAATTTGTTTTCGTCCAATAAGACTTTGTAGTAATGTTGCGGAATCAGAAATTTCCAGCGCAACACGAATATGATGATAATTATCGCGTAGTACCCGTAGATTCTGTAAATCAGTCGAAGTTTGTTTTCGTCCAACAAGACTTTATAGCAATGTTGCGGAATCGGAAATTTCCCGCGCAACATGAATATGATGATTATACTCCCGTACTACCCTTAGGTTCTGAAAATCAGTCGAAATTTGCTTTCGGCTGATAACACTTCGTAGCGATGTTACGAAAGGGAAAATTTCCCGCGCAACACGAATATGATAATAATAATCGCGTCGTACCCGTATATTCTGAAGATCAGTCGAATTTTGTTTTCGTCCAATAAGACTTTGTAGCAATGTTGCAGAATCGGACGTTTCCAGCGCAACACGAATATGATGATTATAACCCCGTCGAACCCGTAGATTCTGAAAATCAATCGACATTTGCTTTCGTCTCATTAGACTTCGTAGCGATGTTACGAAATGGAAAATTTCCCGCGCAACACATATATGATGATAATAATCCCGTAGTACCCTTAGGTTCTTAAAATCGGTCGAAATTAGTTTTCGTCCAATAAGACTTTGTAGTAATGTTGGGGAATCAGAAATTTCCAGCGCAACACGAATATGATGATTATAACCCCGTAGAACCCGTTGGGTTCTAAAAAACAGATGAAATTATTTTTCGTCCATGAAGACTTTGTAAGGATGTTGCGGAATCGGAAATTTTCCGCGAAACACGAAAATGATGATTATAACCCCATACTCTCGTCAGGTTCTAAAAATCAGATCAAATTATTGTTACGTTCAATAAGAATTTGTCGAGAGCTAGCAGAATCGGAAATTCCCCGGGCAACATGTATATTATGATAATAATCCCGTAGTACCCTTAGGTTCTGAAACTCGGTCGAAATTTGTTTTCGTCCAATAAGAGTTTGTAGTAATGTTGCGGAATGGGACTTTTCCAGCGCAACACGAATATGATGATTATAACCCCGTAGTACCCGTTGGGTTATAAAAATCACATGAAATTATTTTTCGTCCATGAAGACTTTGTAGGGATGTTGCGGAATCGGAAATTTCCCGCGCAACACGAATCTGATGATTATAACCCCGTCGAACCCGTAGATTCTGAAAATCAATCGAAATTTGCTTTCGTCTCATAAGACTTCGTAGCGATGTTACGAAATGGAAAATTTCCCGTGCAACACATATATGATGATAATAATCCCGTAGTACCCTAACGTTCTGAAAATCCGTCGAATTCTGCTTTCGACTCATAAGACTTTGTAGCGATGTTACGGAATCGGAAATTTCCCCCGCAACACGAATACGATATTATAACCCCGTAGAACCCGTTGGGTTCTAAAAATCAGATGAAATTATTTTTCGTCCATGAAGACTTTGTAAGGATGTTGCGGAATCGGAAATTTTCCGCGAAACACGAAAATGATGATTATAACCCCATACTCTCGTCAGGTTCTAAAAATCAGATGAAATTATTGTTACGTTCAATAAGAATTTGTCGAGAGCTAGCAGAATCGGAAATTCCCCGGGGAACATGTATATTATGATAATAATCCCGTAGTACCCTTAGGTTCTGAAAATCGGTCGAAATTTGTTTTCGTCCAATAAGACTTTGTAGTAATGTTGGGGAATCAGACATTTCCAGCGCAACACGAATATGATGATGATAACCCCCTAGAACCCATTGGGTTCTAAAAATCAGATGAAATTATTTTTCGTCCATGAAGACTTTGTAGGGATGTTGCGGAATCGGATATTTCCCGCGCAACGCGAATATGATGATTATAACCCCGTCGAACCCGTAGATTCTGAAAATCAATGGAAATTGGCTTTCGTCTCATAAGACTTCGTAGCGATGTTACGAAATGGAAAATTTCCCGCGCAACACGAATATGATAATAATAATCCCGTAGTACCCGTAGGCTCTGAAACTCGGTCGAAATTTGTTTTCGTCCAATAAGAGTTTGTAGTAATGTTGCGGAATGGGACTTTTCCAGCGCAACACGAATATGATGATTATAACCCCGTAGTACCCGTTGGGTTATAAAAATCACATGAAATTATTTTTCGTCCATGAAGACTTTGTAGGGATGTTGCGGAATCGGAAATTTCCCGCGCAACACGAATCTGATGATTATAACCCCGTCGAACCCGTAGATTCTGAAAATCAATCGAAATTTGCTTTCGTCTCATAAGACTTCGTAGCGATGTTACGAAATGGAAAATTTCCCGTGCAACACATATATGATGATAATAATCCCGTAGTACCCTAACGTTCTGAAAATCCGTCGAATTCTGCTTTCGACTCATAAGACTTTGTAGCGATGTTACGGAATCGGAAATTTCCCCCGCAACACGAATACGATATTATAACCCCGTAGAACCCGTTGGGTTCTAAAAATCAGATGAAATTATTTTTCGTCCATGAAGACTTTGTAAGGATGTTGCGGAATCGGAAATTTTCCGCGAAACACGAAAATGATGATTATAACCCCATACTCTCGTCAGGTTCTAAAAATCAGATGAAATTATTGTTACGTTCAATAAGAATTTGTCGAGAGCTAGCAGAATCGGAAATTCCCCGGGGAACATGTATATTATGATAATAATCCCGTAGTACCCTTAGGTTCTGAAAATCGGTCGAAATTTGTTTTCGTCCAATAAGACTTTGTAGTAATGTTGGGGAATCAGACATTTCCAGCGCAACACGAATATGATGATTATAACCCCCTAGAACCCATTGGGTTCTAAAAATCAGATGAAATTATTTTTCGTCCATGAAGACTTTGTAGGGATGTTGCGGAATCGGATATTTCCCGCGCAACGCGAATATGATGATTATAACCCCGTCGAACCCGTAGATTCTGAAAATCAATGGAAATTGGCTTTCGTCTCATAAGACTTCGTAGCGATGTTACGAAATGGAAAATTTCCCGCGCAACACGAATATGATAATAATAATCCCGTAGTACCCGTAGGCTCTGAAACTCGGTCGAAATTTGTTTTCGTCCAATAAGAGTTTGTAGTAATGTTGCGGAATGGGACTTTTCCAGCGCAACACGAATATGATGATTATAACCCCGTAGTACCCGTTGGGTTATAAAAATCACATGAAATTATTTTTCGTCCATGAAGACTTTGTAAGGATGTTGCGAAATCGGAAATTTTCCGCGAAACACGAATATGATGATTATAACCCCATACTCTCGTCAGGTTCTAAAAATCAGATGAAATTATTGTTACGTTCAATAAGAATTTGTCGAGAGCTAGCAGAATCGGAAATTCCCCGGGCAACACGTATATTATGATAATAATCCCGTAGTACCCTTAGGTTCTGAAAATCGGTAGAAATTTGTTTTCGTCCAATAAGACTTTGTAGTAATGTTGCGGAATCAGAAATTTCCAGCGCAACACGAATATGATGATAATTATCGCGTAGTACCCGTAGATTCTGTAAATCAGTCGAAGTTTGTTTTCGTCCAACAAGACTTTATAGCAATGTTGCGGAATCGGAAATTTCCCGCGCAACATGAATATGATGATTATACTCCCGTACTACCCTTAGGTTCTGAAAATCAGTCGAAATTTGCTTTCGGCTGATAACACTTCGTAGCGATGTTACGAAATGGAAAATTTCCCGCGCAACACGAATATGATAATAATAATCGCGTCGTACCCGTATATTCTGAAGATCAGTCGAATTTTGTTTTCGTCCAATAAGACTTTGTAGCAATGTTGCAGAATCGGACATTTCCAGCGCAACACGAATATGATGATTATAACCCCGTCGAACCCGTAGATTCTGAAAATCAATCGAAATTTGCTTACGTCTCATTAGACTTCGTAGCGATGTTACGAAATGGAAAATTTCCCGCGCAACACATATATGATGATAATAATCCCGTAGTACCCTTAGGTTCTGAAAATCGGTCGAAATTTGTTTTCGTCCAATAAGACTTTGTAGTAATGTTGCGGAATCAGAAATTTTCCAGCGCAACACGAATATGATTATTATAAGCCCGTAGAACCCGTTGGGTTCTAAAAATCAGATGAAATTATTTTTCGTCCATAAAGACTTTGTAGGGATGTTGCGGAATCGGAAATTTCCCGCGCAACACGAATATGATGATTATAACCCCGTCGAACCCGTAGATTCTAAAAATCAATAGAAATTTGCTTTCGTCTCATAAGACTTTGTAGCAATTTTGCAGAATCGGAAATTCCCCGCGCAACACGAATATGATGATTATAATCCCATAGTATCCTTAGGTTCTGAAAATCGGTCGAAATTTGTTTTCGTCCAAAAAGAGTTTGTAAGGATGTTGCGGAATCGGAAAATTCGCGCGCAACACGAATATGATGATTATACTCCCGTACTACCCTTAGGTTCTGAAACTCAGTCGAAATTTGCTTTTGGCTCATAAGACTTCGTAGCGATGTTACGAAATGGAAAATATCCCGCGCAACACGAATATGGTAATAATAACCCCGTCGAACCCGTAGATTCTGAAAATCAATCGAAATTTGCTTTCGTCTCATAAGACGTCGTAGCGATGTTACGAAATGGAAAATTTCCCGCGCAACACGAATACGATGATTATAACCCCGCAGTACCCGTTGGGTTCTAAAAATCACATGAAATTATTTTTCGTCCATGAAGACTTTGTAGGGATGTTGCGGAATCGGAAATTTCCCGCGCAACACGAATATGATGATTATAACCCCGTCGACCCCGTAGATTCTGAAAATCAATCGAACTTTGCTTTCGTTTCATAAGACTTCGTAGGAATCTTGCGGAATCGGAAATTTTCCGTGCAACACGAATATGATAATAATAATCCCGTAGTACCCGTAGGCTCTGAAACTCGGTCGAAATTTGTTTTCGTCCAATAAGAGTTTGTAGTAATGTTGCGGAATGGGACATTTCCAGCGCAACACGAATATGATGATTATAACCCCGTAGTACCCGTTGGGTTCTAAAAATCACATGAAATTATTTTTCGTCCATGAAGACTTTGTAGGGATGTTGCGGAATCGGAAATTTCTCGCGCAACACGAATATGATGATTATAACCCCGTCGAACCCGTAGATTCTGAAAATCAATGGAAATTGGCTTTCGTCTCATAAGACTTCGTAGCGATGTTACGAAATGGAAAATTTCCCGAGCAACACGAATATGATAATAATAATCCCGTAGTACCCGTAGGCTCTGAAACTCGGTCGAAATTTGTTTTCGTCCAATAAGAGTTTGTAGTAATGTTGCGGAATGGGACTTTTCCAGCGCAACACGAATATGATGATTATAACCCCGTAGTACCCGTTGGGTTATAAAAATCACATGAAATTATTTTTCGTCCATGAAGACTTTGTAGGGATGTTGCGGAATCGGAAATTTCCCGCGCAACACGAATCTGATGATTATAACCCCGTCGAACCCGTAGATTCTGAAAATCAATCGAAATTTGCTTTCGTCTCATAAGACTTCGTAGCGATGTTACGAAATGGAAAATTTCCCGTGCAACACATATATGATGATAATAATCCCGTAGTACCCTAACGTTCTGAAAATCCGTCGAATTCTGCTTTCGACTCATAAGACTTTGTAGCGATGTTACGGAATCGGAAATTTCCCCCGCAACACGAATACGATATTATAACCCCGTAGAACCCGTTGGGTTCTAAAAATCAGATGAAATTATTTTTCGTCCATGAAGACTTTGTAAGGATGTTGCGGAATCGGAAATTTTCCGCGAAACACGAAAATGATGATTATAACCCCATACTCTCGTCAGGTTCTAAAAATCAGATGAAATTATTGTTACGTTCAATAAGAATTTGTCGAGAGCTAGCAGAATCGGAAATTCCCCGGGGAACATGTATATTATGATAATAATCCCGTAGTACCCTTAGGTTCTGAAAATCGGTCGAAATTTGTTTTCGTCCAATAAGACTTTGTAGTAATGTTGGGGAATCAGACATTTCCAGCGCAACACGAATATGATGATGATAACCCCCTAGAACCCATTGGGTTCTAAAAATCAGATGAAATTATTTTTCGTCCATGAAGACTTTGTAGGGATGTTGCGGAATCGGATATTTCCCGCGCAACGCGAATATGATGATTATAACCCCGTCGAACCCGTAGATTCTGAAAATCAATGGAAATTGGCTTTCGTCTCATAAGACTTCGTAGCGATGTTACGAAATGGAAAATTTCCCGCGCAACACGAATATGATAATAATAATCCCGTAGTACCCGTAGGCTCTGAAACTCGGTCGAAATTTGTTTTCGTCCAATAAGAGTTTGTAGTAATGTTGCGGAATGGGACTTTTCCAGCGCAACACGAATATGATGATTATAACCCCGTAGTACCCGTTGGGTTATAAAAATCACATGAAATTATTTTTCGTCCATGAAGACTTTGTAAGGATGTTGCGAAATCGGAAATTTTCCGCGAAACACGAATATGATGATTATAACCCCATACTCTCGTCAGGTTCTAAAAATCAGATGAAATTATTGTTACGTTCAATAAGAATTTGTCGAGAGCTAGCAGAATCGGAAATTCCCCGGGCAACACGTATATTATGATAATAATCCCGTAGTACCCTTAGGTTCTGAAAATCGGTAGAAATTTGTTTTCGTCCAATAAGACTTTGTAGTAATGTTGCGGAATCAGAAATTTCCAGCGCAACACGAATATGATGATAATTATCGCGTAGTACCCGTAGATTCTGTAAATCAGTCGAAGTTTGTTTTCGTCCAACAAGACTTTATAGCAATGTTGCGGAATCGGAAATTTCCCGCGCAACATGAATATGATGATTATACTCCCGTACTACCCTTAGGTTCTGAAAATCAGTCGAAATTTGCTTTCGGCTGATAACACTTCGTAGCGATGTTACGAAATGGAAAATTTCCCGCGCAACACGAATATGATAATAATAATCGCGTCGTACCCGTATATTCTGAAGATCAGTCGAATTTTGTTTTCGTCCAATAAGACTTTGTAGCAATGTTGCAGAATCGGACATTTCCAGCGCAACACGAATATGATGATTATAACCCCGTCGAACCCGTAGATTCTGAAAATCAATCGAAATTTGCTTTCGTCTCATTAGACTTCGTAGCGATGTTACGAAATGGAAAATTTCCCGCGCAACACATATATGATGATAATAATCCCGTAGTACCCTTAGGTTCTGAAAATCGGTCGAAATTTGTTTTCGTCCAATAAGACTTTGTAGTAATGTTGCGGAATCAGAAATTTTCCAGCGCAACACGAATATGATTATTATAAGCCCGTAGAACCCGTTGGGTTCTAAAAATCAGATGAAATTATTTTTCGTCCATAAAGACTTTGTAGGGATGTTGCGGAATCGGAAATTTCCCGCGCAACACGAATATGATGATTATAACCCCGTCGAACCCGTAGATTCTAAAAATCAATAGAAATTTGCTTTCGTCTCATAAGACTTCGTAGCGATGTTACGAAATGGAAAATTTCCCGCGCAACACATATATGATGATAATAATCCCGTAGTACCCTTAGGTTCTGAAAATCGGTCGAAATTTGTTTTCGTCCAATAAGACTTTGTAGTAATGTTGTGGAATCAGAAATTTCCAGCGCAACACGAATATGATGATTATAACCCCGTAGAACCCGTTGGGTTCTAAAAATCAGATGAAATTATTTTTCGTCCATGAAGACTTTGTAGGGATGTTGCGGAATCGGAAATTTCCCGCGCAACACGAATATGATGATTATAACCCCCTAGTATCCGTAGATTCTGATAATCGGTCGAAATTTGTTTTCGTCCCATAAGACTTTGTAGCAATTTTGCAGAATCGGAAATTTGCCGCGCAACACGAATATGATGATTATAATCCCATAGTATCCTTAGGTTCTGAAAATCGGTCGAAATTTGTTTTCGTCCAAAAAGAGTTTGTAAGGATGTTGCGGAATCGGAAAATTCGCGCGCAACACGAATATGATGATTATACTCCCGTACTACCCTTAGGTTCTGAAACTCAGTCGAAATTTGCTTTTGGCTCATAAGACTTCGTAGCGATGTTACGAAATGGAAAATATCCCGCGCAACACGAATATGGTAATAATAACCCCGTCGAACCCGTAGATTCTGAAAATCAATCGAAATTTGCTTTCGTCTCATAAGACTTCGTAGCGATGTTACGAAATGGAAAATTTCCCGCGCAACACGAATACGATGATTATAACCCCGCAGTACCCGTTGGGTTCTAAAAATCACATGAAATTATTTTTCGTCCATGAAGACTTTGTAGGGATGTTGCGGAATCGGAAATTTCCCGCGCAACACGAATATGATGATTATAACCCCGTCGACCCCGTAGATTCTGAAAATCAATCGAACTTTGCTTTCGTTTCATAAGACTTCGTAGGAATCTTGCGGAATCGGAAATTTTCCGTGCAACACGAATATGATAATAATAATCCCGTAGTACCCGTAGGCTCTGAAACTCGGTCGAAATTTGTTTTCGTCCAATAAGAGTTTGTAGTAATGTTGCGGAATGGGACATTTCCAGCGCAACACGAATATGATGATTATAACCCCGTAGTACCCGTTGGGTTCTAAAAATCACATGAAATTATTTTTCGTCCATGAAGACTTTGTAGGGATGTTGCGGAATCGGAAATTTCTCGCGCAACACGAATATGATGATTATAACCCCGTCGAACCCGTAGATTCTGAAAATCAATCGAAATTTGCTTTCGTCTCATAAGACTTCGTAGCGATGTTACGAAATGGAAAATTTCCCGTGCAACACATATATGATGATAATAATCCCGTAGTACCCTAACGTTCTGAAAATCCGTCGAATTCTGCTTTCGACTCATAAGACTTTGTAGCGATGTTACGGAATCGGAAATTTCCCCCGCAACACGAATACGATATTATAACCCCGTAGAACCCGTTGGGTTCTAAAAATCAGGTGAAATTATTTTTCGTCCATGAAGACTTTGTAGGGATGTTGCGGAATCGGAAATTTCCCGCGCAACACGAATATGATGAATATAACCCCGTCGAACCCGTAGATTCTGAAAATCAATCGAAATTTGCTTTCGCCTCATAAGACTTCGTAGCGATGTTACGAAATGGAAAATTGTCCGCGCAACACGAATATGATGACAATAATCGTGTAGTACCCATAGATTCTGAAAATCAATCGAATTTTGCTTTCGTCTCATTAGACGTTGTAGCGATGTTACGAAATCGAAAATTTCCCGCGCAACACGAATATGATGACAACAATCGCGTACTACCCGTAGATTCTCAAAATCGGTCGCAATTTGTTTTCGTCCAAAAAGAGTTTGTAAGGATGTTGCGGAATCGGAAATTTTCCGCGAAACACGAATATGATGATTATAACCCCATACTCTCGTCAGGTTCTAAAAATCAGATGAAATTATTGTTACGTTCAATAAGAATTTGTCGAGAGCTAGCAGAATCGGAAATTCCCCGGGCAACACGTATATTATGATAATAATCCCGTAGTACCCTTTGGTTCTGAAAATCGGTCGAAATTTGTTTTCGTCCAATAAGACTTTGTAGCGATGTTACGAAATGGAAAATTGTCCGCACAACACGAATATGATGACAATAATCGTGTAGTACCCGTAGATTCTGAAAATCTATCGAATTTTCCTATCGTCTCATAAGACTTTATAGCGATGTTACGAAATCGAAAAGTTCCCGCGCAACACGAATATGATGACAACAATCGCGTACTACCCGTCGATTCTCAAAGTCGGTCGAAATTTGTTTTCGTCCAATAAGACTTTGTAGCAATGTTGCAGAATCGGAAATTTCCCGCGAAACACGAATATGATGATTATAACCCCCTAGTACCCGTAGATTCTGATAATCGGTCGAAATTTGTTTTCGTCCCATAAGACTTTGTAGCAATGTTGCAGAATCGGAAATTTCCCGCGTAACACGAATATGATGATTATGACCCAATACTCTCGTCAGGTTCTAAAAATCGGATGAAATTATTTTTACGTTCAATAAGAATTTGTCAAGAGCTAGCAGAATCGGAAATTCCCCGGGCAGCACGAATATGATGATAATAATCCCGTAGTACCCGTAGGCTCTGAAAATCGATCGAAATTTGTTTTCGTCCAACAAGACTTCGTAGCGATGTTACGAAATGGAAAATTTCCCGCGCAACACATATATGATGATAATAATCCCGTAGTACCCTTAGGTTCTTAAAATCGGTCGAAATTAGTTTTCGTCCAATAAGACTTTGTAGTAATGTTGGAGAATCAGAAATTTCCAGCGCAACACGAATATGATGATTATAACCCCGTAGAACCCGTTGGGTTCTAAAAATCAGATGAAATTATTTTTCGTCCATGAAGACTTTGTAAGGATGTTGCGGAATCGGAAATTTTCCGCGAAACACGAATATGATGATTATAACCCCATACTTTCGTCAGGTTCTAAAAATCGGATGAAATTACTTTTACGTTCAATAAGAATTTGTCGAGAGCTAGCAGAATCGAAAATTCCCCGGGCAACACGAATATGATGATAATAATCCCGTAGTACCCGTAGGCTCTGAAAATCGATCGAAATTTGTTTTCGGCCAACAAGACTTTGTAGCAAAGTTGCGAAATCGGAAATTTCCCGCGCAACACGAATATGATGATTATAATCCCATAGTATCCTTAGGTTCTGAAAATCGGTCGAAATTTGTTTTTGTCCAAAAAGAGTTTGTAAGGGTGTTGCGGAATCGGAAAATTCGCGCGCAACACGAATATGATGATTATAACCCCGTCGAACCCGTAGATTCTGAAAATCAATCGAAACTTGCTTTCGTCTCATAAGACTTCGTAGCGATGTTACGAAATGGAAAATTTCCCGCGCAACACGAATATGATAATAATAATCGCGTCGTACCCGTATATTCTGAAGATCAGTCGAATTTTGTTTTCGTTCAATAAGACTTTGTAGCAATGTTGCGGAATCGGAAATTTCCCGCGCAACATGAATATGATGATTATACTCCCGTACTACACTTAGGTTCTGAAAATCAGATGAAATTATTTTTCGTCCATGAAGACTTTGTAAGGATGTTGCGGAATCGGAAATTTTCCGCGAAACACGAAAATGATGATAATAATCCCGTAGTACCCGTAGGCTCTGAAACTCGGTCGAAATTTGTTTTCGTCCAATAAGAGTTTGTAGTAATGTTGCGGAATGGGACATTTCCAGCGCAACACGAATATGATGATTATAACCCCGTAGTACCCGTTGGGTTATAAAAATCACATGAAATTATTGTTCGTCCATGAAGACTTTGTAAGGATGTTGCGGAATCGGAAATTTTCCGCGAAACACGAATATGATGATTATCACCCCATACTCTCGTCAGGTTCTAAAAATCAGATGAAATTATTGTTACGTTCAATAAGAATTTGTCGAGAGCTAGCAGAATCGGAAATTCCCCGGGCAACACGTATATTATGATAATAATTCCGTAGTACCCTTAGGTTCTGAAAATCGGTCGAAATTTGTTTTCGTCCAATAAGACGTTGTAGTAATGTTGCGGAATCAGCAATTTCCAGCGCAACACGAATATGATGATTATAACCCCGTAGAACCCGTTGGGTTCGTAAAATCAGATGAAATTTGTTTTCGTCCATGAAGACTTTGTAGGGATGTTGCGGAATTGGAAATTTCCCGCGCAACACGAATATGATGATTATAACCGCGTCGAACCGGTAGATTCTGAAAATCACTCGAAATTTGCTTTCGTCTCATAAGACTTCGTAGGGATGTTGCGGAATCGGAAATTTTCCGCGCAACACGTATATGATGATAATAATCCCGTAGTACCCTTAGGTTCTGAAAATTGGTCGAAATTTGTTTTCGTCCAATAAGACTTTGTAGTAATGTTGCGGAACCAGAAATTTCCAGCGCAACACGAATATGATGATTATAACCCCGTAGAACCCGTTGGGTTCTAAAAATCAGATGAAATTATTTTTCGTCCATGAACACTTTGTAGGGATGTTGCAGAATCGGAAATTTCCCGCGCAACACGAATATGATGATTATAACCCCGTCGACCCCGTAGATTCTGAAAATCAATCGAACTTTGCTTTCGTTTCATAAGACTTCGTAGGAATCTTGCGGAATCGGAAATTTTCCGTGCAACACGAATATGATAATAATAATCCCGTAGTACCCGTAGGCTCTGAAACTCGGTCGAAATTTGTTTTCGTCCAATAAGAGTTTGTAGTAATGTTGCGGAATGGGACATTTCCAGCGCAACACGAATATGATGATTATAACCCCGTAGTACCCGTTGGGTTCTAAAAATCACATGAAATTATTTTTCGTCCATGAAGACTTTGTAGGGATGTTGCGGAATCGGAAATTTCTCGCGCAACACGAATATGATGATTATAACCCCGTCGAACCCGTAGATTCTGAAAATCAATGGAAATTGGCTTTCGTCTCATAAGACTTCGTAGCGATGTTACGAAATGGAAAATTTCCCGCGCAACACGAATATGATAATAATAATCCCGTAGTACCCGTAGGCTCTGAAACTCGGTCGAAATTTGTTTTCGTCCAATAAGAGTTTGTAGTAATGTTGCGGAATGGGACTTTTCCAGCGCAACACGAATATGATGATTATAACCCCGTAGTACCCGTTGGGTTCTAAAAATCACATGAAATTATTTTTCGTCCATGAAGACTTTGTAGGGATGTTGCGGAATCGGAAATTTCTCGCGCAACACGAATATGATGATTATAACCCCGTCGAACCCGTAGATTCTGAAAATCAATGGAAATTGGCTTTCGTCTCATAAGACTTCGTAGCGATGTTACGAAATGGAAAATTTCCCGCGCAACACGAATATGATAATAATAATCCCGTAGTACCCGTAGGCTCTGAAACTCGGTCGAAATTTGTTTTCGTCCAATAAGAGTTTGTAGTAATGTTGCGGAATGGGACTTTTCCAGCGCAACACGAATATGATGATTATAACCCCGTAGTACCCGTTGGGTTATAAAAATCACATGAAATTATTTTTCGTCCATGAAGACTTTGTAGGGATGTTGCGGAATCGGAAATTTCCCGCGCAACACGAATCTGATGATTATAACCCCGTCGAACCCGTAGATTCTGAAAATCAATCGAAATTTGCTTTCGTCTCATAAGACTTCGTAGCGATGTTACGAAATGGAAAATTTCCCGCGCAACACGAATATGATAATAATAATCCCGTAGTACCCGTAGGCTCTGAAACTCGGTCGAAATTTGTTTTCGTCCAATAAGAGTTTGTAGTAATGTTGCGGAATGGGACTTTTCCAGCGCAACACGAATATGATGATTATAACCCCGTAGTACCCGTTGGGTTAT
Source organism: Netelia virgata (assembly GCA_951802705.1). Lineage (NCBI taxonomy): Eukaryota > Metazoa > Arthropoda > Insecta > Hymenoptera > Ichneumonidae > Netelia > Netelia virgata. The sequence goes on along the minus strand of OX637863.1, from coordinate 14,432,899 downwards.
AAAAATCACATGAAATTATTTTTCGTCCATGAAGACTTTGTAAGGATGTTGCGAAATCGGAAATTTTCCGCGAAACACGAATATGATGATTATAACCCCATACTCTCGTCAGGTTCTAAAAATCAGATGAAGTTATTGTTACGTTCAATAAGAATTTGTCGAGAGCTAGCAGAATCGGAAATTCCCCGGGCAACACGTATATTATGATAATAATCCCGTAGTACCCTTAGGTTCTGAAAATCGGTAGAAATTTGTTTTCGTCCAATAAGACTTTGTAGTAATGTTGCGGAATCAGAAATTTCCAGCGCAACACGAATATGATGATAATTATCGCGTAGTACCCGTAGATTCTGTAAATCAGTCGAAGTTTGTTTTCGTCCAACAAGACTTTATAGCAATGTTGCGGAATCGGAAATTTCCCGCGCAACATGAATATGATGATTATACTCCCGTACTACCCTTAGGTTCTGAAAATCAGTCGAAATTTGCTTTCGGCTGATAACACTTCGTAGCGATGTTACGAAATGGAAAATTTCCCGCGCAACACGAATATGATAATAATAATCGCGTCGTACCCGTATATTCTGAAGATCAGTCGAATTTTGTTTTCGTCCAATAAGACTTTGTAGCAATGTTGCAGAATCGGACATTTCCAGCGCAACACGAATATGATGATTATAACCCCGTCGAACCCGTAGATTCTGAAAATCAATCGAAATTTGCTTTCGTCTCATTAGACTTCGTAGCGATGTTACGAAATGGAAAATTTCCCGCGCAACACATATATGATGATAATAATCCCGTAGTACCCTTAGGTTCTGAAAATCGGTCGAAATTTGTTTTCGTCCAATAAGACTTTGTAGTAATGTTGCGGAATCAGAAATTTTCCAGCGCAACACGAATATGATTATTATAAGCCCGTAGAACCCGTTGGGTTCTAAAAATCAGATGAAATTATTTTTCGTCCATAAAGACTTTGTAGGGATGTTGCGGAATCGGAAATTTCCCGCGCAACACGAATATGATGATTATAACCCCGTCGAACCCGTAGATTCTAAAAATCAATAGAAATTTGCTTTCGTCTCATAAGACTTCGTAGCGATGTTACGAAATGGAAAATTTCCCGCGCAACACATATATGATGATAATAATCCCGTAGTACCCTTAGGTTCTGAAAATCGGTCGAAATTTGTTTTCGTCCAATAAGACTTTGTAGTAATGTTGTGGAATCAGAAATTTCCAGCGCAACACGAATATGATGATTATAACCCCGTAGAACCCGTTGGGTTCTAAAAATCAGATGAAATTATTTTTCGTCCATGAAGACTTTGTAGGGATGTTGCGGAATCGGAAATTTCCCGCGCAACACGAATATGATGATTATAACCCCCTAGTATCCGTAGATTCTGATAATCGGTCGAAATTTGTTTTCGTCCCATAAGACTTTGTAGCAATTTTGCAGAATCGGAAATTTCCCGCGCAACACGAATATGATGATTATAATCCCATAGTATCCTTAGGTTCTGAAAATCGGTCGAAATTTGTTTTCGTCCAAAAAGAGTTTGTAAGGATGTTGCGGAATCGGAAAATTCGCGCGCAACACGAATATGATGATTATACTCCCGTACTACCCTTAGGTTCTGAAACTCAGTCGAAATTTGCTTTTGGCTCATAAGACTTCGTAGCGATGTTACGAAATGGAAAATATCCCGCGCAACACGAATATGGTAATAATAACCCCGTCGAACCCGTAGATTCTGAAAATCAATCGAAATTTGCTTTCGTCTCATAAGACTTCGTAGCGATGTTACGAAATGGAAAATTTCCCGCGCAACACGAATATGATAATAATAATCGCGTCGTACCCGTATATTCTGAAGATCAGTCGAATTTTGTTTTCGTTCAATAAGACTTTGTAGCAATGTTGCGGAATCGGAAATTTCCCGCGCAACATGAATATGATGATTATACTCCCGTACTACACTTAGGTTCTGAAAATCAGATGAAATTATTTTTCGTCCATGAAGACTTTGTAAGGATGTTGCGGAATCGGAAATTTTCCGCGAAACACGAAAATGATGATAATAATCCCGTAGTACCCGTAGGCTCTGAAACTCGGTCGAAATTTGTTTTCGTCCAATAAGAGTTTGTAGTAATGTTGCGGAATGGGACATTTCCAGCGCAACACGAATATGATGATTATAACCCCGTAGTACCCGTTGGGTTATAAAAATCACATGAAATTATTGTTCGTCCATGAAGACTTTGTAAGGATGTTGCGGAATCGGAAATTTTCCGCGAAACACGAATATGATGATTATCACCCCATACTCTCGTCAGGTTCTAAAAATCAGATGAAATTATTGTTACGTTCAATAAGAATTTGTCGAGAGCTAGCAGAATCGGAAATTCCCCGGGCAACACGTATATTATGATAATAATTCCGTAGTACCCTTAGGTTCTGAAAATCGGTCGAAATTTGTTTTCGTCCAATAAGACGTTGTAGTAATGTTGCGGAATCAGCAATTTCCAGCGCAACACGAATATGATGATTATAACCCCGTAGAACCCGTTGGGTTCGTAAAATCAGATGAAATTTGTTTTCGTCCATGAAGACTTTGTAGGGATGTTGCGGAATTGGAAATTTCCCGCGCAACACGAATATGATGATTATAACCGCGTCGAACCGGTAGATTCTGAAAATCACTCGAAATTTGCTTTCGTCTCATAAGACTTCGTAGGGATGTTGCGGAATCGGAAATTTTCCGCGCAACACGTATATGATGATAATAATCCCGTAGTACCCTTAGGTTCTGAAAATTGGTCGAAATTTGTTTTCGTCCAATAAGACTTTGTAGTAATGTTGCGGAACCAGAAATTTCCAGCGCAACACGAATATGATGATTATAACCCCGTAGAACCCGTTGGGTTCTAAAAATCAGATGAAATTATTTTTCGTCCATGAACACTTTGTAGGGATGTTGCAGAATCGGAAATTTCCCGCGCAACACGAATATGATGATTATAACCCCGTCGACCCCGTAGATTCTGAAAATCAATCGAACTTTGCTTTCGTTTCATAAGACTTCGTAGGAATCTTGCGGAATCGGAAATTTTCCGTGCAACACGAATATGATAATAATAATCCCGTAGTACCCGTAGGCTCTGAAACTCGGTCGAAATTTGTTTTCGTCCAATAAGAGTTTGTAGTAATGTTGCGGAATGGGACATTTCCAGCGCAACACGAATATGATGATTATAACCCCGTAGTACCCGTTGGGTTCTAAAAATCACATGAAATTATTTTTCGTCCATGAAGACTTTGTAGGGATGTTGCGGAATCGGAAATTTCTCGCGCAACACGAATATGATGATTATAACCCCGTCGAACCCGTAGATTCTGAAAATCAATGGAAATTGGCTTTCGTCTCATAAGACTTCGTAGCGATGTTACGAAATGGAAAATTTCCCGCGCAACACGAATATGATAATAATAATCCCGTAGTACCCGTAGGCTCTGAAACTCGGTCGAAATTTGTTTTCGTCCAATAAGAGTTTGTAGTAATGTTGCGGAATGGGACTTTTCCAGCGCAACACGAATATGATGATTATAACCCCGTAGTACCCGTTGGGTTCTAAAAATCACATGAAATTATTTTTCGTCCATGAAGACTTTGTAGGGATGTTGCGGAATCGGAAATTTCTCGCGCAACACGAATATGATGATTATAACCCCGTCGAACCCGTAGATTCTGAAAATCAATGGAAATTGGCTTTCGTCTCATAAGACTTCGTAGCGATGTTACGAAATGGAAAATTTCCCGCGCAACACGAATATGATAATAATAATCCCGTAGTACCCGTAGGCTCTGAAACTCGGTCGAAATTTGTTTTCGTCCAATAAGAGTTTGTAGTAATGTTGCGGAATGGGACTTTTCCAGCGCAACACGAATATGATGATTATAACCCCGTAGTACCCGTTGGGTTATAAAAATCACATGAAATTATTTTTCGTCCATGAAGACTTTGTAGGGATGTTGCGGAATCGGAAATTTCCCGCGCAACACGAATCTGATGATTATAACCCCGTCGAACCCGTAGATTCTGAAAATCAATCGAAATTTGCTTTCGTCTCATAAGACTTCGTAGCGATGTTACGAAATGGAAAATTTCCCGCGCAACACGAATATGATAATAATAATCCCGTAGTACCCGTAGGCTCTGAAACTCGGTCGAAATTTGTTTTCGTCCAATAAGAGTTTGTAGTAATGTTGCGGAATGGGACTTTTCCAGCGCAACACGAATATGATGATTATAACCCCGTAGTACCCGTTGGGTTATAAAAATCACATGAAATTATTTTTCGTCCATGAAGACTTTGTAAGGATGTTGCGAAATCGGAAATTTTCCGCGAAACACGAATATGATGATTATAACCCCATACTCTCGTCAGGTTCTAAAAATCAGATGAAGTTATTGTTACGTTCAATAAGAATTTGTCGAGAGCTAGCAGAATCGGAAATTCCCCGGGCAACACGTATATTATGATAATAATCCCGTAGTACCCTTAGGTTCTGAAAATCGGTAGAAATTTGTTTTCGTCCAATAAGACTTTGTAGTAATGTTGCGGAATCAGAAATTTCCAGCGCAACACGAATATGATGATAATTATCGCGTAGTACCCGTAGATTCTGTAAATCAGTCGAAGTTTGTTTTCGTCCAACAAGACTTTATAGCAATGTTGCGGAATCGGAAATTTCCCGCGCAACATGAATATGATGATTATACTCCCGTACTACCCTTAGGTTCTGAAAATCAGTCGAAATTTGCTTTCGGCTGATAACACTTCGTAGCGATGTTACGAAATGGAAAATTTCCCGCGCAACACGAATATGATAATAATAATCGCGTCGTACCCGTATATTCTGAAGATCAGTCGAATTTTGTTTTCGTCCAATAAGACTTTGTAGCAATGTTGCAGAATCGGACATTTCCAGCGCAACACGAATATGATGATTATAACCCCGTCGAACCCGTCGATTCTGAAAATCAATCGAAATTTGCTTTCGTCTCATTAGACTTCGTAGCGATGTTACGAAATGGAAAATTTCCCGCGCAACACATATATGATGATAATAATCCCGTAGTACCCTTAGGTTCTGAAAATCGGTCGAAATTTGTTTTCGTCCAATAAGACTTTGTAGTAATGTTGCGGAATCAGAAATTTTCCAGCGCAACACGAATATGATTATTATAAGCCCGTAGAACCCGTTGGGTTCTAAAAATCAGATGAAATTATTTTTCGTCCATAAAGACTTTGTAGGGATGTTGCGGAATCGGAAATTTCCCGCGCAACACGAATATGATGATTATAACCCCGTCGAACCCGTAGATTCTAAAAATCAATAGAAATTTGCTTTCGTCTCATAAGACTTCGTAGCGATGTTACGAAATGGAAAATTTCCCGCGCAACACATATATGATGATAATAATCCCGTAGTACCCTTAGGTTCTGAAAATCGGTCGAAATTTGTTTTCGTCCAATAAGACTTTGTAGTAATGTTGTGGAATCAGAAATTTCCAGCGCAACACGAATATGATGATTATAACCCCGTAGAACCCGTTGGGTTCTAAAAATCAGATGAAATTATTTTTCGTCCATGAAGACTTTGTAGGGATGTTGCGGAATCGGAAATTTCCCGCGCAACACGAATATGATGATTATAACCCCCTAGTATCCGTAGATTCTGATAATCGGTCGAAATTTGTTTTCGTCCCATAAGACTTTGTAGCAATTTTGCAGAATCGGAAATTTCCCGCGCAACACGAATATGATGATTATAATCCCATAGTATCCTTAGGTTCTGAAAATCGGTCGAAATTTGTTTTCGTCCAAAAAGAGTTTGTAAGGATGTTGCGGAATCGGAAAATTCGCGCGCAACACGAATATGATGATTATACTCCCGTACTACCCTTAGGTTCTGAAACTCAGTCGAAATTTGCTTTTGGCTCATAAGACTTCGTAGCGATGTTACGAAATGGAAAATATCCCGCGCAACACGAATATGGTAATAATAACCCCGTCGAACCCGTAGATTCTGAAAATCAATCGAAATTTGCTTTCGTCTCATAAGACTTCGTAGCGATGTTACGAAATGGAAAATTTCCCGCGCAACACGAATACGATGATTATAACCCCGCAGTACCCGTTGGGTTCTAAAAATCACATGAAATTATTTTTCGTCCATGAAGACTTTGTAGGGATGTTGCGGAATCGGAAATTTCCCGCGCAACACGAATATGATGATTATAACCCCGTCGACCCCGTAGATTCTGAAAATCAATCGAACTTTGCTTTCGTTTCATAAGACTTCGTAGGAATCTTGCGGAATCGGAAATTTTCCGTGCAACACGAATATGATAATAATAATCCCGTAGTACCCGTAGGCTCTGAAACTCGGTCGAAATTTGTTTTCGTCCAATAAGAGTTTGTAGTAATGTTGCGGAATGGGACATTTCCAGCGCAACACGAATATGATGATTATAACCCCGTAGTACCCGTTGGGTTCTAAAAATCACATGAAATTATTTTTCGTCCATGAAGACTTTGTAGGGATGTTGCGGAATCGGAAATTTCTCGCGCAACACGAATATGATGATTATAACCCCGTCGAACCCGTAGATTCTGAAAATCAATCGAAATTTGCTTTCGTCTCATAAGACTTCGTAGCGATGTTACGAAATGGAAAATTTCCCGTGCAACACATATATGATGATAATAATCCCGTAGTACCCTAACGTTCTGAAAATCCGTCGAATTCTGCTTTCGACTCATAAGACTTTGTAGCGATGTTACGGAATCGGAAATTTCCCCCGCAACACGAATACGATATTATAACCCCGTAGAACCCGTTGGGTTCTAAAAATCAGGTGAAATTATTTTTCGTCCATGAAGACTTTGTAGGGATGTTGCGGAATCGGAAATTTCCCGCGCAACACGAATATGATGAATATAACCCCGTCGAACCCGTAGATTCTGAAAATCAATCGAAATTTGCTTTCGCCTCATAAGACTTCGTAGCGATGTTACGAAATGGAAAATTGTCCGCGCAACACGAATATGATGACAATAATCGTGTAGTACCCATAGATTCTGAAAATCAATCGAATTTTGCTTTCGTCTCATTAGACGTTGTAGCGATGTTACGAAATCGAAAATTTCCCGCGCAACACGAATATGATGACAACAATCGCGTACTACCCGTAGATTCTCAAAATCGGTCGCAATTTGTTTTCGTCCAAAAAGAGTTTGTAAGGATGTTGCGGAATCGGACATTTTCCGCGAAACACGAATATGATGATTATAACCCCATACTCTCGTCAGGTTCTAAAAATCAGATGAAATTATTGTTACGTTCAATAAGAATTTGTCGAGAGCTAGCAGAATCGGAAATTCCCCGGGCAACACGTATATTATGATAATAATCCCGTAGTACCCTTTGGTTCTGAAAATCGGTCGAAATTTGTTTTCGTCCAATAAGACTTTGTAGCGATGTTACGAAATGGAAAATTGTCCGCACAACACGAATATGATGACAATAATCGTGTAGTACCCGTAGATTCTGAAAATCAATCGAATTTTCCTATCGTCTCATAAGACTTTATAGCGATGTTACGAAATCGAAAAGTTCCCGCGCAACACGAATATGATGACAACAATCGCGTACTACCCGTCGATTCTCAAAGTCGGTCGAAATTTGTTTTCGTCCAATAAGACTTTGTAGCAATGTTGCAGAATCGGAAATTTCCCGCGAAACACGAATATGATGATTATAACCCCCTAGTACCCGTAGATTCTGATAATCGGTCGAAATTTGTTTTCGTCCCATAAGACTTTGTAGCAATGTTGCAGAATCGGAAATTTCCCGCGTAACACGAATATGATGATTATGACCCAATACTCTCGTCAGGTTCTAAAAATCGGATGAAATTATTTTTACGTTCAATAAGAATTTGTCAAGAGCTAGCAGAATCGGAAATTCCCCGGGCAGCACGAATATGATGATAATAATCCCGTAGTACCCGTAGGCTCTGAAAATCGATCGAAATTTGTTTTCGTCCAACAAGACTTCGTAGCGATGTTACGAAATGGAAAATTTCCCGCGCAACACATATATGATGATAATAATCCCGTAGTACCCTTAGGTTCTTAAAATCGGTCGAAATTAGTTTTCGTCCAATAAGACTTTGTAGTAATGTTGGAGAATCAGAAATTTCCAGCGCAACACGAATATGATGATTATAACCCCGTAGAACCCGTTGGGTTCTAAAAATCAGATGAAATTATTTTTCGTCCATGAAGACTTTGTAAGGATGTTGCGGAATCGGAAATTTTCCGCGAAACACGAATATGATGATTATAACCCCATACTTTCGTCAGGTTCTAAAAATCGGATGAAATTACTTTTACGTTCAATAAGAATTTGTCGAGAGCTAGCAGAATCGAAAATTCCCCGGGCAACACGAATATGATGATAATAATCCCGTAGTACCCGTAGGCTCTGAAAATCGATCGAAATTTGTTTTCGGCCAACAAGACTTTGTAGCAAAGTTGCGAAATCGGAAATTTCCCGCGCAACACGAATATGATGATTATAATCCCATAGTATCCTTAGGTTCTGAAAATCGGTCGAAATTTGTTTTTGTCCAAAAAGAGTTTGTAAGGGTGTTGCGGAATCGGAAAATTCGCGCGCAACACGAATATGATGATTATAACCCCGTCGAACCCGTAGATTCTGAAAATCAATCGAAACTTGCTTTCGTCTCATAAGACTTCGTAGCGATGTTACGAAATGGAAAATTTCCCGCGCAACACGAATATGATAATAATAATCGCGTCGTACCCGTATATTCTGAAGATCAGTCGAATTTTGTTTTCGTTCAATAAGACTTTGTAGCAATGTTGCGGAATCGGAAATTTCCCGCGCAACATGAATATGATGATTATACTCCCGTACTACACTTAGGTTCTGAAAATCAGATGAAATTATTTTTCGTCCATGAAGACTTTGTAAGGATGTTGCGGAATCGGAAATTTTCCGCGAAACACGAAAATGATGATAATAATCCCGTAGTACCCGTAGGCTCTGAAACTCGGTCGAAATTTGTTTTCGGCCAATAAGAGTTTGTAGTAATGTTGCGGAATGGGACATTTCCAGCGCAACACGAATATGATGATTATAACCCCGTAGTACCCGTTGGGTTATAAAAATCACATGAAATTATTGTTCGTCCATGAAGACTTTGTAAGGATGTTGCGGAATCGGAAATTTTCCGCGAAACACGAATATGATGATTATCACCCCATACTCTCGTCAGGTTCTAAAAATCAGATGAAATTATTGTTACGTTCAATAAGAATTTGTCGAGAGCTAGCAGAATCGGAAATTCCCCGGGCAACACGTATATTATGATAATAATTCCGTAGTACCCTTAGGTTCTGAAAATCGGTCGAAATTTGTTTTCGTCCAATAAGACGTTGTAGTAATGTTGCGGAATCAGCAATTTCCAGCGCAACACGAATATGATGATTATAACCCCGTAGAACCCGTTGGGTTCGTAAAATCAGATGAAATTTGTTTTCGTCCATGAAGACTTTGTAGGGATGTTGCGGAATTGGAAATTTCCCGCGCAACACGAATATGATGATTATAACCGCGTCGAACCGGTAGATTCTGAAAATCACTCGAAATTTGCTTTCGTCTCATAAGACTTCGTAGGGATGTTGCGGAATCGGAAATTTTCCGCGCAACACGTATATGATGATAATAATCCCGTAGTACCCTTAGGTTCTGAAAATTGGTCGAAATTTGTTTTCGTCCAATAAGACTTTGTAGTAATGTTGCGGAACCAGAAATTTCCAGCGCAACACGAATATGATGATTATAACCCCGTAGAACCCGTTGGGTTCTAAAAATCAGATGAAATTATTTTTCGTCCATGAACACTTTGTAGGGATGTTGCAGAATCGGAAATTTCCCGCGTAACACGAATATGATGATTATGACCCCATACTCTCGTCAGGTTCTAAAAATCGGATGAAATTATTTTTCGTCCAAAAAGAGTTTGTAAGGATGTTGCGGAATCGGAAATTTCCCGCGCAACACGAATATGATGATTATACTCCCGTACTACCCTTAGGTTCTGAAAATCAGTCGAAATTTGCTTTCGGTTCATAAGACTTCGTAGCGATGTTACGAAATGGAAAATTTCCCGCGCAACACATATATGATGATAATAATCCCGTAGTACCCTTAGGCTCTGAAACTCGGTCGAAATTTGTTTTCGTCCAATAAGAGTTTGTAGTAATGTTGCGGAATGGGACATTTCCAGCGCAACACGAATATGATGATTGTAACCCCGTAGTACCCGTTGGGTTCTAAAAATCACATGAAATTATTTTTCGTCCATGAAGACTTTGTAGGGATGATGCGGAATCGGAAATTTCCCGCGCAACACGAATATGATGATTATAACCCCGTCGAACCCGTAGATTCTGATAATCAATCGAAATTTGCTTTCGTCTCATAAGACTTCGTAGCGATGTTACGAAATGGAAATTTCCCCCGCAACACGAATATGATATTATAACCCCGTAGAACCCGTTGGGTTCTAAAAATCAGATGAATTTATTTTTCGTCCATGAAGACTTTGTAGGGATGATGCGGAATGGAAAATTTCCCGCGCAACACGGATATGATGATAATAATCCCGTAGTACCCTTAGGTTCTGAAAATCGGTCGAAATTTGTTTTCGTCCAATAAGACTTTGTAGCAATGTTGCAGAATCGGAAATTTCCCGCGAAACACGAATATGATGATTATAACCCCCTAGTACCCGTAGATTCTGATAATCGGTCGAAATTTGTTTTCGTCCCATAAGACTTTGTAGCAATGTTGCAGAATCGGAAATTTCCCGCGTAACACGAATATGATGATTATGACCCCATACTCTCGTCAGGTTCTAAAAATCGGATGAAATTTGTTTTCATCCCATAAGACTTTGTAGCAATGTTGCAGAATCGGAAATTTCCCGCGTAACACGAATATGATGATTATGACCCCATACTCTCGTCAGGTTCTAAAAATCGGATGAAATTATTTTTACGTTCAATAAGAATTTGTCGAGAGCTAGCAGAATCGGAAATTCCCCGGGCAACACGAATATGATGATAATAATCCCGTAGTACCCGTAGGCTCGGAAAATCGATCGAAATTTGTTTTCGTCCAACAAGACTTCGTAGCGATGTTACGAAATAGAAAATTTCCCGCGCAACACGAATATGATAATAATAATCGCGTCGTACCCGTAGATTCTGAAAATCAGATGAAATTATTTTTCATCCATGAAGACTTTGTAACGATGTTACGAAATGGAAAATTTGCCGCGCAACACGGATATGATGATAATAATCCCGTAGTACCCTTAGGTTCTGAAAATCGGTCGAAATTTGTTTTCGTCCAAAAAGAGTTTGTAAGGATGTTGCGGAATTGGAAATTTCCCGCGAAACACGAATATGATGATTATCACCCCGTACTATCGTCAGGTTCTAAAAATCAGATGAAATTATTTTTCGTCCATGAAGACTTTGTAGGGATGTTGCAGAATCGTAAATTTCCCGTGCAACATGAATATGATGATAATAATCGCGTAGTACCCGTAGATTCTGTAAATCAGTCGAAGTTTGTTTTCGTCCAATAAGACTTTGTAGCAAAGTTGCGAAATCGGAAAATTCCCGCGCAACACGAATATGATGATAATTATCGCGTAGTACCCGTAGATTCTGTAAATCAGTCGAAGTTTGTTTTCGTCCAATAAGACTTTATAGCAATGTTGCGGAATCGGAAATTTCCCGCGCAACACGAATATGATGATTATACTCCCGTACTACCCGTAGATTCTGAAAATCAATCGAATTTTGCTTTCGTCTCATAAGACTTTGTAGCGATGTTACGTAATCGAAAATTTCCCGCGCAACACGAATATGATGACAACAATCGCGTACTACCGGTAGATTCTGAAAATCGGTCGAAATTTGTTTTTGTCCAATAAGACTTTGTAGCAATGTTGCAGAATCGGAAATTTCCCGCGAAATATGAATATGATGATTATAACCCCCCAGTACCCGTCGATTCTGATAATCGGTCGAAATTTGTTTTCGTCCCATAAGACTTTGTAGCAATGTTGCAGAATCGGAAATTCCCCGGGCAAGACGAATATGATGATGATAATCCCGTAGTACCCGTAGTCTCTGAAAATCGGTCGAAATTTATTTTCGTCCAATAAAAATTTTAGCAATGTTCCCGTATCGGAAATTTCCCGAGCAACACGAATATGATGATAAAAACCCCGTAGTATCGTCAAGTTTTAAAAATCAGATGAAATTTTGTTGTGTCCAAAAAGACTTTGGCAGGGAGGTTGCGGCAGACGAAATTTCCCGCCCTACACCAATATTTTGATTAGAATCCCGTACTACCATTAGGTTCTGAAAATCGGTCGAAATTTGTTTTCGTCCATGAAGACTTTGTAGGGATGTTGCGGAATCGAAAAGTTCCCGCGCAACACGAATATGAAGATAATAATCGTGTAGTCCCCGTATATTCTGAAAATCGGTCGAAAATTGTTTTCGTCCGATATTTGTAGGCTCGTTACGGAATCGGAAGTTTCTCGTGCAACACATAATGATGATTATGATCCCGTAGTAATGTCAGGGTCTAAAAATGAAATGAAAGTTTTATTCGTCCAAAAAGACTTTGTATGGATGTTGCGGAATCGGCAATTTCCCGCGCAACACGTACATGACGATTAGAATCCCGTACTACCCTTCGGTTCTAAACAGCGGTCGAAATTTGTTTTCGTTCAAAAAGACTTTGCAGGGAGGTTGCGGCAGCGGAAATTTCCCGCCCAACACGAATATGATGATAATAATCGCGTATTATCCGTAGATTCCGAAAATCGGTCGAAATTCGTTTTCGTCCATTAAGACTTTGTAGCGACGTTGCGGAATCGGAAATTTTCCGCGCAACAGAAATATGATGATTATTCCTCAAAGGGTAACTAAATAAAATGAAAACTGAGCATTCAAATGAGATTCTTGAACGTAAACACGTGTTTACGAAAATTGAGTATTCTAAACTCTTGAATTTAAACACGTGTTTAAATTTTTATGTACAATGTATTGATGGAAATTTGGGTTTCATTATTTTGGAAACAACACAATAACAAACATGTCACAACGAACACCCTCCGACATTGATCGCGTTCTGCATCCTCGAGAGCGTGAAATCGATTATGGCGGTGAACAAAGCGACTCCGAGGAAGATTACGTTGAGGATGGAGTATCCATCGAGACAGAAGCTTCGTGTTCAGAAGAAGATTCCGAAAACGAAGTAGGAGACGAAGAAGAGGAAGCAGCACCAAAGGCGTCAGCGGAAATTTGTATACGGCAAGGATAAATACAAATGGCGCGTCGAAGCCCCGGAAGCACGCGGTCACTGTTCCAACTCCAAACGGTCACATGTGCCGGTAGCAAAAAGTAATAGCTTAAATGCTACCAATCCATTTGAATTGTGGAACGTATCATTTACCGATGCAATGCTTGAACTGACGTTGAAATGGACCCATGCTGCGATCGAGACGTATAACGTAGAAAGTGACATAAATAGTCCCTAAGCTGCTACTTTTGCTCCTCTTTCAATGAACGAATTGAAAGGGTTTCTCGGTTTAGTATGTTACCAAGGCGTACACAAAAATAATCATTTGAAGCTTGGCGATATGTGGTCCAATGAATTCGGGAGCAATTTGTATAGAACCATTATGTCCGAAAAAAAATTCTATTTCATTGGTGCGGGGCTGCGCTTCGACGATAAAAGTACTCGAGCTGACAGACGTGCGGTTCACGTGTTGGCTTGTATTTGTGAAGTGTGGGACCTGTTCATCGAAAATTGCAGAAAAAATTACACGCCATGCGAAAATTTGACAAAAGATGAGCAGCTATTGGGGTTCAGAGGTAATTTCTCAGCTCGCGTTTACATTCTATCGAAGCCAGCTCGCTATGGCATAAAGATTTTGTCGCTGAATGATTCAAAAACTTTTTATATGTTGTGACGAGCTCTTTTCGGCTAAATTTCGCGAAAGCCAAGAAGAGCTACTAATCCAAATCTGTAACGACGCCCCGAACAATTTTATCTACCATCCACTTCTTTATCCAATTTCTAATTGGGCGCCAGGTGCTTGTATCAACCCCGTAGCACCAAGGGAATTATTATCTGTTCGTTCTTTTCTCTTATCCAATACTCAGGGAAGGGTAGGGTCGAAGGGCGAGCATGGATTACAATAATCTAAACAAATATTCGAAATTAACGTTTGCGTAGACGTTTCTGAAATATTCAAAATGACTTATTTATTATTCAGGTCCACAGGTTGGACCTTACCCATCAATTACACTTGTTCGATATAATAATTATCTGCGCGTCAATCACGCTCAAAAGACAATATCTTTCACATTAAGTTCTTAGAGTCAGATCGCTCTATCCCCCGGCGACGCCAGTAGGGACGGCTAAATACGTGATACGCGACACGCTACGAGATAGGCACAATCTACTCCCGCGCATCCGACGGTACTCGTGCTGGTACCGGCAAATAAAGTATTGCACCTGCGTGCGCCTACCTTTTTATTCGCCAGTCCTATATTCCCGTCGCTCAGCGTTCTTCGGTTTGCCTCTCGCTTCTCTCACGCTACTCCACGCTCTCACTCGCTCATTCTCTCACACTCTCTATAATTTACTTTTCTCTAGCTATCTGCTTCTCGCTACATCTCCTGTTCGTGGTCGAGATCACACTAATTGCTCCGATCGTCACTCTCTCTCGCCGGCTTCGTCGTGGTCCTATCGGCCGGGGGGGGGGGGGGGGGGGGGGGGGGGGGGGGGTCCTCGCGACGATCGACTCTCGATCGCCGGCACAGCCATCCCTCTCTCCCTCGTTCGCCGGGCGTCGTCTCTCGCGTACGGCCGGCAATGTTTATTTCCCGTGACCTCGTGTCTCTGTAAATTACTAAGTATCTCGGCAGCGCATGTTCTAGAGCACAATTTTACTGACCACGGGTGCGAGACGACGCAACTCTGCTCATTCTATCTCGCTTTAATATTCGCAAGAGTATTTCGATTTCCGCGATTGCGAGGAATATAACGCCTCGTCACAATGTATAATGCGATTCCTTATACTGGGAAAGTTCACCCCGAGCGAGCCGAATCGGTACCAACTTATTTTATAAGGCGTCTCTCGGAGCCAGTTCACGGTTAAGGCAGAATAATGACGTGCGACAATTAGTTTTCTTCAGTGGAATGTTTAAAAAAATGCTTGAATTCCACAATTTACGAATGATTGGCACTTTGCGAAAACATAAAAGACAGGTCCCGGAATCATTCAAACGCACAGCCTCTGTTGGTACGATGAGAGTAGGCTACGTTACGGACAACTTTCTTTTACTTCTTACTGTCCCAAAAAAAACAAAGTAATGCTCGTGTTGTCGTCCGTGCATAAATCTGTCAAGATGAACGAAGAGAAGCTAAAACCCGAAACAATCCTCTACTACAATGAAAAATTAAGTTGACTTAGATATCTATCGATTTTGATTTCTTTTTTACGCTCCGAATATCGTAGCTCAACCTAGTAAAAAATAGCGCAACGACTAATGTAATTTCGAGAAACATGACTTCAAATACAATTTACAATAAGATTGGCACGCATGCCTTAATTGATACAGTCGTAATGTAAAAAGTTTAACAAACATACAAACGGAAAACCAGGAACCGTAAAAACAACTGTGAAAACTTGAGAACTAAATGTCGCGGGCAGCCATCTTTATATAGGCTAATCCAATGTTGATATTGGGGTACAACCCTAAAATATTTGTATACCCCTAAGATATGGCATGTAACCATCGATATATCTATAATAATTATCGCTTAAAAGTTACCGTTTTTATATACTGATAAAACACTTTTTCTCGTACGTCTATCCCTTTTCGCAAGAAGAACGTCTCGTTCCTACTCACTCTCTCTCTCTCTCTCTTTCTCAAACTTTTATATTTCCCTTCAGGGGTTTGGGGTAGTCAGGATTTTCAAAAAATCGATTTTTCTTTTTTTGCATTTTCTTAAAGTATGATATCTCGAAAATATTATCTGAAATTTCAAGTAGTTCCAATGAATAGTTTTCGAGATATGCTACAATTACTGAAGGGCTCTCCGACCCTCGATGGCAGGTAGGTCGTTTTGCTCGAAACTATGTTTTCAAAGTCGGTGACCACTGTAATTCAAAAACCACTCGACGAATTTTAATATAATTTATACAGCTTATTAAAAGTATAAAAAACTAGTGCCTGATCGCAGGTTTCTTTTTTTATTAAAATTTATATTTTTATAACGATAACCTAGTGCTTTTTTCCGTGAAAATCCGCGAATAAATTATCAGCGGCCGCCATTTTGTTTATTTTAAAAAAAGCTTCGATGAGGCACAAGATTAACTATTAAACCAATAATTTTTGTTTGTTTGATTGATTTGAAATGAACCGGCAAAATGTTATGATGGTCGGCGCAAAGCACGACTTGTGGGACGGGGTCCAACAAATATGGCGATAACTTGGTCGACAATGAATATATATTTGTTTAAATTGTTGTCGAATAAAGTTAAAACATAACATAATAACATTGTGTTATTTGTTTTATAAAATAAATTGAACGGCTGTCAAAAAGAAATTATTTTAAATACTCATTTTTTCACGCCGCTGACTACCCCTAACTCCTTAACAAATCTCGAATTATGAAGCGTACATGACTACTAAGCGGCTTAGGAACTCTGCTCTTGCGCTCTCTTTCTCTCCCTCCCGTTGACATCCGTCTCTCCACCTGCGTGTGCTTCTAGGCTCATTTTCGTTGTAGAGTAATATTCTTTTGTTCATCCATGCTGTCATCTCTATTTGATCTCATTCTGGGTTTCTTTCTATCTTTCGGATTTTGCGCGATATTCTCTCTATGACTCACAAAATTCTCACGGGTTTCGCTGAATTGAATTACGCATCAGTTTAGTTCATTATTATGGTCTAAAAAGCTTTGTCTCCCGATTCTTATTGACTCATCGGCAATGGGCACGGGCAATGGGAATCTCGAGATGCGCATCAGCGACATGATACCATTTGCTCACATAGCGATAGACGAAGTTCTCGCTTCTCCCGACATGGTGCATGCATCCAGGGATGGACTCATGAGAGGAAGGTATCCAAATCTTTTCACGGTTTCATTGACAAGGTAATTTATGCTTTATGCATGGTTCATCTAGGGTACCTCACTAGCAGAAACGTTCACCCTAACCTTTAGTTTACACGGTTCCTCTTATCATTTCTCGTTTCAAAAATTCCATGTGCCAAAAGAGGCGTATATCATTGCGTTCGGAGACCAATTGTCAATAACATGATTCTGTCCGATGCGTTGTTGCCCTCCGGATATATTTATAATGTCGTGGTGGCTAATTATTTATTTCCATTCATGGCAGGAACTTATGAAAATGACTTAAATAAATAATTATGTGTTTACAAGAATTCCATAGGCGCTCACGTATTCATAAATCGATAATTAATCATAATATTAAACAACTGTCTTGGCCACGTGGACCAGGTCACAGATGCAGATGACTCGATTTTGTCTAACTACATTACCTACTGTACTTGCGCACCGTCGGGAATTTCACGTCATTCATTCCAGTCAAAATTGAATATTCTTTATAGACTGCCGGCCACTAGACCAAGCGTAGCAGGAGTTCATCCCATTGTCAGCAATAGCTTGAACGTCGGAGACTTCAACGACATCCCCTTAAGAAGACTTTAAGAAGTCTGCTTATCAATTTGGGCAGCACCTTCTTATCTTACCTCAGCCTTCGAATACTTTCGATCATGGGTTTGTCCTGTCGCTTTCGTACACGGTGTTCACGTTAGGTATGGCTTGCAAATTTGTGACTCGGTTGGATGCTCACGCGCTTTTTTTCTCTAGCAGTGGTAACGAACTCATGTTAATGATTTTCCGAAAACTGCGCCCAATGTCAGCGTCATCTTGTTGCGATATGTAACGAAAGTGTAAATCAGAATTTTCAGCGATATAAATCAATGTGCTGTCTCTATCACGTCATTTACTTTCATGAAACGTTCAACCCAAGTCATTACCTTACCTTAATCGGTAATCAGTATTATTTATTGCACCATACATAAAAAAAATATCATGGATATCATTAAAAAATATATATCAATTTTTTCAATTTACACTATTGGTACTGCCACTTTGTAAACGCTAGTTCGCGAAATATCGTGGTCGCCCATGGAAAAAACAAATTGTGAATATCCAACAACTGAGCTCCAGAGCCTCTTTAACTGTTATCCTTTGACGAACTCAGCAAATATGAGCACCATAATATCTCATGCTAATTGTTCAGAAAACAAACATTTGATGTAGAAATTGTATGATGAGATATAAGCTGCAAAAGCAACAAAACAATGGAAGCGACATAATTTTCAAAAAGCTGCATCGCGATGAGAGCGCTTCAATACATCAATTTGTGTTCTCTCGGGAACCGAGAAATCAATTACAATAAACTATTGGTCAGCTAAGACCAATTTTAGCCACGAGCGCGCTCGTGGCTAAATTTCGAACTACAACCAACATATATCTTTTTCGTCGATGCAGGGTCCAAATTTATCATGATTCTCCTATGCCGTTCGGTCTTCTTCCCTCTAGGCTCCATGGCGCACATATCGGTGAGACGAGATTGAGGCGACACCGGCACATCTGGAAGCTCAATTAGGAGAGGCCAATACCAAAGCGGGAGATTCAAAACGAATATTGAACCTTGATAAAGCTCTGAATAAATAACTAAAATAGTATTTACTAAAATTCGTAAAAGTAAGAATAAGAATAAAGATTGAAATATATCAAACTTAAAAGTGAGAATTTTCTACAACAATTCATAAAACCAACGATTACATATTTACTTAAATAAATAAACTATTTGTGTTTAAAAAAAGGGTCTTCAAAATTTACTCATCATCACCAAACCCAATTTGCGCTATTAAAGTCGTGTTTCACAAAGAAAAATAATATTGAACCGTTCTGCCGTTTCAATATATATATATTTAAAACAAATGATTGTGTTTTATTTCCCTTGTCATTTTGGTGGCATACTGTGTCAGCCGTCAAATTAATCTCTATATATAGATATATATAAATGTTAATTTTGTTTTGCCCCGTACGCGTTTATTTTTGTGAATAAAATTATTCTACTAATTAAGTAGTCTTCGCAAAAAGGTGAACTACAACTCACCAAATTTTCATTGCAGTCGGATGAATGGTATAGGAACGCATGCAGGCTAAATAAACATTCTTCTATTTATATACAGGGCGAGTGGCATAAGGTATAGCAAAATTTATTCCAAAGTAGATGGGACCATTACAAACAAAAGTTGCAATGCTCCCCGCGCCGTACTGCGCCAAGACTTTCGTCTCTATGATCAACAAACTCGCGAATTAGTACAGAATATCTAAACTTATAAATGGCGGAGAAAAAGCACAAAGAAATTTTGTTGGTTTATTGGTTTGGTGGTATCATAAATAAATTTTTAAAATCCGTCGCAATCAATAATGTATTAAAAGAAGAGTCACGCTGGACGCACGCCCACGACCAAATAATTAGAACGGAATCTTATTACGAGAGAACTAATAAAGGCATTAAAACGCAATTGTTTAAATTTCATTTTGTGCTTTTTTAGTATTAACAAGCAATTTCAATGTATCATGTTTATAACAGTTCAACATTATTTGCGGAATGTGATTTTTTTTAATTCACACTGTAAAGTGCAAAGATTAAATAAAAAACCTCGTTTTAACATCTTTATTAATTTCCTTGTAATGTAATCTTAAAGAATTAGAGAGAGAATTTAAAAATTTGTTTATGATTAAATACTCTCCTATAGAAAATACATAAATTGGGGTGGAAAACTATGTTTGTAGCGGCTAAGTATTTCACGTTCTCGTAATTCTCTAAAATCTGGTGAATACCATGTACTACTTCTCGATCGATTCGCGTTTTCGGTCTGAAAAAACGGTAACCAATAAAATTGCGAACTTTCCGTTAAAGCTGCAAGTTGATTATTGCTATATATTTCTCATAATGAAAATTTGAATCGAGGTTTATAGCTTCGTGACACAACACTTATTATTAGATGCCACGAGATTATTTCATGGTAAGGAAACGCTATCGTTTGTGAATACGATTCACTACTTCTACGAAATAATTTCGTAGCATCTAATAAGTGTTGTATCACGAAGCTATAAATCTCGATTCAAATTTTCATTATGAGAAATATGTAGCAATAATCAACTTACAGCTTTTATGGAAAGGTCGCAATTTTATTGGTTACAGATTTTCCAGAACGACAACACGCATCGATCGAGAAGTAGTACGTCTTATTCACCAGATTTTAGAGAATTACGAGAACGTGAAATACTTAGCCGCTACAAATATAGTTTTCCACCACGCTTTATGTATTTTCTATAGGAGAGTATTTAATCATTAAAACAAATTTAAATTCTGTCTTTAATTCGTTAAGATTTTATTACTAAGAAATTAATAAAGATATTAAAACGAGGTTTTTAATTTTATTCTATGCACTTTGCAGTGTGAATTAAAAAATGTCACATTCCACAAATAATGTCGAACTGTTATAAATATGATACATTGATATTGCTTGTTAATACTAAAAAAACTCAAAATAAAATTTAAAAAAATTCGTTTCAATGCCTTTATTATTTCTCTCGTTTAAATAAGATTCCGTTGTAATTATTTGGCCGTGGACGTGCGTCCAGCGTGATTCTTCTTTTAATACATTATTGATTGCGACACATTTTTGTAAGTTATTTATGATACCACCAAACCAATAAACCAAATAAATTTCCTTATGCTTTTTCTCCGCTATTTTTAAGTTTAGATATCATGTACTAATTCGCGAGTTTGTTGACCATACAGACGAAAGTCTTAGCGCGGTACGGCGCGGGGGAGCGGGGCGGCGACCGCGGGCAGCCAATGGTTGATACATAGCGCTGTCTCTACGGCTAGGGGGGAAAGCGGGCGGCTCCAACGCTTCTCGGCGTCCCATCTACCTCGGAATAAATGTTGCTATACCTTATGCCACTCGCCCTGTATATACGATGCAAGCACATTTTCTCAGTATTACCTACGATGAGAACAATAATACCAGTTGCCAAACGACAAAAACTTATCGCCAATGAGCCAAATTATCATAATTCATATATTTTTATAAGGTTTTAAATATATATATTTATAATAGAAATTTTGTACTATTTCTTAATAGATATTTGAAATATTCTCACAGTTCCGATATAATCGTTTTTTCTCATCTTTATAACTTGAACGTTATGCACTCATACACTTTACTGATATCAATTGAGAACTTTATATATTTTAATTTACACGGAAAGTAACTGCATCGTATCGCCACTAGCACCAACGAATTCAGAAGACTATAGAAGGAATATGCCTATGCTTCGGTTCGGCACCAGAAATTGTGTCCTGCACTGTAGTTAGTAGATGTCAAAATATTTTTTGTTTTCAATGTTTTGATGATAATTATCATTCTGGTGATTGCATGTAATATATAAAATTGACGAATAAAGTATTGTATGAACTTTGTAAGTATTGTAAAAAATTGTATACAATTAAAACTCTACCCAAAATTGTGTTATAGTGGTAATCAAAGTTTTAATGTACCTCCATGCATTTGAAATTATTCAACTTGAAAAATAAAATATTATCTTTAATTCACATTTTAATTAGCTGTAAGTCATATCATAAATAGAAAAATATGATTTAGGAATTATTGGCATATATTGACTATATTTTTAGGTCATTAACTTTATTTAAAAGTTATTATAATTTTGAAACAATTTAATGAAAAATAAAAAAATAGTTTCCAAAGGTAGCATCGAACCCTGGTCGTCCGTGTGGTAAGCGAGTTCGCTACTAACTCGGCTACTGAGTTGTTCTTGGAATTTGTAGAAATCGACGAGTATATGACCTGCGCGTAAAAACTTTGAGGCTTTTTTTCTCGGAAATGTATGACTAGTGCGCTCTATTACTTTACTAGGTGGATACCTTTAAAGCATACTACTTACCTGCCAAGTCTCATCCCGAAGTCAATTTCCCAACCCGTAAGGTTCCCTTGTAAGTTCGATTTCCGGGACTTAAGATATTTTTTCTTTCTTTTTTTTATTTGTATAGACATCTGGTTATGTATTAATTATTCGCACGCATTACATTGTTTTTGTATACAAATAAAAATGACGACGAAACAACATTTATATGTTAGAGACTGGCCGAGTGCAATATTTCGCTCGCGCGTAACAATCTGTGTCTCCCCCGCACTTATTCAGAACATAATGACAGAAAAATAATGTAATGCATGCGAATCATTAATACGTAACCGAATACCTATACAAATTTTAAAAAATAGAACAAATTTGTCATGTACCGAAAATATCAATGTAAATACAATAGTTTTCTAATATTTAACTTATAGCCGCTCTTGAAATTTAATTAGGCTTGGCGGCTTGTTCGATTGGTTCATTATTCATCAAATTCGTTATAATTTGCTGTATTGGTCACTACGGAGCCAACACAGCAGGCTTTCATTCCCCTTACCTTTGAGACTTCACCGCCGCGGAGAACGGCTCCGTCTAGAGATGTCTGAAGGGTCAAAAAGTATCGATATACATATCGTATCGATATTTAAAAAAAATATCAATATCGATATCGATATATTGATATTGAGTGAGATTTTGTAATCAATCGAAAATGATATATAAATAAGATAGGTAAAAAAATATAATTTTTTATTAAGTCACGTAGAGGATCGGTTTACTTTAACCAATATTTATCAGAAAGAGATATCAAAAACACTCTTTGTTTGACATGGTCAACTGAAAGTCGACTGCGATTGTTTGGAACAGTTAAGTTTACGGTTGACGCCAAATAAAGTCGGTGTTGCCATTGGAAAAAATATCGTTTTTTAGTATATCAATTAGTATATCTAGTATATCAATATATCGATATTTTTTCACCATCCCCAGCTCCGTCCATATATTTATGCGTCCGCGGTATGTGCTGGTGAAATGCGCCCCGATCGCATTTAATTTGTACGTCGCTTTGTTTATCGTAAAATTGTCGTTATTGTATGTATCGACGTTGTCAACGTCGATCGAGGCATCCCGCAATATGTCCCGTCTGTCTTTATGTATTGTGAGTGTGGGCATTGGGTTTGGTGATTTTGGTCTAAACATTCGGTTTAAGTCGGGGAACATTCATGTAGAGTCGTTAGTCGGTATGTTCTGTATTTTGTCTCGCCGTAATTAGATAAAGATTTTGTGGGAGATTTAATTTTAATGTCTCGAAAATGTTTTGCCACTCCTTGTGAAATTCCTTTTTGTGATTATCTGGAGCATATGCGGCGTCGATGTAGAGGTTTTGGCTCTGCGGTAGGCACAATTTTATTATTGTAGTCTCAATAACTTTTGTTTTTTTTTTTTCAGAGGCGCAAGGTCGATGGTCCCGAAGCGGATCGAGTCGTGTATGAAGGTCGCCGTGCCACCGCCCGGTCTGCGGATCGGTCTGTCTGTTCGTATGAGTGTGTAGTGTTTAAATTGTAATGTGTCTGTCGCTGAGTTTAGTCTCGTTGATTAGTACTACGTCGGGTTTGTATTTTTCCGTCAGTTGCAGTAGATTGTCGTGTCTTTGATTCAGTATGAGTGAGTTTACGTTGATGGATATTATTTTTAGGTTCTGTTCTGTGTGCCTGCCAGTGTGGTGGTCATGAAGTCTCGTCCATGTCAAGTATATCTGGCATTGTATCGATGAAGCGAGAGTTCGAATTGATTTTATCATTAAATTCTTTAATTGAGGAGTTATTGTATTTAATATATTGTTTGTGATTTCAGTAATAATCAGTGGCATAACTCGGTAGGGGCCAAGGGGGCCGCCTCCCCCTGAGAGGCCTGTGTATTCGGAAACCCCGGGGGTTTCCGAAATATTTGTCCTATTTCTGCCATATGCAAAATTTACCGTCGTCTCCAAGAAATACCCACGCGCGCACCAAGCAGCGATCGTGCGGTACCCCTACCATGTAAGCGCTCGAGCAACCACCCCACTCCGAGCACAGCCGCGAATCAACGCTCATGCGTGTACCCTTCCCAGCGAGTGCTGGACTGAGCGCCCCACTCCAAGCGCCCCAGCCAACCAGCGCTGGCAAAATCCTTTCACTAGCGTGCGCTCGGCTATAAAAGGAGGGTACCGAGCGCGCTCAGTGTGTCGACTGGGGTCGGGTTTTTCGCGCATGCGCGGCAACAGTCACATGAAGACAGTGCCGTACTATGTCACTAGTCTGCGATCAGGTTATGGTCACGTAAGTTTTGGCGGGCGGAAACGGTGGAAGAAGCGGAAAGGTAAGTATGTATGATTAATTATATTACTACTTAGATTATTAATATTGCAATAATGGAACCAAAGAAAGTAGCTCAAAAACGGAAAGTTGGAGAATTCCAAGAAGTGTGGTTAGATGAGGAAAATTGTAAAGGATGGTTGGCTCCAGCTCCACATCCTACAATTAATAAAGCTTTTTGTACCGTTTGTGATAACACCATTTATTGTACCAAAACAGATTTAAACAAGCACTCACAGATGGTCAAACACATTGAGAACATAATGTCTCAAAATAAAGAAAACAATATTAATAATGATAGAGTCCCCGTATCAGAATTACACAAAAATAAAGTTAAAAACGCGGAAATAAAATTAGCAGCTTTTTTTGCTGAGCATAACATTGCGTTCAACACCGCGGATCACTTAATTCCATTATTAAAAAATCTTTTTGACGATTCTAAAGTTCTGCAAGATATTTCATTGGCCCACGATAAATGTAAAAATATTGTTACACAAGTAATTGCAAAATATGAAACGCAAAAACTTGTAGAAAATTTACAAACGCGCAAATTTTCAATATTATTAGACGAAAGTACTGACATTTCCGATAGGAAAGTCATGTGTGTTCTTGTGAAATATGTATCACCAATTGATAAAAAAGTAAAAACTCAACTTTTAGAATTAGTACCGATGGATGCAACTGATAGTTCCGCGAAAAAAATTTTCGAAATTTTTGAAACTCTTTTAAGAGAAAAACAAATTCCTTTAAATAATATTGTTGGGATGGCAAGTGATAACGCGTCTGTAATGGTTGGTTGTAATAATTCTTGTATGTCGCGTTTGAAACTAAAAATACCGGGACTTGTATTGTTAAATTGCATTTGCCATTCAGCCGCGCTTATAGCAAGCAAAGCTTGCGAACAATTGCCACAATCTTATGATCATTTAATTCGAGGTATTGCAACTTTTGTTTCGGGCAGTGCAAAACGATGCGCAACTTTACATGAATGCCAGGAATTTTTTAATATGGAAAACAGTAAGATGTTAAAGTTGAGTGACACTAGATGGCTTGTTCTACAACAATGTGTTGTTAGAATACTTAAAAATTGGGACGTTTTAAAACAATATTTTCTTTTAGCAATAGTTGAGGATAAATCAAAATCTGCAGAAACCATTTTAGAACTATTAAACGACGATTCATTAAAAGCATATTTACTCTTTTTAAAATATTCATTAAATGTTTTAAATACTTTTAACGCTTCTTTTCAATCGCGTAAAATTCTTATTCATAAATTATTTGAAAAGAGCCAACAGCTAATTCGGGAAATTGGACAAAATTTTATCACTTCAGATTCTTTAAAAGATATTATGACTTTGAATATAAATGATAAACGTAATTTGTTAAATGTTAATGATATATGTGTAGGACCGGAATGTGAGAGCTTTTTATCAACACTTTCTTCAGAATGCGCGTATCACATTAAAGTAAAATGTTTCGATTTTTATGTAACAGCAGTTCGGGACATGCTAAAACGATTACCATATAAAGATATTATTTTTGAACAATTAACCTTTTTAGATCCGCAAATTGCTTTGTATGACGCAGGTAGAAATAAAATTAAAGACTTAAGTAACATTGCTACGAGAATAGGAAATATAGACACAGTAAAATTAGCGTACGAATGGACAATATTACCATCGGTTTATAATGACCTAGAGAAAAAAGAATTAGCTTTCTTAGAAGTAGACGAGATGTGGAAAAAAATACTAGATTTTAAAGATATTAATAACACCAAAATTTTTCCAAATATTGAATTACTGGTTGAAGCGGTTCTATCTTTTCCACATTCGAATGCAGAAGCCGAGCGAATTTTTTCAATAGTAACCGACGTAAAAACTAAAAAACGAAATCGTTTATCTACAGACACCGTTAATGCAATTTGCGTAACGCGATCATCCTTTCAGGCTAACGGCATTAACTGCATAAATTTTGAAGTAAACTCGGAACATTTAAATTTACACAATCCGAAAAATTTATACGAGAGAAAGTACAGGTAATGGTTTATAATAGACGGTATTGGATGGCGGATAAATTTTCGTTATTTTCATTTTTTATATTATACATTTATATTTTTCGTTTTCATATCTTTATATATTTTATATGGATTTTCTTTTGACTGAATTACCTGTCTAACCACATTTTCTAAATGCATATTACTTTTTTATTACTTATTGCCAATTATAAATAAATAAGTTTTTATTTTGTTTTTAGAATTACTTATATTTTATTTATATAGTTTATATATCTGTGTGTACATATATGATTCAGTTTTTATTTTCCAGATTTTAAGTATTTTATTTGTCTGTTGATAAATGATGTTTTGTTTTCTTTTTCTGTGATATTAATCACCTGTGATATTAATTTGTGATTTTTGTTTTTATTATATATATATTTTATCAGGTTATAATAACAATTGTTCTGTTTGTACGAACACTGGTAAGGTTTTTGGCAGTTTTCCTTACCCTTGCAACGAATGTTGGTGTTCTTTGAGAGTCTGCCAAATAAAATTGTCTTTTATTATAAAAAACTGTGAACAATTATTTCACTACTCGCTTCCCTATTATTTAGCATATATATTTAGCTGTTATATCACATATACACATATTATACAATTTCAATTTATTTGAAAGTTATATACGTCTGAAAACCTTTTTTTAATGACATATAATAGTTTAATACAAACTTAGCAGAATGGTTGAATAATGAACCCGATGCCCGATACCTCTTTTCACTAGATATTGATACTTCACTGATGCTTGTTCAGTTGCGCATGCGCGAAAAACCCGACCCCAATCAACACACTGAGCGCGCTGTACCTTCATTCACTGGCGACTGGCGGTCCGACCTAAAGGTAAGATTTCTCCACCACTGCGAGGTGGTTTCCTACCCTAGCCCACTGCGAGGTGGCTTCCTACTCTTTGTCCACTGAAGAGGTGGCGACTCGAAAAAGGGTCGGTTGATGAGTGACTTCCACTGCGAGGTGGGGCACTTATAAAATAGCTATCCCTCCTAACGTTCTTGCAGGATATGAAACGAACAAAATAAAATAAAATAAATATAATTAACACTTCCTCCTTCTAATATGATACCTCCGTAAGTGGGGTGTCTTCCAATTCAAACTGCAAATACGTTTATATTTTATCGTCATTATGGAATCGAAGTTTGCATCGTTGCAACGCAGTTAAATTTTTTTCTCATATTTTGATTTCATGAAATTCAGTATTTTACGAAATTTTTTTTTTCAGATTCGAATTCTAAACTGCCTGATCAAGAAAAAAATTATCAAGGTGGATTAGTTAGGATTTGTGTGAACAAAAAATCATTTTCATTGCATCGCAACGTTGCAAACTTTAGTCCCATTTATCATTTCGAAAAGTTCCCGCCCCTCCTTGTACTTTTAAAAATGCGATCAAAAGAGTAGGCATTGATATTTTGTATTAATTTTGTTGTTGTTGTAAAGCTAAAAGTATCCCCGTCAAGAATGAAAAACGATTTCGTTCATGTGGCTCCCTCTACTGGCCTTACAGTATGCCATTCGGTCACCCCAATTAGTGATGACATTTTGAACTACCTCGGCGCCAATTTCACTCAAAACAGTCATAATGTTGTTTTTCAAAGCTGGAATTGTCTCTGGATTATCCGCATAATATCGGTCTTTAACGGCACCCCACAGGAAGAAGTCCAGCGGTGTCAAATCGCAGCTACGCGCAGGCCATTTGACATCTCCTGAACGGCTGATTATGCGGTTGTTAAACTTGGTGCGCAGAAGGTCGATCGTAAGTCGGCTTGTATGGCATGTGGCGTCATCTTGTTGAAACCAAAGGTTGTCCACATTCATAGCGTCGATTTTAGGCCATAAAAAGTTGGTCAACATGGCTCTGTAGCGTTCGTCATTGACGGTAACGGCGTTGCCAGCATCGGTTTCGAAGAAAAATGGGCCAATTATGCCACCACTCCAAAATCCACACCAAACTGTGACTCTTGGAGGATGCATTGGTCTCTGTACGATTGCGTGTGGCTGTTCCGAACCCCAAATCCGGCAGTTTTGCTTGTTCACATATCCGCCGAGATGGAAATGCGCTTCGTCCGAAAAGATGATTTTTCGACCAAAATCGACGTCATTATTGAGCTGGTCTATGGCCCACATAGCGAACTGATATCGAAGCAGATGGTCATTTGCTTTCAACTCCTGAGTCATCTGGATCTTGTAGGCGAATAATCCGAGGTCTTTGTGCAGTATTCTCCTCAGGCTGGTGCGACTAATGCTCAGTTGCTGCGATCGGCGTCGAGTTGAGGTCGTCGGATTCTGTCTCACACTTTGGGCCACAGCCTCAATATTCTCGGGTGTGCGCACTGTCCGAGCTCTGGGACCACTTCTGTCATCCACTAACATCCCTTTCTCACGAACTTTCTTCACCAATTTGCGTATATGGCTTTGGTGGGTGCTTTATCACGACCCATATTTCTTTTCAAAATTCGCACAGTTTCGGCGACACAGCACTGACTTTGAAAATAAGTTTTTAAAATTTCAAAACGCTCTTCAAGAGAAAACATGTTGTTTCGTGCCGCGGGCAGTATGGCTAATGAACTGTAAAAATTTCGGGTCTGTAGCTCGTTTGCCGTTGTCATACGACGAAATTCAAAAACGTACCAACAGATGGCCCACCCTGTACCTGTTAACATTAAATTGCAATACATACATAAGTTCCAAAATAACTCGAAACAAAATATTCGGGGTTTTTATTATAAAATAGCAAACGAAGTTCAAAATTACGTGGGAAAAATGCCAAAGTCAGAAGGTGCGAAACGCAGAAGGTTTCTGAGCCATCAGAAAGAGAACTGCGACCCGGAAATAAAAACGAACGTCGTCGTGACGCGCACCGGCAAACTTCGGGTTCAAGGTTCCGCCCTCCTTCCCCCTCCTCCTCCTCCAATCTCTTTCGTTTCCTTGGTAAAATCAAAAGTTCATTTGACCTTTTTACCTCCTCCCACATCTCTTACCCCTTGCAACTCCGGCTTCACCGCCGAGGAATCCCCCGGAAGAATTTGACAATAAGTTCGAATCACTTCTTGCCGCATTCTCCCACCCAAAACTTCTCTCTCCTCTATCCTCCTCTCCTCCTCGTTAGGGCACCCCTCCACCCAGCCTCCCGGACCTTGAATCCGAAAAATAAACAGCCTCCAGAATAGGGATGTCGAAAGTTAAAAAGTATCCATATATATCGTATCGATATTTTTAAAAAGTATTAATATCTATATCGATATATCGGAAAAAATATCGACATATCGGTGAAATTTTGTAAAATACGAAAATGATTTTTTTATTAATTTCAGGTAGATGATCGTTTTATGACGACCAACCAATATTTATCTGAAAACGAGACCAAAACTATTTTTTGCATGAGGTGATCGGCTGCCATTTCGTAGCATCTTTCTCGCCATATCCGCCGATTGGTCCTTCTCGAGGCTCGCTGCGTTCTCTGTTGCGCGCGACTTTTGAAGATGTTCTCCGGTCGCTAACACGCGGATGTGTGATTAAGACCCATATTACATAGATAATGTTCAAGTTTGAGGAGTTTTAATTTGTTCACGGTCACAGATTAATTTTTTAACATAGATTAAAGTTAAATAAAAAAATGTGTGTCCATTGGAAACAAATATCGTTTTTGTATACCTTTTCGATACTTGAAATTTTATATCGATATATCGATATATCGGAATAAAAATATCGCATGAAAATATCGATATATCGAACGAAAAATATCGATATATCGATTGTCACGCCGTTGGGGAAGGAATAACTGGGGGAAAGGTGGGGGACAAAAAAATTAACTGTTTGATAGGGCAACACGAATTCACGAAATAACAATTATTTTATTTATCTACTAGTTAACAAGATTAATCCTAAAACTTATAGTAGCAATAACGTCAATATAACGGCGGACGATCTTGGGGACAATGTCTCAAATAGATAACGACGCAAAAAGGAATAATGTATATGGGCGCCAGTTATTTTTATAACAAAAAAAAATAACAAAAAGAACTTTTATTGTACCAATCTTTGGGGGTGCAAACAATCTATTAGGAGACTAGGGGAGAATGGAATATTGGGGGTAGCTCAGGGTGGGGGTCCTACGACTCTACGGCCTCTTAATAATTACCACTGGCCACAATGTTGAAAGTTCGAAATAATATTTCGCCAAGTGCGAAAACTGAAACGAGATAACGCGGGACTCTATACAAAAAAACGTAAACACGGGTAACGCGAACTCTGACGGGCGGGGACGGTCGAAGGCCGTCGGGAAAATCTTAAATCGAACGCGTCTTAATGCTACACAGCCGTTCCACGGGCTTATCAAAATTATTACTATTTCTCCGTGAAAAATCACGGAGATAATAAATATTGTAGGGAAAATCTAAATCGGGAACAAGAATGGGGGAGGAACTCGAATACAAATTTTTTCGCGAAGGGCCGGGATACAAAATTGAAACAGAATTGTGCCAAAACTTCAACGGTGCAACCACTTACGTTTCCTCAATCCTCTCGTGTGTTCTCTCTCTCTCTCGTTCCGTGTTGGTTTGCCGGGTCGTCGTATTGTCAAAAAAATGCGTCTTTCTTCTATTTCTCGCCGCCTTGCCACCTTTTCCTCTCGCTCTTCAATCACTCTCACCCTCTCTAACTCACTCGCACTGTCTAACTCATAAAAATATCCGTTCGCTATCTCCAAAATTTCGCTTTAATACTCCTCGTCTATTCTCATCGATCGCTCGTCGCAAAGTGTCCGGCACATGGCGTGCCGGAACTTGCGAATTTTCCGGGTGTTCTTAAATTTCTCCCGTGCCTCTGATTTGACGAGACACGGGAGATCCTTGATCCATGATTGGCCGCGCGGGTCACGGGTCAATCGATGAGGCGACACTCGGGTCGATATTTCTGGGGACAATGTTGGGGGCAGGCTCTATCGGGAACTAGGCGTAACGAGGATTTATCGATATGGTAGGATAAGGTGTCGGGTAAGTAGGACGAGTGGGAAGGCTATCGATGTCGCCGGACGCTGCTGCCATCTCCTCGCTTGTGACGTCTCCTTCGCCGATTGATGGCTCGGGGACAGCTGATGGGATGTGGCGATGACACGTGCCGGTGTTGTTTGGAGAGTGCGGGTTTATATTTTTCTTCAAGTTCTGTGGTGATAATTTTATGTCTTTTGTGAGTGCGCGGTGGGTGATGTTCCTTTCGGGTTTCCTCGATGTATTTCTCTCCGGTGGATGGTGAGTGTTTGAATTGTTAATTTCTTCTTTTCCTTTTTCTTTACTTGGTTAATTTGTTTTAGGTTATTGTAGATGCGAGGCCGGCGGTTATCCAGGGGATTGCTGTGACTCTTCTCGGTGGTGATTTTTCTTCGGGGCGACGCGTAAGTGTTTGCACGATTTACAATAATAATATACGGGAAGGGAATAATAATACTTACTGATAACTTATGTTTTAGATCGGTGAAACGGCTGCCTTTGGGACGAGCTGGTGCAGCGGGGGAGGATAAAATTGTGCAACGTCACACGATATATCGATATTTTTTCGACATCCCTACTCCAGAACTCCTGCCGATGGCATCAAATTCGGATGAGCAATCGGCCACGCTTCGTAGAATCCAAGAAACAAACGGTCCTTCTCAGAACCATCTTTCCGTTCAAACGTATAATAACTCGCTTTCTCTCTTCTGACGATTTATGGTAACCTTCTTCTGGCGCAAACTCCGACTTCCCATATAAAAGAAATTATCGCCAGCAACAATATGTTTCTTGCATTCGAAATATAAGTACTATTTTTGGAATTTACTTTTAATTTTCGTAACTCAAGAATATTTATTTTTTACATATTAGCATTACTTTACTTTATTATTCGTAGATTGAGATATGAAGAAATTCAAGGATTTAAAGTCGTATTTCACAAATACGACTTCGGCTCCCGAAGAGACAACCCGAAGTGACATCAAGACGAATACACCCACAAATTGCCAATCGACATCAACTCCGCAAAGTAAAAATGCTCTTCCAGTGTCATCATCACTGGCAGCGGCAACTAGTCCAAATGAAAAAGTTGAGGCGAAAATTGCTGAGAAGGAAAAGCAGTCCGACTTGGGTACTCTAGAGACGGGATCCATACGACCGCAGGGCAACTTTCTAAAAAGTAAATTCGGAAATAGAGGGCAATCGTTTTCACCAAAATATTACAACGTATACAGCTGGCTTGAATATAGCTTGAAAGAAGACAAAATATTTTGCTTCGTTTGCAGATAGTTCTCTCAGGAAACGTTCGCAATCAGAACGAGAAAATCACTGTCAGCGGTTTTGACAATTGGAAAAAACTTAAAGAGGCTACAGAAAAACACGAAAAATCGTCATCACATAAAGAATGCGCTGAGATGCTAATTTCCTACAAGCATTCTTTTACATCCGGAAGTGTGCATGAAAAGCTTGTGATGCAACACACAGAAGAAATAGTTCAAAACAGAGAGTATTTAACGAAGCTAATTGATATCATAATATATCTGGTACGACAGGGCCTACCTTTAAGAGTCAGTGTAACAGGCGACGAGCGATGCGAAAACGGCATCCTTATTTGTATGAGCACTGAGCAACCGATCAGATTAAAATTTGGCGAGTACATAGAGAATTACGTCACCTTGTACATGAGACTCATTTTATTTCGAAATTTTGAAAAAAAATTTGCAGATTCAGTTTATCACTAGAGAAATGAGACAATTCTTTATGTTGCACCGATTCTATCGAATTTTTCGGACTCTTAGGCAACGTAGCATTAAAAAACACACATTTTAAACTTTGTTTCATTTAATTTGATGCAAAATTGGCTGCGAAATTAAGGATGGGGTTTTATGGAAAAAAAACACCGAGAATATTATCGGCACAGCGTGAAAATAGTGTGACGAGATTCCGTGTGGAGCGCTGACGTATTTGTCTCACGAGATGGGTGCGGGAACTGGCAGAGGAGGAGACTCTCGAAAAGTTACGACTAATACACCGCATACAGCCACGCCTCCTATGCCACAATATCGAGATCCATTCTATATGTATATCTACTTATACTACGGAGTCCGGCCCCCTCCGAAGCCGACTGGGACACGTGCCTCGTGAAATAACGACGCCAGCCCGCTTTCCACACAAACGTAAATCATGAAATCATATGAACGACAAAATATTGATTGACGAAACTATTATATTTCACGATTATTCTCTAACTAACACCACAATACAGCACAATACGACCAACAATAAGAGCAATGCCATTCAGACCGATTGTTCTGTATAGTAAAATTCAGACATAATACGGTTTATCTTTCTCGCCCTAAGAAGCTGCCTATAACTCGATCGGGCGAGCCATACACTTCGGCGACAGTATATATATATATATACGTGCGCCGCATTAGAGCTACGTGCACGGCGGAGTCGAACGGGTATGTGAGGCGTCTCTGTGTTCGACGCTCGCGTCTCATCCGTCCGCCGCGCGGGCTATGAGCGTTACCGACAAATTTTCAGTCATTTTTTCATCAAATGATATGAAACAAAGCCCAAAATGTGCGTTTTTCCATTGTGCATGCAATGTTGGCTTCAACACGATAAGAAATATCGTACGAGTATGACAATTTATCGTTTTTTTTCATTAACAAAATAATTTATTAAAAAAAAAAAAAAAACGAGTCTTAGGATCTTTGTACCATAATTCTCTAGGTATCTTCAAAGTTTCAACCCGATCGGTCGCTCGGTGCTCGTCAAAACAAAGACGGCGTTTTCTCGTTGCCGCTGAGTTTTTCGGTGTCAGCGAGCATAGAAGAAGCGAACACTCCACAACGGATAGCGAGTGCCGTACCTACATTTCCCACTGCACATAATTCGAATGAACGACGGTGGCTCAGTGGGCTAAGGCGTTGTATACTCGTCGAGAATATCGATGGTTCGAATCTATCTTTGCAATTTTTTTTTTCACGTCAACAATTTAATATTTTTTTGCTTCAAAAACGTCAAAATATTGACTGACGAAATTATATTTTTGTTATTACTTTGCCAGCACGGGAATGCAGAATAATCTTCCTAAGACAAACTGCATGTTGATCCTTAGTATATATCAATAATCAAATCATAATCTTATTTGATTATTTTCTACGATTTTGTTCACACGGGCAATATTATTATTTTATTTTGTACGAAAAGATTTCTTTTTCTGCGAAATATTCTGATTTTTCATTTTCATGTTTGTTAATATTTTTCATTAGCGTAATATTATAGTTGAATTTTATTATGTTCCATAACATTTTTTTGTATAGTATTATAATTTTACTTTATCATATATTTGTGGGGTTTGCTCTCGACGATTTGCTACTACTCTTTATGACGTATCCACGACGCGATGTAACACGTCGAGCACAGGGGACTTCAAAAAAGTAAACATTGGACGCTCTCGACTGTCCCCCAATATATATATATGCCGGAGGAGGATGAATCTCAACGTCATCAGCAGGGTCCATACTTTTTAATGCAAGCTGCGGGCGTCTGTGGGTGATGTTGGAGCAACGAAACTCAATCTCCAGTTCAATACGATTATATTATCTGATTCGTTATTTCGTAGGTAAGTTCGGATAGCAGAGGTTATAGCTAGAAACGCGCGACAGTTTCAACATTCAACTCTTTAGGCAGGCTGCTCCTCGACAAGTGACAAGTGCCGGGCGCACCGCTCAGTCGGTGAATCATTGACTCCGTCGAGCGCCGGTAAATGGCGCTGGCGTTCCAACGATGACTCGATTGCGACACGGCCATCCTACTTGCACACGTCCCAGTGTGACGGTTAATCTGCAACAAAGCATCCACGAGAATACCGTGTTTCACTCGGTCATTCCTGACCACCCTTTACATTCTAGGATCAAACTACAAAGACATAAAACTCTTAAACTGTGTTTTTGATTTTATTCAAAATTAAATCAAACTTTACATTACTCACAAAACTTATAGGGGTATACAGAATTCACTATACTAACACAAGTGCACAGCAGAGCCACGCATCACAGTCTTTCGAACCAAATCGTAAAATTGCTCAGTTCAACTGTACGCAGTTTTCAAAACTCAAACTCTATAAACTCTCTAAACTCTTGAGTAAGACATCTAGCGCCCTGGCTATCCAGCCGACTAGCAATCGCATTGCTTTCAGACATCCAGCGCATGGATCAGTCCCTTTTAAGATCTCCCGTGTATCACCCTCTGGTGCCCACACGTATGGTCTTTACAGACCCGGACCTCGACCAGAGCTAAACGCACACCGCGCTCCCACGGACTACTTGAGTTGCCTCAAGAGATACCGATTTCTACCGGGTTACGACTACGAAATAGCTACTGGCACGGTCGAACGCAACTCATTATAGCACCTAGAGTCCCCTTACTCAAGTTTCAATCAGAAATCAAATTTGAGCTTCCTCGTTAACATCATCTACATCGATTTCGACTGATACGTGACCTGCTGGCATTCTTCTTAATCTATCATGCGCATACTTGTAGGTACGATTTGAATTCAAAGCTTTTAGTGTGTAACGATCGCCACTCAATACCTCTACTACTTTAAATGGCCCTTTAAATTTTGGATCTAATTTTGTTTGATTACGCTCCTCGTTTTTTAACAACACAAAGTCATCGACCGAATAATTTTTAATTTTGGCCTTTGTTTTATCAAAACGAGACTTATCATAAGCCGCACACTTAATGATATTCTGGGATGCACTTTCCCGAATTTGGTCAATATCATCAACTTCGATCTCTACCTCACTACACATCATCGACAAAGGTCTCGCGACTTTACCTATTAAAAGTTCTAGAGGCGAAGCTTTTGTCACTCGATTCATCGTACAGTTTATTGCTAACTGAACCTCGCCTATAGAGTCTTGCCACGATTTGTTATCGCTAGTCTCTACTGCGGTTAGCATCGACTTTAAGACTGACATAACGCGTTCTACCTGCCCGTTAGCACGAGACGAATCTGTCGCTATGAGATGCAGATTGATATTTTTACTCGCACAAAAATCTCGAAACTCTTTACTCGCAAAACAACGGCCTTGATCAGCAATTATTCGGGTAGGAGGCCCAAAAAGTGTTACACTTTGAGTCACTGCTTGAATACTATTTTTGGAGTCAATATTTGTCGTGTGGAATAGAAGAACGTACTTTGTAAATGCGTCGATCAGAACGTAAGCGTACTCTTTCTTATTGTTCTTTCCGCTAAGCTTACCCGTCGCGTCTATATGTATCGTGTGCCACGGAGTCGTTACCTTAGGTATAGGATGCAATTCAGCTTGAACCTTACCGGAGTGATTTTTCGCAACTTTACAAGTAACGCAGTTATCTACAAACTTTCTAACGGATGGTGACATTCCCGGAAACCAGTAAAAATCGAACAGCTTTTCAGTTGTTTTCTCAGCTCCGAGGTGAACGATAGACTCATGAAAATTATTCACCACTGACCATCGGAGAACGCGAGGTAAATAAGGCAAGCATTTCGACCTGCCGTTACGTTGGATCTTACGATAGAGAATACCCGATCTAATTACGTAGGTGCTAGCTACGTTTTCATCTAGCCTATCTTCCTCTATGTCGGTTATAATTTTAAAAATCTCTACATCACGCTGCCGTTCTGCTTGAAGCCAGTTAGGAGTAAGCTCAGTAATGTCAATGCGTTTCGACTCTACACGTGATTCTACATGAATTGGATCTGATGGTATGGGGTTTCGTGAGAAGAAATCTACGTGTGACATACGTTTTCCCTCTTTGTACACGACGTCAAAGTCAAATGACTTTAGAAAAGCCCACTATCTATGCGCTCGGGGAGTTAGTTCTTTCTTAGTTTGGGAGGATTTCAATGAGTTATAATCAGTAACAACGGTAAACTTCCTACCGTGAAGATATTGTCGGAAATGTTTGATAGAGTTCACAACTGCTAGAGTTTCCAATTCGTAAGAGTGGTATTTACTCTCTGCCGGGGATGTTCTCTTACTAAAGTAAGCTACCACGTGTCTCTTATTATCAATCGTGACTTGGAACAATATTGCACCATAGCCCAAACTACTTGCGTCCGTGTGGAGCTCTACCGAAAGCTCTGGGTCATAGATTGTTAAAACAGGGTCATTTGTCAAAGTTGAGATGATTTTCTGACGAATGTCTTCGTGCTCGGGTTTCCAACTGAGCTCACCTTTCAATGAGGTCAGTCGGTACAAGGGAGCCATTATTTTGGAGAAGTCTTGCAGAAATTGACGAAAATATGAGGCCAATCCAATAAATTGCCTCAATTGAGTCACGGTCTCGGGGGGCGGTAAAGACGTCAGAGCTTCTATTTTCCTGCTGTTAGGCCTAATTTGACCGGACTCTACCTTGAATCCCAAGAACTCTACCTTCGTCTTGAGGAAGGAGCATTTCTTGAGGTTCAAAGAGAAGCCAGCTTTAGTCAGAACTTCCAACACAGTGTGAAGTCTCTGTAAACCTGACTCTACATCGGGAGAGATGATCAAAATATCATCAACATAGACGATTACGTAATCATGAGCTAGATCACCTAGAGCATTCATAATAGCTCTCTGAAATACTGAAATTGCATTTTTCAAGCCAAAAGGCATGGTCAGGAACTCATATTGCCCCTCAGTTGTTATAAATGCAGTGCACTCTATCGACTCTACATTCACGGGAATCAAATGAAAGCCACTAGCGCAGTCTAATTTTGAAAAATAATTGACACTATGGAGACGCGCTATTTGATCAGAGATTAGAGGAAGTGGATAACGGTCGGAGACGGTGTTACTGTTAAGCTCGCGGTAGTCTATACACATACGGTCCGAACCATCGTGCTTCTTTACTAACAGAGCTGGACTTGCAAATGGAGAACAGCTATGCCTGATAATATTAGCTTCTAACAGCTCCTTTACACGGTCGCGCATAACCCTACATTCGTCCACAGACATCCTATACGGTCGCCGCTGCACCGTGCGATTTGGATCAATCACCTTAATCTTAAGCTCGCCTGTGTTCACTCGCGTCGTAGGCAAACCGGTAATGAAAAATTCGGAAAACTGATTAAGCGTTTCTAAAAGCCTAGATTTGTCATTGCCAGTTATATCTGTCATGATCGCAGTTAAATCTGATTGAAGCGCGTTGTCACATTTCTGACTCACCGAATTTACATAAAGAACTTTATTTAATGAAAGCTCCGTTTCCGTCATGCTTACGGAAAAACCAAGACTTAAAATCTCGCGACCTAACATGATGTCACTCTGTAAGTAGTTATCGACCAAAACATGTAACAACACTTCAAGATGATGATCGTTAATCACAATACAAGATAGAATCTGTTCTGTGCTGAATACTCGTGTCTGACCAATACCCGTCATAGCAATAACATTATTAAAACGCTTGCCACTAAACTTGGCTGCAAAACTGTCTTTAACTAATGAGCATTCAGCTCCCGAATCGTAAGTAAAACTAAACAATTCACCTTTATGTTCCAATGTACCCGTCGGTGGTTGTACGACGCAGACATCAACGCGTCGCTCGCCACGCGCTGTGCCCGTGCCGCCGCCGTCGCCGGTACATCGGGTGGCAATATGGCCAGGTTTTCCGCATTTGAAGCACACCAAAGGCCTTGGTGCTAGCTGCTGCATCCCTGGGCTCGGCATAGAAGCTCGTCCTCCCACGTCGTTCATCTTGCTTCGACAATCCGCTCGCTTATGACCAGTTTTTCCGCAGTGAAAGCACTTGATGGTAGTTAGCTTAGCACGTTTGAAATCGGGTGCATTCGACGATTCTCCGGTGGTATTTATCTTGCGCTTCAATTGCGAGAATGCGTTCAATTCTTGTTGTAGTTTTTCTCGCGAATTGATGTTCGTGGTAAACGCCAAACGTTGAATTCGCAGGTCGAACTGCGATAAGTGAGCGAGTACAGTTGCTATGGCAATCTCTTCTTTCTTTACATCCTTCCAACGATTCGTCAAAGAGGCAATTAATCGACTCGCATATGCGGGTATCGATTCTTTTTCGCTCGGTTTCTTGTCATTTAATTTAATGAGGGTACCCGCCAATGTCTCCGTCGGAATAAATCTTGTGGTAAAAAGTACCTTGAATTCATGCCATGTGATTCCCTCGTATGCTATTTGAGACACCCACGTCGAGGCTTCACCTTTGAGCGCCTTGCTGACGGCTAGTATAAGTTGACCTCCCCGTGGCGGATTTTCCGAAAAACACAAATATGCTGTTGCACACCACGATCTCGCATCGGAATCTTCTTTGTCAGGGTCAAATGTGGGTAGACTGTCACGGAAGACTGGTTTCGGTACTTGCAGGGCTTCTATCAGTGCTCGCATGTTCCGGTTTTGTTGTTCGACCATGGCACGCCAAATATCCGCGTCGTTTCTTTCTTCATTTTGCACCAACAGTGATCCCACTTCTGATGCCGGAGGAGGATGAATCTCAACGTCATCAGCAGGGTCCATACTTTTTAATGCAAGCTGCGGGCGTCTGTGGGTAATGTTGGAGCAACGAAACTCAATCTCCAGTTCAATACGATTATATTATCTGATTCGTTATTTCGTAGGTAAGTTCGGATAGCAGAGGTTATAGCTAGAAACGCGCGACAGTTTCAACATTCAACTCTTTAGGCAGGCTGCTCCTCGACAAGTGACAAGTGCCGGGCGCACCGCTCAGTCGGTGAATCATTGACTCCGTCGAGCGCCGGTAAATGGCGCTGGCGTTCCAACGATGACTCGATTGCGACATATATATATCGATCGTCGCAGCGCTCGAGAGCCGCGTGACGTCGGACAAGGTTAGTCGCTCAGCTCGCCGGGCACGCGAATGTATTTTGAGGTAACTGCAACGTATATTATTTTTAATTCGCCGCGAGTTTCAACGTTTTTTCTTTGATTCATTGAGCCGCGTTTGTGTGATTTGTGAGAGGAAAGTGACGTGACTCGAGGTTAGTCGCTCAACGCGTCTGATACGTGGAAAAATATACGAATGGATATCAGTGATGGTGCATAGAGGATACTGGTGAGAGTGTGGTGAGTAAGTGAAAAAGGAGTGAAACGTGACAAGGAGTTGGTATGACAAACAAGAAACACAATATATTTTTTATTCTTTCCGATTTTCATTCATCGTCATTCTGCTTTTATCAACCGTTTTGAGCTCGTCAACTATACCTTACAAGAAAATTAAGAGATAGTTTTTTATACCTAATAAAATACAAAATTTTGAACAGCCTGTATCTGTGATTGTATTTCTCGTACGGAGATTTAAAATAATGCCCGTACGACAAATGCAATGAAAGTTGCACGGGCTCTTACAAAGTATTAATTTATGAGGTATACAAAATTATTGCTTAATTTTTTTGCAAAGTATAATTGAGGAGACGAAAACAGTAAGCAGAATGACGGTGAATGAGCATTATTTCATGAGAATAAAAAATAAATTCATTGAACGGGCCTAATTGAAAATAAAATGATGGGAGAAAAGAAAGCAGATCGCGCGAGTACCGTCTACATGCTCAGTGCCTAGCCCGCGAAAAGCACAGTTGTCGGCGTTCATGTAGACGGAGCAGGAAGGCTGTGGAGAGCGTGAGCGAGCAAGAAAAGGACGGCTGGAGAACGGAAGCGGCGTTGCACTGTTTTTTCTCACTCGGGGTACAAGCGATAGCAGTTTGGATGGAGTTGGAAAACTAGGGTAAGTAACAATTGTCTGGAGCAAGTAAATTTAATTTTGATATTTAACTATAATTTAATTCTTTTTTAAATATACATTAATTGTTATGGGAATGCTTTTTGAAAGAAAGAAAACATCTGAAAAAATTCTCGTTAACTCAACAAAAAGTAATACAACTTTTTACCGTCTTGAAGTTTTATTGTAAACCTCATCATCTTCGTAATTCGGAGCAATTTCCAAATTATCTATTTTTTCTCAAAAAAACGAAATATGCTTGGAAAAGAATTCTAGAAAATTTTCTAAAAAATGAAATTGAAGCTTAGACGTCCCCCTTTATGATGTCGGTGAAAGAAATGCGTTAAAAAAATTTACCACAAACGGGGTCCACTCATAAAAGAACAAAAAATGGTCGTTGTCTAAACTGGGTGCTAATTGTAAAAAAAATCGTAAATTATTTATAGTGTATTGTGACGTTGCACAATTTTATCCTCCCCCGCTGCACCAGCTCGTCCCAAAGGCAGCCGTTTCACCGATCTAAAATACAAATTAACAGTAAGTATTATTATTCCCTTCCCCTATATTATAATTGTAAATCGTGCAAACACTTGCGCGTCGCCCCGAAGAACTTACACGACGCCTCGAAGAATACTATCACCGCTAAGAAGAGCCACAGCGTCCCCCGGATAACCATCGTCATCGTCACCCGGACATCACCCAGGACATAACCTAAAATAAAATAACAAGAGCAAGAAACAAGAAAAAGAAGTTATACACCGTTGGAAGAAAACTTACCGGCAGTACTAGGAGATCACCTGAAGTCGTCCTCGCCATCGAGGATACCGCACTCACACCATCACGAGACCGCCACATCAATGTTGTTACAACAAAATTTTAGCCCGCACTCTCCAA
Organism: Netelia virgata; assembly: GCA_951802705.1. NCBI lineage: Eukaryota > Metazoa > Arthropoda > Insecta > Hymenoptera > Ichneumonidae > Netelia > Netelia virgata. The sequence goes on along the minus strand of OX637863.1, from coordinate 14,390,610 downwards.
ATAAACTACCGCACATATCACCGGCCACATCTCATCAGCTGTCCCCGAGCCATCAATCGGCGACGGTGACGCAATCACTAAGGAGATGGCAGCAGCGTCCGGCGACACCGATAGCCTTCCCACCCGTCCTACTTACCCGACACCTTATCCTACCATATCGATAAATCCTCGTTACGCCTAGTTCCCGATAGAGCCTGCCCCCAACATTGTCCCCAGAAATATCGACCCGAGTGTCGCCTCATCGATTGACCCGTGACCCGCGCGGCCAATCATGGATCAAGGATCTCCCGTGTGTCGTCAAATCAGAGGCACGGGAGAAATTTAAGAACACCCCGGAAAATTCGCAAGTTCCGGCACGCCATGTGCCGGACACTTTGCGACGAGCGGTGATATAGGAGAGACGTACGACAGGTGATCAGGAAGTTATAGTTTGGAGTTAGAGAAAAGGATTAGAGAGTGAGTGAGGCAGATAGAGAGAGAGTGCGGCGTGAGTGCGGAAAGGACGAGGAGAATAAAAGGAAGCGAAAGATTACACTACGACGACCCGGCATACTCCACCAACACACGATTCGAGGAAATTTGGGAAGTACGACGAACCGGCGAGGCGCAGGACCGCGAGAGAGCGACAGAGAGAGTAAGTGTTTGCACCATCGAAATTTTGGCACCGATCTTTTTCACTTTTATATTCTCCTTAGCCTTTGCGAAAAAATTGTATTCGAGTCCTCCCCTCCCCATTCTTATTCCCGGTGTAGAGTCTCCCTAAGAATTAATTACCTCCGTGAATTTTCCCGGAGGAATAATCATAAGTTAACCGCGAAGTGGAACGGCTGTGTAATCTTAAGTCGCGTTATATCCGAGATTTTCCCGACGGCCTTCGACTGTCCTCGCCCGTCAGTGTTCGCGCTACCCGTATTCACGTTTTTTTTTGTATAGAGTCCCCAGCTATCTCGTCCAAGTTCGCACTTAGCGAAATATTATTTCGAAATTCCAGAATTGTGGCCAGTGGTAATTATTAAGAGGCCGTAGAGTCGTAGGACCCCCACCCTGAGCTACCCCTAAGATTCCATTCTCCCCTAGTCTCCTAATAGAGTGTTTGCACCCCCAAATATTTGTACAGTAAAAGTTCTTTTTTGTTATTTTGTTGTTTGTAATAAAATTAACTGGCGCCCATATACATTATTCCTTTTTGCGTCGTTATCTATTTGAGACATTGCCCCCGAGATCGTCCGCCGTTATATTGACGTTATTGCTACTATAAGTTTAGGATTAATTTTGTTAACTAGTAGATAAATAAAATAATCGTTATTTTTGTGAACTCGTGTCACTCATCTTCAGTTAATTTTTCTGTCCCCCACATTTCCCCCAGTTATTCCCTCCCCAACGGCGTGACAGTATATATGTATGCATGCTCGGGTCGAAAAGAGAACACAAGCAGTGGCGTGAACAGATACCAATGTTTCGACCGTATATATATATATATATGACCGAAGCATTGGGGTCGGTCAGGAGACTAGTGGTGTTTTCTTATTCTTTATTTACATGTTAGGCGCGCCTTCTCTCAGTCTTCCGAGCGTCGGCACTCCCAGATTTTTTCCAATTGCCGGCGTGGACAAACATTATTGTAAGACGAATATATTTCTATCGTTTCATTGATATTTAGCAGTAATAATTATGTGAACAATATGTCGTCGAATAAAATTGTAATCGAAACTGCACTCATTTTTCCGAATAAAAAATCGGCGAAAATATTTTATTCTATCTACAATTTTTCAAACAGCAATTATAAAATCCCTCTTCGAAAATTGTAACAACGTAATAACAAAAAAGTTTTGCATATTTTCTATAATTGAAAAATCGACGAAATTCAATGAAGAATTTATTCTCCAAGTTACCGCCAACCTAATTATTATTGCTAAATAGCAATTCTATATATTGGAATAAATTCATTTTATGATAATTTTGATCCGTGGCGACACTCATGTTAGGTAAAATCCTGAGCGCTTCAAGGTTTTATAGGCAGGTCAAACCAGAGGTTCGGATCTCAAAGCTCAAATTTTCGGAGCTACAGATTGAAATTTAGAGGGTATACGTAATTTTTAATTCTAAACAAGTTTTTCGTCTTAGTAATTTTCGAGAAAATTGTGCGTTCGCGAGAAAAAAATTAAAAACTAAAAAAAAAGGGGGGTGGGGGTCGGGAGTGGTTTTTGACCTCTCACGGCTGTAATTTTTCGATTTTCCAAAAAATTTAATTGCACGATGTTAGATAATTTGATTTCGCACAAAAAAGTCTGCGGTAGCACTACTGTATCTGTAAAAGGGGGGTGGTAAAAATTGTTCAAAGTTTTTTTTTCGGCGCGCGGTTTTTTTGTCAAGTCGCGTTTCATTAAAAAATTCATATAAAATCAAATAACTTGAAAATAATTTTTTTAACACGGCAGTTATCTGTAGAATCGTTTGTTTTATAATTTTCGTGAAACAAAATACTTCTATGATTATTTATACCCGTTGTATCACAGTTTCAATATTTGAAACGGCTTTTTTTGGGTGTTCCCATGAACGAAAAATGTTTTAGCCTAAATATTTAATAAACCTACTTTATAACGAAAAATAAAGTTCCTTGAAAGTTTCTCGTCACTATCACCGTTTACGCGGTAATAATTATTTTAACACGCGACGCGAGAGACAAAATTTGTAAACCCGCGACGCTGTATAGACAGAGAAAGACGATCGCCTATCTCTCTCTTACTCACAACGCATAGGGAGCCTTCGCTGGCTCAGTGCCGGCGCTCACGGACACACTCGCACACATTTATGCTCGGACTGTGTCGCACGACGAAGTTCGTCGCTATGGCTGGCAACCGCGCGTTCCTCGAGTCCGATGCGACAGAGAGGTACTTACCCAACCACAAGATCAACACACGCATCAGCTGTGACACTTCGGTTGTCTGTTCGCGCGCTGCCGTAAATTTTAATTTTCAGCCGATAAAAATCATCAAACAATAGAAAAATTTCGAAAAATCGATGTTAATACTTATAGCTTATTCAACTCAAAATTGTATGAATATAATTATTATCGTAACGCGCAAATACATTTTTTTTACCGAAATCTTTTTGTTCTATATGAAATAATGTAGGACATGTAGTTTTTATATGAAGCGTTTCTTTTTTTCTCAGTACTTTTGCGTACCTATCACAGTAGTACGTACAATAGCAGTTGTAGTTCTGCAATGTTTATTGCTCAAGAGACTCTTGACTATTATTTGGAAAATTTGTTGCCTTTGATTGTTCCCTAATTCTCTATTTATTGTCTTTTTTTTACTCCACTCAATCAATATTTCCATTTCTCGGCGTGCCAGAGTAATGACTTTATTATTATCACATTCCAACGTCTCATCGCAAATATAACACAAATTACTTGAAGCCATTATAGGCTTCACGCGAACGCGGTTTGGCGCGTTCGCTTGTTTTATTTTGTATATATTTCTCTCCGCCTCTCAAATCGCGTCCAACTCATTGTCAGTCTAACAATAAGGCCGGACCGGCGAAAACGTATAGTGTGACGCCTTACATTCTCAACAGCGTTGGGTAAGTACATCTTTGTCGCACACATCAATGATGCCTAATACTTCCCTCTCTGTCGCATCGGACTCGAGGAACGCCGCGCGGTTGCTATAGCGAAGAGCTTCGTCGTGCGACACAGTCGCACGATGCACTCGCGCACATAAATGTGTCGAGTGTGTCCGTGAGTGCCGGCCCTGAGCCAGCGAAGGCTCCATATGCGCTGTGAGTAAGAGAGAGATAGGCGATAGGTCTTTCTCTGTCTATACAGCGTCGCGGGTTTAAAAATTTTGTCCCTCGCGTCGTGTGTTAAAATAATTATTACCGCGGAAACGGTGATAGCGACGAAAAACTTTCAACGAACTTTATTTTTCGTTATAAAGTAGGTTTATTAAATATTTAGGCTAAACATTTTTTCGTTCATGGGAACACCCAAAAACAGCCGTTTCAAATATTGAAACTGTGATACAACGGGTATAAATAATCATAGAATTTTTTTGTTTCACGTAAATTATAAAACAAACGATTCTACAGATAACTGCCGTGTTAAAAAAATTATTTTCAAGTTATTTGATTTTCTATGAATTTTTTAATGAGACGCGGCTTGACTAAAAAACCGCGCGCCGAAATAAAAACTTTGAACAATTTTCACCACCCCCCTTTTACAGATAGATTAGTGCTACCGCGGACTTAAATTATCTAACATCGTGCAGTTAAATTTTTCGGAAAATCGAAAAATTACAGCCGTGGGAGGTCAAAAACCACTCCCGACCCCCCTTTTTTTTAGTTTTTAATTTTTTTCTCGCGAACGCACAAGTTTCTCGAAAATTACTAACATGAAAAACTTGTTTAGAATTAAAAATTACGTATACCCTCTAAATTTCAATCTGTAGCTCCGAAAATTTGAGGTTTGAGATCCGAACCTCGAGTGAACCTTTGAGAGGGGAGCGATTGAGGGAGAATCCGTGCGCGTTGAGCATATCGTGCGCGCGACACGAGCTCTCGGTCCTCTACGCGACCCGAAGGATATAGTAGCTTCCCATAAACTATTTTAAACTAATATTTTATTTTCAGAGTATATTTGCATAATTATTATAAGATTAATTGTAAAATATGTTAATTACTAAACTCGCTCTGTGAAAGAGCGAGATCCCAGCGACGGCTGTCGCTGTTCTGTTTCGTCCGCTAAAACGGACGAAGAGAATTACAGTTTCTAAGAACTGTTGTCAGTTAAGAACTGCCCTGCCAAAGAGCAACATCTCAGCGACGCATGTCGCTGTCCTCCTCCGTTCGCTAAAACGAACGGAGAGAGTATCAGTTTATAAGAACTGATTAACATATAATATGATTGCAAGAAATATATTTTTGTATAATACATATTTCTTTACAGATGACTGGGTGTATATTACCCAGACGCATATATATATGCTGAGCCGAAGCATTGTCATCGGCTCTCGGCACGGCTCGTGTTTACTCTTTGCCACTCTTTGCGGATAGTGGCAGAGGGGGAACACGAGTAGCCGCATATCGGGCGCGCGGCACGAGGCCCGGGGCACCCATGCGACCCGAAGGATATGGTGACTTGCCATGAACTAATTTTGACTAATATTTTATTTTCAGAAAATATTGGCGTAATTATTATAAGCCTAATTATAAAATATATTAGTTAATAAACTCGCTATGTTAAAGAGCGAGGTGCCAGCAACGCCTGTCGCTGTGAGTCTGTCCGCACAATGGACAGATATAGTTTTAATTATTAAAAATCATGAATTAACACATATGTTAATTAATAAACTCGCTGTGTTAAAGAGCGAGATGCCAGCGACGTCAGTCGCTGTTCTCTTTCGTCCGCTAAAACGGATGAAGAGAATTACAGTTTCGAAAAACTGTTGTCAGTTGATAAAAACGGCCCTGCCAAAGAGCAAGATCACAGTGACGCCTGTCACTGTCCTCCTTCGTTCGCTAAAACGAACGGAGAGAGTTAGTTTATAAGGACTGATTATCATCTATGATTCCATTTTTGTATAATACATATTTCTTGACAGATGCTGGGTGTACATTACACAGACGCATATATATATGCATAGCCGAAGCATTGTGATCGGTTCTCGGCACGGCATCATTTAGTATATATTGAAGAAACTGCGCTGAGATTTTATTATCATTCAGTGTGTATCAAAAAACCTTCGCTAACATTTTTTCATGATTTAGTATGCATTGAAGAACCTGCGCTGACATTTTTTCATTATTTAGTATACATTCATGAACCTGCGCTGACGTTTTTTTATCATTTAGTGTGTATCGGAGAGCCTTCGCTAACATTTTTTCATCATTTAGTAGGTATTGAAGAAACTGCGCTGATATATTTTCATCATTTAGTATGTATTGAAAAAACTGCGCTGACATTTTTTCATTATTTAGTATGCATTGAAGAACCTGCGCTGACATTTTTTCATTATTTAGTATACATTCAAGAACCTGCGCTGACATTTTTTCATTATTTAGTATACATTCAAGAACCTGCGCTGACATTTTTTCATTATTTAGTATGCATTGAATAACCTGCGCTGACATTTTTTCATTATTTAGTATACATTCAAGAACCTGCGCTGACATTTTTTTATCATTTAGTGTGTATCGGAGAGCCTTTGCTAACTTTTTTTTATCATTTAGTAGGTATTGAAGAAACTGCGCTGAGATTTTGTTATCTTTTAGTGTGTATCGGAGAAGCTTCGCTAACATTTTTTCATCATTTAGTAGGTATTGAAGAAACTGCACTGACATTTTTTCATCATTTAGTATGTATTGAAGACACTGCGCTGACGTTTTTTTATCATTCAGTGTGTACAGAAGAAGCCTTGCTGACATTTTCTCATCACTCAGTCTGTATCGAAGAAACTTTGCAGTCATTTTTTCATCGTTTAATAAAACTTTTTTGCTAAACACAGAATGATGAAAAAAGTCAGCAAAGTTTCTTCGATACAGACTGAGTGATGAGAAAATGTCAGCGCGACTTCTTCTGCACACACTGCATGATACAAAAACGTCAGCGCAGTTTTTTCAATACATACTGAATGATGAAAAAATGTCAGCGCAGTTTCTTCAATACATACTAAATGATGAAAAAAGGTTAGCGAAGCTTCTGTGATACACACTGAATGATAAAAAAATGTCAGCGCAGGTTCTTCAATACATACTAAATAATGAAAAAAACGTCAGCGCAGTTTCTTTAATACATACTGAATGATGAAAAAATGTCAGCGCAGTTTCTTCAATACATACTAAATGATAAAAAAAGGTTAGCGAAGCTTCTGCGATACACACTGAACGATACAAAAATGTCGGCGCAGTTTTTTCAATACATACTAAATGATGAAAAAATGTCAGCGCAGATTCTTCAATATATACTAAATAATGAAAAAAACGTCAGCGCAGTTTCTTCAATACATACTGAATGATGAAAAAATGTCAGCGCAGTTTCTTCAATACATACTAAATGATAAAAAAAGGTTAGTGAAGCTTCTGCGATACACACTGAATGATAAAAAAATGTCAGCGCAGTTTTTTCAATACATACTAAATGATGAAAAAATGTCAGCGCAGATTCTTCAATAAATGATGAAAAAATGATATTTTTAATTTCTAAAAATAATGAATTAACAAATATGTTAATTAATAAACTCGCTCTGCTAAAGAGCGAGATGTCAGCGACGCCTGTCGCTGTAAGTCTGTCCGCTAAAGTGGACAGAGAAAATTTTAATTGTTGATAAATGTTTATTAACAAATATGTTAAAGATTAATAACCGTTCTGTTAAAGAGCGAGGTGCCAGTGACGCCTGTCGCTGTGAATCTGTCCTCACAGTGGACAGAGATATTTTTAATTTCTAAAAATAATGAATTAACAAATATGTTAATTAATAAACTCGGTCTGCTAACGAGCGAGATGTCAGCGACGTCTGACGCTGTAAGTCTGTCCGCTAAAGTGGACAGACAGAATTTTAATTGTTTATAAATGTTTCTTAACAAATATGTTAATTATTAATAACCGCTCTGTTGAAGAGTGAGATGCCAACGACGTTCGTCGTTGTTTATCTCCGTCTGCTAAAATAGACGGACATAATTTTAATTCGTAAGAATTTATAATTATCAAATATGTTAATTAATAAAAACCGCTCTGCTAAAGAGCGAGATGCCAATGACGTTTGTCGTTGCATACTCAGAATTATCATAATTCTGTTATTTATTGCTGTGGTTGCAGCAAAAACAAACTTGAATATTTGGTACGCTCGGCTATATATTGTAGCGAGAAAGAAATTCTTGCAGCGTACGTGTAACATGCACACTAGTGTATGTTATATGTGCATAGCCGAGCATTAGCATTAGATTTTCGAACGGGGCGGGTCATGGCTGGCCCTGCTACGAGGCCTCGGCCTTCGGTCCGCCTCGTGTACCGGGGCTTCGTAGCAGACGCGCGCCGTGACATCTAGCGGTAGTGCGCAGCGGCTCGTAGCCAAATGCTGCGAGCTCTGCACTACCGCTGGGAAAGGGAACCCGTCGAAATTTTTCTCCGTGTTACACTGACTCTTAAGAGGACATCGTGAAGATCCAACAGCGACAAACAGAGGCAATTTTTTGGAAATTGCGAAACTTTTTGCAAAATATGATGTAAAGTTTGCCAACCATTTGGGCAATCATACGAGTTACTGTAGTCCTGCGATTCAAAACTATTGAAGCAGTTCATCGCAGATCCGCCTTAAGCTTGAATAGTCGCAAGACTATTGGTGAGCATGAGAAGCACGCTCCCCAATAAGCGCGCACACGAGAGTGGGAGGGAAGGATAACCGTCGTTCTTTCTTCTTGGTCTCGGTAGTATGTTTTGCGAGGTCGTGGTGGCAAGATCATTGAGATCAGTATTTCACAATTAACAAAGAGCTTTATTGTATACCGAAAGTCATTAATAAATAAACAGTAAAGCGAGCATTTTCTTTCCCGAATATCCCTCATGACACTCAATTATTGGAACAATTATTCTCAGCGCCAACAGGTTATGGGCCCAGCACGCTGACTGTGTGAGTGTCCTGAGGTGTTCGTTGAAGGGTTCTCGTGGAGGTTAACGCGTGAGGCGAGAAGTCTCGAGTGCGCGAGAAGCGTGGTGCGTGAAACACGAGGTGAGATAGGCGGCGGCCATATTGGCACGGTCTTTCCGGCGAAATTGACGCGCGGTCGCGAGTGAACAATAAGCCGAGATGGCAGAGGCGATCAGTACTCGGAGTGTAACTAAATTTAACGGAAATGATTATCAGGGCTGGAAGTTTCAAATGAGGACATTATTTTTGGCGCATCGAATCTACGAGATAGTCGACGGGATGAAAACGATGCCGGCTGAGGAGGGCGAGCCAAAGCAAACGTGGTTGGCAGACAACGCGAAAGCAATGTTCTTGTTGTCGACCACGTTGGAGCCGGAGCAACTGCGACCATTGCTCACGTGCGTGACGGCATGCGAAATGTGGCAGAGATTATCGAGGGTGCACGAACAAAAGTCTGCGTCGAACAAATTATTATTATCGACGCGATTGTACGAGTATCGTATGGCGCCAAACGACTCTGTAATGGAACATGTGGCGAAAATTCAAAACATGGCTGCGCAGTTGATCGATGTTGGAGAGCCTGTGTCGGATACAACGATAATGGCAAAAATACTCGGAAGCTTGTCTTCAAAGTACGGAAATTTTCAAACGGCATGGGACAACGTGCCTCAAGACATGCAAAATCTTGAGAATTTGCAGGAAAGATTGCTACGTGAAGAAGCGCGATTGTCGGTGAATGATGAAACTCCGGGGGCGTTCGCGGCAACAAAAAGTTCAAGTGGTCGGAAGAAAAATGAAAAAGTGCGCTGTTACCGGTGTCAGGGAATCGGGCACTTCGCGCGGAATTGTAAGAACAGAAAGAAAGAGCGCGAATGTGACGCGAGTGAATTGGATGATTGTGCGTTTGTGGTGCAATACGATGTGAAGGAAAAAACCGAGTTACCGACAGTCGGAAAAATCGAGTTACCGACTGAAGTGACATCTCCGGCGCTGCGAGCTGACAAACGAGAGTGTTGGCTGACCGACAGTGGAGCATCCAGGCACATGACTTTTCGACGCGAATGGTTGAGTGACTATCGTGATTTACCAAAAGGGGGAAAAGTGTGTCTTGGCGACGATAAAGAATGTGATGTGATTGGTGAGGGAAATGTCGAAATCGAGAAATTCGTATACGGGAAATGGAAAGTGTCGCGTATCGAAAAAGTACTTTATGTTCCCGATATGACGAGAAATTTATTCTCGGTGGGCGTGTGCACGGGGAAGGGAATCGGTGTTTTCTTTTACGGGCGTTATGTACAATTCTACAACAGTGGAACGATTGTCGGAAATGGCGTGAAGCAAGACAATCAAATTTATAGAATGTTATTCAAAACAAAGTGCGCGAAAATTAATGAAGAAGCAAACATTGTGAGTAATGACTTTCAAGTATGGCACGAGAGGCTTGGCCACGTGAATGGTCGTGCGATGCGACAGATGGTCGAGAAGAAGCTGGTCGAAGGGATCAAGCTTCCAAAGAAAAACTGTGAAAGCTTTTGCGAATCGTGCCAAGAAGGAAAGTCCCACCGTCAGGAATTTCGAAAAATACGTGTGCGCGCAGAGACAGTCCCAGGCGAAGTTATACATACGGATGTATGTGGTCCGATGTCGCAGGAATCACTTGGTGGCGCCCGGTACCTGGTGACGTTCAAAGACGACACAACGAGCTTTCGTTATATCTACTTTCTCAAACACAAAAGCGACGTGTTCGAGAAATTTAAAAGCTTTGATAAACTCGTCGAAAATAAATTCGGCAGAGCAATGCGAGTCCTTCGATCGGACAATGGATTGGAGTTTCGAAATCGTACGATGGACGACTACATCAATTCAAGAGGGATTCAACGAGAGTTCACTGCTCCGTACACGCCGCAGCAAAACGGCAAGGCCGAACGAGATAATAGAACCCTCATCGAAAGCGCAAGAACGATGTTGCTCGCAAAAGAGCTCCCGAAATTTCTGTGGGCGGAGGCATGTAATACAGCGGTGTACCTCATGAATCGAGCTGGATCATCAAGCGCGAAGAACGGGGCGACCCCATATGAGCTTTGGATCGGTGTGAAACCGAGTCTGGGACATTTGCGCATATTCGGATCGGAGGCGTACGTAAATATTCCGAAACAACACGTGACAAAACTTGATGCACGAGCACAGAAAATGATACTGGTCGGCTACGACAGTAACTCATCGAATTATCGAGTTTTCGACCCGGAATCGAGAAAAATCAAGGTTTCAAGAGACGTTGTGTTTCGTGAGACTGTCGAAAAAACGATGATACCGCAGAATGAGATCTCAACGGAAGAGATCATATTTTCGAAGGAAGAAGCTGCCGTTCCTGTTCGTGAAGAAGAGGAAGACATCGAGGAAGACGACGAAGTTTTTCTCCCGGCCGAAGAAGAGAACGAGGGTCAACAGCCAGAAAACGAAGGCCGAAATCTCCGAGATAGACGCTCCATCAAACGACCATCTCGATACGATGTGAATGTCGTGGAGTATGAAACTCCTGGGTCGTATGAAGAAGCACTACAAAGCAAAGAGTCATTGCAGTGGAATGCGGCAATCGAGAATGAGCTAAAGGCACATGAAGAAAATGGCACGTGGTCGCTGGTGAAGAGAGAACCGAAAATGAAGACCATAGACTCCAAGTGGGTCTTTCGAGTGATCAATAATGCAGATGGAGAAGCTCGTCGTTTCAAGACAAGACTGTGCGCGCGAGGTTTTATGCAAAAAAGGGGCATAGACTTTTATGAGACTTTTGCGCCAGTAGTAAGATATGACTCGCTGCGAGTTCTGCTTTCGATTGTCGCTGCCAACGACCTAGAGCTAGCCCAATTCGACGTGCAGACGGCATTTCTGTATGGGGAGCTAGAGGAGAGAATATTCATGGAACTGCCGGACGGACTGAGCAAAGAGAATGGATCAACGAGAGATCTAGTCTGTCGACTAGAAAAATCCTTGTATGGATTAAAGCAGGCACCACGGTGCTGGAACCGGAAATTTACGTCATTCTTGAAGGACTTTAAATTTCAAGAAACGAGTGCGGATCAGTGTATTTTCGTTGGACGAGTCGGTGAGAGCACGGTATATCTGGCTCTTTTCGTGGACGATGGACTGGTTGCAGCGGAGTCAAACGACGTGATTAAAGAAGTGTTGAATCAGCTGAAGAAAGCGTTCAAGATAACGCTAGGAGATGCAAGCCTGTTCGTCGGGATGCAAATAGACCGAGATCGATTGAGAAAAACGATATTTCTTCATCAAAGTACGTATGCCAAAAAGATCCTGAAGAAATTTGGAATGATCGACGCAAAGGCGATGTGTGTACCATGTGATCCACACGCAATATTGTGTCCGATGCCAGCTGGTGAAGAAGAGTACGAGAAAAAGTACAGGCGAATGAACTTAGGGTCGAATATCTGTGCACTGAAAAACAGAAAGCAGATATCTTCACGAAGGCGCTTCCGCGAGACCGTTTCTGTTTGCTGAGGGAGAACATCGGAGTAACGAAGGTCGGATCGTACTCAAACGAAGGAAGTATTGAAGCAGTTCATCGCAGATCCGCCTTAAGCTTGAATAGTCGCAAGACTATTGGTGAGCATGAGAAGCACGCTCCCCAATAAGCGCGCACACGAGAGTGGGAGGGAAGGATAACCGTCGTTCTTTCTTCTTGGTCTCGGTAGTATGTTTTGCGAGGTCGTGGTGGCAAGATCATTGAGATCAGTATTTCACAATTAACAAAGAGCTTTATTGTATACCGAAAGTCATTAATAAATAAACAGTAAAGCGAGCATTTTCTTTCCCGAATATCCCTCATGACACTCAATTATTGGAACAATTATTCTCAGCGCCAACAAAAACGAAATCCTTGACATCATAGCTCAACTTACGCTCCAGGAAATAGTGGGCGAAGTACACGCGTGTGGATTTTTCTCATTGATGGTAGACGAAGCTAGGCGTTATAAAGAAGAGCAATTATCGGTGACCACTAGGTATGCCAAAGGCTTAGACGTTGAATAACGTTTTCTCGGTTTCCTGAATTGCTCTACTGCTAGAGATGCCGAAGGATTGAAAACGTTGATCTTAGACTTTTTAAAGAAGTGCAATTTGGCGACGACACCAATAATTGGTCAATCGTATGATGGAGCAAGTGTCATGTCAGGGAAACATCTAGGACTTCAAGCAAAAATAAAAAAAAATCCATCCACAAGCCATCTACATCCACTGCTTAGCGCATACGCTCAACTTGGTGGTCGTTAATTCATGCGCAACGGTTTCATCAGCAACATCATTTTTCAATACGCTAGAAGCTTTATATATCCATTTCTCGCAGCCAGGTAACCATGCCCGTTTCCTGGAAGTGCATGACTCTCTAGGTATCACGATGGGCCGTGAAATGGCAAGTTTGAGTACCACAAGATGGAGCTCTCGTTTCAAAAACTGCGAAGCAGTCATAACCAATTATAACGCGATTACTGAAGTTTTAGAGAAAGAAGTTAACCATGCTCGTGATTAGAACGCAGTGGAGGCCCTTGGAATACTTGTATCTGTGAGAAAGCCAGATTTTGTCGTTAGTTTGTTCGTATTCCACAAGGTTTTATCCATTGTGAATATATTGAGCAAGTACCTTCAAGGCAAAGAAGCGACTCTGGGACGTGCAAGCGAAATAATAAATGGTGTCATCGTTACAATCGAGAAAAGCAGAGATGATTTTGATAACCATTGGGAGGAAATAAACAATTTCGCAGATGAACATGAAATATCGCTAGAACCTATTCGAGTGTCAAAAAAAACGAAAGCAACCGGAAAAACTGAAAGATTTTTTAACAGAGTCGAGACTTGTAAAAGGGAGCAACGTGGACTTGCCATCGAACACCAAGCCCTCTGAATATTGGAAGATTCATTCCCAAATTCATTACCAAATTGTTGACAATATTGTTAGCAACTTCAAACGCCGATTTGAAAATGTACCGCTGGCGAAATCGCTTGACTCCTTTATAAAGTTAGACCTGAAAGGTGGAAAGGCTTTCATAGAAAACTACAGAGAGATTTTAAAAATCGATCGTTCGGAACTCGAAGCTGAAACATTAGTAATAACAAATATGTTGCTAAAAAGGAATACAGATATCACATTAGAGACGCTGAAGACAGAGATAAAAGGAGACCTTACCCCGAATCTTTATAATTTGCTGCAAATTGCCATTAGTCTGCCAGTAAGCTCAGCTGGTTGTGAAAGGAGTTTTTCCGCAATGCGACGTGTGAAAACTTGGTTAAGAACAACGATGTTGCAAGAACGATTTTCGAATATGGCTCTACTGAATATCGAAAATAAGCTAATAAAAGAGAAGGTATTTGCAGAACAGGTATTAACTGTTTTTGCAGGAAAAACCCGAAAGCTGCGGTTAATTTAGATGCTAGTTTACTTACTTTTGTAAATCTGAGATCTATAAACAGAATCGTATATAAAATGCGGTACAGAATCTCTAATAATAAATTAAAGATTCGTTTAAGCATAATTTTTGCTTTGATGCTAAGTTGGTTCTAAAAATTCTCATAAATATTTAACATTTTTTAACATTTCGAATAAAAGACTCGATAACTGTGCATCATCGTATTGAAGGAGTCGTCAGTCTCCTTCAATATTCTCATCGGCCCTTTTTAGGGCCACCAAAATTTTGAACGTAGTACAATTGTGTTATAGCTCATACTTTGGAATATAGGCGTCGAAATATTTAAGATCATATTTTATCACGTATTTCAGCGAATTTCAAACGCCATAAATTATGGAATTAATGGAAAGTGTCGGCCTCCCTTGATGGAATATCACTGAATATAATAGAATAATCATGTCCAAGGTGAAACAAATTTTTCCCTCATTTTTCGGAAAAGTCCTCAAACTGCATAATTACCAAAAATATCAAAAAATCCGCAATACACTATAACCATAACTTAAAATTTTTTAATTTTTTTCATAACTTACATTACATCCCTGAAGATTCTTCTTACCTTTAAAAACCACTCACCCTGAGAGTACAAATTGCTAATAAAACTTCGTCTAATAATATATCTAAAAAGGTATAAAAGTCGATATTTTCACTAGAACGATATAATCAAAATTACTTTCATTTTTGTAAGAATCGTTCATCTAAAGTAATCTCAGAAATTATTAACTTTTGGTCATAAATATGGGCGGTTAATTATATTGAATTTTAGCTCCTCTACAAAGTTTTGCCGCGAATATGTCCACAAACCCAAACAAATGCTATATATAAATCGGACGGCCCCCCCCCCCCCCAAGATTTTTGTTCTATTTACGCCAATGGTAATAATGTTTGTCCGAAGATCTCTAACATAAATTCGTGAAGAAATAACGTGTAGTTAAATGTTAATTCGGGCCTTCCATGATCGTAAGATTTGTTTGAAACGATCCCGTTTACTTCAGACTTAAGAACCATTTAATTTGTGTGAACATTTTTATGCAAACTCGCTTTAACAGTATGACGTCCGGCGACACCACGTTGGTGTCCTGCGAAAACTATCGGGCGACAGCCGTTGACACCACGTTAGTATCGTGTACCACCTATTGGGCTACCATAGCCGACACTATGTTTTGAGCCAGTCCTGGCGGCGCGCAAGCGAAAGGATTCCGAGCAAACGTGCGGACGTCATAGTGTTAATATTCGGACACCATTGTATTACAAATATTATTGCTCTGTACACTTACTTATCTTTGAGTTAAGGAAATCATGCATTTTTGTTCCTAGTAATACACCTTTTCTAGTTCTCAGAAACATACGTTTTATTTCTTCAGACGACGTCATTATCTATACAAGAAAAGATGAACAAAAGAACGCGTACTTTTAGTGTCGCCAAAATATTCGGACACACTTTGTCTTTTGTAGCTTATTTATTCTAAGAACCTAATTCGATCGCTAAGAAGTTTGATTACAAACATAGCCACGTTGGAGCACTCAAATTATTTGTATGTACAGAATTTTATTTTTTATACTTTTACGAATTTTGCAACATAAATTTAAAAAAAAATTCCACTCCGTTACATAGTGATATCAATAAATGTGACCGGACATCGGGTTGGGCGGTTATCTCACCAACTGCCACGCCCCTTTCGACAGCTGCGTTTCGTATTTCTTTTGTTCACAAAACCTGGGTTTCTTAAAAACCAACGAAGCTGGAATGGGAGACGCGCCGTAAGTTCACGTTGTACCTACAAGAAATTTCAAACACGTTTTTTTCGAAACTATGTTTTTAGGCAGTGTCTGCACGATAACTCAGTCAATTTTGAAAATGTTTTAACTTTTTTTGTTTTTAAATCTTGATAACTGTTTTCTCTATAGTCTGTCGAGAGGATTTTTCCATTTTTGGGTTGGACAATGTTTTACAAATTATTGAACACTCGTTTTTTTCTTTTTAAATCGCATAATAAAGTTTGACGTACTGTAATTTTTTTTATTTTTGACAGTACAACAAAATTATCTCCGTAAGATTATAACTACTACATTTCTTTACTATATTCTGCTTTATTTCTGCGAATTGAATAATTTTTGGTGAACTTATGATGCCGACGAGGAAGCATCGTGGTGTTCATCGTCGTTCATTTCTACCCGTAAGAAATAATGTTAATATTGAAAAAAAAAATGTATTACAGTTGAAAAGTCAATAAAAATGTGAAATCAACAATTTTGTTTCGCCTTAAAACGTTTATAATAATTTTTCAAATTTACTTCGTTTTTAGCGTGCGCAGGGGCAAGAGACCTATTGTTACGCGTATTACTATTTTCACATGTAATACAGCCCTGGAAAGGATTCACCAAAAAACTTAACGTGGCGATTCGAAAACCATGGGTTTTTTTATGAAACGAGTTACCTTATGATGTGTACATTACACAAAGTCAGAGTTAATAACGAACGCCAGTTAGCTTCGGGGCACTTTTCGAGTCATTTGCGTAACAAGAAAGTGCGTCCTGATACAGTTTGCAGAGCATTCAAAGAACATGGGTACAATGGTAGAGTTTCTCGTAAAATGCCTTATATAACCGAAGAGAATCGGAAGAAGAGAATTAATTTACACAAATGTACATCAACTCAGGAGGTGGTCATACCGATATCATTTTTTCAACTTAATGTCATCAATTTTACACGTTCAAATCAACTTTCCGTGAAAACAGAACCCGATTTTAAAAATTTGTAACAAAATGGCAGACAATTCCCATTATGACATTACTTTTGCCCCACCCTGTTATTTCTCCGAAAGGGCGGAGGTTATAAAAAGGGCAACATTTAGTCCTTGCTTAATCTATTTCTACGTGACCAACATCGAGTCGGACGTCTAGAACTCATATATTCTACGACCGATTCCTCGGGCATCGAGCACCAATCAGGAGCGTCGGGGCACGGAGAGAGAGTAGAGAAAAAGGCGTGCTTCGTTAGAGAGTCTTCCGATGTTGTATCAGAGACACACGTACTATGTAATAACGACTGTGATTACTTAAAATAAAGAGTTAATGTTAAATGTACAATTCCTGCACGTGGTGACAAATATTATTATGTGAGTGGAAGCGACAGAACATTACCTAAATCCCCACAAGTATTGGATATGAAGTATGGCATTGGTGATGCCATGAAGTAGAAGTATTCGTTATCGACACCCGGTCATTGCTGAAATGAGAATAATACTTATATCGTTTAGTGTTTACACGACGCGTCGCATTATTTCACTTTTTTACGTGCGAAACGTTTCGTTATTTTCGTTTTTAATTCGGCGGGTTCGGTTAGTTCGGTCCGCACTATCTGCAATACGCTCCTCTCTCTCTTTGGTCAGTCCTTCTCTGTTATCCTTTACTAACGACAGCAGCGCCAGCACAGCCTATATATCTTTTTCGTCGCTTTCAGGGTCCACATCCGTGAGCGATGTATAATGTGAGCGATGTATAATCGATATACGGTAGATTTCCTGCCTCCAGTAGCGCTGCTCCCCTCCAGCGACGATGAAATGGCGATCGGCCGAGTTGAGTCGTCGCGTCGTGTTAGTAAATTCGAGTGTCGTCGTTCGGTGTGTTTTTTGTTTATGGTGGTCTGTGAAGTGCAGTGTATTGTGCACCTCACGTTCTGATGATCGTTCGTATCATATGGATTCTGAGAGTAATGGATCGCATATTCTCTCTCGTTTCCCGTCCGGTCAACGCTTGTATCCTCCCTACTCCTTAGGATGCGTTCTCCCCTCCCGCTCAGTCAGGGCAGGGTAGGGTTAATTCGTGTAAAAAAAGGCACATTTTTATGATTTTTTTTTTTACGAAACGGTAAAAATCTATTTATTTAAACCATTGGTACATTAAAGTGTGACATTCGAAGAATATTGTGTCCAATTTTCATGAAGAAATATTAAAAAATACGGCGATGGCAGCAATTTTTGTCAAGCGTCTCGGAAAACGTCGAATTCCGGTGCCCATCATAACTCCGTGCTGGATCATCTGAAATCAAAAAATCAAAGTTATAGCGTTAGATAAGGACTTTCCCCAGGTAACGCTGGGGGGGGTTTTTGAAATTTCAATTTTTCAATTTTAGGGAACGCGATTTCTTTAAAGAGGAAAACGCGATTTTGAGCGAAAAAATCGGTTAATTTGTTGTTATAACATGAAAAATATAAACAAATTTGAAAACAAAACTCTTCAGCGTTACCTCGTAAATTATGTACAGAAATAGTGTGCATAATTTCAAAAGGATAGGTGCAGTAGTTTTGAAGTTATGATGGGTACCGACTTTGAAAATGTTAGTTGTGGGAAATACGCTTTAAAGTTTGGAACACTAAACAATTTGAGATGAAACGTTCGTAAGTGAGTTTTATCGGTTTACCTCACACTGAATCATCGACGCCAGGTCCATAAAGGATGTTGCTGTCATCCAGGATGTCTAAAGCATCTTTTTGCTGTTATATACGAGGAATCCTGCCTTCTTTCGTCTGTTTTTCGGCTTCCTGATCTGCTCGGCCTATACGCATAGAGTCAGATGATCGCGCCCACTCATGAGCGTTTTGTCCACTACTGATTCCCATTTCTTGCATGAAGGTTAGTAAAGCAAAAGAACCTTCATTGAAGACACAGGCTGCCACATAAGCTGCAATCTGAACGATGACAGAGGTTCCACCCACGTGCTTTGGTGAGATTTTCCAAATAAGTTGGTTCAAACTCTCATTGTTGTTCTGCGTAAAGCCTCCGACACATCGCTCTAGGAGGGCATCTTTGCTCAGATCTTCATAGATGGGCTTGATGGCATCCAAAACATCCTTGGGAAGAGCACTGTACGTGTGTTTGAATGAATCCAATGCATTATCAGCTGCAGCTTTTTGCCAATCAGAAAATATAGGCAGATATAAAAATACTCATAACGTCGTCAATTTTACTCCGATCAACTTGAAATTTAGACACAATATTCTTGAGATATTATGCTTTCAGTTAAAATTTGAAAAAAATCGAAAAAACATTGTTAAAACCCTACCCTGCCCTTAATTGTGTATTTACTGTTCCATGTGATCGAAACGTCAAATACGCGATAACTGTTATCGTCGCACGCCGTGAGTCTTATAATATTCTTTTCAGAATCTTCTCTCACCGTCTTCTTGGCGTTTGGGTTTTTTACAGAGCGCTTCGTCCCTCTCGAGTTAAGACTCTTTTTCAGAGTACTTCCCGGTGAGTGACCAGCCAGAATTGATAACTTTCTTGACATATTATTTTCATTTTTCATATTGGTTGGACATATTTACATATATACATACATATTTACATTGTTTACATTGTAAGATTATACCCGTGTTTTCCACTTACTAATCTATTAATAGTATAGTTCTTATCTTCATTGTGTTTGTTTTAATTTTTTATTTTTAGATATCTAGGTAAAAAATTATAATAAAAACCCCTATAAATTGTTCTTCTTATTTTCGGTAGTATCGCAGTGTTTGTTATATATTTACAGGTTTTGTAACATCAGTATAAATTTTTGTAGCATTACCATAGTTAATTTTCTTAATTAGTGTTTGCGTTGTTCCATAGGATGCTAATCATTTCATGATGATATGCTGTGATAGTTTATACTTAATTTTGAAGTTTAGATCTTCTTGTTTTTTTAATTTTTAGATCTTTTCAAAGATCTATATCAGTTGTTTGTTCTTCATAAATTGTTTTTGTAATATTGTATAATATATAATTTCTTTAAAGTTTTGAATTTTAACTATTTTTTTGATTTCTATATCAATAGTATTTGGTGTGCATTTTGAGATCATTCTAATGGTTTTATTTAGGAAACTTTTCATCCTCTTTAGATTGCTTTTGAATGTATTGCTCCATATTGGGGCTGTGTAGGTGAGTATTGGTATGATGATAGATTTAACTAAGATGATTTTGTATTTTAATTTTAGAGAGCTTTTTTAGCATAGTAAGTAGTAAATACATGATCTTATTTTATTAGCTTTTCCCTTCTGTATTTAGAGTTTTTAGTGAATGTAAGTTTGTTATCTAGGATCATCCCTAGATATTTAACTTCCTTGGTTGGTTTAATAATTATCCCTTCAATTATACAGTCGGGAACTTTTTCGGGTTTTATTTTTTTTGTGAAGTATATCAACTCCGTTTTATTTGTGTTGATTTTAATTTTCCATTTATTAAAGTATTTTATAATTTGCCCAGTGTGTTTAATGACTTTCTTCTGAGCGATTCTGATTTTCCATGAGCTGGAATAGATTGCAGTGTCATCTGCGTATATTGCGCGGTCGGTTTCCTGCATTTTAGGCATGTCATTTATATAATATGTAAAGAGGACTGGGCCTAATATTAACCCTTGGGGGACTCCAGCCTCTATGTTTTTAGCATTTGAGGCAATTTGTTTATTAACCACACTGAAAGTTCTATTTAGAAGATAATTTTGTATGATTCTGGTTATCTAGATCGGAAAATTTAGCATTTCTAATTTTACTATTAGGGCCTCTTGCCAGACAGTGTCGAATGTGTTTTCTATATCTAATAGAATGGCAACCGTAGACTTATTTATATTGTAGTTTTTTTATATGTGACTCGTAATTCCGGCAAGTTGGTGAACGGTGCCATGTCCTTGTCTGAACCCAAATTGTTCTTGCATGATTTGATTGTGTTGGGCTTCATAAGATTGAATTCTATTCAAAATTATTCTTTCAAATAATTTCGCCATTGTGGGAAGTAGGCTTATGGGTCTATAGCTTTCTGGTAAATTTGCTTGTTTTCCTGGTATTGCTAGCACATTAGCATGTTTCCAAGATTTTGGGAATGTACTAGTGTCCAAGCATTTATTAAATACGTTAGTTAACAGAGTAATGGCGATATCAGGTAGATTTTTTTAAATTATGTTTTGTATTTTGTCCGGTCCTGGAGCTTTTTTTGGTCTTCTTTTATTTATAATGTACCTAATTTCTCTATTGTTGGTGTGTTTAATTGAGTCTGCGTTTACTTGTCTATTCAAAATATTATTATATTGTAATTGAACGTCCGTGATAGTTTTCTGATCGCTCATATATTTGGTTTGTTTGTGTGTGTTGCTGAAATATTCTGCTAGGCTCTCCAATTTTTGTTGATGAGTGACCTTTAGTCCGTATGGTGTGTTAAGAGCAGGGAGATTTTTCTCTCTCCTTTTGGTAAGGAGTTTGGTCATGTTCCATAGAGAGTTACTTTCTGTTTCCAGTTTCTCTATCTTAGTTTCCCAAATTTTAGTATTATATTCTTTTATCTCTATTTTAGTTAAGAGTGAGAATTTTTTTAAAAGTTGATAGACTTCCGAATCTCTTGTATGCTGGGAGATTCTTCTTATTCTGTTTCTGAGATTTATTAACGTTTTAATATTCGGTGGCAAGTCTATTTTATATTTGTTAGTATTTCTTTTTGGGATTGTAGTGTTCATGGCTGTTTGGATTATATTAGTTAGTTGTTCGACACTTTTATCAGTATCTAGGATCTGTACATGGCAGTTTTCTTGATTTATTTTGTCAGTTATCAATTTTCTAAATTTTGACCAGTCATTTTTTTTTATAATTTACTAATTTATTTTTGTTTCTGTTTACATAATTGTTACCCTTTCCCATTTCTATGAGGACTGGCTTGTGGTCTGAGCATAGTTCATCGATTTTTTCTATTTTGTTTAGGTTGGTTTTTATTTGTTGTTAAATCTACCGTTGATTAGGGGGTTCCAGTGTACGGATATAAAGTATGCTCATTTGGAGCTTCTATAACTAGATTATTTTTAATAGCATAGTTGTTCAACATTGTGCCTTTGGAGTTATTTCTTATACAGAACCAATTTGTATGTTTGGCATTTAGATCTCCTGATATAACAACTTTATTTGAACTTTTAATTATTTTGTTTAAATCCTTAGGGTCTATTATGGAATTGGGGGGGGGAGGCGTATATTGCAACGGTTCTTAAATTATCCAATAGTCTGATAGCAACTGTTTGTACAGATTTCGTATCAAAATCTGTAAGAGAGCGATGTATTGTATTTTTACAGTATATTGCTATGTTACGTCTCAGTCGGTAATGTCGAAGTCGACAGTGCGTTCGACCGGTACCTCAAACTCCTAACAAGTCGATAACGTACCAACACAATTCTCTTACACCATTTACCATCACTCGTCGATCACCAACTCTTAGTTAACTAATAATATTACTCGTTCTTGGAAACCAAATAAGACCAAGCTCCCATTACATATATACATCATGGAGTTCTAAACTGTAACCTAATACAAACACTCCATCAACCCATAAACATCTCATACAGTAAAATTCACAAAATTCCTTTTCACTTTTACTTCTTTTCTAAGAACTTCTTGTGCGACCCCGTCGCCCGAACACTTCAAAATAAACACGAAACTCTCTAAGAATTCCAAGAACTATAACTCAAAGTTTCCTTTTTCCTCCCCACGAGGCGACGTTCTCACATCACCCCCGTGCACTTGAGATAATCCCCTCCGCGAGGCAAACTAAGGCCCATACGAAAATCCGACCAATCAGAATCAGCCGTCCTTATTGTAATCTGCCTCGCAGAGGCAGAACGGCCCACGCTCGGAAAAACTAATCACAGATTATTCTTCGCTCTCATCGAGAGCAGACCTTATTCAAATTCTCGAACTCCGTAAAAATACGAAATCTATAAATCTGTAAAACACTCTCGAACTCTGCAAAACACGAATGAGAATTCATTCAAACCTCTAATTATCGAACAATTAATAAAGTTTACGTTAATGGTTATCATTAAGTAAAACCAAGTGTAATATCATTACTCTCTTTTGGGTGGAGAGTCGACGTAAACCTTTACCAACATCCTATCGAACCCCAAAGAATCGATATTATTAAATATCGAGTTGTATTCAGAAGTCGCGAGCGCTCCGCAAAAGACTCACCTGTGCGGAAAACCCCAATCGTTTTGAAAGTTAGCGCCTTGTCTTCGATCGCGCCGCGTCTTCGCTCAGTGTCCCCCTCTCGGGACGTAACAGCTACACCACCAGAGGGATGTGCATTATTGTTATCCTTTCTGAAGCAGTCATAACTAGGTATGTTACAATTTACATTTGGTTTGAACTTGGTTTCTGCTATTGTTAAAATATCTATATCATATTTCTAGACGAAGTCAGTAATTTCAGTTTGTTTAGATTTAATACTGTTTGCGTTCCAGTTTATCATTTTAAGTGTATTTTTTCTAGGGTGCATATTTATGTACCACTGTGTAAAAAGCATTGCATTTGGAAATGTGATCTTTGCATTCCCTTAGTTTATTATTTAGTTCAGTTAGCATTACTAACATTTGATTCAGATCGCATAATTTTTGTAGATTTTTAATTTCATTTATTACATTTGTAAATGTATTAAAGTGTTCTAGGATATTATGATCGGTGGTAGTATCATCAGTGTTTACATTTGTGTTTGATGTTTTATTTTTCTGTTTGCTTACGTTAGAGTAGAGCCGTTGTTCTGTTACGTCCCGATGAGAAATTTAGACCGCAGACGCGGCGCGATCGGAGTTATGGCGCGAACTTTCAAACAAATAGTGTTTTCCGCGGAAGTGAGTCTTTCAATGGATCGCTCGCGCTTTCGGAACACAACTACATATTTAATGGGATTTATTGGATGTTGATGAGGGTTACGTTGGTTCTCTACTCGTGAGATAAATAAGTGTTTTCCTGGTTTAATTGTAACAATAACCACTAACGTAACTTTATTCACTGATCAATGACTGAATCGGGTTGTACAGTTCAAGTTCTTCGGAGTTCGAGTTTTACAGTGTTCGAGGTTTTCGGAGTTCGAGTTTTACAGAGTTCGAAGATATTGTGATTTGGTATAATAGATTTAGACTCAATGAAGGTAGAACAAGATCTGCCCTTAGTTTTACAGAGCGTGGACCGTTCTGCCTCCGCGAGGCAGATTACAATAACGACGGCTGATTTTGATGGGTCAGATTTTTCGTATGGACCTTTGTTTTTCTCGCGGAGGGGATTATCTCGAGCGCACGGAGGTGACGTGAAAACGTCACCTCGTGGGAAAGAAAAAAGGCGTTTCGAATTATAATTCTCGGAATGCTTACAGAGTTTATGTTTATATCGAAGTGTTCGAGCGACGGAGTCGCACAAGAGGTTCGTTGAAAAGAAATAAAAGTGAAAAGGAATTTTTAAGTAGTTTACTGTACGAGGTGTTTATAAGTCGACAGAGCGCTTATATTAGATTACAGTTTAGAATTCTGCGGTGTGTATATGTAAAGAGAGCGTGGTCTTATTTGGTTTCCAAGAGCGAATGATATTGTTAGTTTACTAAGGATCAACGAGTGATGGTAAATGGTGTAAGAAAACTGTGTTGGTACATTATCGACTGTCAAGAATTTGAGGTACCGGCCGAACACACTATCGACTTCGATATTACCGGCTAGGACGTAACAGTTCTGCCGGAGCTTGTTGTACTGCGTGCTGATGCTGTCTTCCCGGTGTATTGTTCTTCGGTAGCGGTAGTTTTTGCTCTTGGTGTTGGTGTTGACTGACGTTTTTCCCTCTAGCTACTGTCTTGTAGCTCTGCGATGTTGTCTCGTTGCTTTGCAATGAGTAATCTCCCGATGAAGGAGAGTTGTAAGTAAGTTGGCCTTCTCCTTGTGGATGTTGATTTGCGTTTGATTTCTTGAGTGTTGGGAATTCCTCGTTGCTAATTATTGATGGTAGACTTTGTTTAGCATTTTGTTTATTTGTTAATCTTTTCTGATTGATTTGCTCAACTTTTTCTTTATACACTGGACAAATGATTGCATTGGCAGTGTGGTTGCCTTTACAATTTGTGCACTTAGGGTTATCATTGATATTTGAGTCGCAGTTTATTGTTAAATGAGTTTTGTCGCACTTAACACATCGTGGGTCGTTATAGCAGGATTGAGTACCGTGGCCAAATTTTTGGCAGCGGTAATATTGTGTTACTTTTCTCTTGTTTTTGTAATTGTCCCACTTCACTTTAATTGAGCTTTAATTCACTTTAATATTGTATATTTTTAACACTGGTGGTGTCTTCAAAAGCACTTAATGATATGAAGTAGAATGGATTTAGGTGCTCTTTATCTTTGGCCTGTTTTAGGATCGATATTTTATTTATTTTTACCCCGTGAGCTTCGATATAAGTTTAAATTCCTCTGGATCTATCTTTGATAGCCCTTTGAAAACATATTTTTTATCTTTTTCGTTTTTGTTTGCGTATGTATGAAATCTATAGTTTTCATTAATAAAGTATTCTGTTAACATTTTATGTTGTTCCCAGGTCTTTGGTTGTATTGCAATACTGTTACATATTGTTAGAAAATGTTAAAGTTACACCTTTGTATTTTCTTTTTAATTCAGTCAGTATGTTAGTCTTAAAGTTGCTATCGTCTTTATCTATTTGTAGCATCAAGGGCGAGACATTTTTAATCTCTTTATTCGGAGTTTTATTGGAATTATTTGGAGATTTTTAAGTAGAAATCTTATTGGGAGGGGTGATTACCTTAGTAATCGCCGTCTCGAGAGACTCTACCGTTTTATCCAATTCATTTAATATCTCGAATTGATTTGTAATGTCCATATTGGCAGAACTGCCAATATTAGATGCACTGTCACTTCGAACTTCATTTTTATTAAGTTCACCAGTTTTTTAAATTTTATTTGGTTTTGTGAATTTCCCCATCTCTAGATGGGGGTTTAATATCCTTTTTTGGATTTAATTCGGTCATTATTATTTTTATTTTTATATTTGTCTTTATTTGTATCCGTTTTGGATTGGTAATAATTTAGCAGTTTTATATTTTAGGTTTTACTTATGCGAGTAAGAATTGTTTCGATCTTCAGGTTTGTCGTAAGATAACTTGTGACACAGGATGCTCTTACGCGCTGATAATTTTCCTTGATTTTTGGGCCCTTTTATATCCGTTTGTTCGTCTGTTTTAGGGCGTGTCAATCTCAACTAATCAGCTGTTCCACAGTGGTGCCGTGTGGAAAAGTCGTGGTTGGTGCACGATTTTATCTCATTCTCCACACGGCGGGAAAATATGCATGCGTGTTGGGCCTCCCATGAGACGGTTACCGTCTCAATATATAAAAGCGCCATATTGTTTTACTTTTTATTTGATTGAAATAATAACGTTGCCAACTTATGACTAAAAAATGGAGCTATGGCTCATATGAAATGACTAATGACTATGGCTCATATGAAAATCGAATTTTTTTACCATTAAGAAATTGTGACGTTTTAGATCAAATGCGGTTCAAGTCTCCCGGATTCCCATACAATTATTCTGCTAATGCCGAATCCTTCCCGGGCATGCGCACTTCCACTCACGAAATTTTCGTCGCAATCGGATGAATGCGCATTCTTATTTGAATTATACTATACTACTTTTCTCGTTTCAATTACTTTGGCAACAATACGATCAAGAAAAAATATTGTACTGGCTATCGCATCATCTGGAATCGCAGCAACTCTTTCGAAAAGTCACAGAACGGCGCATTCAGCACTGAAACTGCCGTTGAATATACAAATCTCTGAGACACCAACGTGCAGTATAACAAAAAATTCAGAAATGGGAAAAGTACTCAAATCATGTATTCAGAAATGGGAAAAGTACTCAAATCATGTAAACTCGTTATATGGGACGAATGTGCTGTGGCGCACAAAAAAGCATTGGACGCGCTTCATCGCACACTAAAAGATTTAAGAGGAAATGTGCAGATCTTCGGCGGAGCACTAATTTTATTGTCTGGTGATTTTAGACAAACTCTACCAGTTCAACATGTGCTGATGAAATTAATTCATGTTTGAACTCATCATTTCTGTAGCGGGAGGTTTATAAATTGACTTTGAAAATCAATAGGCGTATACAACTACAACATGATAGATCGGCTGAACATTTCGAAAAACAATTGCTGGATATTGGAAATGGGAAAATGACAATTGATGGATCTACACAATGTATCACATTGCCAATGAAGTTCTGTACAATCACAGCAACAACACACGAATTGATTAGCAACGTTTTTCCTAATATTTCACATACTTACAAGAATCATCATTGGCTCAGTGTACGTGCTACATTAGCAACAAAACATAACGATGTTAATTAATGACATTGATTTCCGGATTCAAAACGAAATACCAGGAGAAACGACAACGTATAAGTCCATCGATAGGTAATGTAATGAATCAAGAAGAAGTTGTGAATTATCCAACTGAATTCTTGAATTCACTTGATTTGCCAGGCATACCGCCGCACGTTTTAACATTGAAAATTGGCATGCCTATCATTCTTTTACAAAACATCAATCCACTGCGACTTAGCAACGGTACCGGGCTTTCAGTAAAAAAGATGATGAACAATATCATCGAAGCTACAATTTTTAATGGAAAATTTAAGGGAGAAAATATACTGTTGCCACGTATCCTAATGAAACCAACAGATATCCCATTCGATTGCAAACGTTTGCCATTTCCGGTGCGACTCGCATTTGCAATGAGCATTAACAAAGCACAGGGCCAATCGCTACAAGTATGTAGATTGAATTTGAAAAATCCTTGCTTCACACATGAACACCTATATGTGGCCTGCTCGCGCGGAGGAAAACCTACGGATTTATTCGTGTACGCATCGGATGGAAAAACAAAAAATATTGTGTATCTAAATGTACTCGAATAAACATATTTTAAAAAAACAATTCTTTCATTGGCATTTGCTGTGAAATAAATTATGACAGGCCGGGATTGCAACCGTTTTATGCAAGCCTTTAGTAACTATGTAAAAGTCAATTATTTTAAGGGTGGTATACTGTTTGTGTTCGATGCAGCCAACCATTGCCAATTCCTTTATCATTGATACCTTCTCTAAAATTGTATTGAAACGGAAGTTACGGTTTCAATATAATTTTTATTGAGTTCGAGAGTCGAAAAGAAATTAAAGTGTGCAAAACCTTTGGATGAGAGGACAACATGGTTTTATTTCATTCGTTGTTTTACAGATTCGTGTTTTATCGGCCGATCACTGGTCGATACTGCTGATCGCTCGTCTTTTCTTATCTTTCCGTAACGCTCGGATATTGGTCACCTTTAACTGACTAGATCATTAGTTCGAGCGTATGATTGATAGGCGCGTGGCGCTTCGCACCGCGACCGCCTTCGGTCGATCGATGTCGAACCGTAAATCAATATAGCCGTGTGTCGTTGCGACGTGTGACTGTGTCGGTCAGTTTTGTGTTTCTTGTGTCGTCGTTTGAGAGTTTTTGTGCCGTGATTCTTCGCACTTCTTCTCCCGGGATTCTATTTTCTCAGGTGAGCATATGGCTTGTATTAATCTGTCTCCGTATTTCTCTCTTTTTATCTCGTTTACAGGTCACCACGAGGTAACGTAACCGCTATCATTCATTGTTTTTCGTAGTGTGCGTGTGTCTCTTGCTTATGTGTCGTTGGATGATGTGCTCGTTTCGGTTTTTGGAGTGTGTGTATAAATGTGTAGCTACCAAATATTTTTATTAATGTGTCTGGATGTCCCCTGGCAGGTTCGCCCCGAAGGTGTTGGCGTTCTTCCAGGAGTTGCTGTTCCGGACCTGCGTCATCTGCTGGGGCTTCTCACTTTCGATGTATGCAGGAGCTTCCTCTGTTGGCTCACCGCGAGCCTCCTGACGCCTGAGAATACGACGGGCTTCGTCTCGTCGTGGAGATACTTTTCTCGAATTTCCAGGTAACGAGTTTTCACTATTCCTTTTTACTCGGTTTCCTGGGTTTAACGTCCCTTTCACTCTAACTCTGACTCCAGGGTCCTCCTACTCCCTTATCTATGCGCTTCCTACCTTCCAATCGTGAGATCGAAACGGTAAGTGTCACGGATAATATTTCGTGAATGTCCCTGGAGAGTCGTTCGACTCGAGAGCGCTTATCCATGTCATTCGTGTTTGTGTTTATATCGTCTGTCTCGAGCTCTGGTGATTTTGAGAATGTTCCCCCTCTGTCGGCTCCTTGAATTACTATTTTGATTTTGTCTTTCTCTTTTCCAGGGCGCCGTTTTCGAAGATGGAGGCTGTCGACTCCGCTTCAGTATATCGTGTGTGAAAATGGATGTTAAACTTGCCGACGACATCGAGTACTGTTGCCTCCATTACACACATTTATACATTTGATACTGCAAAAATAGACAGCTGTCGCAAGCCCAACTTCGTACGTTTTAGTCTGTCCTTTGTAAGACCGCTTTCGTAGTTTGGCATAATAAAGATTTTCTCCATTCTGGGTGCTAACATTCACTAGGCTAAAAAATACAAGGATAAAATCTTGAATGCTCTCCGGTAATAAATACGTGTAAGAAACTGACATCCAAAAGTGATCTCCAAAGGCAATTAAAATAAGTTAAATTTTTTAATTCATCGGTACCTGGGAAGACAGTTTTTATAAATAATAATAATGAATTTAGACCTACCTCTTTGTTATTAACTTTTTGTAACGACACGTTTAAAAGAATTCGTGTAAATGGATAAACCATACGTGTAATTGATATAGCCGAAACGAAATTTCAAAACAGGCGGTTGGTTGCTACGTACTGCTATTGGTCAGTTATTGACGCTTGAGGCGACACGAGTGGCGAAATCTATAAGCCTTCAACGTGATACTAGAGAACATAGATTTACATGGACCCACAGGTCCCGTGGTAACTTTTGGCACAAAAACCTAGTTCCACTTAAGGCCTTCACACACGAATCTCCGTAAAGGGGGCATTACATGCTAGCGGTTCATGGATCGTGTTGGCGATTTTTTTTTAATAGATATTTTTTTTCATCGAAGGTCAATAACTTTTTTTCACGATATTGGCTCCTGCTTTTAGTAAAAATTATTTTTTTTTTTTTTAATCGGAAGAGAAATACAGTCTATAAAAAAATATGTGTATATCAATTTGCCACGCTATCATAACGGTATGACATGGGAAAAAAAGCATATTCAGATACGGAATATTATTTTTAAAATATCGAGACGAATCATAAGAAATTAACAAATATTATTTAACATGATGACAAATTACATTTGATTATGTGTTGAATGATTTTGTTACCAAATTGTTCTGCTAAAGTGAAGTATGCGAATATCCAAGAGAAATAAGAAGAAAGTTTGATAACAATAATAGTTAACAAAGTATGAAATGCTTTGTATGACTTAAAATTTTTAGATTTTTGACGAATTTGGTATTTTATCTTCATAGTGATTTAAAAATCGCGACAATTTATCAGCAACCATTTACCATCAACAATTTTTCCTTTGCCAGAACGTTTCTTTTTAAATTGTTTTGCGAAAAAAACATCTGCTTAAAATGTGTTCCGCGAGGAGTCAATATTTTATTTTTTTCCATTCACAATTTAAGTTGAATCGTGAATAATTTATTTCTCAGTTATAATCAATAAATTTTCATTTTCTGAAAACAAAAGAAAAAACTTGCATGCTGGGGAATCCATCAGTCAACCCTCACATTACCATATCTGCACGCTCACCGAGTGACCATTTCACAAACTCAAGTCAGAATGGATCATTTATTGATCCCATTCATCAGGGAGGCTCAATTTCTTATACTATTCAGAATAACATTGTTCTACTTTCTAGGAAAGAAGCATCTTTATTGTCTGTTATGAATACAATCCATTTTCGCTATTACACACGCTCTCGAAATAAAAAAAAATCGAATACCCCAACCACGGGGTATACACACAACTCGTGGGTGCGAGCGAGAGCGGAACAGTACCCCAAGCATTGCTGAACGCTTCGGTGCGACAAGCGCGTGCTATAACCCCAGAGTCAGTGTATGCGTGCACACAGATATTGGACAGCGCCACGGTTCACTCAGTGCTAACCCCCAAGTGCACTGCCGTGAAGTCGGCCGGACAACTTGCACTTTATTAATTGACTTTGTTTTATATCGTTAGATGGTCGTTAGGTAGTGTTAGGTAGTCTAATTAAAACGTTGGGTAGTCAATAGTTTCGTCAAAAAAATATTATTAGAAATGTATGTGATGTTGGCCGAAAATTTTGTTTTTTCCTTTATTTATCTTTTCAAGATGGTCAAATGATGTGTAATCGTTAGGTGGTCATGAGTATAATAATTAAAACGTTAGGTAGTCAACTAAATCCTTGCAAAAGACAAAAAACAATTTTGAGAAACCTGCATGCGCGACACATGCGTAAACGTAAAGATCGCAATTGTCAGTCGACTGGCTAAGTTCACACAGGTGCGCATTAGCCATTGCGCATGCATAATTCGCAAAATTGGTTTTGGATTTGTAAGGATATGGTTGACTACCTAACGTTTTCATTAGTATATTCTTGACCACCTAACGATTACGCATCATTTAAGCATCTTGAAAAGATAAATAAAAGAAAAAACAAATTTCGGCCAACTTCACATACATTTTTTATTTTATTTTTTTTTTAAACTATTGACTACCTAACGTTTTAATTAGACTACCTAACACTACCACCTAACGATATTTAAAAAAGTCAATTAATAAAGTGCAAGTCGTCCGGCCAACTTCACGGGGATGCCAAGGGCGTCCATAAGACTTGTGGTTCCATGCAGTTCCATGTAAATCTGTTCTCTGGTGATACATTTGTGACGCTCCATTCGTGTGGAGAGTTGATGCTCCTTTCCTCTAGTCGCCCTGGTCGATGACAGTACCTTGGAAAAGAATTTTTGTCTAATCTAGAGTTAAGAAATCGAAGCTACATGTATACCCGCCGGTAGTATAATAATGTTCTAAAGTAACCAAAAATATCACAACTTACGTATACAAAGGATTAAGCATCGACGTGCAGATGCGATTCGTTTGCATTAACCTCAAAGAGAAAAATTGTACTTCTTATCATCACTGCAATCTACGCAATTAGTCCACGTAAGTTATACCTCGACTCTCTTTAAATACTGACCGCAATACATTTGCGATCAAATTTGGTGAACAATTCGACTTTGGAAACAATATTTATTAATAGCGAATAAATAGATTGGAGGTGTCATCAATGCAAATATGATTATGGTGTATATTCCTTTTAGAATGATTAATTCGCTGGATCCTCGACGTCCCGAAAAGGAAATTCGTTATAAGCCTTCAGTGACAAGCACACAAGCTCAATCTGGTGATGATCTTACACCTGACTATATGAATATTCTTGGAATGGTATTCAGCATGTGTGGTCTTATGATGAGATTAAAATGGTCTTCCTGGGCAGCGCTCTATTGTTCTTGCATAAGTTTTGCAAACTCACGAGTCACCGACGACAGGAAACAGATATTAAGCAGTTTCATGCTGTCTATTTCAGCTGTTGTAATGTGTTATCTACAAAGTCCACAACCTATGACACCACCTTGGGCTGCAGCAATGCAGTGACATTTTCAATAAAGTTATCGCCAAAATTTCAATTACATGATACCTTAGTTTTTCATCATTAAACACTTAGGCACTTAATTAAATACAAATAAAACTTTCACTTAAAATTTTATGACGCATAATCTTTGATGCATTTTGACCATTCCAAATTTCTCTTTCCAATAAATATTTAACGCTTAAGTAGAATATTAGATCGAAATAAACCGACGAAAATATGGATAATTTGCTACATTAAATTGTAGATGCCAACCATTTCCATAAGTTTTGAATCAGCCAAGTGTTTTTTGCAGCCCTATGCATTTTCAGACAATTTCTAGCTATGTTCGCAGTGTTCAAGTAAAAGTGTCGCCCATTTGAAATAAGAATGCAGTTTTCTTTTTTTTAGGGAAATGTGGCTCCATAAAGATAGCCGACCGGCGTTAACCTTTTTCTTTTTGCAATAGTTTGATAATCAGTGGGCACTATTTGATACTTTAGTTCAAACGTTTGATCATTGATAGTTTGTGATATAAACGAAAAATGCTGCATGTGTTCATCGGTACGATTCGACCATTTTCTCGATGCAGGCAGTGTAGTCCAATCGGAATGTACATAATTGCTATTCACGAAGACCACCATGTCTTCAATTTTTTTGTAAGTTCTTTCAATTGTCAGGAATGCACCTTGATAAAGCCTACAAAAAAAGTGGCGTGTTGCGGCCACCAGAGATTGTTTAAAAAAAAAGCTGTTGCTTTAACGATCTCTTTTTTGGTATTTGTTTGATCAAAAAATGTTTCCTACAAAAGTTGTGTAGCATTATGTCTACAAAACAAACGAGTCCTAAACAAAAATCACATAGGCTTGTTAGTTTAACCGCAAATCACCGGTGAACAAAAAAAATTTTGTTCTTCGCATATACTTCGTTTATTGATGAACGTAGTTTTCTGAAACTCATGCATCATCCAAAGAATCTATCCCAAAAAAACGTAACTTTTATCGAGTCATGCCATATAAATAACCAGTGATAACCGATTTACGTAAATCCGGCGTCTACAGCAACCGATCCAGAAGGGTTACATAGACAAAACAATTTACGTGATGGTTCGTGAATTAGCGCGCACATTCAGGATTCGCCACAAAAAAGTTATTATTTTGAAAAAAAAAGGATTTATTTTAGACGTTTTAAAATGTTCGCTTATAAACAAAATCAGATATGTATTTGAATTTTCAGGCTACTTTAAATATTCTTACGGGTTGTAGCAAGACGTGGAGTTAAAAAAAAGTAACTGAATATCTTTATTACAAGCAGAGATACAGTCATTATTATATTTCTTCAATTTTCTCCTTTTATTGTTGTTATTAACATTTTCGCGTTTTTCAAGTTCGTGAGCATTCTTAAGCGTAACATACAATATGATACAAACCTGTTGGAGTGTTTATCGCAATGCACATCATGCACATATTGCATATAGAGATTGAAGCTGATTGCGCGCGCGCGAAATAGGGAACAACAACAGCGTCGCCGGTGCAGCCGGGTGGCGTGGTGGGGGTAACGCCTCTCCGTCACGGCACCCTTCGCCCGGCTTACAATTATATATTTCGATAACCCCCTTAAGGCCTTAGGCCACCCTAGAGGCTGAAAAAAATAGGCTTTTTGGGGATTTTTTTTCAGAAATACTACAAAATAAATCGAGATAACAGAAACGTGATTTTATTATCTATATCAGTGACTGCTTACAATAATTTTTTTGAAGCGATTTATTACAAAATGGCGGCTGTGCAGCGTTTTTGCGACGTCTTTTTTTTCGGGGTCCACGGCCGGACTAACAGCTCCTGTAATTTTTAAAATAATAATGAGCAAATGAATTTTTCGATTATATATAGTAACTGCTATAGAAGTACGTAAAATTTTTGCGATATATTGATTTTTGGCCAAATGGCGCCCTTCTAAAGTGAAAAGTGAAAAACTTGCCTAAAAAATTGTGAAATAATTATTAATAACAAATGAACTACGCAATATAAAAAAAATCCTACGTACTTCCATAGACAATGTATATTTCAAGATATTTTCAAAATTTCAAGTTAATCGGTTGAAAATTGCTTGAGTTACGAGTCCGGCCAACTTGAAAAATACAGTATTGAGATAAACGCGTTTATAGTTTTGAGTAGTAGAAAATCATGAATAATTTTACAATACCTTTAATCTGCGATGCCTGCACCATACAATTGGCCTTCCAGATTATCTTCCTGCTCTTGCATTTCTTTTCTGCTTGATCTTGAAGCGATTCTTGCCTCTTTTACCTGGTCGGACAGCGATCTTTCTGCAAGCTTTATGCGCTGTTTGTCGATCTCCAGGCACGTTTCGTAGCTGTTCGGGCCGATTTCCAAGTTCATTGCCTTGATTATGTGCAAAATTGAAACAAACCCGTCATTGAACACACAAACTGCAATATCCGTGGCTACATCCAAGATTGTTTTACCACTCGAAATGGATTTCGGGGCCAATGCCCACACAGTGGAATTGAAGCTTTCATTATTGTTTTGTGTGTAACCACCGATGCACCGAGTTAGAAGATCTTCACTGGTCAGTTCTTCATAGATTGGTTTGATAGCTTCATAGACTTCAATTGCAAGAGCTGGCTTATGTTTGTACTCAGCCAAAGTATTTGTAGCTTTAGAGCGTTGCCATGAGCACCATGAATCCTCTCCAATAGGACAGTTGTCGTGCTGCGGTTTATCATCAGTAGATAATTTGTGATCCAGTGTAGCCCATATACTGCTTCTCATGTTCTTAAGTGAATCACTGTTTCTACGAATCGCTAATCCATAATAAATAGATAGCTCGTCTATAAGTTTCCCAGTCAATTTGCCCCTTCCACCGAGACCTTTTGTCTTCTTTTTCAAATTACGTAGTCGGGTGCCCATTCGCTTTCGCACGTGATCTATGCACTCTTTCTTGAGTACTGTGAAATCCTCATACGGCTTAGCATCTGTAATGCCTTTGAAAGTCTTAGAATCACCGTCACCAATATAGTGAGTATATTTGAGCTGGTGCAAAGTTTCAGAGGGCAAAACATCTCAACTGAATCGACTTCCATTTTTCCTGCCAATCCATCGTTATTCACAGCGCATTCTTCTGCATGATTTTCTGCCCACTCCACATATTCTTCGGTATCTTTTTTTACCCCAATATTCACACGCCTTACAGTATTTTGATTTCACTACACAATCAACGATTTTTCCACAGTCATAGCCAATAAGAGTCGTTATCCCATACAAAGACGTACCCCATAGAAAGATCCACGTTTTCTCCACGAGCCATCGCCTGATACTACAATTCCATTTTCTCCATTTTCAATAGATACGGTTTTCTCTTCTTCCGCAGCTCTCATCATACTGTTCTTGCAAACTAGATTGGTTGCAGAGCTCATTTTTTTGACAACCTTATCGTAGAATGAGTGAAAAGTAGACCGAGGTAATTTCATGAATGCACAGAATTTTCGTATTCCGTGCCAACCAACTCCAAGCAATCGCATGGCAATTATGACTCTACGGTTGATTTCATAGCCTTTCTCAACAAGTGGACAACTCGGTATCTCAGTCTTTTCACAATTCTCACAGGACACTACTAGTTTGAATCCCAAACCACGCTTACTGCTTTCAGTAAATTTCACTTCCGATTGGAATATCTTACAAACGATAGCGTTCGAAATAGCTGAAAATACAGCGATAAAGTTAATTATACGATATCCAAACGCTGGATTCACTTCAATATCATATAAATCTTCCGATTGCTTTAGTTTTTTTGCCGATGTACTGGCATTTAAGTCGTCTGGTGCTGCTAGCTCATGGCGATTCAATGGTCTTCTTCGAGATATTTCTGGTCTCTTTCTATTGCAAAACGACGTTTTTATTCCTTTCTTCGCACTGTACACCACTTTATCACTCATTGTAAAAACTCAATAATTATACAGGGAAAAAGAAATGGAAGTTCACAGAAATATCGAGGAAAACAAGTGTTTGTCGACTAGCGTCCTTCTCAAATGCTTGGCTGTGCCCAACTAACTGAAAGAGACGTTCGACAAGTCTAAACTCGTCTAGACTAGTCAGGAAATAAATATTTTCAATAACATCTGCCGTATACCTGCTCTAGTCCCCTAACGTACCTTCCCCCTAGCGCTCACAAAAGGAGCTCGCTGCGGACCAGACGGCTTTGTACTAAAATTCGAAAACCGAGTACTTAAAGGTTTTTCCCGGCCATAATCTTCTGGGACATAATTTTTGAGGTCCTAAGGGACCATTTGGAATTTAAAAAAAATCGATTTTTCGAAAATTCTAGGGTGGCCTTAAAAGTGGTCATAGGAAGATTTTTTTATATTTTGACGTATTTTCTCTCGCGAATTCATAGATGCCCTCGAACATCCATATTTCTCAATATATCTGTTAAAGATATAGGTGAAAGAATACGCAATGCACACTCTGCTATGAAACGAATGTTAATTTATCTTTATTTCTTTGGTGAACAAACACTTTGGCACTTTCTATCTCTCTCTCTCTTTCTGACTATTTGCATTGGTCGCTCGCATAGAACTAACATGGCGTCGCATGGGACGCCTTCGTCTTGCTATAATACACACACATGCCAAGCGCGCGAAAACTGACTCAACACTTCCACCGTTTTAATCGCTTCGTGCTTCACACACACTCATACCATTACGAAGACGAATAAAGCTTTCTTTTGGTAAATTTTTAGTAAATATATCCGCCTTCTGTGCATTAGAGGGGATGTACAATATGTTTATTTCTTCTTTCTCAACAAGTTCATGCACGTGATGATATCGAACATCAATGTGTTTTGTCCTTTCGTGAAACTCTGGGTTTTTAGCCAATTTTATGGTACTTTGATTATCGACATGAATTACCGTGGGATTATCACATTGACAGTTGATATCTCTCAACAGAACCCTGAGCCACATTGCTTCTTTTCCAGCCAACGATAATGCAACATATTCGGCTTCCGTTGTACTTAATGCAGTCGACTTTTGTAGTTTTGACGACCACGTGACCGGCCCGCCTGAGAAACAAAAGAAATACCCGGTGGTAGACCTTCGTGTCTCCAAATCAGCCGCATAATCTGCATCGGAGAAACCAATGAGATTTGACTCGCTTCCACCGCTGCGGTACACAATTCCAAACTTTGCTGTTCCCAACAGATAGGTAAAAATTCTTTTGACCGCTCGCCAATGATTCGAATCGTGATTATTCAAGAATTTGCTCGCATTGTTGACCGCAAACGAGATATCAGGTCGTGACACTATTGCCAAAAACATAAGAGAGCCTACGGTTTCACGGTACGGTACGCTGTCTACATTCTCGATTTTGGTAATCGGTTTTAGGACAACATTTGGGTATACCCGGTACACACACAGTTTTTGCCTCATTCGTACTGAATTTTTCCAATATATACTTTGTGTACGCACTCTGGTGCACAAACACTGTCTTGCACTTTCTATCGCGCTCGATTTGTAAGCCAACGAAACTTTTTCCGTTGCTTACTGTAATTTCAAACTCCGAACGCGATTTATTTATTAGCACTTGAAAAGCTTTTTCCGATTTGCACGCGAAAAGCCCGTCATCTACAAACAACGCGAGGTAAACCTTTTCTTTTTCGTATACGCCCGTGTATATTCATTTTTCTGCCTCGGTTTCTATGAAATTGAATTTTCGCAAGAAATTGCCGAACTTTACGTTCCAACACCGAGGTGATTGTTTTAAGCCGTAAAGTGATTTATTCAATCTACACACTGCCCTCACACCACTTGCTTTATGTTCGATTCCGATGCCTTCGGGAGGTTCCATGTGAATTTCTTCGTCGAGACTTCCGTACAGGAGCACTGTCTTCACGTCGAATTGCATAAACTCCAAATCTTCTTGTGCAATGAGTGCGAGCAATACACGCAAGGAATCGTAACGCACTACAGGTGCAAATGTTTCATGATAATCGATTCCTTTTCGTTGTTTGAAGCCTCTTGCACACAAACGAGCCTTATAACGATAAGCCTTTCCTGTCGCGTCTTTTAACCTCTTAAACACCCATTTGGAATCGATGGTACTTTGATCCTTTTCTCTTGGCACTATCGTCCAAGTGGTGTTCTTTTCGTGTGCCGCCAACTCTTCACGAATTGCCTCGATCCATTTCGACGAATTTTCTCCGTCTACAGCTTCTCTGTAGTTCGTAGGAGTATCGTACTGCGCCATATTTACCTCATACTCCTCGTATCTCTGAGGCGGTCGTAATGCGTTGCGATCGCGAAGTCGTGGAGTCTCGGCTGGTGGTATATGACGCTCGATTTCTGCATTACCGATCCCAGGTACCTCATCGACTGCTGGTGCCTCATGTACAGGCTTCTCTTGCTCCTTGTTGTCGCTGGAAATTCCTGTCGGTAACCACTCTGATACGCTCTCGTTCTCGCGTGAACTGGTTACGCCATCTGTTTCGTGAAACACGACGTTTCTCGACACTTTCACGGATCTCGTCTTAGGGTTATAGACTCTGTCATTCGTTGAATCGCCTTCGTATCCCACAAACACTACTTTGTTCGACCTGTCATCGAATTTTCTCGTGAATTGTTTTGGCACGTATACGAAAGCCTCCGATCCAAATACTTTCACATGACTGAGATCGGGTTTCTCTCCAGTCCAAATTTCACACGCCGTTTTCCCCCCTCTTTTCTCCGACGATGCCACGCGATTTAAAATGTACACTGCAGTATTTACTGCTTCTGCCCATAATATTGTCGGTAATTTTTTCCCTTTTAGCATTGTACGCGCGGATTCAACAATCGTTCTATTTTCTCTTTCCGATTTTCCGTTTTGTTCCGGTGTATACGGCGCACTCGGCTCGAACTTGATACCGCGCAATGACAAATACTGCGACATTTTCTCGTTGCAGTACTCTCGGCCATTATCCGAACGTAGCACTTTCATTGGTTTCCCGAACTTGTTCGCGATCACTCTCTCGAATTGCTAAAACGTTCAAAGACGTCCGACTTGTGTTTAAGGAAAAAATAAGTGACGAAAACCTGAGGCATCGTCAATAAAAGTCACAAAATAACGCGCTCCACCCGGTGAGGCCTCGGACATCGGCCCTGTTGCGTCGCAACATGTACGTGCGAGAGTAGAGTAAGTATTGGTGTGGCTGACGCGAAAGCAGGGCGGACTCGCCTGGCCGCGACGTGAGATGGCGGCACTGATCACGCCAGCCTGTCCCGCGCGACTACGCGATGTTTGGAAGGGGAGAAGGTAGCGAGTCCCGCTGCCGCGGGAAAGAAAGGAATAATTACTTCTTCTTCGAAACCCATCCGAGGTTTACTACCGCGATCAGGAATCACCGATTCCTCGTTACCCAGTAACGCAATTTATATCTATAGCAGGAATCCCGGATTCCTCGTTACACCGTAACGTATTTACTTCCTCCGCATATTTCCACGGTTCTTGAGTGTGAATGAAAGAATAGCGGGTCTCATACCTGCGACGGATCGAAAATCGCGATAGTTTACCGCCACGTGGTCGAGTCAAACGTAATCGTATAATAGTGTATAATGTGTGTGACGCCGGTCGCAAGTGTAAAACTTGGGTTTTTTATGCCAGTAAGGCTTTTTCCCAATATATCGGTGTATAGTGTAACACTTACTTCCTCCATCCAAGCAGACAATACTTCGACAGTTCCTCGTCGTGTCAGAATTCAACAAAGCTGTACATGCCGCCTACGGCATGGCAGCATCATCTAACGATTTAACAGGCCCACACACGTCACTATGTATTAGCTCGCCCGGTTTCGTTTTTATTTTATTTTCGTTCTTTTTGAACGATAGTTTGTGTGCTTTCCCCAATTGACAGGCGTCACAAAAGAAATCACACTCGTTAGTGACTTTTATCCCTATCGCACGATCTTTCTTCAGTAATTCGCACAGTGAACGCTTATTTAGATGTCCTAGGCGTTCGTGCCAGACCTTTAGACTCGTTTTCGACACGTTCACTTCGTCCACGCTACTGACCTTTTTTACG
The DNA here is from genome assembly GCA_951802705.1 of Netelia virgata. Classification (NCBI taxonomy): domain Eukaryota; kingdom Metazoa; phylum Arthropoda; class Insecta; order Hymenoptera; family Ichneumonidae; genus Netelia; species Netelia virgata. The sequence goes on along the minus strand of OX637863.1, from coordinate 14,349,962 downwards.
CGAAAACACATTCGATATATGTCGTTTGATTTTTTTCTGCCTGTTGCCACGACCTCGTTGTTGTTCAACAGGTGTACACAATTACTCGTGAATCTCACTTCGAAACCTTTGGACGTACAAACGCCAACGGAAAATAGATTGCTGCGCAATGCCGGTACGTAGAGTACGTTGTTGATTTGCGCTTCGCACCACTCTCCTTTTACGAGCTTCTCGATCACTACCGTTCCTTCGCCGGCTACCTCACACTCTGCATTATCGCCCAGTGATATCTTCGTGCCTCCTCCCGGTCGAAAATCAGTGAACCAATCTCGTCTGTAGGTAATGTGCCTAGAAGCACCGCTGTCGGTATACCAGACCTCTTCTTTATCGAGTGCTTGCCATTTCCTCTCGAAATCTGCAGACACTTTATTATACCGACTCGGCGCTTCACTTTCATTTTCCGCACTTTTGGCAACGAACGCGCAATCACGTGACTCCCTTTTGTTCCCGCCATTTTTTCCTTGTCCACGCGTCGGGCAATCCCGTGCGTAATGCCCCTTCTCGTTGCAACAGAACCACTCGACAGTTTTCTTCTTTTTGTAATGACGCACTTTTTTCTTTGTCCCACTAGCCTTCTCGTCGGTGTTTCTTACGGCTGCGAACGCCGCTGTTTCCTCTTCTCCAGCGTTAAGACGACCCTCTTCCTTAATGAGGCGTTCCTGCAGATTCTCCACGGTCTGTCGATCAGGTTCGACACTGTCCCATGCTGTCTGCAGGGTGCTGAACTTGGACATAAGACTTGCCAAGACTTTCGCCATTATCGTATTTCCAGAGACGTTCTCTCCGAGACCCACTAGTTGCGACGCCATATTTTGGACTTTCGCCACGTGTTGCACAGCCGAGTGTGTTGCGCCCATCCGGTATTCGTGAAACCGTTCCGTTAACAGCAGTTTATTCGTTGCGGAATTCTGCGCGTGGATTCGACCCAATTTGTCCCACATGACTTTGGAGGATGTGCAGATCAACAGCGGTTCAAGATGCTTATACTCAAGCCCCCTTGATATGTACGACATCGCCTTTGCGTCGTCTTTTATCCATGTTTTCAGTAACGCGCCCTCAGCTTCCGCCGGCTTGGGTGTTGTTCCGTCCACTACGTCGAATATACCGAGTCCTATCAACGACGCTCTTGCCTGAAATTTCCATCCAAGGAAATTTGTTCCGTCAAATTTTGGGACATACCCAACAGAGAAATCGTCCGGCATCTTCTCGCCGAATTTTCACTCGTGTCACGTGTTTCTTTTTGTTCACAGAAAAACTAACGCAGTGAAATCGTACCTGGGCCCATAACCTGTTAAGGATATGGGTGAAAGAATACGCAATGCACACTCTGCTATGAAACGAATGTTAATTTATCTTTATTTCTTTGGTGAACAAACACTTTGGCATTTTCTACCTCTCTCTCTCTTTCTGACTATTTGCATTGGTCGCTCGCATAGAACTAACATGGCGTCGCATGGGACGCCTTCGTCTTGCTATAATACTGGCGCATGCGCCTTGTCGTCTGCGCCATTGCACACACACACACACACACTCATACATGCACACACATACCAAGCGTGCGAAAACTGACTCAACAATATCACCCAATAATTATTGTTTAACAAGAATTTTCGCGGGAATGATCTTACATTAGAAGGATGAGCGTCCAATACCTAAATTTTATTATTTTACAACATTTTGTATTATAATATATGCATCATAGTAGTATACCATGTAATATTCTGTAAAAATTACAAATTTTCTGGGGGTAAATAATTATCCTCATCGTTGCACACATTTTCTTCGACGACCTCAAATATTCGCGGCATTGCCGATTTCATCGATAAAGAGCGAAAAATCTTCATCGATTCCATAGTCGCGGAGAACTATTTCTCGTTCGACAATATTCAACTGGTTCCGACCGGAACATTTCGACACTTACAAGGGAACTGTCTCAGGTGCGTCTCGTCGATTTTTATGAAATTTGGCATGATCGTAGAATGGACAAAAATAGGCGACAGGTATTTTTTTATACGTGCCAAGATTGATTTTGAAGAGGTTAAACGCACCCCCGAAAATAGGGGTATTTTTCGTTCTTCGTCAATAACGTTTAAACGGTACGAGATATGAAAAAATTTCAAATCGCAAGAACATTTATTTTTTCACGTACTATACACTGAATGTGACAATGGTGTAGATAACAACGAATTTCATATTGTTCACTGCAAAAATGCAATTTTTTCATACGTATTTCCTAGAGTTTTTAACCGATTAGGATGCAAATTAGCATACCGGGAGAGGATAAAAAAAAAGTTGACGGGTGTTTTTGTTCTTTCGATATCTCATAATTAAGGGATTGAAACTGCCTTTTGATTTTGGGTCCATTGCATCGTATAATTAGCTAACCTTTTGCCATTCCGGGTTAAACTTACGTTAATATAAGTTCGTTTCAATACTCGAGTACATATTTGTAAATGCCACACACCCGCAGCCCCAATCACCCCCTTCGCGAACGTTCAAAGTTCTTACCGTGCGGCATGGACGAAAATTTCTAGACATAAAATAGGTTGCACTGGAAGTACAATCAGTCAAAATAATCGATACAAATTTCCCTGTTTTGGCAAACCGTCACCCTTAAGGAGTCAACTTAAAAACTTCGTTCTTTTGTGAACAGGTCGAAATAAAAAAAAGTTTAAAGCGACAAAATATTCTACTCTTCGACTACTAGATGTTCATGATGATAATGACGAATATAACAAAAAATGGCGTATTATTTATTGCAATAATTCGTGAATTCTTGAGTGAAAACCACTCTCCAATTTTCCGCTCATATCGGCACAGAACTAGGTAAGGCTTTTACTACCACGGAATAATTTCCTGCTTCGGAAAGTAACTAGATTACTATGGTATTTTTACGAAGAAATCCTTTTCGGCACTTATTGCCTATGAAGATTACAATATGATCGGAAAACTTTAATAAACATCTTAACAATACATTTGTTATGGATTATACGTATTACAATAATGATAGTCGTGATAAAAGTGTTTGAAACATAGAGATTTTTTACACCACGCACAAGTGACAACAACTGCTCTGCCGCATATGTCGCATGTCGGGGCATTTTGTGAAAAGCCGAATTTTACCGGATTTTCGAACTTTGACAGTCTTTCTTCTAGGTAACCGCTTTTGTTCCACGCATATTTAAAAAGGTTTGTAAACTGTGGACAAGAAAACTGGTTGTGCGTAAGAGATTGTAATTTAACAATATTGTCTCTCAAGTGCAGATTGACGTCGTAGTTGTATAATATTACTATGGCAGAAAAGTCAATATCCAACTGCACTGAAAGAAATGGTAATGCAAGGGAAAGATATTAAAGTTTTAACCATTCCAGCAGGTAAATATATTGCACTAGTTTCATTAGTTCTGTAGAAAATTAGTTCACATTACAATTAGTCATTCTTGCAGGTACAACGGGAATGATACAGCCCCTTGATGTTGATGGTTTCCGTGTATGGAAAAACTGCGTCAAACACTTTTCCGACATAGTATATTATAATATTATTATAATATTATAAGTAGTCCGCACTATGGCCACCTCCACTCCTATCCCCACTCCGCGGCCACCGAGTCCGTAGCTCGGGCGGTCGTTGGCGCGGTGGGAAGAGGTGCGCGGGGTTGTAGAGGGGCGATGGAGCGAGTCGGCATAGTGGAGCGCTGTTTTTTATTTTCAACTTTTTTCTTTTGTATATGTTGTCACGCCGTTGGGGAAGGAATAACTGGGGGAAAGTGGGGACAAAAAATTATCTTAATATGGGCGACACGAATTCAAATGAATATAATAATTATTTTATTTGCTTATTATTAGGCGTTAACAATTATAGATCACAAAAAGTTCAATACTGATGTTCGGCGGACGATCTCGGGCGCGATCTTAATAATAAAACTCTATATAATTACAATTAAGGGAGATGGGCGCCAGTTATTTTTATACAAAAAAAAATAACAAAAAGAAATGTTATTACAAGTTTTTGGGGATGCAATCAATTTATACGGGGAGACTAGGGGAGAATGGACTATTAGGGGTAGCTCAGGGTGGGTTCTCCGACGCGATGGCCTCTTAATAATTGCCACTGGCCAATTTTCGATTCGCGAAATAATATTTCGCCAAGTGCGAAACTAAACGAGATAGTCGGGGACTCTACACAAAAAAATCGTAAACACGGGTAACGCGAGCTCTGACGGGCGGGGACGGTCGAAGGCCGTCGGGAAAATCTTAAGCTAACGCGTCTTAGTACTACACAGCCGTTCCACGGGCTACTCAAAATTATCGCTATTTCTCCGTAAAAAAAAATCACGGAGATAATAAATATGGTGAGGAAAATCTAACTCGGGAACCAGAATGGGGGGAGGAACTCGAATACAATTTGTTTCGCAAGGGAGAGTATAATGAATGAGAAAACAAAAAGAAAAGAAAAAAAAAATGTGTGCCAAAATTTCGATTGGTGCAAACACTTACTCGTTCGGTCGTTCTCTCGCGGTCCTTCGTTTCCTTGGTGATTTGCCGGGTCGTCGTTATCTCAAAAATTTCGTCTTTTTCCTTCCTCTCCAATGTCCTCGCTCGCCTCTCACTCTCTCACACACGCCGTACTCTAATTCTCGCTTTCACTCTCTAACTCAAACTCCAAAACTTTCTCTAATTCTTTATCGCCTGTCAAAATTGTCTAAGTACTCCTCTCGCTCCCGCAGCTCGTCGCAAAGTGTCCGGCACATGGCGTGCCGGAACTTGCGAGTTTTCCGGGTGTTCTTAAATTTCTCCCGTGCCTCTGATTTGACGAGACACGGGAGATCCTTGATCCATGATTGGCCGCGCGGGTCACGGGTCAATCGATGAGGCGACACTCGGGTCGATATTTCTGGGGACAATGTTGGGGGCAGGCTCTATCGGGAACTAGGCGTAACGAGGATTTATCGATATGGTAGGATAAGGTGTCGGGTAAGTAGGACGGGTGGGAAGGCTATCGATGTCGCCGGACGCTGCTGCCATCTCCTCGCTTGTGACGTCACCTTCGCCGATTGATGGCTCGGGGACAGCTGATGGGATGTGGCGATGACACGTGCCGGTGTTGTTTGGAGAGTGCGGGTTTATATTTTTCTTCAAGTTCTGTGGTGATAAGTTTATGTCGTTTGTGAGTGCGCGGTGGGTGATGTTCCTTTCGGGTTTCCTCGATGTATTTCTCTCCGGTGGATGGTGAGTGTTTGAATTGTTAATTTCTTCTTTTCCTTTTTCTTTACTTGGTTAATTTGTTTTAGGTTATTGTAGATGCGAGGCCGGCGGTTATCCTGGGGATTGCTGTGACTCTTCTCGGTGGTGATTTTTCTTCGGGGCGACGCGTAAGTGTCTGCACGATTTACAATAATAATATACGGGAAGGGAATAATAATACTTACTGATAACTTATGTTTTAGATCGGTGGAACGGCTGCCTTTGGGACGAGCTGGTGCAGCGGGGGAGGATAAAATTGTGCAACGTCACAATGTATATCGTTATGCCGTGTGGAATCAGGTAAACTTTAAATAAATTTGTTTAAAGTTTTGAAGTAGAGCACAACAAAAATAACCTTTATTTTTATAATATATAGATATTAACACCATTTCATTAAATCTAGCGATTATGGACTAGTTCTTATTTTATTCTCGAATGTACTTTCTGTTCTGTACTTTTGTATTATATTCTGTTCTGTTCTATTATGTTATATTCTTTCTGTTCTCTTCTCGTTCGCGGCTCTTTCCGAACTGACTAAATCTAAGCAATTGTAGAGCGCGTCAAAAATGATGCGCTCAACAAAAAGTATTTTTCTGCCGTGAGAAACCGACGGCCACGAGCCGCGCTGCAGCCTCACGCGGCTACTTGATTCCTGTACGAAAGAAATATTAACGACGAAGCGTTTAATATTTCTTTCCGGTCGTAGCGATAACTAAATATCTATTCTATTCCCGTGAGAATAATAAAAAGAATAAGGCTTATAAAAAAAAGAAAGAAATGAGGTGCCAGCATAACACCCCCACCCTTAAATGAAAGATCCCTTTTACCATTTAACAATAGGAGTTTTCGTTGTTTCTACCACTAAGCTTCGAATTCTGATAATTTAACATTTGATGGATATTTTAACTTATTTCGCTTCTGTGTTCGGTTAATCTATTAGGTACTTCGTTTAAATTTGATTTCTTCAGGTTTCTGGCGTGATATTAAATATTTATGTAATGTTTGACAAGGTGTAAAGATTACAGTTAACAGAAGTTTCATGATGACACAAACTATAAACTTAATCAATAAATATAACAGGGTCAGAGAACCTAGCATATATAGCCCATACCAAAACCAGCTGATTACCGTTTCATATTGAGTTTTTGTTCTTTTGTGATTACCAATTTCCGTGACTTATCTACTAATTTCCCTCAGTTTAGTACCGTATTTAGTTAAATCACCGACCTTGATATCCGGTGTTTCTATTGTGTGAATGTTGATCAAACTAGAATTAAAATGTGGGCTTTCAAATATTTCGAAATGTTTACTGAAATTATAACTAGTTAACGGCACGAAAGCCTTATCGGTTTCGTATGTTTTTTTCAGAATGTGAATTTAAAATTACATCGTTAGAGACTGCATTACAACCAGGTGCTAACCATAACAGACTTGACTAACTTCTACATACTCAAAATAATTTCCTTTATCAATTCGTATTGGCATTTGATCGTGGCCTTTTTCTTCTTTTATCAATTTAATCGAACCCATTAATGAATCCGGGGATAATCATTGGAGGTTAATTTATCCCTGTATTGCAAGAGACACCGAGTGTATTAGTATTCCATTATTTTTGTCCAGCTCATCTACCAAAGCCAATTCAACTTCCAAACACAGTTCTATTGATGCTCTGAAAATTGTAGTTAATTTCATCAAATTTTTGGTTGGACTTCAGGAATAAGTCTTCAGTTTCCTGTAAACTCAATTGTAATATTTGTGTTTGATTTTTGAATAATTCTGCAATACGTTTATTATCTGTTCTAACAGCGTCTATAGTAAGCGTGTATAGTAAGTAGCATCGTCTTCGCTTAACCCTTCGCGGTCACGCGGGGTCAAAATGACCCCAAACACCACTTATGGCTAGAATTACTATAAGTTATTGGCGCTCGAGAGGACTGTCCTGTGCCCTAATGGTGCTTTGGGGTTCCCTTTGTAAGAAGAGACTAGAGTCGGCCGAATCACCACAGCAGTTCCTTCGTGGCAGTCGATCTTAGAAGACCGTGCGCGAGCCGGGGTCAATTTAACCCCACGTGTGACCTACGTGTAATTATTTCGTGAAAAAGTGATATTTTTTGTTCTGCGTGGGATTACTTCATGTAATGTAAGTATGAATATGTGAATTGTAAAAGTTGTTTTTTATCATTTTTGTTTATATTATGGCGCCAATATTCGCATTAAAATGGAATATAATCCCGAAGAAAGCGATTTCGTAGACGAAGATGACGACGTAGCCACCAAAAACGGTGTGCTCCTCGTGCAGTCGCCCTATGTGCGATATGCACCGTATGTTTATGTGCCTCCACTGTAGCGGAGAACAATAAACTGTAACTATTTAAATATTTTTCGACCTGATGTTCATAATAAATCGCTCATTTTTCAGTATTATCGTACTTTTTTCACTCCGAAACAGACCCTCTTCACATATCAAAATAAATATCTTTTTTGAAACCCCCACTATGCAGCTATTTTTTCCTTAAACTATGATATTTCAAGAGTATCACCCTAAAGGTATTTGCAAATATATTAAAAATTGCCGGAGTTGTGATTTTTTTTTACTAAAAATTTGTTTTTTTGACGCATTGCCTCCTTGTTGATTATTTTTCCCGATTATGAAAATTTTATAACAATTTTTTACCATGACATTCTCATTCTGAACGGTTCAAACTAATATCCAGAATTGGCATGAGTCGTTCGGAACGATACTGCCAACGCGGCAATTGTTTAAACATGGCTGGGGTCATTGCTACCCCCTGTGACCGGCGCGTTATTTCTAGAACGTGTGACCTTGAAGGGTTAAAGTGCCAAAAAGTACTTTACTAATTTTACCCACAAAATCGAATAAACCCCTTTTGTTTTTGTGTAGGCTTGGTATTCCTATTGCAGAGGATAATTTATATTTATAATATATAAATTATATATATAAATTATCCTTACTGAAAGTTGCAATGAAGTAGAATTAATTAAACGTATGCGTTTAATTAATTCTACTTCATTGCAACTTTCTACACATAGGTATTGGAGGACGTTGAGGCCTCTTTTGATTTTTCTTTCTTGCCACGTTAGTTCATCTAAGTTATAGTATGATACGAGGTTGAATGTTTCATGGAAAAACTTGACATCTCCCAAATATTCCATGTAGAAACTTGGTAATATTGGGAATTCCGTCTCTTTGAAATTCTGTCCATTACTTGTTATGATACTAGTTAATAGCATCGTGAACCCAATTAACGTTAGCATATTTTATTATATTTGCATGTACGATTACTTCTTTCTTATTTTTCGCGATTTTATAGTTAACGTCTGAATTTTTTTCGATTATTCGATATGGTCCCTCGAATGGAACGTTCAACGCATTCATCCTGTCATTGGCTGTACTTTCTTTTCTTAACCAAACGAAATCTCCAGGATGAAATTCTTGAGGGTTGATCATCCGAGCATTCCGTTCTTTCGTACTTCTCTTGCTGTCGACCAATAGTCGTTTGCTTTCTTCCAATGTTGTTGCGATCTTGTAGATTTTCCAAATATCCAGGCTCGGTCGTGTTGGCCCTCTTCAATTATGAAATACTTCTCGGATTTTTACCAAGGGTCAACTCGTACGCTGTAAAAGCCGTGTTCTCGTGTTTTGACGTATTATAGTAAATATTCGCCAAGTTAATTCCTTGGTCCCAATCATCAGCGTTTTTATTTAAAAAATGACGAAAATAATCTTTAATACCTGGTGACTTTTTTCCAGGCTACTGTTACTCTCTGGGTGAAAACTCGTCGTGGTGATATGTTTGATTCCTAACATTTTTGTAAAATTCTTCATTAGATCACTGGTGAAATTTGTTCCCCAGTCTGTCAAAATTGCGCGTGGGACTCCAAAATATCTGACGTATCCTTTCAAAAATGCTTCAATCACTGATAAAGCTGTAAAATCTTTGAGTTCCAGTACTACAATATATTTTGGTAAGTAGTCTTGTATAGTTAACACATACTAGTAGTATAGCGGCCACTATGGCGACCCCCACTCCTATCCCCACTCTCGTCCCCACTCCTTTCCCCCACGCCGGGCCGCTGAGTGATCAGCTTGTGGGCGCGGGGGGAAGAGTTGCGAGGGGTGAAGAGGGGGGGGGGGATGGAGCGTGTCGTCATAGTGCTTTTCTTTTTTTATTTTTGGCGGCGGTGTGGAGGAGGGGGTGGAGCGTGCTGGTATAGTGGATCGCTGTTTTTGGTGGTGGTGGTGTGGAGGGGGATGGAGCGCGTTGGTATAGTGGATCGCTGTTTTTAGTTTTATAGGAATTAAAAAAATCCGATGCAGGCGCGGAGACTCGAACCGTCAACCCTTAGATCATCGGTCTGAATACTTACCTCTGCACCAAGGCCCGTTATGATATTACGTTTATGCTGAAGGCTCTTATAGCGATCGGTCAAAATCTTCACTATAAGTAAATGGGAGTGTGGCACTCTCTCTCTCTCTCTCTCTCTCTCTCTCTCTGTCTCTCTCTCTCCCACGGTCCCTCGGCGATAATATTTTTGGAGAAGAGGGGGGATGGAGCATGTCACCATAGTATGCACGCTTTTGAAATTCAATTTTTCTATTATTTATTTTTATCCTGCCCCCCTACTCCTTTTCCTCCTCTCCACAGCCACCGAGTCCGTAGCTCGGTCGGTAGTGGACGCGGGGGGAAGAGGTGCGAGTAAATACTCAAAGACCGATGATATATATTCTGACTGTTTTTTATTAATTATACGTTATATATATTTTTACAATAAATATTCAACCAAGTGATAATATATATTAGAATTTTAATCCAAAGCATCTTCTTCTTCTTCTTCTTCTTCTTCTTCGATTGTTCAGCTACGGAAGACAGAAACATATTGCGTGAGAGAAGATCGTATATACGTATCGTAACAGAGGTACTTTATACATGATTTTTAGTACATACCTGTTTATCATAGCTCCTTAGCAGCTTTGAATTCGAGCTTATTGAATTTCGTGCCGTAATACTGCATAATTAGATTTGTATTAGTCGCGGCCTCGCTCATTTGTTGAAATAACTCGTCCGCTTCTTCGAAAGCCTTGACGAATCTCGTTGGTAGGTAGCACGTAAATTCATTATCCACGTCCACGACAATACGAGAGCCCCATTTCGTCTGTACGCTTTTAATGCCAGTGATATAGTAGTCTTTTTCGAGCTCCAGCTCGGCTAGTCTTTTGACAGGGAGAAGCGTCTCCAGGCGTCCCACTTGGTTGATACGTGTGAAGTCCATTATCCAACTTGAGTTTTCTTAGTTTTATTTATAAAGCACGAAACTCCGATATCGCGTGTATTTCTGCTTTAACCGTTGCAATATCTCGCAAAAAGACGTCTAAACGCACTTTTAATCGGCTGTGCTTACTTCTTTGAAGACTTAAGGACAATGTGTGTCTATCAAGGAGCACAGATACATCAGGCCCCCTACCAAGCAAACCCATGCCCCTACTCTGCATACAAAGAGAAGCACTCTGAATTTAATTGGTGCAACATTTGCTTATTTTGCAAAAAAGCAGTAAGACATCTTGATGGTAGTGTAGTATTAGTTTACCGTATTACAAGACATCGTTTACAACATCAGCATTTTATAAAATCTGTGATACGCGAGGATCGAATTCGTGATGGCGCGTGCCTTTGCGTGAATGACCATTTCAAGGAGTTCTGAGAATTCAGCAGTTCATTACTATAATATATGGATTATAATTATTGTCGTATGAGATTCAAGAATATAAAGACGAAGAACACACACATTTTTAAAAATATACTTTTATTTTTAGCCTACAATTATGGTACAGTTAACGGGTGCGAGAACAGCAGCCTTGTACACAACGCAAAGTTTTAGCGCTAAATGTATTGAGATTATTATAACGGTAGCCTCCTCCCACACTGGCTCCCTTATTGAGCCCATTATTCACGGGATTAGATTTATTATACTTATTCATATACGCATTGTAGTAGTCATACACTATTTTATCGTTTCGTGTTAAATCGGTTGAAAATACACTCCTAAACATATTAATACCAAGCCCTGTAGACATGAAATGAAGAAACATAACACAATAATGTCCACAAGTCTGTGATTCAGGACCCTGAAGCTGTATAGCGTTGTAGCTAAAGAACCTGCAGTTTTGTCGGAGGCGTTGGAGATGCTGCGGGATGATCGGTGGTAGTCCGTAGCTGTCGAAGTACCATCCGCGTCCATCTCGATCGACGTACATGGCGACCCAGTGGGCCCCGGGCTGCTTGTGGCCATCGGTATTGGCGACAATCGCTGCTGGTTTTGCCCACACCTTAGGGATACGATCTGCTGGCTATACGGCTACAGTACGGCTCTTTATACCGCGTAGGGACTGCAGAAGCTGCTCGGTGTTCATAATACACAGCGATTATCGAGACACTAGAGCACTTTTATATCGGCTGTTTTTCCCTGTTCGTGACGTTCCACAGCTAGTAAACCGATGTTCCAGGCTGTGGTGGTTCTGTATTCCCACAAGGAGCTGGAGCGGTCATTATGAGAAAGCCACTTTTTGATTCTCACAGCATTGTTGAGGGCACACGTGAACGAGCAGTTTTTACGCAGTAAACCATGGTATATACAGCGGGTGTTGCTTTCGGGAAGATTTCGGAAAGACGAATCGTCGTCTTCTTCTTCTTCTAGATTTATAATGTAGCAATCCGTTAGTTGCGTCAGACACGTCGCTTTATCAGCTCCTCTTGTAAACAGACGATCAGCCTGCACTGCTATTTTTTTTAACGAAGCCTCGACTGTGCGTAAATGCGTTTCGCCCTCGGACCACTCTATACCATGATGATTGGCTTGTAGCCAGGTATTTTGACGCTTTACGCTAGGTGGTAGAACGTTATAAGAGTAAGGCGGCGATATGATCCAGTGGGCTAGGTACGACGTCTTTATAGAGACCACGGCAACTTCTTTAGGTATAACATGATTATATTTATCCTTCAGGCCCTATATATCAATGACGATGTTCATGATGCTCCGCAACCGTCGTAACACGTCGGCTTTTGAATACCGACTGACGACAAATATTACACACTCTGTGGATATATGACACTCACTCGACCGTCTATAAGCCTTGCGATCTAGCCACTAAAATCCACAATTACTTGTCTGGAAGAGTCGATCTCCAACACATTATCATATTCCGCATACACAATGCGGTTAATCGTTGATGTTAGGGCCGCAGCGAAACGTACTTCTATTCTCACACTACCGTACCTCACAAGATTCCAATGTGTGCTACTATTGGCCGAGAGATCGGGTGTAAGATCAAATGCAAAGAGACAATAACCAGCCGGGTAAGTTGTACGTGTAATACAATTGCCCTCGTTGAGAAAGTGGATACCTGTACCGGAGAATAGTGTGTGGAATGCATCCACATACATATCGGTATCTGTGAAATCCGGCTGTAGAGGTTTTGACGGTATTTGCAAACCATCGGCGTACAAAGAAAAATAATTTATATTGTAATTCTGAAAATTGAAGGGGTTCATTTTACGATCGCCGTTAAAAGTCTTATTATTGACAAAACCGACGATTATACGTTTAGGTAGTTGGCCAAGTATGACATTATCAAGAGTATCACCGTGTATGCCTGCATGTAGCGATATCGCTTTAACCTCGACTCGTGTCAAAGGATATTTCGCCGCAGATTTAGACAGAGCTCTCGCATGTGCCAAAAGTATACCGGGTGCTATCTTGACACGCCGTACAAGTAGCGATGCCTCCGTAATACGTATGGTACAATCTTTCGAAGAGCTCATGAGACAAAAAGCGTTATTGGTCCGTACGAGGCGCAGACGCATCTCAACGCCATTTAGCAAAAACCTCTCTTGATTGAAGATATCGCAATGCAAATGACCAAGGAGATCGATCGTTCGAGCCCTACCTAATACATTCCGCCGGCTTGTAAGCCCACTATTATTATCTTCTGTATCGTCCATTTTACCCGGCAAATCATTATACCACAGAGTACTCGTGAGATGCGAAGACTTAGCAGCAGGTCCGTAATTCAAGAGCGTTTCAATGTATGCCCTATACGCATAAACATTGTTAGGAGGTGATACAAGTTTCTGATTTAAAAATACATCGTTCTGGTTAAACATTGAGTGTAACAGGTTATTGACAGGGCCTACTTTCGGAGCCGCCACATCCGCTTTGTCAGGGGTTTCTATCTTAACACGCATGCTTAGCATGGTGTGTGCAAGATCAATGTACTCATCACCCTGGCCCGGTATGACAAACTCTATCGGTGAATCATCCGTCAATGATGAAATTGGCTTGTAACACACTGTATGCGACCCCTCGATTGTTGTCTGGGTTGGTGGTAGTGTAAATAGCTCCAGCTCCGACTTAAGACACTCACAAGAGTGAGCGTGTAAGAAAGCCATTTTTCCAAGATTGCGTTAGGCAAAAATATCCGTCACTGTTCTTGATTTCTTGTAACGATTCTTAGTTGTATGTTTTGTTGCTCTTCTTCTGCCCCTGTCTCTTTTTCACAGAGCCCGAACGTTTTCGCGACTTTACGGTCTTTTTTCGTTTTTTCACACCGGTACGTCGTGATGCGCTCCCGGCAAGAGAATGCAACAATTTATTAATTTTACCGTCTTTATACCCCGAACCCTTCTCGAGCGTACTAATTTTTTCTTCAGCCTTACGCTTCAGATTCTCCCCTGATTCGCGCAGGCGCGTTTTAAATGCTTCTCGCGGATGAATACCAGAATCCATAATATCCGTAGCCATATTGACACCCGAGCGAAGCGCCTCTTTACCAACAGCCCGAGCGCTTGTTTCAAGAGAGGTATTATTCGTCGGAAGAGGCCTCCAAGGAAACTTCCAATACCGTGACCACGTTGATTCGGTGATCCTATATACACATGGCTGATACCGCCATAGCCGGTTCGACCGCCGCTGCCCGTTTGCATATCAAAGTATTCGTCATAGTAAGCCATTTTTAGATTGGTTCAGGTTAATCTGTACGTTTGAACTGTAACGTCACTGTCAACGTCCCGTACTCGAATGGTATCGGAGCGCCAAACTCATCCCTTATAGCAATCGTTATTGTTTGAAAACTAGTATGTAATAGGGGAATATAGCGTGGTGGCGAGAAGCTTCTTATCTTCACCGATCCGTAGTTACGATTATCTGCGGCAACGAGTGGCACGACACGCAGAAGTGGTGTATGCACATCTCCGGTGATATAGGACTCGCAGATATCCGTATAAACGTACATCATATTAGGGGTCCCATGGGCTAGATTGGAAGGTCTCTGAGCAGTGTACACGCTCTGGACTACCACATCCTTAGGCTCGGTGAATCCTAAAATCTTGTTCAAGACGTCGGAGAAGTAGAATGAGTGCTCCACATTCTTACACGATTCACAGATGCGCGTGACCGTCACATATTCGTTGCGACAATGCTTAAATTTCAGATGGTCCCCAACACACGATGTTTCGTTAATAGCCTCGAGTAATGTGTCTATGCTGAGGTATACGCCAGGCGGCACGCACACGCGCTCTTCCTTGAAGTCGGTGCTTGCCATACTTCCGGGTGCTACTGTGTTCGTTATGACATTCATAAAGTTCCGCTCACCCTCGGGTGCCACATGCAAAATCGTTGTAGGTATGTGTATTTCAGCTAGAGAAACAGCCCAGCTGCCGTGAAGAGACATACATTGGGGCAAATGAGTGGTATATCTTGTTGTCACATTATCGGGATAATAATTCATACTACTATTACTGGGTAAAACCATGTAAAATTCCTCCTTCATTTTGCCGACTGCTGCTTAGATTCCTTCGTTCGCACTCTCGATAACTCAGGCTCATAAAATATACCGTCAATATCCTCGTCGTGGAGATCACGCAGGATGTATGTCACCGGACAAATACTGTGCGATACACGTACAATCTTAAATAACTCGCTGCTCCAACCACCCTCGTAACCTTTTACGAAGGCTGCTTTCGCACTACTGATGCGCACGATGTCACCCACGCTGTATTTGGGCGAGCAATTCTCGGTTCTTTTGTACCGCTGTATCAGGTTATTACGGGCCCTAGCCGCTGTAGCGTGTGTCACTGAGACGGGAGCCATTTTTATGCAACTATGCGCAGAGTGATTATATGCCGAAACGATGTTCTGCAGAAGGTCTAGGTAACGTTTTTTTCTAGAATACGTAAAATACCGCCACATTCTTTCTTTCAGCGTTCTATTGAATCTCTCGACAATAGCCGCTTTTATATCAGGGTTTCGCGCAACACGGAACTGTATGTTCTTTTTCTTTAAGAGATCCTGAAATACAGCACCGGTGAATTCTTTACCCCTTTCCGTCTGTAGGTAAACGGGTGATCGTCCATTACTATTTTTTTTAGATAAAATGAGATCAAACGCGTTAGCTACAGATGCAGCAGATTTGTCGCGTAACGGCTGAACCCATGCAAATTTACTAAGAACGTCTATAACGACTAAGAGATAAACATAACCATCATTATAATCTTTAATCGAGCGAAGATCCACGAGATCAGCCTCCCAGAAGTCATCAATGTTTCGGATATTATAAAAACGACGCGGATAATGACGTCGCACGGGTCTGTGTTTTGTATAAGCATCCTGTGCTTCAAGCCACTGTACAGCCTTCACACGGGAGATTTTTTTCTGACGCGCCAGGCGTAACAATTTGGTAGCACCTGAAAACGATGCTTCATAGGCTGGATTAAAGTACACGTTTTCTAAGATTTTCATGATTATAATTTCAAGTTAGCCCAAGTTACACGTCTTTTCTTATTATGATAGCTTCCGCCTCTCCGCTTATCTCCCTGTGTTTGCCGTAGTGGTGATCTGTTCTCAGGACCACTGAAAAGCGCCAACTGGTCCGTATCGGGTGATTCCTCGCTGCTTGTACTATCGCCAGCCTTCGATTGACGCTGTGGTGTATTAGCTCTAGACTCCGCCCACAACTCCTCGTTACCGATGAATTCCCGAGGTGTCTTGATCGTTCGCAGAACTCTGGCAAAGGCACTGCGCCCAGCTGGATTAGGTATTTTCCTAGTCCTCATAGCGTCGTTCACGAGATCAACAATATTTGAATCCTTTATTGGATTTCCGCTGACCGACACGACACCGTCAGAATCCCAAGTAAAATTAGATCGTGGAGCATCACGCAAACGGCGAAGCAGCAGTTTCGCTTTTACGCGAAATTTAGCTGGTACACTCTCGATTATGACGGCGTCATTCATACCGTCACCGGTTTCGTCTTCTTCTTCTTTTTTTCTAGCATAATCAGACTCTACATAGTGTTTATTTTTCATAAGATCGCGGTACTGCTGAGCTCTCTCATCATCGATGAAGTGGAGATAACGTTGTAGTACAGTCAAGTACGCAGCCCACTTTTCCCTCTCATTCGTGTATGCATTGGAATGCAAAATTTCATTCATCTCCGTGTCTAATCGAGCCAGTGTAGCGTCAATACCTCGCACTGGCTGTTTTTGAGACACATCCACGTTAAACACAGGCTGCGCATAACTTTGTGTGTTCAGGCGCGTTAGATGTTCCTCAGGCATGAGTACCATTTTTCTTGCGTGCTCCATTATCCACGGCCACCAATCAAATTCGATAGAACAGTACCTAGTATTGGGGCCAATAAGAGAGGTAGAAACCCACCGCTTTGAACGACGAATCGTTTTTTACTCTTCCAGCAGCCTTTTTTTTAGGCTAAACGACGGAGAACCGGTGCGTATCGACGTAATTTTTTTCTCTGGTCGATCTTCAGCGGCACATTACCGCAGAGAACGTTCAGTGCACACTCACAAATACAGCGGATAATGCTCGGATCTGCTTTACGTAAAACAGCCTCGCGCTGCTCCTTATTCATATGTTGAAGAGCACGCAATATCGCAACGTGTTTTTTGCAGAGTGGTGAACCACCCCGCGCCATTACGTCTGATGAACTGCAGATCATCCTGTTGTATCATGCCTTTTAAACCCCTTTGCGCTACATGTCTTCGGGGCTGTGCTACCCCTAAGAATGTACATTACACACTGACAAACGGCGCGACCACCATCACTCGTTTGTTTTTTGTGCGTGTCAGATGTAGTATGCGCTGTGTTGGATTGCTGAAGTGCACTCAATATAGCTATACATTTTTCGTAACAGGACGATGCTTTAGGCGTCATTATACGCGTTGAACTGGTAATTCGCAGGTATCGGAGTTGCTTTTTAACTTTTTCCGTGGTATGTACACAAAATTATGAGCGTCATCGGGGAAAATACAAGAGCGAAATCTACGGTTATCAGGTGTTGATTGTTTCAAATCAAGTAATAAATAACCATGCGGTTTGGATGTTGCGTCGTGATAGGCCTATTGTACAAAACGCGGATTTTCCGGGTATACCTGACGCGCGAGATGTTGAATTTGAGCGCGATCGCGGGGATTTTTGAAAATTACGATATAATTGGCATTCAATGAAATATCGCGCTGACCGTGTCCTTGATGGAACAAATTTTGGGTAATAAAAATAACACTCAGATTTTTATGATGACTACCTTTGGTGAAAAGATCTACAACACTGTTGTTCGACGCCTCGCGCATCAAATCGTCGATTATTATGAGTTTTGCACGAGGATCGCTCGCATAATCTGTACTCTGGGGTAGGCCTTCATGAAACTCTATCGATGTACCGTACTTCGTATATGCGGACTGCCACTCGGAATAATAGAAAATAATTCTTTCGAATGGCTCGCTGTTCATTCGTGAAATGAATTTCAAAAACTTTTTTACAAAATAAGTTTTACCGCAGCCCGTGGGACCGCAGATCATCGAGGTCCAGGGATGCTTCCACCGCGTATCCATCTGTACGAATGAGTGTATTTTCTATACCACAGAGTATATAAAGTATTCAAATATTCGGTACATGTATAAAGTTTTATTTTACAGTAGCAGTATAAAGGTGTACAGTGTTTACAGTATTTATAACATTTATAAAAAAGGTAATTTTCATAAACTAGACTCTGTAACCGTAAGGGAGCGAGCCATATTCGCCGTGACGCCTTCGTTTGACGCTCGATGGCATACAGGTTTTTGTTTCAGGGCGCGTAACGACCTGATGGAATGCTGTCCGTCTAATGGCGTCGTAGCGTAATACAATAGGTGCCTCTCTTTCACCGATTACAAACGAACGCAGAGATTTATAATTAATTAACGAGCTGTTGGTAAAATTGAGTGTTATACCCTTTACTTTGCACACCTCGCTTTCCGAACCATCGGGGCACTGCACAATAAACGAATAAAATTTCGGACCCCCTGAAACAAAACTTTTTATATAACTACCCTCACCATAAGAGCATAACTCGTCGGTAAGATCCCCTAAAAGTTGGCCAGTCGGAGGTTCATATTCACAGGTGTCATTCTTCTTCGATACATATATCACAGAGTCTGTATCGCAGAATAGTGCACGAGGACCCAAGCGCTCGAGATAACTATATAATTTCAAACGCGCTTGTGCTGTTGTATACGCTGCTATTACAACGTTTGCTATATCAGAAGGCATTACAGAGGTGTCGATCTTCGTGTAATTAATATACAGTATCTCATTATTAACAGGCAGAATACCTGTGATTTCATACTCCGGACTGGTCAATAATTCCATGAGCTTTTCACGAGACGAGACTATTGTCGTTTGCGGTAAGTTCTCACGCTGACCGAATTTACCCCAAAAAGAATTAAGGCATAGTTTAGCTACAGAACGTAAGCCGGGGTTTTTTGTAATATTGCACCGCTCTAACTTAATACCTTCAGAGTTCTCAAAAGCTGATATGTATTGTTCTTGCGCCGTTTCATCTTCCAAACAGCCTTCGGGCCAGCCGCTGGCTTCCTGTTTGATTTTCAAAAAAGTATTTATATATGATGCAAAAAGTCCACCCTCTTCAGTATCGCGATTGAACTGTGTGATCTCATACTGCCAAATTTCGTATACTTTGATAACTATATATCCGCATGAGATAGCTTTGCGTAGCTCATCGACCACCCATGTACCATCAAACATACGGTCAGAGGGATCTTCATGCGTACATGTTTCCTGGTTCATACTCTCGGAACAGGTACGACATAGAGGAAATAACAATCGATGATCCATACGCACAGGTAATACAGGATGATAAAGATTCGCAGGCGGCAATACAGAGCATTTAACAAGGCCCTCAACGACTGAAAGATCATTATTAGGTCCTATCAGCTCCATACATTCAGAGCCTGTATATACGCGAGGGTGTCCTACGGGGTATTTGCCAAATTTACAGACGTAAGGGTATAAAGAACAGACATCCACATAACGGATTTGCTCCGAATTCTGGGCATCGTAAAGCGTAACCATGTTTTCTGTCCTCCCCCCAAAGAAAGCATCGCGCGGTTTAAGAGGCTCTATACCAACTAAAGGATGGTCCTTTATGAGTGCACGTATTTCAGCATCAGCTTCTAATAGGCGATCATACTCGCATTCCCAAATTTCCGTTAATAAATGGCCTCCCTCTTGGATTCTATTCGTTATAGTTATAGTTTTTTCGAGACGCTCGTCCATCGATGTACCATCACTCTGTCGTCGATCCCTGTTTAATGGGCAACAACGCGGACAACCGTGCCAATAACAGCCGTGAAATTGTAATACATGAGATGTATCGCCTGTTTTGTAGTAACCGTCTACTAGTAAATTTTGCATTATTTTAAATTCGCGTCCCCGGCCTGCGTGAAGAATTCGCTGCCCAAGAGAGTATTCCATCCACACGAGCCATGAGACTGCTTTTTTAGATTGGTTATGAGCCCATCTGTAACCGTTCGTTGGAATAATACCTATCGTCTTATCTTTCAAAAAGTTTTTACGAAAAACGCGAAAACAAGCTGACGCTATCGTTGTGCACTCATCAAACGGGCAGACATTGCCGCTGACGATAAACATATCCCGAAAAGCCATACACGCACGTCTTAATATCGTAACATCTGTCGTGCAATAATCAACAATTTCCTTCTGAAAATTGAACAGATAATTACGATCTTTCAATGCCCTGTACCACTCAAGAAATTTTTCGCGATCGCCAGCACGCATTGTATCGGGTGAATAATATTCCAGGTTTGGTAGAGGACCTTCATAATTTTGGTTTTCAGGTCTATTGAATAAATGAGGGAAAGTGCCTTTTGTGACAGTATTCGTGAGTCCAAAGGCTTTTGGTAGAGCGCTTAAAGCCATGTGAAAGTAATGTAGGCTATCGAGAAACACAAGGTTTTCAAGCCGCATCGTAATTATCTTCGTGCCGTTCATAATTACCGATGGTAACTATGTCTTTTTTTTCGGTTAAATATCGCAAAATAAACTGAGCGTCAAAACCCCCTGCGTTATGAGCAATACAAATTGTACGAGGAAATCCCTTGATATCCGTCATAGCTAATTCTACAAGCTGAGCTACAGGACTGTGCTTGAAAACAAACTCGTGCACTCCACAATATTCGCACGGCTCTGTTATGGTATCGTCAGTGCAGCAAAATGTACAGAGTCGTTGAGGTACGCAGAGGTTTGGTTCATGCGCAAAAGTAGAGGCGTCACCCTTTAAAGGTGTGCACTGTTGTGTTTCAAAGTCATAAAAAATAAAAACTACTTTACGCGCGGTTTTGTGTATACGAAGACTTTTCATGAAACACATATGATTATTCGGCTCGTTGTGTTTACACGTCTTGCAATATTTCATACCGCATATATGCTTCTTCCGTTCTAAAGGTCTTATTGTTTGGAAACACCAGCGACAACGTTTCACAGTTTCGCACACACTCGCTCTTCGGCGATTCCTGACTACAGCGACATCTTTGTGTTTTTGCAGACACTGATCTCCGAAAAAATACGATTACAATCAATGCATTTAATTGTATTATTCGCGTTAGGATCACAGGGTGGTAGCGCAAAACACCGGGGACATTTCTTTTTTGTACACCTGTGATCATCTCGACGACTGCGTGCATTACAACTTGAGCAAAAATCTCTACCGCCTACAGCGCCTCGGAGATTCAAAATAGGTTGAAAATGGTGCGTGCGTTCATAATACAATATATATAATGTATATTTTATCGTGCGTACAGAAGCCAAAACTCGTTTTCTACCATCGAACAAAGGGTTTTCACGTCGCCCCAAAGTTAGAAACTCGTATACGACAATAGCGATACCGTCGCGCATTAAATAATCTTGATATTGGGCTATCTCATATACGCCACAACCATTTACAGGCACAATGACATTAGCTACTCTCGTAAGTTCAATAGCCTCATTTCTTTGTAACGACCCGTTAATCTGTCTAATACGTTGCCATCTAGTATGTAACTCTCCCGATCGTGTTTCACCCCGCTCGACATATGCGCGTGCTGCTATCAATGAGCGTGGTAAGCACAAATTATCAAAATTTCGGATTGCCAATATCGATTTTTTCGTGACAGCTTCGTGGGTTAGACCTTTTCTACCACGCCCCTCGACACCTCTCACTATACAGGTTTTTATTTCGCACACGTCCCCGATATTCAGAGATGTTGCACTCTGAGCAACGCCACTTATCAATTGCCAGACATCTTCAAATGTATAATCTCTGGCTGGTCGGAAGGACAGCCATACTAGGCCGTGTGCTAAACTATCTGCTGTAAATGTTATTCCTACATAGTCACCACCGGCGCAAGTGCTGGTGATATATGTCAGAAGATCGCGGAATGCGCCACCGAGCCAATCTATTACAGAGACCCCTACGTGAGGCGTTCTGATACGCAGTGTAGTTTCACGTCCTTGAAGCTTGAAACATTTGAAATATCGCGTAGAATCCCTGATGATCTCGAAGCGATTTCCGGGCGGTTGAACATCCCTAAACGGTTCTGTACTCGCGCGAGTACGTCCCTTTCCAGTGCCTAGCTGCGTCTCTGAAAATAAATACGATTGATTATTTTTGCACTGTTAACACATATATGCATTTATTCAAGCCTATTATTATTGGTACCTTTTTATATAATAGAAATCGGCTATTCATCAAACAATAACCCCTGTGTTGAATAACCTACGACAAAATACCATTTCGTTTATTTGCTGACTAGAATAGCCACCTTACTTTTAGATATAAGAAAAGACCTCATTTACCTGAGTCGGTATCCAAGAGATGCTGATACCAATCATCAATTAAGGGTATTGGCTCTTCATCATCATTGTTCATTATACCAGCCTCTATTGGGTATTCCCATAGCTGATTTTCATACTGTTGAACAACCCTATTTTCTTCTTCTTCCTCTTGTCCATCTTCTTGCATTGGCAAAACGACGGCATTCCGATCGCCAGAAATATTAACGTAAGCGCCGTCTTCTTTTTCTTCTTCTTCTTCTTCTTCTTCTTCTTCTTCTTCGCCATCTTTGTGCAATGATAAAACGACGATATTACGTTCGTCTTCATCTTCGTCGCTGCTATCCGTATCGATTATTACAGATTTACCGATACTTTTTGGTCTCTGGCATAGTCCGGAAGGACCTGCAATCGGCTCACTTTGTTGTTTTCCATATGTTTGTACCCGTGTGTCTAAAGAAAAGAATAAGAATAAAGTTAAGCTTGTAATATTCAAAGTTCAAGGGTTTTGTTAGTTACGTAGTAGCTCGAAAAGCGAAAATTTATAAATTTAGATAAATAAATTTCTATTTCAAAATAAAAATTTTAAATAGCTGGAAATCTTAATACTTACGTTTCACGGCATTTTGCTCCAAATTTTCTACAGCGCAAACAGCGTCTACAAGAGCAGCTTCTTCATCGCTCGACGCATCCCAAAGCTGCCGATAACCTATTATACCGTTTCCATTATTTTTGAACAATCATTTTTGAAATTTTAATTATTGCTTTTATAGCAAACATGCCGCTCGATAAACGGCAACAAGTTTTACTTCACAGTTTGTATTTTTTCTAATAATCCGGTTAAACCCGGTTATTTTCGGATCGACAAAGTAGAAAACGTCTTAAACACTTGGCAAAGAGTACTTACCCCTGATTTCATCAGCAATACCACGAACACTCTGAGCTTCTTGAAGCCCCCTTCTCTGTAGCTCTTCATACACGTATGTTAACACACTGTGACCCTGCAATATGCCCCTGTCATAGGCTGTCACTATACTGCGTAAGGGCGCCCACCATATAAGATATTTCAAACGGTTGATGAGTCTATCACCCGACAAATGCCTTAACTCGTGATACCACTGAGTGTCGCAGCGACGTCGTATTTGTACGCTATGTAATTTTACAAAACGCAAAAAATCGCGAATACATTTACGAAGAGTGCTGTCTGTCATCGTCACACAATAAAATATAACGCGCTGTTACACTGCTCAATCGAGACTGTAACTTCTATGTCAAAAGAGGAGTATAAAAGATGGTCTCATGCTCATATTTGATTTGTATGCATTTTTGACCAAATCAGTGAGACAAATATCCTGTGTAAAACGTGCAGGGATATCGGTTTCACGAGGCGTTAGGCCACGCGTATAAAGACGGGCAGTCTAGCCTGGTCACCTTTATACATATATAAGTGTACGAGTTTATGCATTATTTACCCAGGTGCCTATAAATATGTTGTGACGTGATTTTTTCCCGACGTAGGGAAAAGTCGCCGTCCCAAGGCCGTTCGCGTCGTTTGCCCTCGCTCTCTCACCCGTTAGACACATGCGTTCCCGTAGCTTTGTAGCTGAAGATGATACGACCGTTAGTTGGAGTTGAGAGGCGAGATTAGGAGGATAAAAGGTCGTGGCGCTCGACCCTGACGTGGAGGATAGCGCTCACCGTATCGAGCTACCCGTCAGGTAAAAGCGGCCAGCGAGTACGCGCGAGAAATTGATGCAGGTCCGGCTGCAAGACCGGCGCCCCGCCGTGTGGTGCATCGCGTATGAGGACGAGCGGAGTTTTAAGATTACGGGCGAGGGCGGGAACCCCTCGTGCCGCCGACGTAGGTGCTCTCCTATACGCGATGACCAAGGGGAAACGATTGTCGGCGTACTCGCGAGATCCCGTGCAACGTCGATAATCGCGCTATCTTGGCAGGTAAGTGTTTCGCTGAGCGAGAGGGCAGTAGCTCTCGGTGTCCGATTCCAGATTTGAGGAAATGAGGATTTGATTGGCTGTTAGACAGTCGTTATCGTGTCGCGCTCGCGAGCAGATGTCTCGCGAAGGATCGTAGAGAGAGCGGGCTGTCTCTGTCTCGCCTGCGCTTGTGCGTAGGTCGCTCTCTCTCTACGTACGCGATCCCGTGTGGTAGGGCGCTCGCTCTCTAGAGTGAGAAGCCCGAGTTCGCGTACGCGCCATGGGGAGTTCCGTGTAGACCCGGCTCCCTACGGATATCTTAGTTTCAGTGTGTTCTCGCCAGATAAGAATTAACGTATTGATTTCGGGCGGGGGAGTTTGATCTCGTGATTTTTTTGTGAAGGTGTGTCGGTCTCAGGCGTTATCGCGGGTACCCGTTTCGCGACGCTGCGAGTAGTGCGGTGTTGCGAAAATCCGTGTTCTCGCTCTCCGAGTGAGGCTTCGCCTCGTGGAGGATGGACGATATCTTTCGGCCATCCCGGGGTGACTTACCCCGACCCTCTCTACCAAACTCAGCAACCTGAGCGGCCGAGCGTTTCCGGTTCCGCCGATCTCGCGGAAGCACCCAGGTGAACCGGATCGTCACTTCCGGGGATATAAAAGTGACCCCGATCGCGACGGTTGAGTCGCGATCGGTGAAGTAAGGTGAGTCGTTCCCGCTTTCCTTAACCCGATCCGCGGGGATAGAGAGGTCGGGCCGTTCCCTCCCGACCTCCAGATGAGGCCGGTTGTCGATACCGGCGATACAAAAATCGACTGGCGCCCTGCCGGCACATTACGGGTGTATCTTTCCGCGAGGGAGGCGACCGAAGGTGACGATGGCGGAAGGATTCCGGTAATTCGTCACAAATGGCGCCCAACGTGGGGCCCGACCGGGATGGCCAATCCCGCCTGAACAAAAACGAAAAGTAAAGTTTCGCTATCGCGAATTTCGGGAAGAACCTGGAAGATTCTCGCCTCGCGCTCGAAGTGTCAGGTAGACACGGAGAACGTTATAGAAGAATATCGAATGTTCTCGATGTACGAAGCTATTGTCCGATTTCAGCCGTTCTTAGAATCGCGCTCGAAATTTGGACAAACAAGTTTTTCTATGTTTCCCCTACCAGGAGTCACACCGCTCTCATTACCCGAAATCGGAGAAATTAGACTCAGTCTAATTCGAATTCTCCGAGTGATAAGTCGCGAGTGATAACGTTCAGTGCCCAGTGGAAAAATCACCTAAGTACAACCGACCCACCGCATCTCAGCCGGAAGAATCCGTCCGGTTCACCACCAGTGCTCGATACGACGGATTAGCCGCTGCAACCGAGTGAGTACCCGAGTGTTACCGAGTGAGATTTACTCACGTATTTTCATTTAGGATAAAGAGCAAATTTCTGTTCTCGACGATGAATTAATTTTATTGTGTTCCCCGATCGCCCGTCGAATCACCCGTATTGCTTTCCGGGCCGTTCCTGTCGAGCGAAGGGGGATCATTCCCCGACCTATCGATCGTTATCGAAACCTAACGAAAAGTCTGTTCAGAAAATAATTTTCGAATTGATTTAATCAATGTTTTTGGAGTGACCGGATCTCGAATATTAGAAAATCTTCTCGAGTTTAAAATTTCAACCGAGTTCTCGACCTTAGTAACTGAGGACGGAAATTCCTCTGGGAGATCAGTTCAATAGTTCTCGAATTTTGGAACTTGTCGCGACTTCCAACAAAGTTTTGAAACAGCTCTCGAATTTTGAAAAAAAAAAAAAAAAAAAAAAAAAATTTGTGTTCTTCGCGACTTTCAACAAAATGTTTAAAACCGCTCTCGACAGTAGAAATTTAGACCTTGGAAAATCTCTCGGGTTCCTGTTCTCGAATGTCTCAACCTTTTCCAAAAATTGTAGGATCCCGGATAAAACTCATAACGCTCTCGTAACAAAAAAAAAAAAAATAATAATAATAATAATAATAATAATAGCTCTCGACTTTTGAAAAAAAAATAATAATAATAGCTCTCGACGTTTGGAAAAAAAAAATACTTCTGTAGTAACGCTCCCGAGTAAAATAGGGTCCCGAAGAAAAATAAGCACGTTCTCGTAAGAAAACAAATAAAACGAAAAAAAAAGGGGTGGCGATATCGAAATGGCGCAGGCGGAGGACGCGACGGGTCGACGATCCCCGGTAACGGAGTACCCGGACGAGTCTGACGCGTCAGCCCAGGGCGCCAAGCCTAAAGCTACCGGCCCCCCAACGGCGGATCGCGCCTCCTGGCCAGCGGGCCCGGGGGAAGCCGAGTTCGAGCACCCAGGGGAATTCCGGCGATATCGGCGGTGCGCCATGGGGCCCGCCAAGCTTCCGATTTTGAATTTCGACCTCTCGCCGGACCCAGCGGTTGACAGAGGGGGTCCCGAAGCGAACCCGCGAGCTCGAGCACCGCCTTTCGGCCGTCCGAGCGACGCGGGCGAGTCTACCAGACGCCGGTTAAGCGTCAGGCGAGGAGATTTTTCCGCGTCTGAGAGCGACCGGATCCCGCCGAGACACCGGAGAGGATTGTCTCCCCATCGCGCTCTGCAAGAGGTACGGCGATGGGACCTTTCGTTCTCGGGGCGACGGAGTGAAGACGTGGAGGACTTCATTTCGGTCGTCGAGGAGGGCCGCTCCCTGGTTCCCATCCGGGACGAGGACCTCCTCAAGACTCTCTCCTTCTGTTTGAGTGGTCTCGCTCGTACGTGGTACCGGCAGATTCGGACCACGCTCGCAGATTGGGCGGCGGCAAAAGCCGCGTTCCGGGACCGCTTCTCCGATCCCGATTATCAGATCACGTTACGCGAGGAGATCTCAGGCCGAACGCAAGGAGAAGCGGAATCTGCTCTCGACTTCCTGAGCTGCATGAACGGTTTGTTCGCGCGCCTGGACCCACCGTGGACCGAGTGGGAGCGCGTACGATACGCGCACAGGAACATGCTACCGGCGTATCGGCTCGTCATCCCCCTGGGTGATCACGTGACGATGAGGGCTCTCGAACGGTCGGCGGCTCGTCAGGAACAAGTCCTGAGGAGCGTGAATACTCGGCGCCCACCACCGAAGCCAGAGGCCTCCCTCTGCCCGGGGTACGCGTACCGGGAGTCACGACGGCCGCCGCGCTACCCGAGACGGCAGGACATCCGGGCCCTACAGGCCGAAGGAGACGCCGACCCCGAAGAAGCCTCGAACGACGAGGTCGATGAGACGCTCCCGGAGATGTTGGAGGCGCTATTGCCCCCGAAGGGGCGGACTCACCCGAGGCCGGACAACCGGCCACGAGAGAGTCGCGTTCCCGCACCGGCCCGAAATCGGGCCCCATTACCGATGAAAGGACGGGGACCGCCCTCACCGGTCAAGGTGACCGCGACCCCCCTTCCGGTACCGGACCTCGCTCCGCCAAAGCGCACCGAACCGCAGTGTTGGAACTGCGACGGGCAAGGTCACCGTTACCGGGATTGCCAGGCACCCCGCCGGCTATTCTGCTACCGGTGCGGTTTATCCGAAGTTACGACGCCTCGGTGCACCTTCTGCAACCGGGGAAACGCGGACTGAGGCGCCCAGACCGGGTCACCACGCCTCGCCCGAGTAACGGACCCGGACGAAGAACCTTCCCGAATCGTTCTCGCCTACCGAAGCCCTGCCCTAAGGCTACCGAACGAAACTCACCGCAGGAGCTACTCCCGAGCCCGAAATCAGACTCGGATCCGACGTTGTTGGCCGACCCGCCACCGCTGGACGAGATCCTGATCAACGCGGCCTCCCGCGCTGGCCTTATTGCCTTCCGGGTTGAGGTGATGATCTACACCACCCCGGTAAAAGCTCTCGTGGACTCTGGAGCGACACGAACGTTCGCCGGGCGCGCTCTCATCGGGCGACTCGGGGAACTCGGAGTCCCCACCAAGGAAGTCGCACCACGATCGGTCCTGGTCGCTAACAGCCAGGTCGAAACCGTGCGAACGGCCTCCGAGATACCGGCCAGCCTAAATGGACGATCTATGCCCGCTCTCGCATACCACCTGGAGTCCCTCTCTGAGGACTTGATTCTCGGGTTGGACTTCTTACGTTCCGCGAGAATGGTGGTTGATTTCTTCGGGGAATCGTGGTACTTCCGCGATAACCCGGAGACCCACTACTCGTTTGTCCCCGAGGAAAGCGTCCCCCGCTTGGCAATGTGCCACGGGCTGCGAACCCCGACTTCCGACGAAGCCACGCGGTTGAGCGGGTTCCTAGACGCTCACGTACCTTCGGTTGACGCTGACTCGGCCGTGACTTCCCTCGTCTCACACGAGATCGAGGTAGGGGATAGTCCGCCGGTGAAGCAACGACCGTATCCCGTAACGCCGATTATCCGCGATATCATGTGGACCGAGGTCGACAAGATGCTCGCGACGGACGTTATCGAGCCGTCCAAAAGCGACTGGGCGAGTCCCGTCGTGATGGTTAAGAAACCTAACGGCAAATACCGGTTCTGCATAGACTACCGTAAAGTTAACGCCGTCACGAAGAAGGATGCTTACCCCATCCCGAACATGACGGGTATACTCGATGAGTTGAGGCAGGCGAACTACATCTCAACTCTCGATTTGAGCCAAGCCTATTGGCAGGTCCCGATGGCCTCGGCCTCGCGGGAAGTCACCGCGTTTGTGGTGCCAGGGCGGGGTCTCTTTCAATTCAAGAGGATGCCATATGGTCTCACGAACGCTCCCGCTACCTTCCAGCGCATGCTGGATCGTCTTATCGGTGCGGAGATGTACTCTCACGTCTTCGTCTATCTCGATGATATCATTATCATTACTCGAACTTTCGAAGAGCACCTGACGTGGCTTCGAAAAGTCCTCGAGAAGATCTCTGAAGCTGGCCTGGCGATCAACCGGGAGAAGAGCGAATTTTGCCGATCGCAAGTTCGTTACCTCGGGTTTCTCGTAAACAGCCAGGGCCTCGAAGTAGATCCGGACAAAACCGCTCCCGTGCTGGATTTCCCGGTGCCGAAGAATATTCGGCAGTTACGTCGCTTCCTGGGCATGGCGTCGTGGTACCGACGGTTCATTCCCGAGTTTGCAACCGTCGCCGAGCCACTGACCCGGCTCACGAAGAAGACCAACGCTTGGGGTTGGGAGGCCGCCCAGCAAGAAGCCCTCGATGTGCTAAAGCGGCGGTTAACGAGCGCACCGACGCTCGCCTGCCCCGACTTCACGCTACCGTTTACCCTCCAGACCGATGCTAGTGGCGTGGGTTTAGGAGCGGTATTAACGCAGGTTATCGACGGCTACGAAAGAGTTATCGCTTACGCGAGCCGCGCCCTGTCGGACCCTGAGAAGAAATACTCGGTGACCGAACAGGAGGGCCTCGCGGTGTTATGGTCCATCCGAAAGTTTCGCTGCTACCTGGAAGGGTACGCGTTCACGGTGATTACCGACCACAGTAGCCTCCGGTGGCTCCATAACTTGAGGAACCCTACCGGCCGACTCGCACGATGGGCTCTTGAGTTATTGGAGTACGATTTTGTAATCGTTCACCGGAAAGGAGCGCTACACCACGTTCCCGATGCGCTTTCGCGAATCCCGGAGGGACAAACGGAGGCCGTCACCTGCCTCCGTGAAACCCAAGATGCCTGGTATCGCCGCAAGATTCGCGACATTACCCACACTCCCGACCGATTTCCGGACTGGAGGGTCGTCGAGGAAAAACTATATTTCCACCGACCTACCGGCCTCGCGGAGGCCGAAATGGACGATCTCGATGCATGGAAGCTGGTGCTGCCTTGCGAATCCCGCCCCATCGCCCTACAGGAGTGCCACGCGCTCCCCCAAGCCGGCCACCTGGGGGTGGAAAAGACGTACCGACGAGTGGCGAATACCTATTACTGGCCAAACCTGTTCAAGGACGTGGTCACATATGTACGCCAATGCGATACCTGCCAGCGCTGTAAAGTGGAACAGCGCGCTCCCGCCGGCCTGATGGGTCACCGCGTTATCGAGGAACCATGGATGATGGTCGCTACCGACATTATGGGCCCGATGACGCCGAGCTCGTCCGGCCACGCTTACGTTCTCGTAGTTCAGGACCTCTACACTAAATGGATTGAGGTCCTGCCGCTGAGGAAGGCGAACGGCAAGACGATTGCCAAAGCTCTCGATGACCTGGTGGTTACCCGATGGGGTGCACCCCGGGTGCTCCACACCGATAACGGTACGGAGTTCGTTAACCGCGACATCCGACAATTTACCGAACGCGTAGGGATGCGGCATAGTACCACGCCGCCGTACCATCCCCAAGCCAACCCTACCGAACGAGTCAATCGCGTGGTCAAAACTATGATCCGCGCCTTCCTGGGTGACAATCACCGGGAGTGGGACCAACACCTTCACGAATTCCGGTTCGCCTATAACACGGCCCACCATAGTTCTCTACAGGCGACGCCGGCTTTCGCGAACTTTGGTCGTGAACCGGCCGCCGCTCCCTCCCTTCGGCGAAGAACCGAAGGTGCTCTCGAGGTAGTTCCCCGACCATCGGAGAACTGGTTACAGAGGATGGCCCGCCTCGACACCCTGAGGAAGGCCTTCACCCACGCTCTCGATGAAGCGTTCCGCCGGCAAGCCGGCCAGTACAATCTCCGCCACCGGGACCAGCGGTTCCGGGTAGGTGAGCTAGTGCTACGCCGAACGCATCGGCTATCGTCCGCGGCGAAACACATCACGGCAGCTTTATTGCCCCCCTTTGAAGGACCGTACGTGATTTCGAAGCAACTTTCCCGGGTAGTATACGAACTATCCGATCTCGACGGGCGATCCTTAGGCAAGGCTTCGGTCCAAGACCTGAACCCCTATGAGACCCCCATGGTACCGCCATAACCGTTCTCGCCCTCTTTCAGGTACCACCGACAGCTGGGCCACTGCTACTCGCAGTGCCCCAGCGGACCTCCGACCGAGGTCTTCTGCCGCCGGTGCGGCCGTCGGGGTAAGACCCTGAGGACGTGTCCGGCGTGCAGCGAGAACTGGCGGAGGATGGGGCCGTACATCCCGTTAGCAGGGCGGAATGTACCCCGGGAGGAACTCCGGGCCCTTAGGGTCCCGCGGGCGGCCCGCCGACCTCGACAAACGGGAGTAATCCCGAAGCCGGATCCGGCGGCGACCCCCATCACCCGGCCGTTGGATCGCTCTTGAGCGAACCCGGGGACGTTCCCGGTAGCCTGGGTCATGGCGCGGGGCCCTCGCAGCCGCCCATACCCATGGATCTCGAAACTGGCCTCAGGCCAAAGCTCCCGCAAAATAAGGTAAAAATACCTAGCTCTCGTAACTCCGGGCCTAACGGCCCGTGATCCCGCTAACGTCCTCCCGGTATAGCTCCCGTACAAGTGGGCAGCAATGCCTAGATCTCGTAACATCGGGCCTAACGGCCCGCGATCCCGCTGACTACTAGCTCCCGTATAATATGGCAGAAATGCCAAGCTCTCGTAAAATCGGGCCTAACGGCCCGTGCTCCCGTTGATTCTCCCAGGCCAAGTCCTGGTCGAGTTCGTACCGGGAGTCTCTCAATAGAGATTTTCTTACGCCCTGTGGGGTTAACACTAGGTTCACGAGGATCCGGATGGACCCGCCAATAGGCGCGCGGATCCGAGGACCGCTGTCGCCGTCTGACAAGGACGGAGGGGGAAGTATGGCTGAGCGTGGGTAAGTCTTCAACTCCCCCAAGGGGCTCTCTTTATTAGTGTCGTGCCGTACGAGTGAAAATTATTATTATCATGATCTTCGTACTGATCTCGCCCCGGTAGGTCCCGTTTGATTCGCCTATCCGAAACCCACCCTAAGGGGTGGGGAGTTGTGACGTGATTTTTTCCCGACGTAGGGAAAAGTCGCCGTCCCAAGGCCGTTCGCGTCGTTTGCCCTCGCTCTCTCACCCGTTAGACACATGCGTTCCCGTAGCTTTGTAGCTGAAGATGATACGACCGTTAGTTGGAGTTGAGAGGAGAGATTAGGAGGATAAAAGGTCGTGGCGCTCGACCCTGACGTGGAGGATAGCGCTCACCGTATCGAGCTACCCGTCAGGTAAAAGCGGCCAGCGAGTACGCGCGAGAAATTGATGCAGGTCCGGCCGCAAGACCGGCGCCTCGTTGTGTGGTGCATCGCGTATGAGGACGAGCGGAGTTTTAAGATTACGGGCGAGGGCAGGAACCCCTCGTGCCGCCGACGTAGGTGCTCTCCTATACGCGATGACCAAGGGGAAACGATTGTCGGCGTACTCGCGAGATCCCGTGCAACGTCGATAATCGCGCTATCTTGGCAGGTAAGTGTTTCGCTGAGCGAGAGGGCAGTAGCTCTCGGTGTCCGATTCCAGATTTGAGGAAATGCGGATTTGATTGGCTGTTAGACAGTCGTTATCGTGTCGCGCTCGCGAGCAGATGTCTCGCGAAGGATCGTAGAGAGAGCGGGCTGTCTCTGTCTCGCCTACGCTTGTGCGTAGGTCGCTCTCTCTCTACGTACGCGATCCCGTGTGGTAGGGCGCTCGCTCTCTAGAGTGAGAAACCCGAGTTCGCGTACCCGCCATGGGGAGTTCCGTGTAGACCCGGCTCCCTACGGATATCTTAGTTTCAGTGCGTTCTCGCCAGATAAGAATTAACGTATTGATTTCGGGCGGGGGAGTTTGATCTCGTGATTTTTTTGTGAAGGTGTGTCGGTCTCAGGCGTTATCGCGGGTACCCGTTTCGCGACGCTGCGAGTAGTGCGGTGTTGCGAAAATCCGTGTTCTCGCTCTCCGAGTGAGGTTTCGCCTCGTGGAGGATGGACGATATCTTTCGGCCATCCCGGGGTGACCTACCCCGACCCTCTCTACCAAACTCAGCAACCTGAGCGGCCGAGCGTTTCCGGTCCCGCCGATCTCGCGGAAGCACCCAGGTGAACCGGATCGTCACTTCCGGGGATATAAAAGTGACCCCGATCGCGACGGTTGAGTCGCGATCGGTGAAGTAAGGTGAGTCGTTCCCGCTTTCCTTAACCCGATCCGCGGGGATAGAGAGGTCGGGCCGTTCCCTCCCGACCTCCAGATGAGGCCGGTTGTCGATACCGGCGATACAAAAATCGACTGGCGCCCTGCCGGCACATTACGGGTGTATCTTTCCGCGAGGGAGGCGACCGAAGGTGACGATGGCGGAAGGATTCCGGTAATTCGTCACAATGTATAGAACACCCTGTCTTAATTTTGAAAAAATTTGAGAATTGCATATATTTATTAAATATAAATAATAATTTTAATAATTTATTCAATATCTGTTTAATATATATAAAGAAAAATAGAAAGAAGCAGCCTGTAGCATGCTCTAGGTAAATAATATTAAAAATATTAAAATATTATTTATTTAATATCTAATATGTAAAGGAATAAAAAGAAACAGTCTGTAGCGTGCTCTCTGTCTTTCTAGAGAAACAGCTATAGCTCTTTCTCTCTCATACACACAGCTGTTTAAAGAGATAGAGCATGCACGGTCTCTGCTTCAGAGTATAGACCAAACGTCGCGGAGTGGGAGAGGGGTATGCTGCAGGCCGCGCGTGCTGGTCGCTCGCTCGCTCTCTCTCTTACGCTGGCCTTATGGATCTACAGCTGGCCGTATATTCTATTTAAATCTGTACAACGGTTTCTTCTTATTTAAAATAAAATATAAAATAAAAATTAAATACAAATTAAATTAAAATAAAAAATAAAAATTAAATAACATTAAATAAAATAAAAATAAAATAAAAATGAAAATATATTAACATTAACTCAAATTAAGATGTTTCTCTCGTATAGTCTCTTTTATGCACGTGTATAAAACTTTCAACACCTCTTCATAAAATTATTGCGTCATCATAATGATTTCAGTTAAAAGAAACGATATACGATACGCGCTTTCTTTGTAGCTAAAGCAACAGTCTAGTTAGTGTTTTGCTATTTGATATAAGTATGTGGCGAGCCTTGTTTTCGTTCCGCCGCGCCGATGCGTGTGTGGCTCATTATCGCTGCATGTAGAATAACATATATTCTACGAAAATGCAGCGTCATATTTTCTACAAACAAAGCCCTTGATAAAACTTGCGTTGGTCCAGAAGCAGAGAGGGGGGTCGCGAGGTGTTGAAAAATCTCGGCGCTCGTTACAATTTAGTTCGTTTGCAACTGCCTCTTGCGTTTTACTCAATTCCAATCATGTACCCTACTTTTATATATCCTATCGGCGATCTGCCGATGGTATTCCATTGCACCGTCATCGAATTCGACGGGTTCGATGAGGTGTATGTGAGAACGGGGGAGATGGACGAGATTTATAAGACACTAACAGACCTTATGGCAATATATTATCGTGAGGGGAGCCGCGGTGTGGGTATAAGTGAAGCAGCGGTGGCAGCGGGGATGCTCTGCGCTGTGGAGAGAGAGAGAAAGAGAGAGAGAGAGAGAGAGAGAGAGTGCCACACTCCCCTTTACTTATAGTGAAGATTTTGACCGATCGCTATAAGAGCCTTGAGCATAAACGTAATATCATAACGGGCCTTGGTGCAGAGGTAAGTATTCAGACCGATGATCTAAGGGTCGACGGTTCGAGTCTCCGCGCCTGCATCGGATTTTTTTAATTCCTATAAAACTAAAAACAGCGATCCACTACACCAGCGCGCTCCACCCCCTCCTCCACACCGCCGCCAAAAAGAAAAAAAGAAAAGCACTATGACGACACGCTCCATCCCCCCCCCCTCTTCACCCCTCGCAACTCTTCCCCCCGCGCCCACAAGCTGATCACTCGGCGGCCGCGGCGTGGGGGAAAGGAGTGGGGTGAGAGTGGGGGTCGCCATAGTGGCCGCTATACTACTCATACTTATTCCGATTGGCGGTCAATGGTAAGAGTCCGCAAATATCCATGGCCATCTTGTCCTTGAACTTTTCTGGTGCAGCAGTGATCGCCATAGGCATTCTCATTGGATGTCGGTTGGCCTTGTTTCTTTGACAAATTACGCAATTTTTTGCAAAGTTCTCGACATCTTTCATCAGCGTCTTCCAAAAGTAATTCTGTGATATACGATAATAAGTCTCCTTGACTCCACCATGGCCTCCTATTGGATTGTTGTGATTTTCCTCAAGGATTTGCTGGATATCTTCTCTTCGCGGGATCAATCGTTCTTTATTTTGAGGATACACTGTACAATTACCCGGATTGAAAACTTCTCGCCATTATGTTTCTATGTTTTCCCCCAAAATTCCAATTAATCCAATACAACTTTCGTGATCCACACGAAGTCCTTCCGCAACTGCGAGACAACATAATTCCCTGATTAGTCCCAACAGTTCGTCATTCGTTGTTCTTTAGCTCGCGCTCATTACCACGTGATATCCCCGATCGCCGTCCTCAGAGTAGACTTCGAGATTCTGTTCTTCGTTTTCTTCTTCTTTTCTGATGAACGAAACGCCTACGCTACCCTCAGATATTGAAGAGTTCGTTAACAATATTGTTCTTCCCAGCTTCATCATTGGCTGTCTAATATCGTCCTGTTTTTCTTGTAGAGGTTCTTCGCGTGGGTTATCTTCATGATGATCCTGCACTTGTATTTTTGGTTAGGATTCTTTATGTTGATCTCGTTCCATTTCTCCAATCGGTTGCTCAGTTTCGATATTGTTTTCTGATTCTTCGGGTCGACGTTCTTCTGTGCTTTCTTCGGGTAAATTCTTCGTTTTCTTCATCGCGACAATCTCTTCTTTTACGAGGTTCGGGTTCATTTCTGCGTTTTCTTTTCCGGCCTCTTCCTTCTTGTTCTTCTTCTCCGTAGTCACTTTCTTTTATCTGCGTTCATACGGCCATTATGACTGTCGTTTTTGTATTCCACTTCGTATTCGTATTCTTCCAGTGTTATCCTCCATCTAGCTAGTTTCGAATGAGGAACTTTGGGGTTCATGAGCCAAATTAGTGGTCGATAATCAGTAATGATTTGCGACACATGTATAGGGTCGGAAATGTTTGACACACCATACTATTGCCAATGATTCTTTCTCCGTTGTCGAATAATTTTGTTCGGTTTTATTTAGTGTCCGACTCTCGCAAGCTAGGGATGTTCTTTTCCATTTTTCTTTTGGGATAGTATGCCACCTAATGCAATACCAGAAGTGTCGGTGGTTAATGTGAATTCTCGTGAAAAATCAGGAAAAGCTAAAATTGGTTCTTTGCATAATTCTTTTAGTATCAAGAAGGATCTTTCCTGTTCATTATTCCAAATCCATGGAACATCGTTGCGTAAAAGTAGAGTTAGAGGTTTTGATTTTTTACTGTAATCTTTGATAAATTTTCTATAGTATCCGGTAAGCCCCAAAAATTGTTTAATATTCTTAATGTTTTTTGGTCTTGGAAATTCTGTGACGCTTTTACATTTATCTGAATTGGGATTTACCCCTTCTTCTGTAATTACAGGACCCAAATATTCTAATTCTGGCTTTAAATATTTACATTTGTCGGGCTGCAATTTCAGTTTCATTTCTTTTATTCGTTTCAAAAACGTCCGTAATTGTTCGTTGTCTTCTTCCAAAGGTTTTCCGTAAATGACTACGTCATCCAAGTACATGAAACTCGTTCGTCCTATTAATCCGCGTAAAGCGTTGTCTATCATTCGTTGAAATGTCGTCGGCACATTCTTCAAGCCGAAAGGCATTCTCAAATATTCAAAATGACCATGTGGGGTGCTAAAAGCTGTTTTCTGACGATCTTCTTTCTTCATTGGGATCTGGTGGAAACCACTCTCCAGCTCGAAAGCCGAGGAATATCTCGCGTTTCTTAGTTGATCGAAAATATCCTCAATATTCCGAAGCGGGTATGCATCGGATCGCGTTTTTTCAGTTAATTTCCGAAAATCAATTGCGACACGCCATTTTTGTTTTCCCGACGCATCTTTTTCTTAGGGACGACCGACAACCGCGAATTGTATGGAGCGTTGGATTCTTGAATAATTCCTTTTTACTGCATTTCCTCAATCTGTCGGTATTATTTCTTTTTCTTGAGACAGTGTATAATTTATGAGATTCGGCGGTTTGCTTGAAAACGGGCGCGATTGAAATTTTTGAGTGTTATTTTTTCTGGGTTCAGAACAATCTCTGATAAAATGTCCGAAACGTCCGCAATTAGGGCACGGAAATTTAGATACGTTATTTTTCGTAGTAAAATAAGATTCTTTGATTTTATTCTGCGAATTCTGATTGTTCCATTTTTGTAAAAAGGTATTTGAATTCAGTTTCGCGTATAGTGCACGTGAAATTGATTCTTCCTTTTTACTTTCTAAGGCTAAATCTGTGCTTCTCGAATAGTTGCTGGGTTTCTGGCTCTCACGAACAATTTGATGCTCTGATTGAGACCTCTAGTGTATTGAGCCAGTCACTGAGTTTCTTCGTTTGTTAATGAGCACGAACGATGGGTTGCCCTCAAATTCGAATCACCATTAATTGCTCTCTTAACGTTCACACGACAGGTATCGAAACGTTTATTATACGCGAGTACACTGTCCTTTCCTTGCTGACATTGACTTCTTTCGACTAACGCGATATCGTACGATTTATTCTCGCCGAAATTATTTCTCAAAATTTGAAACAAATCTGTAGCTGTTTGGATGTCGTCTCCATCAATAATTTTTCTCGCATGTTTAATAATTTTCTTCGAAAATACTAACCGATAAACATTTTATTAGATTCTTCGGGAACTTCATTCAAAATACTTTGTGTTTCGAAAATGAACGTCTCGACCGATATGTTATTTCCATCGAATTCTGTAATTAATTCGAGACGAGCTTTTAAATCCTTTATTGTGGAAGAATTGATTCGACTATGCTCATTTTCTGATATTGAATGCTTGTTTCGGCGAGGCCGAAAAGGAGTTCAAACTCGCCGCCCAACGTAATTCACGGTCGATAGAGGAGCTCTCGTCGATCGATGTCCGCTCGACGCTGCCCCTTCTCATTCGCTAGCCGGCTCGCCTCGTGCCGGACCGGTACCGGTTCCTCGGCCATTCTCGTATGAGAGTTCTCAGAGTATAGACGCGTGTGTTGATACAATTCGAATTTCTCTATATCTAATTTTGACCCCGGCTTTTCAGTTTATAGGACCTTCTCAAAGCTCAACTTATATAATAACTCGGCTGCCCAACCTCGGACTTATTCTTAAACTATCGGCTCATCTCGAACGACCGTCGCGTAGCGCAACGTGCTCTCAGTGTTTTGTGTCGTACCTATCTTGACGAAGAAATAAAAACGACGAGCATCAAGTGCGAATATTGTGTCTAGCTTATCTCGCTATCACTACTCCCGCTCACCAGATCCTCGCTCGAACAATGCTCATCATTCCCTGAAACGTTATCATTTAAATGCGTTCTGTTTCCATGATGTTGTGGTATATTATCGAGTCTATTATTTATTCTAGCCGTTTCTTTTTGGATTGACGCGAGAGTCGAAAATAGAGTTTCACTCGTCACCTCGTCCATTTTTTTTTATTTTTATTTTTAATTTCTGAATGTTGATTGTCGTTCGAGTTTATCAATTCTGAATCGTCCGTATTTATAATAGATTGACTTGTTCTGTATTCCGTAAATTCTTTTCCAGTCATTAAGAAATTATTATTTAGTGTCATTTACAATAACGTCAGAATTTGTTTTTATTTTATTTTTCCTATTGTGAGTTGTATAATTCATTGTTGTATTTTCTTCTTCATGTTGTCAGTTGTATACTTGTGTTCCTTTCGCGAGTTTCTTCTCGAATGTTCTTTTTTCTAAATTTTTTTTTTCATTTTTCACCAGTTTAAGAGTCGAAAGTTCACTGTTCAAGTTCACTGTCAATTTTTCAGTCACTGATTCAAATATCCTTTTTCGCTGCCACCAAAATTATGTTATGCCGTGTGGAATCAGATAAACTTTAAATAAATTTGTTCAAAGTTTTAAAGTTAAGCACAAAAAAATGGCGTTTTTAAAACTAATATATAGAAATTAACACCATTAAATTAAATTTAACGATTATGAACTAATTCTTATTGTATTCTCGAATGTACTTTCAGTTCTGTACTTTTCTATTATATTCTGTTCTGTTCTCGTTCGCGGCTCTTTCCGTACAGACTAAATCTAAGCAATTGTAGAACGCGTCCAAAATGATGCGCTCATAAAAAAGTATTTTTTGTCCCGTGAGGAACCGACGGCCACGAGGCGCTGCAGCCTCACGCGGCTACGTGATTCCTGTGCGAAAGAAATATTAACGACGAAGCGTGTAATATTTTTTTCCGGTCGTAGCGATAAGTAAATATGTATTCTATTCCAGTGAGAATAATAAAAAGAATAAGACTTAAAAAAAAAGTAATGAGGTGCCGGCATAACAATATACATTTAGCAATTAACAAAAATTCTGATGCCATCGCAGAGACTCCTATTGCAGACCCTCAGATTACCAACCTGAACCGTTGCCTCTGCACCGAGGACTGTTATGAATTTAAATGTATGTGGAAGAGTCTTGTAGCGATCAGTGAAAAATCTTGAATGTAATTAAAGGGCTGTTGTACTCCCTCTCTCCCCCCGCCCCCCTCTCCCTCCCCCCTCTCTCTCTCTCTCTTTCTCTCTCTCTCTCTAACGGTGAGTTGCTACACGTCACGTATATATCCTCTGTGCTTATACACACGATTCTGCTGCGTTCATGCCTTCGGGCGCCACTACTTTCAGCTCCTAAGCACGCAAAACACGCTTTTCGTCATTATTTTCTTCACACCTTCACTTCTGCATCCGAAACTGACGAAAATAGGACGAAAAGCTGAAGGGGGTCGACCTAACCTCACTCTGGACTTGGCTAAGCTGGCTGACAGTTATTTCTTCTATCGTCTACACGTCGTTTTCGTGCGCTTGCGCCGGAGATCGCTCACGGCTGTTACCTATCACGGCATCGATTACTCATCTTCGCTGATCATCGGCTCGGTACGTTCGGCGGTCATCGACTCGGTCGCGGATTTCGCGCGCTTGCGCATCATCTGTACTATCATCGCGTCGGCGGCGAGCTTCGCTAATCACCGACTCGGCACGTGAGCGATCATTATTATCATCGATAGGTAGCGACCTCACCTCTCGAGTGGCAAGTGCGCCCTATCTCTTGTCGTATCCTTGGTGACTTTAATTGCTGCGTCATTTCTTTGTTACCGCCGATAAATGTGCTCTCTCTTATCGCCGTACGTATATCTTAGCAGTGACATAGGTGTAACAGAGTTAAGAGTCAGTGTAACACGGAGAAAAATTTCGACGGGTTCCCTTTCCCAGCGGTAGTGCAGAGCTCGCAGCTTTTGGCTACGAGCCGCTGCGCACTACCGCTAGATGTCACGGCGCGCGTCTGCTACGAAGCCCCGGTACACGAGGCGGACCGAAGGCCGAGGCCTCGTAGCAGGGCCAGCCATGACCGGCCCCGTTCGAAAATCTAATACTAATGCTCGGCTATGCACATGTAACATACACTAGTGTGCATGTTACACGTACGCTGCAAGAATTTCTTTCTCGCTACAATATATAGCCGAGCGTACCAAACATTCAAGTTTGTTTTTGCTGCAACCACAGGAATAAATAACAGAATTATGATAATTCTGAGTATGCAACGACAAACGTCGTTGGCATCTCGCTCTTTAGCAGAGCGGTTTTTATTAATTAACATATTTGTTAATTATAAATTCTTACGAATTAAAATTATGTCCGTCTATTTTAGCAGACGGAGATAAACAACGACGAACGTCGTTGGTATCTCACTCTTCAACAGAGCGGTTATTAATAATTAACATATTTGTTAATAAACATTTATAAACAATTAAAATTCTCTCTGTCCACTTTAGCGGACAGACTTACAGCGTCAGACGTCACTGACATCTCGCTCGTTAGCAGACCGAGTTTATTAATTAACATATTTGTTAATTCATTATTTTTAGAAATTAAAAATATCTCTGTCCATTGTGAGGACAGATTCACAGCGACAGGCGTCACTGGCACCTCGCTCTTTAACAGAACGGTTATTAATCTTTAACATACTTGTTAATAAACATTTATCAACGATTAAAATTTTCTCTGTCCACTTTAGCGGACAGACTTACAGCGACAGGCGTCGCTGACATCTCGCTCTTTAGCAGAGCGAGTTTATTAATTAACATATTTGTTAATTCATTATTTTTAGAAATTAAAAATATCTCTGTCCATTGTGAGGACAGATTCACAGCGACAGGCGTCACTGGCACCTCGCTCTTTAACAGAACGGTTATTAATCTTTAACATACTTGTTAATAAACATTTATCAACGATTAAAATTTTCTCTGTCCACTTTAGCGGACAGACTTTCAGCGACAGGCGTCGCTGACATCTCGCTCTTTAGCAGAGCGAGTTTATTAATTAACATATTTGTTAATTCATTATTTTTAGAAATTAAAAATATCTCTGTCCATTGTGAGGACAGATTCACAGCGACAGGCGTCACTGGCAACTCGCTCTTTAACAGAACGGTTATTAATCTTTAACATATTTGTTAATAAACATTTATCAACAATTTAAATTTTCTCTGTCCACTTTAGCGGACAGACTTACAGCGACAGGCGTCGCTGACATCTCGCTCTTTAGCAGAGCGAGGTTATTAATTAACATATTTGTTAATTCATTATTTTTAGAAATTAAAAATATCATTTTTTCATCATTTATTGAAGAAACTGCGCTGATATTTTTTATCATTCAGTGTATATCGGAGAAGCTTCGCTAACATGTTTTCATCATTTATTATGTATTGAAGAATCTGCGCTGACATTTTTTCATCATTTAGTATGTATTGAAAAAACTGCGCTGACATTTTTTTATCATTCAGTGTGTATCGCAGAAGCTTCACTAACCTTTTTTTATCATTTAGTATGTATTGAAGAAACTGCGCTGACATTTTTTCATCATTCAGTATGTATTGAAGAAACTGTGCTGACGTTTTTTTCATTATTTAGTATGTATTGAAGAACCTGCGCTGACATTTTTTTATCATTCAGTGTGTATCACAGAAGCTTCGCTAACCTTTTTTCATTGTTTAGTATGTATTGAAGAAACTGCGCTGACATTTTTTCATCATTTAGTATGTATTGAATAAACTGCGCTGACATTTTTTCATCATTTAGTATGTATTGAAAAAACTGCGCTGACATTTTTTTATCATTCAGTGTGTATCGCAGAAGCTTCGCTAACCTTTTTTCATCGTTTAGTATGTATTGAAGAAACTGCGCTGACATTTTTTCATCATTTAGTATATGTATTGAAGAATCTGTGCTGACATTTTTTTATCATTTAGTATGTATTGAAGAACCTGCGCTGACATTTTTGTATCATTCAGTGTGTATCACAGAAGCTTCGCCAACCGTTTTTCATCATTTAGTATCTATTGAAGACACTGCGCTGACATTTTTTCATCATTTAGTATATGTATTGAAGAATCTGCGCTGACATTTTTTTATCATTCAGTGTGTATCGCAGAAGCTTCGCTAACCTTTTTTCATTGTTTAGTATGTATTGAAGAAACTGCGCTGACATTTTTTCATCATTTAGTATGTATTGAATAAACTGCGCTGACCTTTTTTCATCATTTAGTATGTATTGAAGGAACTGCGCTGACATTTTTTCATCAAATGCATATTTTATTATTTAAAAATTGTAGACTTACCGAATAAAATACGTTCGCTTCCTTGTAAGCCGCTTATATTTATTCCGGCTATTCGCCATACATTCGCTTGCTGTTCACTAATTACGCGCACATCACTTTCACAATAAATCCACTGTATTCCAAAATTGCACTACGCACCGCAATAAATAAAAGAAACAACGGCAAAACGCGCGAGTTAAAATAAAACGTCGCGGACTACGTTGTATCACATTCGCGTGCTCGGCGAACTGAGCTTTGTCCGACGGCACGTGGCTTTCGAGCGCTGCGACGATCTATATATATATATGTATATTGGGCGCAGTCGAAAGCGTCCAATGTTTACATTTTTAAAGTCCCTTGTTCTTGACGTGTTGCATCGCGTCGTGGAGCGTCAACACAGAGTCGTAGCAAACGTCGAGAGAAAACCCCACAAATATATGATAAAATAAAATTATAATATGATGCAAAATAAATGTTATGGAACATAATAAAATTCAACTATAATATTACGCTAATGAAAAAATATTAACAAACATAAAAATAAAAAATCAGAATATTTCGCAGAAAAAGAAATCTTTTCGCACAAAATAAAATAAAAGAATAATATTGCCCGGGTGAAAAAAAATCGTAAAAAATAATCAAATAAGAGTATTATTTGATTATTGATATATACTAAGGATCAACAGGCAGTTTGTCTTAGGAATACTACTCTGCATTCCCGTGCTGGCAAAGTGATAACAAATATATAATTTCGTCAGTCAATATTTTGCCGTTTTTTAAGCAAAAGAATATTAAATTGTTGACGTGAAAAAAAAATTGCAAAGATAGGTTCGAACCATCGATATTCTCGACGAGTATACAGCGCCTTAGCCCACTGAGCCACCGTCGTTCATTCGAATTAGGTGCAGTGGGAACCGTAGGTAAGGCACTCGCTATCCGTTGTGGAGTGTTCGCTTCTTCTATGCTCGCTGACAGCGAAAAACTCAGCGGCAACGAGAAAACGCCGTCTTTGTTTTGACGAGCACTGAGCGACCGATCGGGTTGAAACTTTGAGAATACCTAGAGAATTATGGTACAAAGATCCTAAGACTCGTTTTTTTTTTTTTTTTTAATAAATTATTTTGTTAATGAAAAAAAAACGATAAATTGTCATACTCGTACGATATTTCTTATCGTGTTGAAGCCAACATTGCATGTACAATGGAAAAACGCACATTTTGGGCTTTGTTTCATATCATTTGATGAAAAAATGACTGACAATTCTCGATTCCCGTTTTATGTATCGCAGGGTCGGTGTCGGTAACTCTCATAGCCCGCCCGGCGGACAGATGAGACGCGAGCGTCGAACACAGAGACGCCTCACATACACGTTCGACTCTGCCGTGCCCGTAGCTCTAATGCGGCGCACGTATATATATATATATATATATATATATATATATATATATATATATATATATATATACTGTCGCCGAAGTGTATGGCTCGCCCGATCGAGCTATAGGCA
Organism: Netelia virgata; assembly: GCA_951802705.1. Taxonomy (NCBI): domain Eukaryota; kingdom Metazoa; phylum Arthropoda; class Insecta; order Hymenoptera; family Ichneumonidae; genus Netelia; species Netelia virgata. The sequence goes on along the minus strand of OX637863.1, from coordinate 14,305,325 downwards.
GCTTCTTAGGGCGAGAAAGATAAACCGTATTATGTCTGAATTTTACTATACAGAACAATCGGTCTGAATGGCATTGCTCTTATTGTTGGTCGTATTGTGCTGTATTGTGGTGTTAGTTAGAGAATAATCGTGAAATATCATAGTTTCGTCAATCAATATTTTGTCGTTCATATGATTTCATGATTTACCTTTGTGTGGAAAGCGGGCTGGCGTCGTTATTTCACGAGGCACGTGTCCCAGTTGGCTTCGGAGGGGGCCGGACTCCGTAGTATAAGTAGATATACATATAGAATGGATCTCGATATTGTGGCATAGGAGGCGTGGCTGTATGCGGTGTATTAGTCGTAACTTTTCGAGAGTCTCCTCCTCTGCCAGTTCCCGCACCCATCTCGTGAGACAAATACGTCAGCGCTCCACACGGAATTTCGTCACACTATTTTCACGCTGTGCCGATAATATTCTCGGTGTTTTTTTCCATAAAACCCCATCCTTAATTTCGCAGCCAATTTTGCATCAAATTAAATGAAACAAAGTTTAAAATGTGTGTGTTTTTAATGCTACGTTGCCTAAGAGTCCGAAAATTTCGATAGAATCGGTGCAACATAAAGAATTGTCTCATTTCTCTAGTGATAAACTGAATCTGCAAATTTTTTTTCAAAATTTCGAAAAAAATGAGTCTCATGTACAAGGTGACGTAATTCTCTATGTACTCGCCAAATTTTAATCTGATCGGTTGCTCAGTGCTCATACAAATAAGGATGCCGTTTTCGCATCGCTCGTCGCCTGTTACACTGACTCTTAAGGAACTGCGTTATCTCGTATTGCCGTACGTATGTCTGAGCAGTGCCATAGGTGTAATAGAGCTATTACAGCTAATCCGTCTGTCTGCTCTTGCTGCGCGTATGCGTTTCACCCGGGGTGTGTGAGATATTACTTGAGCACAAAGTCGGCCAAGGAGTGCTGTAAGAAACAATTTGCCAAAATGGACGGTGATTCGGCAACTCCGTCTACCTCGTCTGAGTTAACGCTATCGGGTGAGAATGCGTTGGGATCATTTGCATTGGTTGCAGCGATGATACAGGACGTCAGTGCGAGCACTGTGAAGCTTACCGAAGAATTACGGACGGGTTTGGCGAGAATTGACTCGACCCTGAGCGAGATCCCGAGATTAGTGAGAGCCGTCGACGATCACTCAGAGAGGATCGCCTCACTAGACGCTAAAAATGCCGTGCTGGAAACTCGGAATGCGGCAATTGTGCGTGAAATTGCTCAATTAAAAGTCAACTCACAACTGTCACAACCGTCGCACCTGTCGCACCCGTCAAGCGGTGACCGGCAGCTGAATCTGAGCGAGATGGCGGTTGCAGGTGTTCCAGCTTCACTCACCGAATCACCGCGAGTCTTAGTGGCTAAAGTTTTAGCGGCGCTTGGGCTTAGCCACCTCGACTGTCATGTACTGGCAGCTCGTGCTATGCAGAAAATCCGTGATGATGGCGAAGTCTCAAATTTATCGGGCAGCGAACAACCGTCGCGTCGTTCGTTTTCGATTGCAGTTACCCTCACGTCAGGCAGCGTTCGAGACATGATTATCAGCGCCAAAAAATTAAAACGTGACCTCACGGTGAGCGAAGCTTTCAACGCCCAAATAAGTGGCAAGCTCTTTGTGAATGAGATGCTGTCGACCGAGTGTTACAAATTGTTGGGCCTGGCGAAAGCTCGCGCGGCGAGAGCGTCGTACAAATATGTGTGGGTTAGGCAAGGAAGAATCCTGGCGAGAAAGGAAAATGGTCAAGCTGTAATAACCATAGACTCTGCCGACGATTTAACAAAGATGGCTTGACTGCCCGGTCTATCGCATGCCACGTTAAGGGGGGTGGGGTGCACATTGAGTGCACCAGTCTCAGGAAATGTGTCGGCAAATTTGACTGTGGTGCATTTTAACGCTAACTCGTTACTGGGGCACATCGACCTCGTGCGAATCTATTTTGAAGAAAATCCATGTCATATCATTTCTGTTTCGGAGACGTGGCTACATGCGCACATCCATGATAATTTGGTGAAAATAAACAATTTCTTTCTTATACGCAACGATCGGGAAGGTAAGAGGGGTGGGGGTGTGGCCTGCTACATTCACGATTCGTTAACGGCCAAAGTTCTTGAGGCTTCACCGAGTCTTTTCTCTAATGCCCCGGAGTATATCATGGTGCAGGTAGCTCCGCCGCGGGGTGAGTCTATCTTGTTCACTACTATGTATAGGAGGCCGAAAGGGCAACTTCTGCACAAGTTTGAAGTGAGCTTCAATCGGTTTGCCCATGCATATAAAAACATTATCATTGCGGGAGACTTGAATTGCAACATGCTTCTGAATGACTTCGCGGCCAATTATCTTAGAAATTTTACTTTGTCTCATTCTCTATTTCTGGTGCCTTCTGATGCTACCTATCATACCTCACATAGTGACTCATGGTTGGATGTTGTCATACTGGATGATGGTGAGAAGCTTGTATCTTATAACAAATCGTCAGCTCCCTTCATTGCGGGTCACGATGTCTTAGTCGTTCAGTATGCTATTAATATGTCTTCGGATTCCCCTCGCTACATCACCAGACGTAATTTATCGAATTTCGACGACAGAAAATTTCTCGAGACTGTGCACTCTGAGTTCTCTTCGATTCCTGGGCTGGACCAGCCAACTATTGTGACAGGAGCGCAACTTGATGATCAGCTGGCGAAGCTTAGTACAGCGCTTCGTTCTGCATTCGACAAGCATGCACCGGTTGTAGCGTTTAGAGCTAGGAGACCGCCTACTCCGTGGCTGACTGAGGAGTTAAAGCAGCATATAAGGGACATAAATAAGCTCTACAGTCGTGTTAAAAGGACACGCGATGTTCGGGGTTTTCATATGTATAGACAGGTGCGAGATAGGGTAACGCTACAGATCAGAAAGGCGAAAAGCGACTATTTTCTGTCAATATTGAGCTCCTTACGTGATCCGAAACAGATGTGGACCGAGCTACGTCGCTGGGGTTTGATCAAATCATCGTTCGCCTCTCCTTTGCACTTCTTTACTGCTGACGAACTCAATGCGTACTACGGCACAATCTCGGCCTCTTCGGCAGCAATTACGGATGAAGGGTTTCGGTTGATGATGCAGGAGAATTCGGGGGAGGAATACCCATACTCGTTTTCTTTTACTCGAGTCACGAGGGAGGTCGTCTAGCGGTACCTCCGACGTTCTGCGTCGACCTCTCTAAGCGTTGGCCCCGACGGTATTTCGAAGTTTGTTATAGCAAATTCGCTCCCTTGCCTTATTTCGCACTTGGTGATTATTATCAATTTCTCCATGGAGCTTTCACATTTTCCGAGTCAGTGGAAGCAGGCGTTCATACGCCCGCTTCTTAAGGTAAAGACACCGAAAACTCCTGCTGATACGAGGCCGATCGCAAATCTACCTGAGCTATCGAAATTATGCGAAAGAATAATATTTGATCAGACTATACGGTATCTTGAAGCTCATAACATTCTGGATCCCAGGCAGTCAGCTTACAGACGCTCACATAGCACTCAAACTGCCTTACTGCGAGTCACTGACGACATTCGGCGTGCCGTGGATCAGAGGAGATTGACCATCCTAGTCCTCTTCGACTTCAGCAAGGCGTTTGACACGGTTCCACACTTGCATCTCCTTAGGAAGCTGAAGTCGTATGGTTTTTCGAACGCGGTACTCGAATGGTTTTATTCTTACCTGTCGGGTAGGTCGCAGGTAGTAGCTGATAGGCAGGGAGGCTGTTCCGATCGGATCTATCTGTCAACTGGCGTACCGCAGGGCTCAGTCTTGGGACCACTATTGTATAAGCGTTAACTTACGTCACTGCGATCATATGATATTTGCTGATGACATGCAAATTTACTTGCATTGTTTGCCTACGGAGTTGGATGAAGCTATTCGGAGAATGTCGTACGACGTAGAGGTCATTGCGCGATTTGCGACCGCAAATAGGTTAGCGCTAAATATTGCAAAGTCCAAGGCGTTAATTATTGGGAGTAGGGCGTACACTAGGGAGCTAAATCTGCCTGATATTCCGCGCATGTCTGTAGGTGCTGCGAGTCTGCCGTATGTGACTGAGGCGAGGAACTTGGGTGTTATACTGGCGACGGATTTATCTTGGGGCAAACACGTTGCTAGTATTTCTCAAAAAGTGCATGGAACCTTGCACAGGCTAAAATTTCATAAAGGTTCCCTCTCGACGGACGTTCGGATAAAATTAGTGCAGTCACTCATTTTGCCGCGCTTTGACTACTGTTGCCTCGTGTACCATGATCTCCCGGAGTCCCTAAATGTTAAGCTAGACAGACTGCTGAACTGTTGCATTTGGTTCATATTTGACCTACGTCGGGATGAGAGTATCACACCGTTTCGGCACATGCTAAATTGGCTCTCTGTAAAGAGTCGACGGCTCATCTTTCTGGGCATTACTGTTCATCGTGCTTTATTCCTGACGGTTCCTCCGTACCTGGACGATCTATTGCCCAGAGAAGCGCTGGAAGTAAGACGATCTGATAGGCTATCGGCTCATACTGTTTTTCATATCGACAATCATCGCACAGCTACTTATCATCGCTCCTTCCAGATATCAGCGGCGCTTCACTGGCACTCACTACCGGATCGCATTCGTGCCTCGTCGTCGATCGAACTATTCAAAGCGAGGCAGTACGCGTACCTGCTGAACTTGGAGCGCGCGGTGGTCGGCTGATCACTCTCTCGCTCTTTCTGTGTCTCTGTGTCTCTCTCCATAAGACTGTAGAGACTGGTCATTAGATTCATATTCAGAGAGACGATCAATTCACCCCGCATGGATGCGTAATAATTTGTCTATTTTTAATTTTTGTACCGAATACTGTTAGTGTTAAGTTTATACTATGCTTAAAAACATTATTTTAAGTAGATTAGTTTTAGTTCTACTATTCTTATTATTCAGTCATAGTCAATCGTTAGAAAGACGAGCACTTCACCCCGTATAGATAATAACTTGTCTATTTGTCATTTTATTTTATACTGAATATTGTTATTGTTAAGTATTAAGTTTATACAATACTTAAAAATATTACTTTAAGTATATTAGTATTAGATTTACTATACTTGTCAACATTGGGAAACTATCCATATTTACCCTATAGCTTGCTTGGGTATAATAAATTCAATCAAATCAAATCAAATCTCTCTCTCTCTCTCTCTCTCTCTCTCTCTCTCTCCAGCCGCCATGCTGCGCTCCAGCAGGGAGACTGTGGAAAAGCGGATGCGCGAGGATGCTCTAAACCAATATCACGACTCCTTCCAAACGATTTCAATGGGATATTTACAATTGTATAAGAAATTGGAGACGATTACGATGTGTGGGACATTGTTGAAGGCCAACGCATGTGCAGTTCCGCCTGGTGAGACGGCCGTGACCGTTTCCGCATTTCCTTAAGGGCGTACGTTTGCGACGGTCGCTTCTGGTCGGAGGCAGAGGGTTCACCTGGCCCGTAGAGCTCCACTTGCGATCCCGAAGTTGTCAAATCGGATAATTATTGAGCCAAAGCGTCCGAGGCGGCAAGATTCGATAGTGTCGAGGCGACGAGGCGCGCGTTAACCGGATCTGTAAATCCCGCAGCGCTAGGGCTTAATATATCGGGCGTCTCGTCGGTTAGGAATAACGGCATTCGACTGCAGACCAGCATGGGTGATTTAACGAAGCTGAAGAATCATGGCATCCTTCGGGATGCGGGACTGGTCGTGAAGGACGATATCCGGCTGAACCCGCTACTCATCCTCAGGGCTGGACCTACCGATATGGCCAAGGACGCAATTCTGGAGAATCTGGTGGAAATTAACCTGCCAGGTATTCGGGCTGCGGACGTCAAGATCGTTTATCTGTACCTAGCGCGTAGGCGGTGATTTACGCGTTACGTCATCGAAACGACGGCGGACATTCGGAAACGGCTTTTGAACATGCCTGAGGTGTTCTTGGGATGGAATTCGACGAGGGTTGCGGACCATATCAAGGTACTGCAGTGTTTTAAATGTTTCAATTTCGGCAACGTGGCGACCGACTGCACCAAAGAGGTGAACTGTGGAAAATGCGCTAGGGGACACGAGCCGAAGGGCTGCTGGACTGTCGATGCGCCTCCTGCGTGCCACAACTGCGCATCGGCTCAGCCCACGAATCACGAAAATTCGGCTTTGGACGAGGTGCGGTGTCCTATACTTCGACGGAGGATTGAGGCCAAAGGGCAACTTATCAACTATGGCTACCCCTCGCAATCCGCGCCGGAAGTTGCGTCTTTCTATGTGCCACGTAAACTGCCAATCTTTGTTCCCGCACATTAATGAGTTCCGAATGAACTTCTCTACTGCGTCGTATCACATCTATCGTATCCCTGGCTCAAACCGGAGATCCTCGACGGCATGATTGCGCTGCCGATCTACTACCTATTACGACGGGACAGGTTCGGAAAGCAAGGTGGTGGCGTGGGTATTTATGTGCACCGCAGCCTGCGTACGTCGGTGATCTTCACGTCTCCGGAAATATGGTGCCAAATGCTCGAATACGTGATTGTCGAGATAACTGCCGCAAATGCGCCGAAGATCCTCGTTACAGTAGTTTATCGACCTCCGAAAGTTGGTCATCTAACGGTATTTGAGGACCGCTATATATAAATTCTCCCGGACTATCGGCACGCGACCATTTTCGGCGATTCCAACACGGATATGGACGATACCACCTTTGATATGGATCATCTGCGAGCATTTATTCGATCAAACGGACTGCACTTAGTGCCCCACCGATCGACGCACCATACCGCAACCTCGAGTACGCGGCGGGACCTCTGCATCGTAGATTGTAAAACCAAAATCTGCGACTTTGGCCAATATCCGGTGCCGTTCCTCTCTGCGCACGATTTAATTTATATTTCATATTACGTTCTTGTACCTGGAAGGGAGCCTACGCCCTTCACATGTCGAAGCCTGAGCAGCATTAGAGGGGAGGCGCTTTGTAGCGACCTGGCTTCCGTAAATTGGGACCGTTTTTACGCGAAGCAGCCGGTCGATGAAAAGGCTGACTACCTTGGTGCGGTCATCTTGGGTGAGTTCAACAAGCATGCTCCGGTCAAGTGGGTCGTCGTAAAACGGCAACCGGCGCCGTGGATATCAGCAGAGTTGCGGGAGTTCGTTCGGCGGAGGGATCGGCTTCATCGGGCTTGCAATAAGAGAAAAATCTGGCCGAAGCATCTACGCGAACGGTTCATTGCTCTCTGGAACCAAGTTAAGGAGATGTTATCTACGGAACGTGACAATTATTACCGGACCTGGTTGAAGCCGAAACAAGAAACGCGTCGAGAACGTGGTCGAGACTGCGTGAGCTGGGTCTTGTACCTACGACGAAATCGCAATCAGTGCCGTCCTTCTCCCTGGATGAGCTGAATATACAATTTCTGTCGGCGAGAAGCACGCTTCCGATGCTGGCTCGATTCCCTCTGTGGTGGAAAGGTGAATTTCTCTTTCAGACCGGTAACACGTTCCGCGCTCGACTCAGCATTGCATATGGCGTCTTGAAATGTGGCAGGTTGCGACGGCATATCACTCAGGATACTTCGTCTTGCGCTACCTGCCATCGCGGAGAATATCCTCCACCTTTTCAATTTCTCGCTTGGTAACTCGGCGTACCCATCGCTGTAGAGGAAAGCTCTCGTTTGCCCGATACCCAAGATCAGGACACCTGGCTCCACTTCCGATTTTCGGATAATTTTGCTGCTTTGCGTGCTGTCAAAGGTGCTTGAGCGTGTTGTTACGAAACAAGTCTCCACGTACATGGATGCGTGTGGCCTACGAGATCCCTACCAATCAGCTTTCCGTACCCACCGTAGCACGCAGTCGGCGCTGATTCGCATTATCGACGATGCTTGGCTGGCTATCGATAAATGCATGGTCACGGTCGTTGTTTTGTTTGATCTTTCGAAAGCGTTCGACTGCGTGCGACATGATCTGCTTCTAAATAAGCTCCTGGCTTTGAACTTCTCCGGCCGTGTGGTGAGATGGTTCTCCTCACACCTTGGAGGGCGCACCCAGGCAGTCTATGCCCGGGAGGGAAATCAGTCCTCATGGGGGCTGCTGCGGTCAGGGGTTTCGCAGGGGTCTGTGCTTGGCCCTCTGCTGTTCTCCATCTTTATCAGCGACTTTTCTGGGGTGCTGCCTCACTGCAACTACAGCTTCTACGCGAACGATCTGCAAATCTATCTGTCAGGTCACCCTTTAGGGTTGGAAATTGCATTGCCAAAATTAACCATGATATTCGAGCGATAAGCGCATGGGTGAATGAGAGTGGACTGCGCCTTAACACCTTGAAGACCACGGCCATTGCAATTGAAACAGCCCGCAACCTAAATGCGTTGAGCGAGGAGACACTCCTGCCAATTCGAGTTGGGGAAGCTATCATCTCGCTATCCAAACCAGTCTCTTGGCTAGGGGTCACAGTGACGAGTACCCTGAGTTGGTGGGAGCATATCATATGAGTCACGCGTAGAGCAAATAGAATCGTCCATCGGCTAGAGGCGTGTCGCAGGCAATTGCCACGTGTTGTGAGAACCACCTTGGTTAGATCACTAATACTGCCGCAGCTGGACTACTGCTGCGTTGTCTTCACTGATATCTATCTCTATCGAACTGGACCTAAAAATGCAACGCGCGCTAAACCGTAGAGTGCGATTCATTTTCCGCGCGGGGAGGTATAGAGGATCGTTCACGGTGACGGCGAGCACCCTCTGGAATGCACTGCCTGACAGCCTAAAGCGGCAAACATCGATCGGAAGTTTCAAGGAAGCATTTTGAACCCTACTACTGGCTCGATTCGCAGAGCGATGACCAACGGGGGCCCTGCGCTTTCTATTATCATCTGCCACGTTTATTTTTATTATCTCTTTTACCTGTTTACATCTATTTTGCTTTTTTTACTACTTTAGTCACCACGACTTTCTTCTTTTGATTTTATTTTTCTGTATTACGCTTATCTTGTATCTTTCTGTACTATGCTTATTACTTCTCTTTTCCTTTACCTGTTTGATTGTTTTATTATTATCACTATTGTTTTTCGCTTTCCTTACCTTTAGTGAATACGGCATATATATATATATATATTTCTTTCGCGTGTACTTTTACTGGCACGGTGCTCTTTGGGCACGCAGTCTGAGAGCACGCAATAAACGTACACTACCGCTCAAAAGTTTGGATACACCAGTCGATATTTTCTGCCGCACATAAAGTTGGATAACTCTGCCAAAAAAAAGATATTCGAATTTCCAAAGCGGCGTTTTAAACAAAATAGATCAAGCTTCAGTTTGCTTTTTTAAAATATTTTTTCGATTTTTTTCGACCCGGTACGGACTTTGGTTCGTGACCGTTTTTAGACCTTTTTTTCGACCATCGTGAATCAGGCGCACAATCTAAGGACTTTTTTTTATTATGAAAGCCTTTGAAGAGAATGCAGAAGCTCCATCTTCCATTTTTAAAAAATTGTTTACGATTTTTTCCCGGAAAGTCATTTCATTTTTTGCTAAAAACGGTGATTTTTGAAAAATTCAAAGTAGCCTAAGAACGATAGGGTTTAAGAGAAAATGTTAAGGATACAAAAAGTTGCATATCTTCATGCTGAATCGCCTGGAATTTTTTCAGAATTTTTTTTTAAATTATTTGTTTTCCAGTATTTTTTTCGATACTCACGAGCGAATTTTTTTTTTCAGGTCAATAAAATGTTTTAAGGCACTCACCTCGTCTAGACTAGTTTTTCGTCGAAAAATCGGCCTTTGGCTTTCAGCACCGCTTCCACGATTCGTGGCATCCGTTCGATTAGCTTATCGATTTGGTCTTGGTTGAGACTCGACCATGCATCTCGTGATTTTGCCCAGAGATCCCTCGTAGGCGATGGACAACATTGTCTGATTGCAGACGATGGCACCTCAATGTTTAGTACCCACCGTAAAACATGGGGGTGGCTCTGTGATGGCGTGGGGTTGATTTTCAGGTCATGGTACCGGAGACTTAATAAAAGTCGAAGGAATCATAAGAAAAGAGGAGTATAAACAAATTCTCTTTCGACACGGTCTTCCATCCAGTCTCCGAATCATTGGGCGTGGTTTTATCATACAGCAGGACAACGATCCGGAGCACAGCTCAAAACTCTGCAGCGGATATCTAGAAACTAAAGAAAAGACCGGGATCATCACAAATATGGTTTGGCCGCCGCAATCAGCGGACCTCAATCCAATCGAGCTTCTGTGGGAAGAACTCGTTCGGAAAATCAGACAATGTTGTCCATCGTCTACGGGCGATCTCTGGACAAAATTACAAGATGCATGGTCGAGCCTCAACCAAGACCAAATCGATAAGCTAATCGAAAGGATGCCACGAGTCGTGGACGCGGTGCTGAAAGCCAAAGGCGGATTTTTCGCCGAAAAACTCGTCTAGATGAGGTGAGTGCCTTAAAACATTTCATCGACCTGAACAAAAAAATTCACTCGTGAGTTTCGAAAAAAATACTAAAAAAAAAAAATTTGCAAGAAAATTCTGTAAAAATTCCAGGCGATTCAGTATGAAAATACGCAACTTTTTGTATCCTTAACATTTTCTCGTAACCTCTATCGTTCTTGGGTTATTTTGAATTTTTCAAAAATCATCGTTTTTAGCCAAAAATGAAATAACTTTCCGGAAAAAATCGCAAACAATTTAAAAAAAATGAAAGATAGAGCTTCTGAATTCCCTTTGAAGGCTTTCGCAGTGAAAACAAAATCCTTAGATTGTGCACCTGATTCACGATGGTCGAAAAAGGCCTAAACACGGTACGAACCAAACAGTCCGTACCAGGTCAAAACAAAATCGAAAAAATTATTCGAAACGAAAAATCGAGAAAATTATCGAAAACGGAAGCCTGATCTAATCTCTTTAAAACGCCGCTTTGGAAATTCGGATATCTTTTTTTTTGGCAGAGTTATCTAACTTTACGTGCGGCAAGAAATATCGACTGGTGTATCCAAACTTTTGAGCGGTAGTGTATATCTCTCTCTCCCTATATATTGTGACGTTGCACAAATTTAAACTCCTTCCCCCGCTGCAACAGCTCGTCCCAAAGGCAGCCGTTCCACAAATCTAAAACATAAAGTATCAGTAAGTATTATCCTTCCTTTCTCTTATATTATTATTGTAAATAGTGCAAACACTTATGCGTCGCCCCGAAGAAAATCACCACCGAGAAGAGTCACAGCCATCCCCAGGATAACCGCCGGCCTCGCACCCACAATATCCTAAAATAAAATAACCTAGGAACGAAAAAGGAAAAGAAGAAATCAGCAATTAAAAGAACACTCACCATCCACCGGAGAAAAATTCATCGAGGAAACCCGAAAGGATAATCACCCACCGCGCACTCACAAAATATATAAAATTATCACCACTCGCAAAATATACACCCGCACTCTCCAAATAAAATACCGGCACATGTCACCGGCCACATCTCATCAGCTGTCCCCGAGCCATCAATCGGCGACGGTGACGCAACGACCAAGGAGATGGCAGCAGCGTCCGGCGACATCGATAGCCTTCCCACCCGTCCTACTTACCCGACACCTTACCCTACAATATCGGTAAATTCCCGTTACGCCTAGTTCCCGATAGAGTCTGCCCCCAACATTGTCCCCAGCAATATCGACCCGAGTGTCGCGTCATCGATTGACCCGTGACCCGCGCGGCCAATTATGAATCAAGGATCTCCCGTGTCTCGTCAAATCAGAGGCACGGGAGAAATTTAAGAACACCCGGAAAATTCGCAAGTTCCGGCACACCATGTGCCGGACACTTTGCGACGAGCGTTGATAGCGAGACGACGTAGTGAAGTTTGACAGGCGATAGAAATTATAAAACAGGAATTAGAGAAAGATTTTGGAGTTCGCGAGTGAATGTGAGAGTGAGAGGAAAGCGAGGCGAGAAAGAGCATTGGAGAGGAGAGCAAAGGACAGAATTGGAAATACGACGACCTGGCGAAACACCCAACGAACGAGAGAGCGAGAGAGAGAGAGTGAAAGAACACGGAGGAAAATCGTAAGTGTTTGCACCAGTTGAAGTTTAGGCACAATTCTTTTCGTTCAATTTTGTATTCCGGCCCCTTGGCGAAAAATTTGTATTCGAGTTCCTCCCCCGTTCTTGTTCCCGGTTTAGAGTCTCCCTAACCATTAATTATCTCCGTGATTTTTCACGGAGAAATAGTTATAATTTTAATTAACCCGTGGAGCGGTTGTGTAGAGTTAAGAAAATTTCCAACGTTAGAGTACGAGATCCCGACGGCCTTCGACCGTCCTCGGTAGTCATTGTTCGCGATACCCGTGTTTGCGTTTTTTTTTGTATAGCGTCCCGAGATATCTCGTTCAAGTTTTCGCACTTGGCGAAATATTATTTCGCGAATCGAAAATTGGCCAGTGGTAATTATTAAGAGGCCATCGCGTCGGAGAACCCACCCTGAGCTACCCCTAATAGTCCCATCTCCCCTAGTCTCCTAATATAGATTGTTTGCGCCCCCAAAAATTTGTAATAAGATTTCTTTTTGTTATTTTTTTTTTGTATAAAAAAACAACTGGCGCCCAGCTCCATCAATTTTAATTATATAGAGTTTTTATTATTAAGATCGCCCCCGAGATCGGCAAGTCTGCTCGCGCACTTAGAGTCTCGCGAGTGTGATAGTGAGTGTCGGGGCCCTTGATTCAAACTCGGAGCACCGGTTAAGAACTCTATACGATTAAGCAAACCTTAGCGGCGCTTATCGTCACTCGACATAATCTCGTTACGCGCTAATTACCTTAGCGGCATTACGCGACGGAATATATCGAGGGTAACTATCAAATCCCAAAAATACGATTATAAATATTACGCGGACGCTATAGACTCGGCCCGCGAACCCCATATCGTCTTACACGCCGACTCAGCACGACGCGAGGCGCTAGCCCCGCGACATACAACTGTGCGCGTAACAAACACACGGAGCACCGTAAGCATATCATAAGAGTATCGTCAGAACATAATAAAGATACAACGCCGAACACCTGGCGAGTCGAGACCCAGATCGGCACGGCCGTTACTTATTTCACCCCCCACTCTCCAGGCTCAACTGCAACGTCAACAAATCACAAACGACTACAATCATAAGGTGAGGTGCGTCACGCCGCTTAAAATAGGACAGGGATCCATGCGCCTAGGCCTGACAAACTCGAGCGCGATTATTACAATTAATAATCAAAAATAATATATAAATAATTAAGCCCGGAAACGCGGTCTTAACAACTGGTGTCAGAAGTGGGATCTTCTGTCCGCTAACTCACCTTGTCTCGTAACATAAAATTTACAAATTAACGAAAATGACTGAATTGCTAACGTCACTCCTCGAGCAAACCACGCTCGACAACCGTCGTAAGGAAATCCGAGAGGCGGTGCGTTCCCTCCCGGAGTACGACGGCGCATCAAAATCTCTCACGACGTTCCTTCGGAGGGTCGTTGACGAGTTCGAGCTGCTCGACGGGGCGGACGAGCCAATTTTTTTAAGGGGGGTCAAAGGCAAGCTAATCGGAGCTGCCTGGGACTCGCTCGACGGTAGGGCAATAGACACTGTCCACGCGTTAATAAAACATTTAAAAAATAAATTTGCGCCGGGCAGGAACGCGAGTTCCTATTTAACCGAGATAAACCGGCTTAATATTAAAAAATCCGAATCCCCCCGAGAATATATCGCGCGGACGGTGAAATTAATAAAAAAAGCGCGGGGCGCCACCCGCGGAGATCGACCTGCAGCCGAGGCTAGAGCAGGACTCGAGGACCTCGAGAAACTTGCAATCAGCAACTTCTTGAGAGGATTGCCGGACGAAATATTTTTCTCCATAAGACACAGGAATCCAACCACCCTCGACCAGGCGTTCGACCTAGTAATTGAAGAGGACCGCGAGAGACACAACCGACGGCGTGTCTTGGGGAAATCGAAGCGGAAATCGTCCCACCGGAAAAGCTCGCGCCGGAAGAAAAAACCAAGTCGACGTACACGCTCATCAAGCAGTTCGTCATCATCTTCCGACAGCGAAGGCTCCGCCACCGGCGGCTCGTCATCCTCGGGCGACGATCGGAAGCACGGCAAGGTCTACGCCCTCGAGACGGAATACAAGCGGCGGGAATATGAGCCTCGCGCCCCAAGGTATTCGACTCGCGAGGCGGGCCACCACTGCGCGTGCTGCCGCAAATGCCCGTCGAAGCCTGCGGAGGAACAATATCGATGGAAGTCACCGTCGCCCCGTGAATTTTCACGAGCGTCCTCCCGCGAGTCAGATGAGCATTTAAACTCGCGAGGCGCTCGCCCAGAGATCACCTGGCCGAGCGCCCCAGAAAACACCTCGAGATTCTCACCAAGAAGGGAGGAACCCAGGAAGATGGTGCGGTTTCCGCCGAACGCGGAACACAATGCCTTCTCAAGGAAATACCGCCCGCAAGGATCAGGATCAAATCAGCGGACTTCCGAGAAGGCCACGCAGAGTTCGTCCTAGACGGCGGCTCCTCCATCAACCTGATACACGTGACGGCCTTAACGGAAACCGACAAGATCGACACGACCGACACGCGAAGAATTCGGGGCATAATTCCTACGACGATCCGTACGCTCGGAACGGTTGCTCTCGCCATTCGGAAGGCCGACGTGGTTTTCCACGTCTTCGATGGCGAACGACTATCACGAGCCGACGGACTTCTCGGAGCGCCCTTTCTTCACGACCAGCAAGCCGAGATTTCCTATCAACATCGGACGCTCGTTACGGCAAAGGAACCAATTACACCAATTCCGTTCTCAAACCGGGAGGAAATAGAACCCGTCCTAGACGAATTAGAATCCGTCAAAATCCATCTGGAAGGGCGTAGCAGGAAACCGGTCGCAATAAAATTACGCAACAGTAACGTCTACGACGGATATCTGAAGCGCATCGACCTCGGATCACACGTACACATCGGTGAAGCGGTGGTGAAAAACCATGAGGGCGTCTGCTACGCTATCGCCACCAACACGCACGCCGATGCGGTAGACCTCGACGTGCCGGCGCAAGAACTCGAGCCGTATGTAATCGGATCCGGGCTGCTCTCCGACAGCGACGACGAACGGCTGGCCGCGCGCGACGCACCAGCGAGGCCGCCCCGTGACCGAGTGAGTACGATTTTGCAGACGCTGCACCTTGACCATTTAAATCATATCGAGCGTCAACACGTGCGCGATCTAGTAAAACGTAACTCGGATCTGTTTCACCTCCCGGGGGATATGTTAAATTGTTCTACGACTGTCGAGCACGAAATTCCGACCGTGGACAACAAACCAGTCCATACGAAACAATATCGATACCCGGTAATTCACCAAACCGAGATCGAAAACCAAATAAAGGGACTGCTCGATAATAAAATTATCAAGCCGTCTCACTCTCCGTATAATTCACCGTTGTGGATAGTTCCCAAAAAGGCGGATGCACACGGTAATAAACGATGGAGAATGGTAATCGATTACCGACAACTTAACGAGAAAACGATCGGCGACAGCTATCCGCTGCCTAACATCACCGAAATTTTGGACCGGCTCGGAGGAGCAAAATATTTCTCTGTATTCGATCTGGCCAGCGGATTTCACCAAATAAGGGTAGCCGAGAAGGATCAACCGAAAACGGCATTTACGACCCCTCGGGGCCACTACGAATTTGCGCGAATGCCTTTCGGGTTGAAAAGCGCACCAGCGACATTCCAACGGCTCATGGACAGTGTTCTGTCGGGACTCACCGGCACAGAATTATTCGTGTACCTCGACGACATAGTGATCTTCTCGTCATCCCTCCAAGAACACCGTACCAAGGTTAACCGGCTTTTCCAACGGCTGCGAGTGAACGGATTGACTCTTCAAGTTGACAAGTGCGAATTTCTGCGCAAGGAAATTAATTACCTGGGGCACATCCTCAACGAAAATGGAGTCCGACCCGACGAAAAGAAACTATCTGCTGTGAGGAATTTTCCGATACCCAAAACACCGAGAAATGTGAGAGAATTTCTGGGTCTCGCGGGTTATTACCGGAAATTTATCTCGGACTTCTCCGGCAGAGCAAAACCACTGTCAGATCTCACGAAGAAGACAACTAAATTCGAATGGACCAATCAAACACAGTCCAGCTTCGAAGATCTTCGGGATGCGTTATGCACTGCGCCCCTATTACAATATCCGGATTTTAGAAGAGCGTTCATCCTAACAACTGACGCGTCGGACGTTGCAATAGGAGCCGTGCTGAGCCAGGGAGGAAAAGTGGGTCAAGACCTACCCATCCAGTACGCCAGCAGAGTGCTGAACTCGGCAGAGAGGAACTATTCCACAACGGAGAAGGAATGCCTGGCGATGGTTTATGCTGTGAAATACTTCCGACCATACTTATACGGCCGAAAATTCACAGTCGTAACTGACCATCAACCTCTCGTCTGGCTACACTCGGTTAAGGATCCCTCCTCGAGGCTCGTGCGATGGAGACTGCAACTCGAGGAGTACGAGTACGAGGTCCTGTATAAAAAGGGCAAAACGAACTTAAACGCCGATGCCCTCTCAAGAAATCCAGCAAGGGCATTCCCAGTGACCTCTCGCGACGAGGAAGAATTCAAGGTCAAGGGCATACTACCACGAAACACCAACGAGAGCACCATCGCTAGCCGGATTCGCGACCGTGGCCGAGCAGCTACGACTGCGCCTTATGACGACCCCAGCTTCCAGGAATCGCCGAGCGACGAAGAAATCATCGAAGGGAACGGACGTCACAGGGCACCATCAACGCCAGATCCCAGCAACGTTAACGAATCCGCCGAGACTACGGCCGATGCCACCACGGAAATCGATACATCGACCCAATCAGATCCTCATGGGTATCGGTTTGATACATCGGTCGCTCTCCAACATGGCACTACCCAACTGACCTTGGAGGAGGCAAAGGGACGGTTGAGACGACTATCGGGCAGCCTACCGCCGCCGCGAACGGCACCGATGGAAACGAGTTCAATACTCGACGACGACTCGTCATGCAGCGACACCGAAATGACACTGCAGCAGCGGGAAATAATAGGACGGGAACTTTCCGACAGCCCACGAACATCACGGGAAATGGCCGACCTCCTCAGGAAATCGCTGACCAAAACCAACGCACAGACTACGACGCGACCCATCGAAACGCGGAACTCCAGCCAGATCAGCGGAAACTGCCCTACGCAGCAGCAGGAAGTACGAACATCAACGCGAATATCAATGATGCCAACTCCAGCGAAGGGAGAAAAACCTGCGTGCGGCTCGACGCCACGCAAGGTACGATTCTCACTACCACCTGCCGAGCCTAACGACGAACAACCACTCGTGGAAAACGGGAGCCAAACCCGAGTAACCCATGGACCACCCCCGCCATCATCACCGTCATCATTATCGCGATCATTATCGTTATCACCGCCAGCATTATCGCGATCACTATCGTTATCATCGCCATCATCGTCGTCATCATCAACATCATCATCATCATCGGACGAGGATGAGCCCGCCAATTCCAGCAGCGACTCTGAAGAGGACAATTCCAACCCTGAAGACCATCCCGCCAACCTATGTCGGATTGAAATGAAACCTGATCAGTTGACAACCGGCCAAGGCACGATCGTTCACTTCATCCCTAAGGACGGTATTATCACGACTCCAATAGGAACCCAACTGCGGGACCTTGGCTACATCGACGCCGATGACCTCATGCGACGGTCAAAATGTGAAGACGCGATAGGATCACAGAACAAGAATCGGAAAATAATAAGCCTTACGGCCACCAACCACTACTTCGATAAAATGACCCTCGCCGACCTCGAAACAGCCGTCGAAACCTTGAAAAGATCACTCACTAAACACGACAACCACAAGTTGCGTATCGCCGCCAACGGAGACGGACACGACGACCTGCCAATAGTAACGTTCCAACGGATACTCAAGGGCGCCCTCTCCGCAATCAGCTGCGAAATAACCATCTGCACCAACGAGATCGAAACACCGTCGGAACCAGAGCGCAACGCACTCATCAAGGAATGGCACAGCGATCACATCGGGGGCCATAAAGGAGCAAGGAAAACCTACGAACGATTACGACAACGATATTATTGGAAGGGAATGAAAAAGGACGTGCAGAACATCGTACGTTGCTGCCACAGCTGCCAACAACACAAACTGGTGCGAATCAAGACACGAGAGCCAATGATAATCACAGATACACCAGTGGCCGCGTGGGAAAAAATCGCAGTGGATATCCTCGGCCCACTACCGCTAACGAAACGTGGAAACCGATTCGTCCTAACGACCATCGATCTACTGACAAAATTCGCACGAGCCTTCGCGTTACCCGATATGAAGTCGCACACCGTAATCAAAATTCTCGACCAAGAATACTTTACAGTATACGGGACTCCACTGTACATTCTCAGCGATAACGGCAAATGCTTCATCAGCACTCGCATGGAGAATTTCCTCAAGGAAAAGAATATACACCACGTGAAGGCCACAACATACCATCCACAAAGCAACGGGTCGCTAGAACGAAGTCACCAAGGAATTGCTGACTACGTGAAACACTATATCAGCCAAGAGAGAGAGTGGGACGACATCTTGCCTTATGCCATACAATCACATAACGCCGCTGTCCACGAATCCACAAAATTCACGCCCTACGAATTCCCACTCACGGACACGGAATTACATACCGAATCCTTAAACGATGTAAGCACAATATCGCTCGCTTACAGTAAAGGAAGACTGATAATAAAAATCGAAATTCCCCTACTCGATAAAAAACCATTCGAACTCTACACGGGTCACCCTTGCCCTGTCACACAGAAAATCGGCAACTCTTCCATCTCAACCTTCATACAACCAACAGTACCCCACCTCGCCCTAACCACGGATAACCGATACTACATCCTACCGACTCCCAGATACCTCGACCAGTGCAAACTGCACCGCCGACAACACCTCTGCCAACTTACGCTACCATTATACACAACCAGTCAGAGAAAAACCTGCGAAATTGCAATCCTCACCCGAGAGACAAATATTAATTGGCGATCGTGCGACGTAAGAGCAATCGCGACCAAGGATACATATTGGAAACGACTGGAAACGGCGAACAGCTGGCTATATTCTACCGCTGAACCAACAGAAATTAAAGTCACACAAAGAACTCATCAAATCGGCAGTGAAACCCTTGAAGGAGCAGGAATACTGCACCTTATGCCTGGATGCAGCGCCTCCACAGGATCCACACGCCTCACCGCGCAGGAAACTCTAATCACAGAAAATACCTACACCTACGCACCAATCGTAACACTGAACATTACGTCGCTACTAACCAATGTGAAAGGTGAAGCGACACACCCCATCCTGGAAATGATGATACCCAAGATAAATTCCAGTGCCAACAACGATTGGGACAGCTCTGATAACGCAAAAAGCCTAAACGACATCGAAAGAGAGATAAAAACACAAACACACCTACACCGCGGCCAACGGACAGAGAACATCGCCATATATTCGGGCTCAGGAGGCCTATCGCTCTTAGTAATCGCAGCAATCGCCGCGACATTCTACATAAAATGTCGGCAAACAAACCCCCAACGACGTTTAGAAAGGAAAACGCTGCAACAACAGGAAAGAACGCGAGTGATTTCATACCCGCTACAATCAATGACAGTGGAAACAACGATACCAATGGAACCACCGAGGCAAGCCCCCACCGCACCAACACATAGGACGACAACAGAAACCATGGCCGTCGCTAATGCAGCATTCACCTCAGATGCTACCTGCAATTAGAATGATTCAAGGCGACCCAATAGGGCAACAAAAAAAAAAAAAAAAAAAAAAAAAAAAAGGGAAGAGGGGGACACAACACATCAACCAAAAAGAAAGAAAGCCAAATTACATAAATTTATTTATTTATTGTAAAACCTCTCCCCTACACAGTCCGCAAACGTCACGACCAGCCGGAGCGGCCTCTCCACGGGAATCGTCATCGGACGTACTACCCGCGGGTGAATACGCCGACGCTGGCAGCCACTCCACAGGAGCATCGCATAACCCGCCGTCGTCGACCGACCAACCGGATGCGCGACAATCCTCCGCACAGCCCCAGTAGTGGCCCAATCGGGAGGCGAGACAGGGCACCCCTGCCCTTCCTCGGTCAACCAGGCAGGGGAAGAAGCACGAGGAACGTACCGGTCCCAATCCTCCTCCTCCTCCGACCAGGCGGAATAGGAAGAAAGGGAGTAGTCGTCTCCCTCCTCCTCAGAGTCACTCGCCCCTGCCGGACGAATAATGGTGCCAGGCGGAAGAAACACCCCCGACGACGTGGTATGGCCCTCTACGGACTCATACCCACGAGGGGACCGGCCAAAAATGTCGCGGAACCGACTCAAAGCAGCATGGCGCTGCCTATCCACTGTCAGCACACCTGAGAAGTCCGAGACCCCGCCAGGAGCCGGGAGCTGCTCAACGTCGTCCCGGAAGGGTACCTCATCTGGCGTCGGGACCCGCAAATCGTCATCATGAACGGCAGAATTTCCGCGTCCGGCCATATTTCCCTTTTCCTCTTCTGGAAGATAGAGAAAAATTGTATTAGTACATAAATAATACAATCACAACACAGGTTACTTTAAGGAATACTTACGTTGACGTGCGCAGCAACGGGCTCTTCTCAACTAAACCACATCGGAGAGAGCCTGGAGTTTTATATCATACTCGCGAACATCGCGGGGTGGCAGGGGAAGCGCGGACCTCGGGTACCACGTTCCGTCTAAGGAGGGAGGGCTGTTACGGACCAAGCCACCTGGCCGATGAACCCGCGAGTCATATTCACCCGAGTCACACAATTTCTCAGAAGCGTTGCAACCTTCGAATTCAAGGAAGCACCAAATTCCATAAAGGCGTTTCAACTCGCTGGTGACCCCTTCACCATCATCAAATTCCTCGGAGGCGTTTCAACCTCTGAGTCGAATTCAAGGAAGCGCCAAATTCCACAGAGGCGCTTCAACTCGCGACACAACTCAGTCACCTCGCACGAGCTGCACCATCAGCATTTCCCAACAGCTCAAGGATTCCGAAAACCCCGACTACCGATTGGGAAATTAACCCAATTTCCCAATCACCCACACTCTGTATCTACCCCCACGAGACTCCCATAACACCTTAGCCTTAGGGTACCGAGGGCTCCGGCAGTCCGATGAGTCTTCAGTCTTAACTGACAGCTTCGTCCTAACAGACGCATCAATCGGTCTACCAGCAACTCTTTCCTTAGCGACAAGTCTGCTCGCGCACTTAGAGTCTCGAGAGTGTGATAGTGAGTGTCGGGGCCCTTGATTCAAACTCGAAGCACCGGTTAAGAACTCTATACGATTAAGCAAACCTTAGCGGCGCTTGTCGTCACTCGATATAATCTCGTTACGCGCTAATTACCTTAGCGGCATTACGCGACGGAATATATCGAGGGTAACTATCAAATCCCAAAGCGCGTAACAAACACACGGAGCCCCGTAAGCATATCATAAGAGTATCGTCAGAACATAATAAAGATACAACGCCGAACACCTGGCGAGTCGAGACCCAGATCGGCACGGCCGTTACTTATTTCACCCCCCGACTCTCCAGGCTCAACTGCAACGTCAACAAATCACAAACGACTACAATCATAAGGTGAGGTGCGTCACGCCGCTTAAAATAGGACAGGGATCCATGCGCCGAGGCCTGACAAACTCGAGCGCGATTATTACAATTAATAATAAAAAATAATATATAAATAATTAAGCCCGGAAACGCGGTCTTAACAAAACATTTTTTTTGAGAATACTTGTTTTTTTTAGCTTGGAGAGAGAGAGCTTGGAGAGTAACAAAGTTTTTTTCCGAATCACATTCTTTTTTTTTGAATAATTTCTTTTTGGGAGAATAAAATTTTGTTATTTCCCATACTTTTTTCCTTTGAGAATAATTATCTTTTTTTTTATCCTTTTTTTTCCTGAATAATTTTTTTTTTGAATAATAAAAATAATAATTTAAATAAATAAATAAATAAATTAATAAATAATAAATTTTTTTTTTGAAAATTTTTTTTTGACAACAATTTTTTTGAGAATAAAATTTGTTTGGAGAATAAATTTTTTTTTTTTTCCTTAATACTTTTCCTCTAAGAATTTTTTTTTTGAACAGTGTTTCAAAATTAACTTTCTTTTATCTTTGAGAATACCTCTTTGATAATATTTTTTTTCACACCTTTTGGAGCATATTTTCTTTTAGAATATTTGTTTTTAGACGAAATTTTTTTTATAAAACTTCTTTTTTGAGAACTTCCCTTTTCAAACACTGTTGTGAGAATATATATATATTTTTTTTAATATTTTTTTTGAGAATAAATTAAACCTACTAATAAATAGTAATAATTTTTTTTTGAGACCATCAAATCTGTTCCAAATGTTTTTTTTGTTAAAACTTCTCCTTAATACTTTTGAAAATATTTCCTTCCTAGAATTTTTTTAAATAATTTTTTTTTTTGAGAACAAAATTTTGTTTGCGAATACTTTTTTTTTGTGTGAACAGTTTTCTTGAGAATAATTGTTTTTTTGTTAGATAAAGAATTCCTGAATATTGTTTTTCTAAAAAACTCCTAAATATTTTTTTCTGGAGAATACCTTTTCTATATACGCTTTTGAGAATATATATATATTTTTTTTGAATAATTTTGTTTTGAGAATATTCTTGGCTGTTATTTAGTCGCGCCAAGCCTTCGTATTGCTGCTCCCCCTCACCCCCCGTGTAATAGTGCCCGCCACTGGCACCCCAATTTCGATAAAAATCTGTATTGTGTTTTTTTATAATATTGAGAATAAGTTAGCGATTCCACACCGTTCCACGCCTAGGGTATATACCGTCGCTCCTGTCTCGCCGCAAATTGTGAACCACTATTTGATATTTTTTTTTGTGTTTGTAATTTTGAGCGGATATTGTGTATAATTGTGACCCCCCCCCCCTATCTGGAATTTAATCGAGTACACCGACTACCACTATGGACCCCCTCGGACTAACGCTTCCTCAGACCGTAGTGACGGTGACCACCACGACCGTTACCTCCCCCATAGTCCACATTTCCCAAAGTTCACCCCAAACATCCCCCAACCCCATCAATAGAGAGGAGCACATTTCGGAGATCCGAGCCCGAATTCTCGGAATCCGAAATGTGCGGGCTATTATTCGATTATGCCTGGTCTCCAAAGTCAGTTCTCTTGGCACGGACGAAGAACTGGGAGACCGGCTAATCCGCCACGAGTTACGACGGTTATATCCGTCCCTCCCTGTAGCGTGGAGTCCTCTCGAGGACGATCCCGCAGTTCCTCTTTCGTTCGCGTTTGATGGCGAACTGACGGATCCTCCCCACCACCATCCCCTACTAGACCCAACCCTCCCGTACATAAACCGCGCTGAGTCCATCACGTCTCAGCCGACAACACCCCTCCCTCATGACGCACCCTACCCTCCCCCCAATCCTCACCTCACTCCTGAACACCACACCCAAACCCCCCAACCCCTCCCGCCGGTCGCCCGAAGGACACCGGACATCCTAACTGGGGACGAAGTAGTCACCCAGGAACAATATCATCCCCTTCCTCCCCCTCTCTACCCCCGCCGATCGACGCAAACCGTAACATTTGCACAAACCCCCGGGATACGATTCCCATCCTATCAACCCCCACCGGCATCAACACACCCCCGTCCTCTAATACCTAACCTCCGTTATTACGACACCGAAACCCTATGGAATCCTTCCAACCCCCGTCCTTCGTTTGCCACTCCCGCGTTGCAGAGTACGCAACTCGGTCCTCCACCTCGTACCCCCTACCGACAATTAGAGCCCCCGACATTTGAAGCCACCGGATTTAGTGAGTCCCGAAACTCCCGGGACGTACGCCGAGCCGACGATTGGCGGCGGTACGGTCCCAAATTCGCGGGAAGACGCAGTGAGGACGGCGAGGAGTTCCTCCGCCGTCTCCACGAATACTGTCAGGCCCGCGAATATACCGAGGCGGAGCTCCTCCGCTCCCTCCCCGAAGCTTTCACGGACGGAGCGCTGAGGTGGCACCGCCTCGAACAAGAAAACTGGGATTCCTACACCGGGTTCTTGTATTATTTCAGAACCCGGTACGGAATAGAAGCATGCCAGGAGAAAATCCGGCAGGAAATTGGCATGCGGACCCAGGGTCCGGATGAACCGTGTGGGGAGTTTTTAGATAAACTCCGCACGCTCATCCGACGACTGAACCCGGCCCCTCCCCTCGACGAACAACTATCAATATGCCACACCAATCTCCACCCCGACTTTAGCGAGCACATCCCCCGCGAAAGCATTCACGATTTCGCTGACCTGCAACAAGCATGCAGGCAGCGAGAAATTCTTAGAGAAAAACGAAAGTCTTACCGTCCCCCTCCCACTGCCTCTCCCTCCGGTGATCCATACGTGACATACAAGCGCCAAAACAGGCCAGAGATCCGGAAAACTTCCGCCGTAGAGTCAACTCCCGAAAATGAACTCCTACCCCCCTCCCTTCCCTCACCAACAGCCAAACGGCCAATCCCACCCCCAAGAACGATCAATCAAACCAAGAGCTACAGCGAAGTAGCCTCCACCGACCATCAATCCCCTCCGCACTACCCCCCTCGCCAAGAAAATTCCCGTCCCCTTCCACCCCCGCGAAAACCATCCCAAAGCCCAATACCTCGCCTATCGGACGTCGCTCCGAAACACCCTCCCCCAAATACCCCCCTAAACACCCCCTCCTTCACTCCAGGCCCCTGTTTCAATTGTAGTCAACCCGGACACCGGTACCGAGATTGTACGCACCCCCTCGGATATTTTTGCCGACTGTGCGGACGCCGGGGCACGGACACGCGCTCCTGCCCCGTGTGTCTGCACAGACAGTCGGGAAACTACACCGGGGGGAGGGAATAAACGACCCGCCTCCCCTCGCGAGTTTTACACTCAGCGCCCCCGCCCAAAGTACCGAAGAGACATTTTTAGAGAAAATTTTGAGTAAATCGAGCCTTCCCTCAGTAAACACCCTAAATCCCGCGGAACCAACCCCAAGCACCGGTACCTGAATCCAGTCCCCCGATGAGGTAAGTAATTTCAAGTCAAACTCTCCCAAACCGCGTTTAGAGTCAACCCGAGAAAACAAATTCTCTTCCCATTCCCAGAAACTAACCCTACCCCCTCGCCCAATCCCCAAATCCGCCCCTCCCGAGGAACCCGTCCAAATGATCGACGGAGACCAACGCCACAACCTCTGGGTCCTCCTGGGTAACTGTAAATACCCATGACTCGTCGACCCAGGCTCCTGTCGATCATACCTCAGTCCCAGCCTTATCGAAAAGTTAACCGTACCCCTGATACCCATCGAGGAAGGCGTGAAAGTCACCAATGGCCACGTGATGAACGTAGATGGAGCCCTCCATCTACAGTTTGAGGTTGGTGGAGAGAGTGCCCCAGTATTAATGCGCGTAGCAGCCATTAATTGCCCCTGTATCCTTGGACTGGACTTTTTGCGACAATTTGGATTAGTAATAAATTACCGTGACGAGACTTGGCAGACACAACACAGTACCCCCCAGACGTTCCTCACTACCCGTACTACCGTGACTGCCCTTAACCTACAAGACTGTGCTGGTCTTGTAGTCCCAGAAGAATCCTCCCGACGCAAATTAGAGACAATCCTGACTAAATACATAATTCCCAACTCCTCCCCCGAGCTACGAATGACACACATAACCGACCACGAGATAGACGTACCAGACCACCCTCCCATACGACAACGTTCCCGAATGATCTCTCCACACCTCCTCAAAATTGCCCAAGAAGAGGTAGATAAAATGTGGAGAGAAGGAGTTATAGAGAGGTCCAAAAGCGCTTGGCATAGTAACCCCGTAATTGTTCCGAAACCCGGTGGTAAGCACCGGTTTGGCGTCGACTACCGAGACGTAAACAAAGTCACCAAAAAGACGTATACCCCCTCCCCAATATGGACCGAATTCTAGCCGGATTGAGACCGATACATTTCCAAGCTTGACCTGAGGCAAGCGTACTTCCAGATTTCCGTCGAACCGAAAAGCCGCCCTATCACCGCCTTTGCCGTTCCTGGTAGAGGACTATTCCAATTTAAACGCATGACCTTTGGACTGACGAACGCTCCCGCGACTTTTCAACGACTGATGGACCGACTGATAGACCCCGAATGGGAACCCCATGTTTTTGCTTACTTAGATGACGTTATTATAGCCACTGACACGGAAGACGACCACTATGACTACTTGACTAGAGTTTTTAGAGACAGTATTTAGAGACGCCGGACTGGAATTAAATAGAGACAAGAGTGAATTTTTCTGCCCCGAAGTTAAATATTTAGGATACGTAATTGGAAAAGACGGACTGAAGACCGATCCCGACGAGATTGCCCCTATCCTCGACTATCCCGCCCCAACCAAGGTCAAGCAACTTCGCCGATTCTTGGGAATGGTGGGATGGTACGCCCGGTTCATGGGAGATATATCCCGTGATAAAACTCCCCTGACCGACCTATTGCATAAAGACGCTCCCTGGCACTGGGGCCCCGACCAAGAGAAAACGTTCCAATCCCTTCACGACGCACTGACCCGTATCCCTGTTCTAGCTCGGCCAGACTTCACCCAACCTTTCACAATCCATACCGATACTAGCGACCTCGCAGTAGACGCAGTCCTCACCCAAGGCCTCAATAATGAAGAACATCCCATCCTCTTTGCAAGCCGTGTCCATACCCGAGCAGAACAAAAAGACACCGTGACCGAGAAGGAATGTTTAGCGGTGCTGTGGGCCGTGAAGAAGATGAGACCGTACATAGAAGGTACGGCCTTCACCGTTATCACGGGCCACAGCTACCTGGAATGGCTGCAAAATTTGAGAGACCCATCCGGCCGACTGGCCCGATGGGCATTGGCCATGCAAGCCTATAATATGAAAATCGAACATAGAAAAGGAGCCCTAAATGTAGTTCCTGACGCCTTATCCCAAATGTTCGAAGATCAAATAGAGACCCTATCAGCCATTGGAGATGCCATAGATACCTGGTACGAAGAGAAATTAGAGAATGTCCGCGAGTTTCCCCGTAAGTACCCCAATTGGAAGATCGAAGACGGTAAGTTATACGATCACAAACCTCACTCCGTCATAGACCCTACCCTAATCGACCTAGATGCCTCGAAATTAGTCCTGCCCTTGGAGTCCCGTTCTTAAGCACTTAGAGAAGCCCACGACAACCCCCAAGCTGGTCACCTCGGTATCGATAAAACTTACCACCGGGTCATACAAGACTTCTTTTGGCCCGGTGTTTTCCAAGACGTTGCCCAGTATGTGACCCGTTGCCGTGAATGCCAACTCCATAAGGTCTCACAGGGAGCCCCCGGAGGCCTTATGGGAGAGAGAACCAGCGAAGGACCATGGTGCGTCGTAGCCGCTGACGTCATGGGTCCTTTCCCTCCCAGTAAAAATCAAAATAAGTATGTCGTGGTGTTTCAGGACCTATTTACGAAATTTGTGGAAGCCAAAGCCCTTAGAACAGCGACTGGAACCAATATTATGACCGCCTTAGAGACCCTTGTCCTCAACCGGTGGGGATGTCCCCAATACCTCCTGACAGACAGCGGAACCGAATTTGTTAATACACACATTACCCAACACCTCTCCCAATATGGCATCCGCCAAACCACCGTCCCTCCCTATCATCCCCAAGCCAATCCCGTCCAGAGAGTAAACCGAACCCTAAAGACCCTGATCACCGCGTACGTCGGGCAAGACCATAGACTCTGGGACCAACATCTCTCAGAGCTATGTTTTGCGAGGAACACCGCCGTACAATCCTCCACCCATATGACCCCAGCTTTCCTGAATTTTGATAGAAACCCCCGCCCAGCAAAGAGTATTCGAGACAACGTTCCTACTTCCCCGACGTTACACCCTACAGACCCCCAAGTATGGACAGACAGACTAAAACGACTGCCACTGATACACGACTGGATACAGAAACAATTAGAGCTAGCACACAAACGACAGGCGAAATATTACAACAAAGGACGGAAAGACACCCGCTTTAAGATTGGAGAGTTAGTCCTGAGATGCAATCGAGTATTGTCCTCAGGCACCCAGAACTTCGCAGCCAAGTTAGCCCCCAGATTTATCGGACCCTTTAAAATTTTGAGTATTCCATCCCCTGCTGTTTATGAATTAGAGGACCCAAACTCCTGGAAAAACCCTCGAGTGCATGTGAGTGATTTGAAAGAGTACAAACCCCAGAGACCGAGTCTATTCCCCAGAGACCGTCAACTAGCCAATCACACCCCGTTAACTATGTGTATTACCTATTTCAGACGACAAACGAAGAAAGCACAATGAGCGGGCGGCGAATTCATGGCCGATCAGGGGGGCACCGCGAGTACCGCCTCCCAGTGGGTACTTTGCGCGGCCCCGAACCCCCTTCCTAGACTTCCGCCCACCTAGTTTTCGATTTTCATCTTACGCCCCCCGTCCCCCTCCCCTACCCCATCCCCAATACCATCCCCTACACCTCCCCCTTCCCCCACTCCCCAGAAAAAAGAGCAGCCACCCCAACCTACCTTTTCCCCCCCTTTCGCCCCAACCCCGTCCAGCCGGTTTTCAAAGCTGATGGCTTTTATCCAGGCAACGAAGAAGGACCAACAGCCCCCCCCTTCATCCCGGTCCCCTCAAAGTACTCCCATCCCCTCCTAGCCTCCCCGCCACCCCAGTCCTCCGACAATCCGCCCTAACCACTCGCAACCCCATTCCCTCCTATTCCCTTGCCGCCCTCAACACCATCCGCCTCACCGGCCCCGTCCCCACATTCAACCCCAAGAGGGTGGCGTCCGTACCGCCACCCCTTTTCACCCCCCAGTCCTCCGCGAAGCGGCCATATACGGCCCAAAGCCAGATAGATGCAATCCGCTCGCCCTCCATTCCCCCATTAATGACCACCCCCCCAAGCCCTCCCTCCCTCCGCTAATGGGAACCCCCGTCAACCCTCCAACCCCCTCCTTCAACACCCCACCCTCCCAGAATCTCCCGGGAAGAACCCCTCAGCGTCTCCCCGGAAACCCCCGACGGATCACCCCTACTTATCCTCCTCTCCCCTCCCCCACCACACCAACTCCCGCCCGCAGAAACCCCACGGCCCCGGGCCAAATCCAGCAGTCCCAACTACTCGACCCCACCGCTACCGAACTCCTTAAATCGCTTACTAACACCCCTCCCAACGTCCTCGCCCTAGCCCTGGCTTCGGCACTCCTGCTGCAACAGACCCCGACCCCCCTCCTGACCACAGCCCCGGCTGATCAAACCCCGGTGGTCCGCAAATGTTGGGCCTGCGGAGCATCGGGCCACATAGCCCGGGACTGCCCCCATAAGATCGAGAACCGGCCCCGGCCCCAGTAAAATGGGGGCTTCCGGGTCCGGTGAAGCAGTCCCGGCCCCGATTTTTTTTTCGAGTAACAGCATCGACCATTTTTTGTTGTTGTTCAAGTTTTGAGTAATGGCCTCGACCATTTTTTTTTTGTTTAAGTTTGAGTAATGGCATCGACCATTTTTTTTTGTTTAAGTTTTAGTATGGCATCGACCATTTTTTTTTCGTTTTGTATGGCTCCGACCAATTTTTAGTTTTTTTTTTACACTGGCATAGTTCCTTTTCTTTTTAGTTCCTTCTTTTTTTCTGTATGGCTCCGACCAATTTTTAGTTTTTTTCTTTTGGGCAAATGGCAAAGACCATTTTTTTTTGTTAAGGGTTGCCCAAAAGGTAACGCCAACAATAAGAAGTAACCGCGGGTCCAACACCGGCGGACCTAAACCAGTCTACCCGAGCCAACCCGAATCTAACCCAGTCTACCCGAACCAACCCGAATCTAAACCAGTCTACCCGAACCTACCCGAATCTAACCCAGTCTACCCGAATCTACCCGAATCTACCCGAATCTAACCCAGCATACCCGAGCCTACCCGAGCCTACTCCCCCCCCCCCCCCCCCACTAAACACCAAAGTGGAACCAAAGAGAGCCCTACGAAAGAAGCCAAGGAATGCAGATAGAATATATGAAGAATTTGAGATCATCCCATCGAGTCACACGAGAAAGGAGAGACGACACCCTAGTCAGCATTGTCACCCAAGGGACAAACCGAGGAATTAAGGAATAAGAGTCAACTGTGATATAACCCAAGTGCCCTTACTTCAATAATGCAATCACTGTGATTTTTTTTGGAGTATGGAGGAATGATTGGGATAATAATTTAAGTATTTCAGATTAGAGAAACTCGCTCGAGTACGTCTAAAAGGCGTACTCTCGTCTAAGCAGGGGGGAGTTGTGGCGTTGCACAAATTTAAACTCCTTCCCCCGCTGCAACAGCTCGTCCCAAAGGCAGCCGTTCCACAAATCTAAAACATAAAGTATCAGTAAGTATTATCCTTCCTTTCCCTTATATTATTATTGTAAATAGTGCAAACACTTACGCGTCGCCCCGAAGAAAATCACCACCGAGAAGAGTCACAGCCATCCCCAGGATAACCGCCGGCCTCGCACCCACAATAACCTAAAATAAAATAACCAAGGAAAGAAAAAGGAAAAGAAGAGAAATCAACAATTAAAAGAACACTCACCATCCACCGGAGAAAAATCCATCGAGGAAACCCGAAAGAGCATTGGAGAGGAGAGCGAAGGACAGAATTGGAAATACGACGACCTGGCGAAACACCCAACGAACGAGAGAGCGAGAGAGAGAGAGTGAAAGAACATGGAGGAAAATCGTAAGTGTTTGCACCAGTTGAAGTTTAGGCACAATTCTTTTCGTTCAATTTTGTATTCCGGCCCCTTGGCGAAAAATTTGTATTCGAGTTCCTCCCCCGTTCTTGTTCCCGGTTTAGAGTCTCCCTAACCATTAATTATCTCCGTGATTTTTCACGGAGAAATAGTTATAATTTTAATTAACCCGTGGAAGGGTTGTGTAGAGTTAAGAAAATTTCCAACGTTAGAGTACGAGATCCCGACGGCCTTCGACCGTCCTCGATAGTCATTGTTCGCGATACCCGTGTTTGCGTTTTTTTTGTATAATGTCCCGAGCTATCTCGTTCAAGTTTTCGCACTTGGCGAAATATTATTTCGCGAATCGAAAATTGGCCAGTGGTAATTATTAAGAGGCCATCGCGTCGGAGAACCCACCCTGAGCTACCCCTAATAGTCCCATCTCCCCTAGTCTCCTAATATAGATTGTTTGCGCCCCAAAAATTTGTAATAAGATTTCTTTTTGTTATTTTTTTTTGTATAAAAAAATAACTGGCGCCCATCTCCATCAATTTTAATTATATAGAATTTTGATTATTAAGATCGCCCCCGAGATCGTCCGCCGAACACCAGTATTAACATTTTTTTGTGATGTAATTTTGTGATAACTAATATTAAGCAAATAAAATAATTATTATATTTTTTTTTGAATTCGTGTCGCCCATATTAAGTTAATTTTTTTTGTCCCCACTTTCCCCCAGTTATTCCTTCCCCAACGGCGTGGCAATATATTCGTCGAGATTATTCACTATGAAATCGATGAGGAAAAAATTCGACAAATACCTTACCAACTATTTTCGACATCGCTCTTTCGAATGGCGCTACTTAAATTGCGCTAAACAAATTTTTTATATCATATTTTTACAAAATAATGTAAAAAAAACACGAATTTTTGAGTGACCATTCTTTTTCATTCGATATTTCGCAAGTCTTATCGTATTATTTTCGGACAATAAAGGAGTCCAGATAACGCAAAATAACGGAAAAAAGAATAACAAATATTCTCCATTTTTAGAGCATTCATGTGTTGTGCTGCTATTCCCCCACTCCGCGGCCGCCGAGTTCGCCGAGAGTTCGAGCGACCATAGGTGTGCGAGAAAGAGGTGCGCAGAGCATAGAGGGGGACGGAGCGTGTCGGCGTAGTGGCGAGCTGTTTTTTAAAATCATTTTTTAATAACAATTAAACCTAAGCCCTACCATTTTTCTTCTGTTTCTCTCTCGGTGTTTTCCGCTCCCCCCTCTCTCTTTCTCTCTCTCTCTTTTGCCCACTTTTGTCTCTCCCACTTTAGCACTTTGAAATATTATAATAAAAGGTATAATCTGTATACACTGTCTCTCTCCCTCTCTCTCTCTCTCTCACGATCTCGGAGATGTTATTTATTATTATTATAGCTTAAAATAATCGTTTATATTAACAACGTTATCGTCCACGAGGTATATCGTGTTGAATGCAATTGCAAACACCACCACGCACCGTACATGAGAGGCGTTCTTACGTATATCTCGTGGAAACCATAAAACTGTCTAACGCGACACTCGAGTTTGCTCGGCAACACCCGCGCATACAAAATCTTTTCCATCGTGAATTTGACCTTATGACAGCTGCGAAGAGACTAATCTGTTGCGATGCACCTCCGAATCACCTAAAAAGCTTGTCTCAGCATTTTTGTACGTGCATATGACTCATCGCTGCGAGAGAAACTGCATCGGAGAAATTAATAAGGCATACAATTATGGTACAATTAGCGAGTGCGAGAACAGCCTTGTACACAAGGCAAAGTCTTAACACTCAATGTATTGAGATTATTATAACGGTCACCTCCCCCCACAATGGCTCCCTTGTTGAGCATATTATTCAAGCGTTTAGATGTGTTATATTTACTCATATACTCATTGTAATAGCCATACACTTTTTTATCGTACCGTGGTAAAACGGTTGAAAATGCACTCCTAAACATATTAAAACCGAGGCCTGTTGACAAGAAATGCAGAAACATAACACAATAATGGCCACAAGTCTGTGATTAAGGATCCTGAAGCTGTATAGCGTTGTAGCTACAGAATTTGCAGTTCTGTCGGCGACGCTGGAAATGCTGCGGGATGATTAGTGGTAGGCCGTCGCTGCCGAAGTACCATCCGCGTCTATCCCGATCGACGTACATGGCGACCCAGTGGGTCTCAGGTTGCTTGTGGCCATCTGTATTGACGACCATCACTGCTGGTTTCGCCCACACCTTGGGGATGCTATCTGCTGGGTATACGCCAACAGTACGACTCTTTATACCGTATAGAGTTTGCAGAAGCTGCTCGGTGTTCTTAATAGACAGGGGTTATAAAGACGCGAGAGCGTTTTTATATGGGTTGTATTCCCCTCTTCCTGGCGCTCCAAAACTAGTAAACCGATGTTCCAGGCTGTGGTGGTTCTGTATAAAGAGCTGCAGCGATCGTTAAGAGAAAGCCACTTTTTGATTCTCACAGCGTTGTTGAGGACACGCGTGAACGAGCAGTTTTTACGCAGTAAGCCATGATATACAACGGATGCTGCTCTCAGGAAGATTACGGAATGATGATCGTAACAATCCATTAGCTGCGTCAAATGTGCTGCTTTATCAACTCCTCACGAGTTCACGAGAATTTTTTCAGATTTGTTGTTTGAAATTTTGTTTCCATCTGTTTCCGGTCAAAGCTCGATTGATCTGAATACCACGAAAATAATATAATTAAATTGTTTACCTGCATATTACACTTTGGTCTCCTCGAAGAAACCTCCTCTCGCCGACAACCCGCTTTTCACCACACGCGGCATCCTCTCCACAAGTTTTTGGAATATCTCTCAGGTTGTTTCTTTCCAAGATTTTTGTCATCAATCGTTTTCGTGTATTCATTTATTTAACGTATTTCAGTTATTTTCATGCTATTCAGATCAATCGAGCTTTCACCGGAAATAAATAGAAACAAAATTTCGAAAACAAAATCTGAAAAAATTCTCGTGAGCGCAACAAAAACTAATACAACTTTTTGCTATCTTGAGATTTTGTTGTAAACCTCAACGTTTTCGTCCTTCGAAGCAATTTTCAATTTGTATATTTTATCTCAAAAAACAAAATATTTTTGGAAATAAAAATCGTAGACAATTTTATAAAAAATGGAATTAAAGCTTCCCCTTTTATGATGTCGGTGAAAGAAAAGCGTTAAAAAAATGTTACCACAAACGGGGTTCACTCATAAAAGAACAAAAAAAAACAACAAAAAATGGTCGTTTTCAAAACTGGGTGCTAATTGTAAAAAAAAATCGTAAAAATTGTTTAACATAGCCAAAATGAATGTAAATCCTTGCTCTTTAAAATGGCGTTGGTTAAATTAGCCTAGGCCAACTACCGGCGAAATGGCATAAAAAACCGTTCCGGCACTCTTTTCAACTTTTGTCCGGAAACTTTTCGCCGGCAGTGTATACATATATATATATATTATACATATAATATATATACATATATATTATATTTTATAAATTATATTATACAAAAGAAACCACCAGCGTTTCTTTTTGGTTTTTCTCGAGCGCAAAGTACGGTAATCACTAAATAATACCACAAGAGCCGCAGCTGCAGCAGTGCGTTCTTTATCGCTTTACATTTTGGAATGACAAAATCTCAAAACACACAGGCTGATACGCACCATGGGAAGAGCTTGCTGCGCGGTGCGTGATCGTCTGTTGCTATCTGTCGTGCGGAATAACCCGCGTTCTCACGCACCGTCGGAAGTCGCCTTTAAGATACGCATATACGATCCTGTCTCACACCATATGTCTATCTCTGTCTTTCATAGTTGAACCATCGTCTGATCAACAACGGCATACGGCGTAAATGATATTGAGAAAAGGTGAAACCTGAGAAAGAGAGAGAAAGAGAGCGAAAAAGAGAAAGAGAGAGAGCGAGTACCACACCCCTTTAATTATATTCAAGATTTTTTATCGATCGCAATAGCTACAAGAGCCTTCCACGTACATTTAAATTTCATATCGATCCTTGGTGCAGAGGCATCTGTTCAGGTTGGTAATCCGAGGGTCTGGCAGTTGGAGTCTCTGCGTTGGCATCGGAATTTATTTTAATTGTCAAATGTATATATATCTAAAAAAGAGAAAGGTGAAAATAAAAAACAGCGCGCTACTATGCCGACACGCTTCATCTCCCCTCTGCACCCCCCGCGACCTCATCCTCCCGCACCCACCATTGCCCGAGCTGAGAACTCGGTGGCCGCAGAGTGGGGGGAAAGGAGTGGCGCTAGAAGTAGGGATATGAGGGTGAGGTCGCCATGGTGGACGCTATACTACTATTATACAAGTACGACATCAATCTGCCCTTGAAAGACAATATTATTAAATTACAATCTCTTACACACAACCAGCTTTCTTTTCCACGGTTTACAAACCTTTTTAAATATGCGTGGCACAAACGCGTTACGTAGGACAAAGACCACCAAAGTTCGAAAATTCGGGAAAAGTCTGCTTTTCACAAAATGCACCGACTTGCGACATATGCGACGAGCAACTGTTGTCACTTGTGCGTGGTATAAAAAATCTCTTTGTTTCAAACTTTGATCACGACTATCATTATTGTAATACGTATAATCCCTAACATATGTATTGTTAAGATGCTTATTAAAGTTTGCCGATCATATTTTAATCTTCAAAGGCAGTACGTGCTGAAAAGAATTTCTTCGTAAAATAACCATAGTAATCCAGTTACTTTCTGAAGCAGGAAATTATGCCGTAATAGCAAAAGCCTTAACTATTTCTATGCTGATATGAGCGGAAAATTGAAGAGTGATTTTCACCCAATTTGAAAGAGTGATACTACGTATTCCAATTGCAAGGAAAACCTAAATTAATACAGCTTTTAAGGACTGATTGGTTATATGCCAATACCTCACCTTGCGTGTTTTTTTTGTTTCTTTCACCCTGTTCTCCACACACACACACCGCTCACGACGACCTGTAACCGCCTGTAACTGGGAGGATTGGGTAACTTTATTGTGTGCCCACACGTATGGTACCGGCAACTTATTCCTTTTTATTCAAAACGGCGTGCCATTAAATATAGATATAAGTGTTATTCGAATCTCTAGGTAAAGTGTGAAGTAGCCTACCTGGCGGGTAAACTCTTAACTGGCGGCTTTCCAACTTCCAGGTATCGTTACCCAGCGGGTAAAAGTCTATACCTGGAAGGTAATTTATTCCATCCGTAAAGTACCGAGTAGGCTGATTAACCTCCCGGTGAACGTATGAAAAGCAATGGAGGGGGCAGAAACATGGCGGAACTGATCCTTTAACATAATCTAAGAAGTTGCACCTGCAATGCTCCGAATCGTGTGTCGTGTTTTAGAATAGCCAAACAAAATTGAAACGACAATGAACATAGACAATTTGTACGAGAATCCGTTAATATTTAGTGACGATGATGACGGTGATGTTGAAATCAAAGTGATATTGCGAGTCAAAAACCATACGTAATACGACCACGTCCAGATTTATTTAACAATTATGACGACGAAGAATTTTTGCGACGATTTCGATTTTGGAAAAGAACGTTCCACACGATACTTTTCCGCAATCGACCACGTTTTTCGATTTTTTTCGCCACGTTGTAGCATCTATTTTCGTGCATTCAATAATTTCTTTGTTTTGCGAAATTATTGAAACAAGGGTGTTCGTTTCATCGGGCAAAAAATTCACGCTTCTTTCCCTTTTCGGGATATCAGCCATCTATTTATAATATAATAAATCAATTATGACATATTTCACCGATGTCTGAGTTATAAAAAAAGAACAGTACTTACCATTATTTCGAATTCATTGAAAGCGAAAAATACGCTTTCAATAAATAAAATAAAATATTCACTTTTTTCGGATTTTATGTATATACTAATATGCGAACAAATTACGTTATGTATTTGAAAAACCGATTACACTTGAACATAGTCATCAATATTTCCGGAAGTTAGAATGGATTCATTTCGCTGGGTAACTAACAGTAGGGTAAAGAATGATGGAACAACGGTCACGCATTTAACTACCGGATAAACTTTACCCGGCTGTTAGCTACCGGATACTTTACTTGGAGGTTGGAATAACCCGCCTTAAATTAGAAAATACTTAATAAATACGCGAACAGAGCATAGAATCCAAAGCTAGTTCGCGATCCGCGATATTTCACTCTCGCGTACTTTTACGTTGTCTTATAAGCGAATTCCCGAGCCCGGCCTTGCCCTTGACTCTCGCACTCTCGACACTGCTTTCGCTACCGCTTTTCTTCCGACACGTGTTGCGCTCTCTCGCCTCACTTTTCCAGTAAATACATGCTCCTTTTTCGCCGGTTCCGGCATTTCGCCTCGCGGCCCTACGGGGTCTTCCCGCGTCGGTGCATGCGTCGTCTCCGTTCTCATTCGCTCGTTCGTGCTCCCGAATCGCCGGTCATCATCGCAGCCTATCCGCGTATCCGGGGTCCTTCGCCTAGTCGTCGTGTGTTTCCGCTGTCATTCGTCGCTCCTCCGTGGTCGTCGCCTCACCGTCGTTCCTGTCCGCGCCTTCCTTACTCCCCATTGGCTCTCACCTCGTTGCCGCCAATGCCTTTTGCGTGTTCTATTTAAATGCCTTATTTCGCGCCTCGAGGTTATAACAGATTACAATTCTCTCAAGAGAAAAGCCAATCTATTTAATGATTCGCGTGCATTGAAATGTTCAACCAGCATTCACTTCACACGTACCTGCAAGTGTGCGAATGGCACGGAAGTATCTCCTAAAATCCCATGCAATGAGGCGAAAAACAAAAACTAATATATTAGTGCTCATCCCACATAGCAAGGATCCTATTATACCCAATGTATTGGAGATAATTGCATGTGGTTGCGATACCAGGAATTACAACACAAATTGCACTTGCCGAAGCGTTGGGTTGAAAACTACCGTGATGTGCAAATATGCAATAGGTTAAATTGCTCGAATATTATCGAACGAGAAATATGTCCTCAGCGACGATGAAGTCGATGAAGATCTTTTGCGATTCACTGATGAAATCGACAACGCTGCGGATATTCAATTTGTGGTTGCCGAACAAAATGTGTGCGGCAACCAGGATAATTATGTTCAGCCGGGTACTCACTAGCGAGCCGTAACCGTAACCGTTGCATGTACTGTTACCAAAAATCATAGTCTGTACGTGGTTCACAAATCTGCTGCCAGTGGTACGCGTGCCGCTAGCAGCGAGCCGATGATTACAAGGTACTCATTCTGTAACCGTAACGTTGCACGTAACCGTAACCATTACTGTTAGCAAAAACATAGTGTGTACGTGATTCGCGAGCTTGCAACGAGCTCTACACGAACGGCTCACAGCGAGCCGACGATTGTCGGTTTTTGACGCGAATCAAAGGGCGCTCGCAGTGCGCTAGTGGACGGACGTCAAGAGTGAAGGATGTTGCACGTCCCTGCGAATCATCAAATATTTTCAAGTGTTTTTTAGTTTATTTGTCATGAGTGAATGGTCAGAGGATAAATGTTTTCTGCTGATAGATGCCTACAAGGAAAACAGTGTACTATGGAACCTTAAAGAGAAAGATTATTACAAAAAACATTGGAAAGAAGACGCCTGGGCTAAAATCGGAGGTATAATGAACGAAAACGGGGAAGCATGCAAACAAAAAATGATTAATTTATTGGCTTCGTACGAGGAGCGTATGAAAATTAAGAATCAGTGGGAACAGGGAAAGGTAATTACTTCCACACCAATTAAAATATTTATTTATTTTGTTATTAACTTTACAAGTATTATTTAATCTGTGCATTTACATATATCCTTTTTTTCATTTCTTAAATTACAGGAAAAGACGAGATTTACGAAAGTAAATGGTACGCATTTAAGGTGCTAAGATTCTTGGACGATCGTTTCACACCTCGAAAAGAACTTGAGTCTGGAGGCGCGAATGAACAGGTAGGTAGATTTTTATTGTCTCTTTTTTATGCATGCATGTCTGGCCATGGTATTTTACTTTCATTCAAAAAATAATGTGCAAGTTCTTCACAATGTTCTTTACAATTTGCTGCCGAACGGCGAGGAATGGCGTACAGCGAACGAAACGATGTTCCTTCCGCGTCGTTTCTCCAAGTCCCTGATATTACTTCACCAGTCTTTGTGTTTTCACTATCCAAAGAGCCTTGGGGTGTGTATACCGAACATGAGGAAGAACGCCTTAGAAAGTTATGCAGAAGCACTAGCGTCATTACAATCGTTTCAACTTTTTCTGGCTGCAGTAGCATTGGTTTGCGTAGTACTCTAAAAATACTAGCAACAATCCTAAAAGCATTTTCGACCACTCTTCGGCCTCTTGATAGCCAATAGTTGAAAACTCTTTCTTTCGATCCGTTCGAATGGGTACCCGCGTACGGTTTCATTAGATTTTCTCCCAAAGAAAATGCTGCGTTACCAAGGAAGTAGAAGGGAACTAGCCTATTCCGATTTTGTAGGGGTACGGGTTCGGGTAAATTTAAAGATTCGTCATCCATCAATCTTTTTAAACTACATCCTTGTAATACACCTCCATCCGAAATTCTTCCTCGAGTCCCAATATGCACGTACATAAAGATATATTGTGCGTCTACTAATGCCAACAATGCGACGCTGAACTGAGATTTATAATTGTAATATTCTGCTCCCGAATTCAATGGACACTGGATAAGAATATGTTTGCCATCGGCAGCGCCAATTGCATGTGGAAAATGCCATAGTTTCTGAAACTCTTTGCTGCAGAGGCAGTGATACCCAGCGGAAAATTCAGACGGCTCCGCTTTCGCCACGGAGCTCGCAACATTTGGTTAAGAGCCACTGCTAACTACCGCTAGATGGGATGGCGCGCGTATGCTTATAGTGTACTCTGCACTATAGATAATATCAGAAGGCTTGAATACTGCATAAGAACAATATATTTTATTTTTAGTATCACAGAGATAGCCAGGTCACACAGAAGTTATACGGTAAGAAAAAAGGTGCTTCACGGACAAGCGTCTCTTTTCATCTCTCTCTTTCAGAGCCGCCAATCCCGTAAACTGAAAGGAACTAAAACTGTTAAGAGATCAGTATTCGGTGCGTGGTACGAGGTTTTGCTTCCTCGGCCGACGGCGCGATGGTGTCGTTAGGCCGCTGTCTGCAATACCGACCGGCCGTGCAAGTGGCACTTTAGACGCCACATGCTACGAATCCCCGCTACGACAAAGCAAGCCAAGCGCCAACGCCTCGTAACGATATGCCCCCCCGCGCCCCCGTGAAGCTAAAACAACAGAATCGCGCGAACAGATCTTACTGATTCGGCCATATGTATGTATATATATATTGTGACGTTGCACAAGTTTACCCTCCCCCGCTGCACCAGCTCGTCCCAAAGGCAGCCGTTCCACCAACCTAAAACATACAGTATCAGTAAGTATGTCCTTTCCTTATACTATTTTTGTCAAGAGTGCAAGCACTTACGCGTCGCCCCGAAGAAAATCACCACCGAGAAGAGCCACAGCATCCCCAGGATCACTATCATCGTCACCCGGACATCATCCACAATAACCTAAAATAAAATACCAAAGGGAAGAAAAAGGAAAGTAGAAATCCATAATTAAAAGAAAACTCACCATCCACCAGAGAAAAATCCATCGAGGAAAACCGAAAGGAAAATCACCCACCGCACACACAGCAACGACCTATATAAAATTATCACCACTCGAAAAATATAAACCCCCACTCTCCAAACAAAACACCGGCACGTGTCATCGCCACATCCCATCAGCTGTCCCCGAGCCATCAATCGGCGACGGTGACGCAACGACCAAGGAGATGGCAGCAGCGTCCGGCGACATCAATAGCCTTCCCACCCGTCCTACTTACCCGACACCTTACCCTACAATATCGATACATTCCCGTTACGCCTAGTTCCCGATAGAGCCTGCCCCCAACATTGTCCCCAGCAATATCGACCCGAGTGTCGCTTCATCGATTGACCCGTGACCCGCGCGGCCAATCATGAATCAAGGATCTCCCGTGTCTCGTCAAATCAGAGGCACGGGAGAAATTTACGAACACCCGGAAAACTCGCAAGTTCCGGCACACCATGTGCCGGACACTTTGCGACGAGCGTTGATAGCGAGACGACGTAGTGAAGAGTTAGACAGGCGATAGAAATTATAAAACAGGAATTAGAGAAAGATTTTGGAGTTAGCGAGTGAGTGTGAGAGTGAGAGGAAAGCGAGACGAGAAAGAGCATTAGAGAGGAGAGCGAAGGACAGAATTGGAAATACGACGACCTGGCGAAACACCCAACGGACGAGAGAGCGAGAGAAAGAGAGCACGCTAGAGGAGGAAAATCGTAAGTGTTTGCACAAATTGGAATGTAGGCACAACTCTTTTCATTTCTATTCCGGTCCCCTTTGCGAGAAAATTGTATTCGAGTTCCCTCCCCCATTCTTGTTCCCGGTTTAGAGTCTCCCTAACCATTAATTATCTCCGTGACATTTCACGGAGAAATAGTTATAATTTTAATCAACCCGTGGAACGGCTGTGTAGTTTTAAGCACCGCGTTAGATTCGAGATTTTCAGACGGCCTTCGACCGTCTTCGTTACCTATTGTTCGCGACACACCGTATTTACCTTTTTTTTTTGTATAGCGTCCCAACCTATCTCGTCCAAGTTGCGAACTTGGCGAAAAATATTATTTCACGTCTTTGGCCAGTGGTAATTATTAAGAGGCCGTAGAGTCATAGGACCCCCACCCTGAGCTAACCCCCGATATTCATCCTCCCCTAGTCTTCCCAAAATAATTGTTTGCACCCCCTCCATTGTGATAAAATTTATTTTGTTTTTTTTTTAAGTAAAAATAACTGGCGCCCACTTATATAAATCTTTTGGGAATATAAATGTCAGTGTACATTGCCCCTGAGATCGTCCGCCGAAATTGAGTATTCAATTTTTTGTTTTGTGATAGGTAATAGTATTAACTAGTAAGAAATTTTGACGACTACGACTTAATAAAATATTGTTATTATAATTTTTTTTTATTCGTGTCGCCCTTAGTAATTTGATTTTGTTTAGTCCCCCACCTTTCCCCCAGTTATTCCTTCCCCAACGGCGTGACAAATTTGGCGCCCAACGTGGGGCTCGAGAAAGTTACCCCCCCCCCCCCCCATAATTAGCGCAAACGGAGAGCAGAGGCAGCAACAATAAATAAATAACTAATTTTGTTTTGAGACTATATTTTCAACGCATTCGCGCGAAATTGGGTACACTGTTTTTTTAAATGTCGGTACAATTTTCTAGCCGTTGTCGTTATCTTCTTGTAAAAAATGTTGAATCATGAATTCTCATTCATTTCTGCGTAAAATTAAATGAAATAAAGCTCAAAATGTCTGTTTTTTAATCGTGGAGTGGCACTTGGCCTAGACATTACGATTCAATCTATGCACACATACAACATTTTGTCATTTCTCCAGTGATAACTGAAACTGTACATTTGTTTGCAAAGTTTTGGAAAAAATATATCAAGAGCCACTTTTTGCCATAATTCTCTGTGTATCTGCCAATTTTTAACCTGCCCGGTTGTTTACTGCTTGCATGAGTGCTGATCAAAATTTCCAAGGGCACGTCGCCGGTATCACTGCCTCTTAAGCCATTCGTCACTATTTGTCGGCATCTACAACAATCGATAATTTTTTGTTTATTATTATTCATATTAATACCCACACTATTTTATTTGCAGGTCGAGGATAAGAACGACAACAACGCCAACAGTCCCACTGTTTCACTTGAGCC
Organism: Netelia virgata; assembly: GCA_951802705.1. Classification (NCBI taxonomy): domain Eukaryota; kingdom Metazoa; phylum Arthropoda; class Insecta; order Hymenoptera; family Ichneumonidae; genus Netelia; species Netelia virgata. The sequence goes on along the minus strand of OX637863.1, from coordinate 14,262,442 downwards.
ATTCAATAAAAAGTTAAAACCAGATCCTAAACTACAAATGCCAAAAGAGGCTTTTGGCATATTGAAAAATACGGCAAATAAATCACAACAGGATATGGAGCTAAGGTCTTTCTTCGATTGCATACAAGCAAAAATGAAAAGCTACACAAGGGACACAAAAAACGCAATACAACACGAAATATTTCAGATCATGCGTGCCGATCAAGGCTACTATAATTCTATACAAAATTATGGTTACTATTCTGCTACACAAAGCCAACAAGCTGCACGTTATTCATCATTTTCCACCGCTACGAATCGAACTCCATATTCGGATTTAAACATTGCAGGCCCTTTAACTTCTTCCTCTGCTCAAAACCAACAATCCCCCCTGTCTAACCCGCCGTACTCTCCGTATAGCAGCAGTAGCGATCATTCATCCGATATGAATTTCGACGAACTTGTATAATTAATTTCATTAAATAATTACCTTGATTTGTTCTTTCAATGCTCCTATTAACGCCTGACACACTTCCAGTACGATTGAGCTTCTGACTTGTTTGGAAATACGAAACAAGTATTGCAAACTTGTAAAAGAATCACCAGTAGCTAGGTTTCTGAGCGTCACAGCTAACCTGTCTTGAACCGACACAGCTTCTCGAAATGTAGTGTTTCTTCGTTCTATCTTGGGCCTGATTAAATTCATCAGAAATTCAAAGTCAGTTACAGCCATTCTCGTGAAATTTTTGTAATGACCCCTAATTTCTTGATTTTTAAAAATAAATAGTAGATTACTTCGTTCCCGATACATTCCACGATTCCACCATCTTCGTGGCCGCCTATGATCATCGAGTAAAGCATCTACGAGTATCAATGCTGCACAAGTGAGAGACACTTCGTCTGACATCGTCGAGTTACAAATCAAAACTGCGCATAGATCCGGTTTGTCCTTATGATCACAGTGATGTGGAGTTCCCGTACACGCTAGAAGCTCGTTACTGTGTGTGTTTGGTTACAGTTACAGCTCGCTAAAAGAGTACGCTCGGTGAAAACGTTCGGGCGTCATCGTCAGCCTAAACTGTAACACGCATACACACTAGAACCTCGTCACTGTATCCCGCAAGTTACAGTTACGGCTCGCTAGTGAGTACCAGCCTTTACCCGCGGAAAGAAAATGTGATTTTTATAGAATATCACATGATATATTACTATGATGCATATATTACAATAAAGAATATTGTAAAGTAAATAAAGTTCAGATATTAGACGCTCATCCTTCTCGGGTAAGATCATTTTTAGCTTTATCCCGTGAAAATTCATATTAAACAATAATTGTTGAATAAAATCGATCTCCCGACCTCGTGACTCGAGGAAATATTTCAGTCGATCTCTTTGTGAAAGTCGTGGAAGGATATGGAAAACGCGGGAAACAGAGAAGAAAAATTGCAAAGAAACGTAGCACAGGTCTGACTTCTCGAACATCCCCAAGCGAACTACCACAAGCCTCTCCTTTCCTGATCAGCCGGACGCCAAGGCCTCTTCATGCCCGCCTCTGATTGGTCGAGTCTGGGGCCTGGGGAAAGTCCGTAAAGGCGGACTTTTAAAGAACTATATTCTCAATAATAACTATTGGGTTAAATATTAAGAAACATGGATTTTCGAGGGCTTCTTTGAATTCGCGAGAAAATATACGTCAAAATAAACACAAATTGTCCGACGACGATTTTTAAGGGGGTTATCGAAGTAGTTAACTAATTTTAAGCCGTGCGAGGGATGCCGTGGCGGGAGAGGCGGGAGAGGTTACCCCTGCCACACTGCCCAGCTGCACCGGTAACGCTGTTCTCTATTTGGCGCGCGCGCGCGATCGACTTCCATCTCTACGTCCATTGCAACAAACACTCCAACCGATTTGTATCATATTGCATGTTACGCCTAAAGGTATTGAGAATGCTTATGAACTTGAAAACCGCGATAATGTTGATAACAACAATAATAAATTCAAGAAGCGTGACAATGACTGTATCTCCGCTCGTAATAGGTAAAGATATTGAGTTACTTCTTTTTTAATTCGACATCTTGGAAAGACCTACAACAACACGTAAAATTATTTAAAGTAGCCTCAAAATTCAATTACATATTTAAATTTGTTTAGATGCAACAATTGTAAGACGTCGAAAAAACATCCCTTTTTTCAAAATATCCCCTTTTCACGTTAAATCCTGAATGTACGCGCTAATAATCATTACGTAAATTTTTTTTTTCTGACGCCCTTCTGGATCATTTGCTATAAAGAGATGCCGAATTTACGTAAATCGGTTATTAAGAAGCATTATGAGGCATTACGTTTCTGAGCTACACGTCTCGCGCAATCCTAAGAAATAGTGTGAGAAAAAAAGTTGCATTTTTTTTGCTCCATGAATTTGGAATTGTGTCTTAAGCTAACCCAATCCATGGGCCAGATAGCGTATTTATTCAGCTTCAATTTGCTTTATTTAAAAACAAAAAAAGGAAAAAGTTTAAAAACAATTCCTTTCCCCGTTTTAATAATGACTACGCAATATTTAGGAGCAGTAAACGCGTTCCTTGAATTTTTATAACAATTTGATCATCTGGAACAGAAAAACGGTTCGATGGATTAAATTGAAACTTTACAGGGTATTGTGGGTACATTGAGATGTAAGAGTCATACTCAACATTAGTCGGTTTATCAATATTTGTAATTTAGCCGTTAACTTCCTTAAAAAAATATAAATAGTACTTTTTCATTTTTTTTTGCAATTCATGTCAAGGATGGAAAAACTTTTCTTTTTTTTTTTAACCATGCTAGATATTTGTACAGAATTTATTCAAGATTCTGAAACCACCCTTTAATTATCTGTGCCATCATTGGGTGCTGAGATGTCGATGATCAAAGACAAATGGGTCCTTTTTCATTAAAAGTCGGATATCTCACGGAAAAGTCGACGTAGAGAAAAAAAAGCAAATTGAAGCTGAATAAATAAGCTATCTGACCCATGCGTTGGGTTAGCTTAAAACAAAATTCCAAGTCCATGGAGCAACAAAAAATTGCAACATTTGTTTCTCACACTATTTCTTAGGATTGCATGAAACGTGTAGCTCAGAACAATTTTTCACCGAATGATCTTAAAACTAGGCACTTGAAGCCTCGAAATGCTTTATTTAGACTTCGATACGACCATTTTTCACTGACAATGAGATACAGTAATTCAAAACTCACTAGAAAATTTTAGAAATTTTGTTGTTCTTTTAATTTTTTTCCATTAGTGTATGACTCGACAAAATTTACAGATATATTTTGGGCATAGATCCTTCTAGATACTGTATGACTTTCAGAACACTACGTTCATTAATATATGACGTAAGTACATGCGAAGAAAAATTGTTTGTCCCGTCGGTGATTTGCCGTTGAACTAATCATCCTACGTGATTTTTGTTTACTACTAATTTTGTCGACGACATCATGCAGGCAGCAAAGCACCATTTTTTTGAAAGGCTTTTTCAGGATGCATTCCTGATAATCCAAGGAATCTACTAAAAATTGACGACATCCTGTCCTCCGTGAATAGAAATCGGTCGACTTTTTGTATATTCCGACTGGACTAGTAGTTCTCCGGGGGCTCAATCGGTATGAGACGATGCAAGGCTCGTCAATGACGACACACAAACTTTTAATATAATTAGAATAATCAATTAAGTGGATTCTTTCGCGGTGTTCACGGTGTTCATAAAATGGTTGATTCAAGGAGACGTGAAGGTCAACATGACGTCGCAACATTTCGTATTGCATCAATGATAACAAATTATTACTTTGGAGTTTAATATTGATTATTAACTATGCTAACTAGAATATCAAACGAGTATTTACTAACCGATTGTATTACTTTAATATGTTGATTTGGTTCTATTGTAATGCCGACAATTTTTTTTTATTTCTCTATTAAAACTGGTGTTACGGACCAAGCCAGCCGGCCAATGAACCCGCGAATTCGCCCGCGTCATCAAATTCCGCAGTGGTGTTTGAACTCACAAGACCAAACTCCAGAAACTGCGTCGACAAATTCCACAAAGGTGTCTAACCTGATGATGCACCGTCAACATTCCTCGAAATAGCGATTGTCGATTGAGAAATCAACTAAATATCAAAGAATCGATTTCTCAATCCATAACCCAACACTTCCCGGTTACCCCCACGAGACTCTACCTCGCCGAAACACTGAGGTATCGAGATCTTCAACCGACCGAGCATTCGGCAGTCTTAACTGATAGCTTCGTCCTAACAGACGTATCAATCGGCCTACCTGCAACTCGTTCCTTAGCGGCAAGTCTACTCGCGCACTTAGAGTCTCGCGAGTGTGATAGCGAGTGTCGGGGAAAATCTTTGAATAACCCAAAAGCACTGGTTAAGAACTCTGTACGATTAAGTAAACGTTAGCGGCGCTTAACGTGGCTCGATATAATCTCGTTACGCGATAATTACCTAAGCGGCATTACGCGACGGAATATATCGAGAATAACTGTCAAATCCCAAGATAACATTTATAAATATTCTTCACACGCCCCAGTCGTGTGTGTGTGAGACAGTCGGCCCCAGAACTCTATATCATCTTACAAGCCGACTCAGCACGACGCGAGGCGCTAGCCCCGCGACATATGTTGTGTGCGTAACACACACACAAAACCACCGTAAGTGTATCAGTGTATCATAAGTGTATCATGAGAACATAATAAAGATAAACTCCCTACCACCCGGCGAGTCGAGACCAAGATCAGCAAGGACGTTACTTCTTTCACATCCCGACCCTCCAGGCTCAACAGCATCATCAGCAAATCAGGGACGACTACAATCACAAAGTGAGGTGCATCACGCCGCTTAAAATAGGGCAGAGATCCATGCGCCGAGGCCTGACATACTCGAGCGCGATTATTACAATTAACAATAAAAAATAACAAATAAATAATTAAGCCCACAAACGCGGTATTAACACTGGCTTATTATAAATATTAAAAGATCGAAATTGATTTTTATCCCTCAACCACCATATAAAACTGCATTATTTGTAATCATGATCGGTAATGGACTCTGAAAATAACTTTATCCCAAAAGATAATGGTTTGATTGAAATACATTGTAGAATTTACGCAGTTAACTGCGTTTGAGTCATGTTTACGGCATATTTTTTCGTTGCACCCAAAAACAGGCTCCACGTGTCGAAGTAGATGAAAGCATTGGCCAAAGAATTCCAAGTTCAGTACATCTGGGGTTTTCAGAGTATTTTAATTATCAATATAGTGAATTAGCAAGGTTGAACTAATGATAAAGCGTAATGGAAAACGATTTCTATTATCATACTTTTTATTTCTTATAAATTATTGTTTTCCCACATATTTATATTAACATTTTGTTGCACGTCGGTGTATTCTCGCTCTCTCTCTCTCACACACACACACACACGCACACGCATTCTACTATAAAATATCACTCCGCGATAAGCTTCATCTATTTCATTGTTTCTAGACTCACAGAGAATATTGACTAGAAAGTAATATGTTTTTCGTTTTCTTTTTTTTATTTCCTAATTTATACATAACTTACAATACTTCATTTCTTGAATTCTTGATTTCTCAGCATTGATACGCATTATTTTCAGCAATCGCGCCATATTACATGTATACTAGTTAACATAAATTCATCTCGTATTTATTCACACCGTTCGCATGTTCCTTTGTAACTAATCCCAGTAAATGTTTTCTCGTTTTCACATCCGCACGAAATCATATAGGCTTATCTCTTTCTGCATTACCTACAATCATTTGTCTGTGGTCTGCTAGCATAAAATCGATAGAAAATATCTTGGCAATTTGTCGTTGACTAACGGAGATCGTCGACTAATTGTATATTAATACAAGCGAAAATAGCGATTTTCGCTTATATATAGAGCGAAATTATTATAATTATTCGCTATATTAATTCGCGAATTAATATAGCGAAAATAATTGTTTCTTCTGGTATACATGTATGTCACTCTATCATTTCTTTTTATATATCTACATAGATACACACTCAAACATACACACGCACGCGCGCATAACTTGTTAACATTCAATTACTATAGAAACGCAAACGTGCTACAGAATTATCTTCTCTTTCCGTAGTTCACGAAGTAAGTGAGTGGGGGGGGGGGGGGGGGGGTTGTACTCAACGCTCTTGACACTGCCTCATTTATTACCAGTCCATAGTATTACTCGACGCTTATTCCAAAATTCGTTAGACTAGTATTTGTATGTTCGATCTCTATAATTTATCGTGCATGTGACACGTAACGATTATAGAGCTATATATCAAAGATGGTTCAATAACTCGATATTAGATAATAGTTGCCTGTGCAATCATTTCGAGTACGTAAAAAATAAATCCCATCGGGACTTGACACGCGATATTATAAACATTAGACTTGCCATCGATTGGGCGCCGTAGAAGAAAGATCAATCTATCGTTGCATCTGAGAAATTTAAATTCAACTACGAGAAAATGATCCGTCACGTTGGACTTAGGCCAATTTAGTTTGTGAATCCAATTACGATGAGTGAGTCAAGCTAGATGGCCGCACATGCCTGTTATAGCACGGCCATCTCGTGTGACAATAAGTGTATGAGTGAGAAATTTAAGTAGTTGCGATTGCGTGGTCCCATTTCAAGCCGCGTCTGTCTCGCTTCCTTGAGAGTAGTGCTAGTAGCAAGTATTTGTAGTAAACATTAGTTCGCTCATCGCGAATATGAAACGTTGTTAAACGCTACTCTCCCCCCGGCCAACGAGCATTATTGGATAAACGTATTTTTTACGTTTTACATTAAAGAACGGCGAACTTGAATGCTGCCCATGCGTCGGGGTGGGTGAGAGTCCGCGAAGAAGAGGAAGCGAAGCATCTACTGTACCGACCGATGGATCGAGCCTCTTTTTCCACTCAGCGCCGAGATCCGTCGCTGGTGCCATCAGTCCTTTGCACTCCGGTGAATTTCTGACGCTTAGAAATACGTCGTTGCTGCTATCACGTTGGCCAGAAGAGTTCTGCAATTTCGGTTACGAATCAATGTCCGTGAGATCCTAACAATCAAAGCTGAACTAAATGAAATGTAGAGGAACATAGAAACCGAGCGGGCCGAATTGTCCATCCCAGTGCTCGACAACTAACTCTTTATCTTATAACATTGTGTGAGCCTCATAATAAAGAGAAAGTGTCCAAAACTGGTAGCGCACATCTGATGCGTGGTATGTTTAGCCGGCAAAACATAAAAATCACGAGTTAGACTTGCGCCATAGTCACTGACTACAGCCCGCGCCCACCCGCTTTAAATCATAGAACAAGAAGTTAGGGGTAATCGATTTTTTTACTACCGATTTTTTGTCGCGTTTTCAAATAATATAATAATTTCTTATCCTCTGACTACCCCTAATCTCTTAAAGACTACAGTTCGGGTAATGTGGTCTTAACATGTCTATGGGTTGATGTAATGGTTGTTTCGAATCTCAAAACATTATTGGTAAGTGTGTTTTTTTTATAAATATTGTTTGTGTTTTGCCGTTATTTAATGCAGAATTGTAACTATCTTTTATTATTTTAAAGATCAACCATTGAACTGATTATTGACTAAAATTTGTTTTCTTAAATTGGTTTTCTTCTCGACAGCATTATTTCGGTAAGCGTATTTATTTTGTGTAAATTAACTAATGAGAGTCTCAATTTAACATTTTATATGCAATCTCGTATATTATTATGCCCTATAACAACGAAAACAAACCTAAATTCAAAAATAGTTTGCAGTTGCCATGGAGAAAGGTTCTGTTATGTCCCCACGAAAAGAAGAACGAATTGCAACATTGATACTTCATTGTGATAATGACGAGCGATTGCACAATTGGAGGGAGTTTCTCATCCAAAATATTCAATAAAAACTGGAGGCGACCGCCCCGTTAGAATCAAACAAACCAGGACAATGTGATAGAACAAACTCACAACGCCAATAAATGAAAGCGGGATTCGTCGAATACTACTATAAAACGGCCAGAAACCTCATAGAGTGATAAATTATGATGCTTACAGATAATGCAGAGATGCTAGAGACTCTGAAGTACCTCTAGTAGAGCGGACTCTGAGAAGAAGGTTTGCAGAAACGTCTGAAAAGTGGCTGACCCGAGAAAAAACAAAGAATTTACGTCTACAATGGCGAACAAAAGATTCGAATATGATGAGCATTACGTTTTTGGCAATTTCGCATCGTTTTATCACCATTGCAGGTATGAGTTTTTTTCACGCGTTGGTAACATTTAATACCCATTCCTACCAAACTCGTTCTCACAGTCCGCTCTGATAGAGCTAATCGAGCGTCTCTAATTATCATATTTACCACTGTCTGTGGTTTCTGACACTTCTCTAAGTTCTCTATAAGTTCTCTAAGGCTATAAGACGATTCTTCGTTTCAGTTCTTGGCGTGTTAAGTTTTTTCTGCCACATTTTCCTGGTTTGTTTGACGTTAGCGGGACATTGGCCTGCAGTTTTTATTTCATATTTTGGACTGTTGACTGAGAAACTCTTTTCAATGGTGCAATTTCTCGTTGGATTTTCTCACAATGACGTATCCCTGTGGCGATTCGTTCTTATTTCGTGGTGTGAGATCAGAACCTTTCCTGATGTCAACTACAAGCAATTTTTTAAAATTAAGTTTATTATCGTCATTATACGACATAAAAATAGACAAAAGCGTCTAGAAAATGTTATATTTGAACTCACATTAGTTAGTTTTCACAAAATAAATATGCGTACGTAAATAATTTTGACACAAAGAAAAAAAAGGGAAGATAAATTTAAACCAGTAACTGACAAGATGACCGTATGGTTTCCGAAATTGATTTCGGGATGAGACTTGGCAGGTTAGTAGTATACCTTAAGGGTATTCACCTCGTACAGTAATAGACCGCACTAGCCATAAGTTTCTGAGAAAAAGGGCCTTAAAGTTTTTACGCGCAATTCATATACTCGTCGATTTTTACAGATTCCAAGAACAGCGCAGTAGCCGAGTCAGTAGCGAACTCGCTTACCACGCGGACGACCGGGGTTCGATGCTAACTCTGGCAACTTTTTTTTATTTTTTATTTAATGCCCCCCTAGTTAAAAAAACAAAAGATGAATATGCGCAAAAATATAAAAATTTCGTAATAACGTCTTCGATATCTGGACAGCTAACGACAGGTCTGTATACTGACTTTCTCAACCGTTGTTTAAAGTCTTATGTGGGAAAAGAACAGTTTATATTAATTATTGACTCTTGAGGCGGACAAACAAAGCCTTGAATTAGATGACGAAATCTTTCAAAATGATGAGAAATCACCAACTTGTACTATTAAAGTGATTCCTCCAAAATGTACTCTTGTTCAACCTGGACGTTTATGTTTTTAGATTTTATAGATTCTTATAGATTTATAGGTTAAACATCTACTAAAGCGTATACAAAATTGCGCTTACCTATCTGATTGCAAATAATAGAGAAATAAATTCCCGTGAAGACTGTATAAAAATACAATCAATAATGCATCATCAACTGTCATCGCCAATTTTTAATGAAATGATCCCGTATGCCTGGTATGCTTCCAAGCTTTCTGATGAAAGAGAAATTTTCATGAATGTAAATGAAGTATGTGTTCCAACAAATCTTTTACATAAAGGTTGTTCGTGTAAACAATCTTCCTTTGTAAATTGTGCAAGATGTCAAAATATGTTTTGTTTTCAATGTTTTTATGATAATTATCATTGTCGTGTTTGTATGTAATAGAAAAAATTGATAAATAAAGATGATATTGTAAAATTTGTTATATAAATAAAACTCTGTCCAAAATTTTGTTATAGTGGTAATTACAGTTTTAATTTACCTCCATTAAAAATGCATTTGAGATTATTCAACTTCTTGAAAATAAAATATTATCGTTAATTCACATTTTAATTAGCTGTAACAATCATTTTATAAATAAAAAAAATGATTTATGATTCAATTGATAATATTTTTAGGTCATTAACTTTATTTAAAAGTTGTTATAATAATTAAAAGAATTAAATAAAAGATAAAATACAAATTTCTTGAGGTAGCATCGATCCCCGGTCGTCCGCGTAGCAAGCGAGTTCGCTACTGACTCGACTACTGCGCTGTTCTTGGAACGTGTAGAAATCGACGAGTATATGAGCTGCGCGTAAAAACTTTAAGGCCCTTTTTCTTGGAAACTTATGGGTAGTGCGCTCTATTACTTTACGAGGTGAATACCATTAGGGTATACTAGTAACCTCCCAAGTCTCATCTCGAAGTCAATTTCCGAAACCGTAAGGTCTCCTTGTGAGATAGAGTACACCGAAATTACCGCCGAGGTGACGAAAGTCATTTTAATAAGAGAATATGGTGTTACCACCCTAATAAGAGGGTTGCCAAACGAATAATCTCACTAATAATAGGTAATAGTTACAATCCGGCAATTTTCAATCTTTCGAGGACTCTCAACGGATTACTGTTCGTTTCAAACGGTTGTCGAATTTTCCATCCTTCATATGGCCCAAGACGTATAGAAAGTTCTGAGGTCGTCCATGTCGAAAATCTATTTGTTTCAAGATTTGTATCAATTCAGAGTCTTCTTTGTCATAGAAAAGTTCTTGTGCAAATCATGACTATTGGGCGAGGCGTAGTTCCTGACCAAGCAGCTACCATTAGGGCATGAGTACCAAGATCCCGGTATCCCGCAATACCGGGGGAACAAACCCCTATTTTTATCTACTCCAATAACTTTTGCATATTGTTTTTGTTTCTACGCGTGACTTATTTTTTAATTAGAGACTAATGGACCCAATTTTCAAGCCCAATAAGGGTTACTTTGGCCAATTATCGGTTTATGCCTTGATGTATGGGTACTTATTAACGTTTAAAATTACTGACATGTCTTAATTTTGTTGTTGTTTTTTTTATAATTTTACTAATTATATGTACTGTTTGGGAATTTGATAACTTAAAGGAAGGTTCCTTTGATGCCCCCCTCCGATTATATTGAAACTTTTTTATGTGGAAGAGTATGAAAAACTAAGAGATACGTATTTTTTTTTATCTGCGGAAAACCGGGTTTAAGGGGTGAATCGCCCCCAAACAAATGGGGATGTTTTTCGTTTTTCAGCAATACCGTTTAAACGGTACAAGATATAAAAACAATCAAACTGCGACAACCTTTATTTTTTCACGTACTATACATGGGAGATGAGAACTATGCAGATAATAACAAATTTCACATTGTTTATTGCAAAAATGCAATTTTTTATCCGTATCTCCGAGAATTTTTAACCGATTGGGATGCACATTTGCATACAGGTAGAGGATGGAAAAATAGAGTTGACGGGTTTGTTGTTTTTCCGATATCCCATAATTAAGAGGCTAAAACTGCCCTTCGATTTTTTAGGCAAGAGCATCGTATAGTCAGCTAGCATTATGGAATTCCGGGATAAATTCACGTCAATATAAATTCGTGTGCATATGTGTAAATTCCCCCACGCACGAACGTAAAATTAAGGGGTGATCCACCCCTGTGTTTATCTTTTCCCACCCTCTATGAGGTGGACCTAATAGAAGGAAATCTGTTCTATGGTGATGGAGACACAAAAATCTAGTTGATGAGTTTTTGCATGTTTTCCAAATATCATCCTTAAGAGGGTAAACTACCCTCTATCTGAACTTTTTTACCGCAGTCGTCTTTTCCTGTTTAACATGTCTTTGCTGATTCACAATATTTCTAAAAACTCCGAGACCTTCACAGAGTAATCCATCCCCTCTCTATGTCCCTTGTCATTCGCGATTTAAAAATTCGCCACTCTATTTTGATGAATATGGTTTTGGATACCTGTGGATATTTGCATTAATCCCAACACGGGCGGGGGAAGGGGGGTGCAGATATATGCCCCTTACTCCTGACTATTCTAATGTTTATGAGAAACTTGTTTTCTATATGTGGACGAATAGGTATTTTTTCAATTTACTTTTTTTAAGGCGATACTTTTTTTAATTTTAAGAAAAAAATACAGGCGCAGAGATGCGATCAGGGTGTTTATATTCGATATTGTATTGCCTAATTTTCAATACAGGCGCGGAAGGGAGATACAAAAAGATACCCTCTATTTACCACTGTTCCAATGTCTAGCGCTAGACAAGCTCCACGCTGTTTTTCTGGCTGATGTAGAATTATATATTCAATACAAGTTTCCATGCAAGTTAGTGGTTAAACAAGTAGAATTAACACTGGCAAAGCTTACAATCGTATTTTATTACGTATTGTTATTGAAAGCTGAAGATATACTTTTATGATCATTTACACTACTCATGGCTTATATGTCGTACAATAATGGTAGTCTTCGAAAAAATGCTTCAAACATAGAGACTTTTTACACCACGCGCAATTTCACAACTGCTATATGATCACAGCCAGGTATTTCACAGTGTTTCTTTGATTCACCGAAACCAAAATCGACTGGATTTTCAAAATGTTGTGCAAATTGCACATGTTTTTTGTGTGTAAATACGTGTGACGTAGAATCATACTTTGAGAGGAGATTACGAATATTGAATTTCTTTCGCGGGTCTCACAATCAGAATGACACAAATATCTAAGATAAACACCGTGATCGCATCTCTGCGTTCTGCATCTTTTTCTTGAAATGAAAAAAAAGTATCGCCTTCAAAAAAGTTAATTGAAACCTATTCGTGCACGTATAGAAAACAAGTTTCTCATAAACATTAGAATAGTGAGGAGTAAGGGGCAGATCTCTGCATCTCGCTTTCACCGCCCGTGTTGAGATTAATGCAAATATCCACAGGTATCCAAAACCATATTAATCAAAATAGAGTGGCGAATCTTTGAATCGGCAATGAAAACGAAAATAGAGAGGGGGTGGATTACCCTGAGAGGGTCTCATATCGATTTCGCAACATGAGGAAACGTCGATTCGGAGTTGTTAGAAATATTTTGAATCAGCAAAGATATGTTAAACAGGAAAAGATGACGGCGGTAAGGAAATTCAGGTAGAGGGTAGTTTCTCCCCTTAAGGTTACTATTTGGAAAAAAATGCAAAAACATGTCAACTAAATTTTTGTGTTTCCATCAAAATAGAATAGGTTTCCTTCAATTAGGTCCATCTCGGTCTCAAAGAGGGTGGGGAAAAGATAAACACAGGGGTGGTTAATTTTTTGTTTGTACGTGGGGGAATTTACAAATATGCACACGAATTTATATTGACGTGAATTTGGCCCAGAATTCCATAATGCTAGCTGCCTATACGATGGGCTTGCCTAAAAAATCGAAGGGTAGTTTTAACCCCTTAATTATGAGATATCGGAAAAACAAAATAACCTGTCAACTCTATTTTTTCATCCTCTACCTGCATGCAAATTTGCATCCCAATCGGTTAAAAACTCTCGGAGATACGGATGAAAAAATTGCATTTTTGCAATAAACAATGTGAAATTTGTTGTTATCTGCATCGTTCTCATCTCCAATGTATAGTACGCGAAAAATAAAGGTTGTTGCAATTTGATTTTTTTATATCACGTACCGTTAAAAAGCTGTCGATGAAAAACGAAAAACATCCCCATTTTTTAGGGCGCGTTTCACCCCTTAAAACCGTTTTTCGCAGATAAAAAAAATATGTGTCTCGTAGTTTTCTATACTCTTCCACATAGAAAAGTTTCAACAAAATCGGAGGGGGCACCAAAGGGACCTTCCTTGTTAGACTAACTGATCTCAAATACTGTAGGTATTCGGATATAACGACGAAACATGAAAGTTGTTTGCGTTTTTAACTAGGTAATTATTATTCTTGTATTCTTTAGCAATGCTAAAAAGGACTGATTAAAGCTTCACAGTTTTAAGACAGGCTTAGAGGAAAATTAATTGTTTAAAATTAGAGTTGATGCGATTAAAACTGTTATAATTATTTTTGTTGTGTTTTATTTGGATGACCCCGATCGTTTTGTTTTATCCTTCTCTGTGTATTTATACCCTTCCTCCTATTATTTGTTTGATAAGCACTTTACTAAACCACCACCCAGTCACCCACGCCTTAAAAACCCGGCACTATCTCAATACCGCTATTGAGTTTCGGTATTGTCGTCTAATACCGGGATCCCGATACTAGTATCGGTTTTTGAAAGCGTGAGTGGCTGGGTGGTGGTTTAATAAATTCTTTATCAAATAAAGAGCAAATAAATAAATTCCTTATCAAACAAAAAAACAATTATATAATAAATAACATACACAAACAACAACAAAATTAAGTTATGTCAGTCCTGTTAACGGTAGTAAGTACCCCTGAATAATCCTTATTGGGCCTGTAAATTGGGTCCATTTGTGTGTAATTGAAATAAAAACATTGGTAATATTTCAAAGTCACTGATGATGACGCTTTTCTTGAAAATGGGACCGCAGTATACTTAAATCACTTATTGTTAGTGTTTTGTCAGAGAAAGAACTTCTTACGCGGTTGCAGAAGTAACCTGCCGTGGAAAATACTCTCTCTGACTCTACGCTTGTGGGCATTATTGTCAGGAAATATTCCTATACCTGTGTCAGGCAGGGCCCTCGTACGCCCTTCTTGTAATATATATACATTTCTACTTTGATGAAGCCATCCAGATTAAGATTTGTTCTGAAAGATTGTCTGCTTTTGTCGCATTTTTCTCTAATCTCTTCGTCTAATTCCCCCCGGATAGTAATTGTAAAACCCTGTCATGATTTAGATTCAGTTGGTGAGGCGGTCAAATGCTTTTCCAACTCTGACCGTTCGTTGGAGGTCGAGTTCGGCTGATCTTTGAGTCGCCTAATTATCAGTATTGTTCAAAGCGCGACTGACTACAACTGTTAGGTACGGCCGGAATGAGACGCGCGCAGTAGCTGCAAACAAGCATACAAGCGAGATTGGCGGCGCGCTGACAACATAGGACATCGCCAATATCACGTCAATAGACGCGTAGAGATAAAAAAAATATGTACAAGTTATGGGAGTAGATAAAAATGGAGTTTTGTTCAATGACGGTATTCCAGTATTAGATTCGCCAATACCGGGATTGTATTACCGCTAACATTCATCAGGGGTCCCACTATTACAGTATCCCGGGATCCCGATTTGCATGCCCTAGGTACTAGTACCGAGAACCCGGTATTAGACGCCAATACCGAGACTCAATACCGGTATTAAGATCCATCCGGTATTGCATTCCCCAGTTACCATGTGCCAGTAATTGTTACTGATTGTGAGAGTTCAGTCACAGAGAATATTAGACACTTTGTAGCAGTAATTATAACTAACAATAAGAACCAGATAATCTATGTTTTTGAATCACTTTATGACTGCTGAAAGCCTTTACACCGTAAGCACTGAGAATTGCACAAAGTTATTAATACCTATGGACTTTTAGAGATATTAAGTAGATCACTGCTTAAATCCAGCCCATATTGGGGGTAGGAGTCTACTGACAACTAAAGGAAATCTCCAGTTGTAATGGAAAATGTATCGAAATAATCAGTAGCAAACTGAGAGTTTACGAGACCCTCATCAAACGGTTCTAAGTAGTCATCACCCGAGGTTTCTCCATTTTTCGCAAATTCAAAGGTGGTGAACTTTAAGTATTTGCGCGTAATTGAATAGCATACAGAAAGTTACTGGCAATATTTTCTAGTAACTGTCACAATAAACGAACTCCTTTACACCTAGGGATCCTATTTTGAAATTTAACCACAAGGAAACATTGACATTGCAGTTTTGTATATGCGGAATCTCTTAAATTATTTTGAGAATTAAGTTACTCCGACATCGATTGTGCGACTATTATTGTGTCTTACATCCACCGGGGAGGGTGAATCGAGAACGTGATAATTATGTGGAAAATAAGCAATGTAATTGAATCGATTTCAGCCATTTGTGTTGGGAGCAATGAAAACAAGATTACCTTTGCTTCGTAAAAGTCAACGCTAGATCCAGTAGTATCGTTATCCCCAAAACGAAAGTCTATTTGCACACGATGCGAGTCCTCCACAATTCGTGCTGAATGACCCGCGGATGGCGTAGATTTTTCCGAGTCATCGTATTGACAACACGCCGCCGTGCATACGGTCTGCTCTCTGCAGAACCCATTAACATTTTTAATATCCTGTTATCGTTGAATGGCATGACTACGTAAAATGGTTAGTAAGTAATGTAACGAACATATAACACTGCGTCTTTAGAGAAAATTAAAGATTAACGTAATTAGAAAACGTCCAGAAAACACAGTCCCAATATAATGAAATTGTTTTTGTTATTTTTGATTAGCTATAAGGGATTTGTGTTGAAGATTTGAGACTGCTGCCCTGTGGTTTGGATTCTTGCCAAGAACTTCCACGATATTTTCAAAAGTCTTATTTGCATTTATTGTAGAAAATGTAGAATTTTCTATATTTAAAAGAAATTATTCATTAATAACAATCAAATAGAACTAACAAATATGAAAAATAGTTCAATGCACCGTCAATAAATGTCTAAATATCCGCTGTTCCGATATTGATAATAGTCCAGTAGGAAATGTTTGTTTTTCATAAAGCCAAATTTAGAATATTTGCTTATGTATAGTAATTGTGTAACTAAACATGTGTTTAGTTACACAAAACAAAAAACTGAAAGTGATGCTCCTATCAGTTCATTTAAACTCATTGTTATGAGTCTACGTAATTGGTTATCTTCCGGCACGATTCATATACTTGCTTTAAGGGGTCACGTACAGTTAGAATTTTCAAAAAATCGATTTTTTTTTACATTTTCTAAAAGTAGCACATTTGAAAAGTATTCTGTGAAAATTTTAGACGAATCCGACTGTTGGGTATAGAGATATGTAACTTTGAACGGAAATTTTTCTTCTGCATGTAAATCGTACTGAAAACTTTGAATGCGTTTTTCTCGAAACTATGTTTTCGAACACGGTGATCACTGTACCTCGGAAACGGCTTTACCGATCGACTTGAAATTTTGCTCACTTTTTCTAGACATAATTGTCCTCCGGATGAACGAAGGATTTTTCTATGCGATTATTTTTTTTTTTTATAGCTGAAAATGTGAGCAAAATTTGGGTCGAAAACACAACTTTGACTTCCAACATCCACCATTTTGTGAAAAATCATAAAATTTTCAAATCCTTCGATCAACCGGAGCATTATGTCATTAACTAATGATCCCTACTTTTATTTTGATTTCGGACGATCTGGTGACGAGCTGCACTGATCACCGCGGAGGACCTTTTTTTTGGGACCCCTACGTTACGTGTGGTTATGGAAAAATTTCTGCATATTTTGCAATGAAAAAAGTGTATTATTTACTTAAAATATATGTCTTTTGTATGGAAAAAGATTTACGATTAATTATTTAAATGTGTCCCCAAAAAAAATTCGCAAAAACCCCTTTTTTTCGAAGTCCTAACTGTACGTGACCCGTTAACGAAGTATATCCTATTTATTAGTTTATTAAATCCGGGATAAAACCATAAACCCATGAATTTTCATTATTCCGTACAAGGGTTTTATAATGGCAAGGGATCTTTCAATCGTGTATTATAATCCTAGAAAGAGTCGCTTCCTGCTTGGCCTAAATCTTATGAGATTCATGAAAATACTTCAAAACTGAGAGGAAAAAGATAAGTCGCTGATAAATTCACCACGTCGGTTTTATTGAGCTTGCTCTATTTCAACGGACGTTTCTAATAGCCTCTTCGTATTTAAACTTATCACTTACTTTAATGATATCACAGAATCGCGTCTTCTTGGAACCGGCGGCGGAGAACCAAAAACCTGAAGACTTCTCGCACTCTCATAACTCGTCTCGCTATTACCGCTGCTACTACTGCTACAGGCGGTCTCCTCGCGGAGACAGTAATTCTTAGCCGAAAGCATCGCGAAGTGAAGGTTGCTCTTGAGGTCGTCCGCAGCCGTCGACAAGTTTCCCGGAATCTTTGGTGTTCTTCTCATTGGTCTTGGTGGTGGTACAGGAGACGGTGGATTGCTCGATGTCTCTGACATTGTTTCAGGAGTGGCTAAAGGGGCTATCCTCGGTCTGCAGTCCCAATCCAACGGATGATTCGACCTGGTGAGAGAGAATTAAATCAGCAAAAATAGAAATAAGAATTAAAATAGTTTTGATATGAAACTTTTGTTTAAGCCATAAGATGGTTAACTATTATTTTATCGGCAGAATACACATTGCTTTTGTGGAAGTTATATCATTCTACGTTTTGTTCTGTGACACAAATCACTCTCGTGTATTACGTGCATGTGTGAAGATTATATTGCGAGCAGTGAAATTGTAAATTTCATCGTTAATGATTAACGGTATGAAGCGACATAACGATATAGTGTGCGGGTGTGTGATGCAGAGCGATTTTAGAAAGCAAGCACATTAAGCAAAGTAAAACAACGTTGTATTTTGTTTACCAACCCTTGGCACATGGAGTAACATTCATTTTTAGCGTGTAAATGAATATCTATTACTGGTTTAGTAAGCTATATATGCTTCATTAATATTATGATTTTTCGTCGGCAAATGACGGGCGTATCTGAGTTTTTTAAATAAAATCATAGGAATGATACAAAAAAAATCGATTTCGTTGCGAGATAGTACTTCTTATCGCATATAAAATGATTTTTTCCTAAAGTTGAATACCGTTTACCGTTACGATTCTCGTAGGCTTGTTTCGTACATACAATTATCAAAAGGCCTCGAGTAGCCCTATTATCATGAAACATACAAAATTCTAGTTACCCTATGATAGGGTTACTTGAGTTGGGGTCAGATCGTTAAAACTTTTGCTATTAAAGAATTATTATTTTTTGTATATGGGGCAGGGAGGAGGGGCGTCGCTGTTTGAAAAATGATCTTACAATTTGTTGTCCTCGGCCCTCGGTGCGTTGAACAACTCGCTCGCGAGGGCAACATACTCCCAGGGTAGACCGTGTGAATCGACACTAAGCTCGCGTCCTGCATGTGGAAATTCCGTTGGGCTTTGCAGTGACGTGAAGCTTGTCTCCAAACACAGCCTATGAGGTGGTGTTCCGGCGTTCAAAGCTGCGCACTTTGCTGGGCTCGGTGGTGATAGAAGAGCGCGCATCTCCTGTTCGATCTCAATCTCATGTATCTCGTTCGCCTCGCGGACTTCCGATGCTTCGGCCGATGAGCCAGAAACGAGACGTTGAGGCTTCGCAGGTCCCAGCATCGTTACAACCTAATTCGCATCCCGCCATTTCAAATATGATCTCTCGTCACGTTCCAAGCATGGAATTTATATATACATTCGCGTGTCGTATAGAGAAAAATTCGCGCAAGCTTGCTAAATTTGAATCGGGTCGAGTACATATTCGAGGATCCTGTTAGAATCGCGACGAATCGTGCGGATATCGTATCGATCACGGATTAAGTGCGCAACTTTTGGATATACCGAATCTATGACCTAGTGATGCAACAATGTTTCGATAGAAGCAAATGTTATCAATTTGTTGTGTAGTGATCGAGGATAACTGTACAGGGTGACGCAATTGGAAATTTTACGAGTGATTCTCGAATTGTTATTAACAGAAATTAGTGTTTCAAATAAATTTGTATCATACCGGCTATCATATAATGCGCCGTGTTAGTGAACTGGCTGCACTAAAGGGGGTGGGTCACCTGCAATTTTTTAAATTGCACGGGAGGCTTTTCACTTGATTACTAATATCAAAAGGTTCTCTGTGTTTCTACCAATTCCAAGTATCCACAGCGTTCTACTTGGAATCGATCGGACACTAAAATTGGTCCAAACTTTGTGATATCAATTTCTTGTTATAAGATATTTAGTCTCCGACAGCTGGTACAATATGTGGAAATTGTCTGAGCTTCATTTAACCTATAACGAAACTATTTATCGTAGAAAAATAGTTTAATTGACAACAGTAATTTTGAGAGGGTCCGGCTTTTGGTCATAGTATCATATATTTTCATATGGTAGATCGAAAAATTCAAGGAAGGTTTTGCCATGTCATCGTACGATGCCGAAAAAGATTACTCCATACACCTTTTATAATTTTTTTTCTTTACCCTATCACATACGATCTTGTAGATATAAACCGTGAAACACGTCGTGTTATATTTGAAAAATAGGCATGACCTGCGCCCCTTCTGCGACCTTGAGCCATCGATAAATTCTTGCTCTTCGCAGCGTGTGTGAGAAAAATCCACATCATATGAAAAACAGCTTGATATCATATTTTGAATTGAACTACTCTTTGATTTTACGAATAGTTTAAAAACCAGTAGCTCGCAACACTTTGCGTATATATGCATAATGTTTCATATATATATTACAAAGATCCATGAAACGATGATGTAACAATTAAAAAATTTCCTATATGCACGATATATACTATACATCCTATGCTTTCGATGGTATGCAACTTCGAGCACACCACATATGATTGAGAGATTCTTACTGAAATTGATATGCATGAGAAGCAATTTGTGAAATGATTGACTTTTGTAAATTTTCCATTCCATCCTGAGACACATACCTTCTACAATCTCGTATATATATCAGGTATCACATCGATCTATTCACTATGAACTACACATGCTACAGTGATATGTGGTTATAAGAAAATTATAAATATTAAGTCGCTGTGTGTCATGAGGCAGTGTGCATTCGTCTGATTTGACAAAATTCGATTTCCTGGTTCTTGAATATTTGCAAAGTATAACATCTGGTGACCAACGTCACAAAACCCCAGAATGATCCGAACGTTTTTCATGAAGTTACAAAAATATACAGGTAATGAGCACGAGGTAGGGTAGATTCGAACTCGAAGCTTTAAACGTGTTTTTTTTTAAAACACATTTTTCTAAAAAGGCCCATGCAGTGTACACGATATCTCAATAACTACGCCACCGCTCGATTTCAAATTGTGAGGGCTTATCGTACATATGAAGCTCTCCTGAATGAGCGAAGGATGTTTTTCTTCATCGGAGACTTGCTATTTTATTGATGAAAAACGATAATTCTGAAAGTCGAATAAACTAGCTGTTTAGTAAAACCTTGCTATTTTAGTAAACATACAAATTTCGAACAATCCTTTGGCCACTCAGCAGATATTGACATCTTCTATAAGAAAATACACATATAAAGTTCAATGCTTAGATTATAAAACCACGCTTTAAGCTGTATTACTATATGCATTTAAGTTGTGAACAAAATCATGAATTTTATCTATGATGATTGCACATAACCTCTTAATAGACGTACAGTTCAGTTGCTTACTTTAAAGCGGAATATTTCGATAGCTTACAGAAAAGTGAGTCAGGCAAAGAAAATTTATCAACTTATGAATATATAAGTTGATGAATTTGGAGACAACTAACGAATTGGGAGACTCGTGAATTCATAAATATCACTGTCATAATTTAAAACGCCTTGGGGTATCTCAATCGCTCACTTTTCAGGTTAAATACTACATTTAAGTAAATATATAATTATTTATAACCGAGAGTCAAAAATATATAGCAATGATTATAGTAGATGATGAGCAAATGTGTGGTACTGTATGAAAAATAATTACTCGAGTGTTCTTCCGCTTGTGAATATGTGCGATACGAATTGCTATCGATAAGTATATATGAGGTATTCCACGGCTAATCGGCCATCAAATTGCCGATCCCTCTTCAATTTTGATAAAAACAAAAATTCCTTCATGCAGTTTTTAGATTTTTTTCGCTATTATTTTTTGAGTAATGAATATTTTTTAATTCAG
This sequence comes from Netelia virgata, assembly GCA_951802705.1. NCBI lineage: Eukaryota > Metazoa > Arthropoda > Insecta > Hymenoptera > Ichneumonidae > Netelia > Netelia virgata. The sequence goes on along the minus strand of OX637863.1, from coordinate 14,240,583 downwards.
AAAAAAAAATTCCAATGCAAATAACTTCAGAACAAGATATTTTTAGTAAGGTTATAAGTGCATCAAATTATGCGTCCTGAACTACTTTTTGAGAACAAAAATAGCGAAAAAATTATCTACAAATTTGTCGATATTTTTTTTTTATAAAATCAGAAAATATCAAGTATGACGTTACCGATATTTTTTCAAATTTTGTTGAATTCCTCTTGCGATTTCGAAAAAATCTAGACTAGTTTCATCGTGGAATCTCGGTATGTACTATTTTTTTCAATATTTTCAAAATTATGGGAAAATCGATGTTTCAATGAAAGTCAATCAATATAGTAAGAGATTGAGATAGAAACCATTTATTCTGGTTTTTATTCAATTTTTGGTTCAAGATTCAAGAATGATACAAATTTTTCCGAATATGAAAAAATTTTCACAAGATTCTGATAATTCATACTTCATTCGTTATATCATACTCGACCATGCATATCTACCTTCTTCTATTTGCTTTATGATGAATAAATGACTGAACCTGTGCATATTAAAATAACTCAATTTGTCATTTTATTAGGAATCGTAGGTTAGTGATATTATCTGACTGTAATAGCCATGATGCAGTAGCTGTCAATGTATATTGTAAAATCATTGTCGATTACGTGAGAACCCTTTCGAAGACGTCACAAATCTATTATATTTCTGATGGTGCACCGCAGCAGTTTAAGAACTGCAAAAACTTTATATAAAGTGCATACGTAAATATGCTAAATACATATTTCCACGGTTAAGACTTTGATGTAGAAGCTGAATGGCACTTTTTCGTCACTGCTCACGGCAAAGAACCATGTGATGGTGTAGGAGGAACAGTGAAGAGAGCGGCAGCCCGAGCAAGTTTGCAGTTATCACCATGTAAAACAAATCACCACTCCTCAAAAACTGTTCGAATGGGCATCGAAACCCAACAATTTACCAAATATCATGGTCAAGTTTTCACCTCAAGAGGATTACGATGTTGCCAAAATACATTTGGAATCACGATTCAAGCAAACCAAAAGGATACCAGGAACGCAACAAATACATTGCATCATCCCCGGGAATAATGAAGATCTCAATGTAAAAAACATTTCATCTTCAGACAATTTTGAATCATTCAAAATCTTAATACCATAAATTCGCGTATAAAATTATTATTGTTAAGAATAAATGGTTTCTATCTCAATCTCTTACTATATTGATTGTCTTTCACTGAAGTTTCGATTTTCCCATCATTTTCAAAATATTGAAAAAAATAGTAAATATCGAGATTCTACGATGAAACTAGTCCAGATTTTTTCGAAATCGCAAGAGAAATTCGGAAAAAATTGAAAAAAATTGGTAACGTCATACTTGATGTTTTCTGATTTTATAAAAAAAATATCGAGAAATTTATAAATAATTGTTTTGTTATTCTTTTCTCAAAAAGCAGTTTAGGACGCATAATTTGACGCACTTATAATAAATTACTAAAAATATCTTGCTCTGGAGTTATTTGCATTTGAATTTTTTTTCGAAATTTTCAACAATTCATAACTCAAAAAAATAGCGAAAAATATCTAAAACTTTCATGACTTGCTCTTTTCATTAAGTACTACGAGGGACTTTTTTTGTCAAAATCAAAGAGGGGTCGGCAGTTTGATGGCCGATTAGCCGTGGAATACCTCACATACATATAATTTCAACGAATTAATCTGTAACATCCGTGGTATATCATCTAATTAGAGTTGGGCAGTAATTTAAAGGTTTACATTTTTGTTCCTGCGTATAAAGATTCCGGTCACTTCAATAGCGTGCCGTGTACTTGTCACCTTGCCACTTTTATTACTTTAATTTTATATTTTATCACTTTAATCTACATTTTATTATTTAATGATAGCATTTTCCAGAGCAATGGAAATTGAGCGAATTCAATTGGAAAATTGCCCAACTCTGTTTTATCGACTGTGCAAACGTTAAGAACATCAGGTCAGAGAAGATCGTTAAAAACGGCCGGTAACACTATGCGTTTTTTACCGACGATCGGCTCTAAAATTGTCTCTCTTATCTCCAGACTATCAATCACAATCGGTACTAAACGGATTCACATAATGCTAACGACCTTTTCTGCTAAATGTGAGGGTCCACCCAAAATTAGAGGGAAATTTTCGAAGGAAAATGTACCTTGTGTCGTGGCAGGAAGAGGGTGTGGTGGCATAGGCGTCGGCGTCACGGGTTCGCGGCGTTGGACATTGTACTTCAAGCTGTAGTGTGTTGTCGTGTACGCTGTCGTTTTGCCTCCTAAGAGCCGTGACTTCGACTTCGACGGGCGCTCTCGTCACTGTAATCTCGGCAGCACTATGATCTCTGCACGCTGACACCTAATCCACACCACACGCCCTCAACCACTATCAATTCTGACAAATCTACTCGTCGCGTCACGCAAATTTCTATGAATGTTTATCCCGCATAACATATCACGTTGAAGTTTTTCATTTATTATTATTCCCAAGCGTGGTGGTTACGGAACGGGCATGGCCATGCAACGCTGTTTCCCTTGGATATTCATAGATTGAACTTCAAACTGGAACTTAGGACACAGGGTTGCGCGCCCTATCCACTTCGAAAACGCAATTTCTCAAGCATTCGGTATGACAAACAGATTAAGACAAGATTTACCTCAGTTAACGCGAGATTATGGCCGTAAAAGAGAGAGTCACATGTCGTCTCGATGGGTTGCAAGTTACTAGAGAATTTACGAACCGTGTCTTGTTACTACATCCCTCGCACTCGAGAGTAAATTATAATCTGCAAAATTGCGTCTGAAGGCTAAACAGGTCTCAAATGAAGTGAGATTAAACATTTAAGGAGTGGCAATTTGAGGATCCGTTTCATCAAAGAAAAAGCTCTAAAGTTTAAGATGCTCCTACCGTAGTAGCTGATTAAGGAGGTTCATATGATTGTTAAAAAAAAGAGAGAACATATTGATACTTTTATATTATATCGATGAAAACATATACTATCACCATGGATTTTTCCAAATTTTTCGACCGTTTATTTATTGAGTAAATAACGTTCGAAGGCAGTGAATTTAACATAGACATATGGGGTTATGCACACTAATCTGAACATTTTTATTGACAAGTAATTATGGGAAAGCGAGATCTTGATAACAAAAAACACCCAAATGATAATTAAATGCATTAGAATGATTTTCATTAAACAATTTATAGTATTCATCGTTTATTTTGTTAGTTATGAATGACTAACAACAACTCAAGGAAACCGTGCCAACCCGATCTCTCCGATTTCAATGAAATTTGGCATGTTTGTAAAATAGATAATAAATAACATGTATTTTTTTATATCGGCGGAAACCGATATTTAGGGGGTGTAAAGTACCCTCGAATTTTCGAGGGTACTTTTCGTTTTTCGTTCATAACTTGTTAACGGTACGCGATATGAAAAAACTTTAAATTGCAACTGTTATGCCGAATTTGAATTGCGACACGATGCCGCGCCCTTGCGTATGTACTCGCACGCACAAGTGGCGCTGCAGGCGCCTGCGCCTTTCGGATCGCCACGCCGATCCGTATCAACATTCTTCCTTTTTGCCGAAAAAATAAAGTTAATTTCAATTTCATATTGCAAAAATGCAATTTCTTAAACGTATCTCCGAGAGTGTTTAACCGATTGGGATGCAAATGTGCGGTAATAAGGGGGTGAAATTACCCTCCGATATTTTAGCCGAATGTATCGTATGATCAGCGAGCCTTTTGCACATTCCGGATTAAATTTACGTTAAGGGTTAATACCACTGTAGCGGCTTAAAAAATGCGCTTTTTTGCCAATTTTTTTGTGGCGGAAGGAAAGGTGATAGAGAAATAATAGTTGGAGTGATTATTGACCAAATATTTAAGTATATTAAAAAAAAATTGTAGGAAAATATTACAAAACGGCGGCACTGCAGCAATTCTCACGACGCATGTTGGATTTGTGGCACGCCCTAGAACTCGAGCCAATTTATATCTGGAAAAAATAAACAAATTCTATGTAATCTACACGAGTGTAGCTAGTGAAGTACGTAGACGATTTTAGAAATATTGATTTTTGTGTAATTGGCAAGTGTTTGAATAAAATTATTAAATTTTCACCACAAAAAAGGACAGTCATTTGTTAATAAATATTGTTTAAATCAGTTAATCGAAAATATCTTATGTACTTCACCAGCTATACTCATGTAGATTACATAGATTTTGTTTATTTTTTCCAGATTTAAATGGGCCCCAGTTACAGTGCGTGCCGCAAATTCATCACATGCCTCGGGAGAATTGCTGCAGTGCCGCCATTTCGTAATATGTCAGACATAGTCAAATTCGCTCTTGATTGTACGGAGATATTCTCGTATTGAATGGGATTGTACGTATACATGATGTCTGTTGAGAATGTGTGTATGGCTTAGATTTTGGGCAGTCTAAGTTTCGCATGACTCAGGGAGACAGTTGGAGCTCGTCCTTGCACTGTGTGTGATCACTATAACTATATATATGGGGCATTCCACGCTAGATCGGACACGATTTAGCTTTTGCATCTCCGATCTTTTCGTAAATTTGTTATGTTCTAGTGTTTATTGAAAAAGGTCTCCATGATTTTTTTCAATTTTGTTTGTCGAACCGTTTTCAAGATATCGATATTTCAAAAATTACGTTACTTTTTTTTAAACGTCCATAACTTTACGAACAATGGGCCAAATTGGACGTTTTTTTAAATTTTCTTTGTAAACGCGCTTTTGATACAAAATATCGAAAAGAATTTTCAAACCGTATTTCTATAAGATTTTTAAGAGGCAGTGATACCGGCGACGTGCGCTTGGAAATTTGTATCAGTACTCATGCGAGCAGTAAACAACTGATCAGATTAAAAATTGGCAGATACATAGAGAATTATGGCAAAACGTGGCTCTTGGTATATTTTTTCCAAAACGTTGACAAAACATTTGCAATTTCAGTTATCACTGGAGAAATGACAGAATATTGTATGGGTGCACGGATCGAATCGTAATGTCTAGGCCAAGAGCCATTCCACGATTAAAAACACACATTCTGAGCTTTATTTCATTTGATTTTATGCAGAAATGAATGAGAATTCGTGATTCAAATTTGTTTACAAGAAGATAACGACAACGGCTAGAAAATTGTACCGACATATACAAAAATAGTGTACCGAAATTCCGCGCGAATGCGCTGGCGACATTTTCTCAGTAGACTCATACGGTAACAGACGACGGCGGAGCCATATGCCGGAAAGCTTTGCCGCTATATATTTATATATGTTAGACCTTGAGGCCTAGCCTCCTCCGACGTCGTCACTGTCACCCGGTCCTGCTACCGCCAGGCCTCGTGTATGTATACATATATACACACACAAGTGCGACACCGTGCGCTAGACATTAGCCCTACATCAGGCGGACTTAGATGCTATATAAGAACGGCTATGTGTGCGGCTCTCGCGGCTGTTTCGTCGTCGGCGACCGCGCCTTCCCCGTGAAATAAAAACTCGTGCCCTGTCTTGCCGACAAAGCAAATTGCAAATGATACTCGTTTATTTTTCCACCGCATGAAATGAAATAAAGGCAAAATGTGCGTATTTTTATTGGGCGTTAGCTGTCCATTCAACATCTATGATAAAGTCCATGCAGATATCGGGAATATACGTCTTTGATATATATGTAAATAATATATATATTTTGCAATGGTTATAACGAAAAGTGGGATTTGTTTTTCGAAATTCCAACAAAAATACCAATGTCCCATTATTCTCTAAGTCGTGTCCAAATTTCAACTCGATCGGTTGCTGACAGCATGCTTGCGAACGTTTCGTATTTTGGAATCTGCACCTTTGCGTTTCTCGACGAGAGTGCAAATATATGCCTGTCTCTCGCTGATGAGAGTCGTCCGTCGCCGAGATCGCACTTTCTCGCTTGACATTGACCATGCTTGATCGACGATGCTTTAGAAGCATCGTTCGACGAATAAAGATATTCGAGTCGAACATTGATCGAGGATTTTCGATTCTCGGTCGCCCATCTGAAATTTGACAGTATTCTGTACATTTTTTGACACATATTGGGGAGAACTGCAAAATGTTCATGAAATATTATGCTGTTTGAAAAAAATAAATTCTTCCGCATATATCTTTGCAGATATCCAGGTATGCATATACCTATAGGACAATTAATGTACAGGGCGATATAGTAATCGAAAATATGTTTCTCTGTAAACAAAGTGGAGAATCCTTTTTTATTCACTATTCAATAACCATTATTTACACTATTTACAACCTTACCTGTAAACAAAGAAACGACAATTAAAGTTTACTATTATCCGTTCTCTATCTATTCACTTTATCTATTCCGTATTTCGCACTTGTGTTCTACTATGTCTCTCCTCAATTCTCCTATTCCTTCTACTATGTCGCACTTGCGCTCTACAACGAGACTCCCATCAATTCTTCTATATCTTTTTCTATTTCGCACCATCTGACGGCGATTTGACTAAAAGGCGCGCGGAGCCTGAGAAGCGCGGCATCTTCAAACTAAGGAAAGTATCCTTTCCTTACATCTCCCCCTCCCAAGGTGAAAATGCTTATTATTTTCAGTCTTCAACCCCGTCTTCTGATATTGGGAGTAATTTTGTTACATGAAAGAATCCAGTTTCTTGATTTCGTTTTCCTGTTTTTATTCTATATAATGAATTTGATATCTTCTCTATTATTTCGAAAGGTCCAATTCTCAGTTCGTCTAATTTCTTTCTGTTCAACTTGTTGCCATTTTCTATATATACTAGATCTCCTATGTTGAACCGGTGGTTCTTTCTATTCTTGTCAAATATCTTTTTGTTATATTCATGTGATTTTCTTGTTCTTTCCAGAGCTAGTCTTTTATCCCTTATCCAATTTTCTTTATTATTGTTTCTTCTTTTTATTTCTTCGGGTAAAATGCTGGTGTCTGTGCCATCTAATAAATACTTAGGCGTAAAGCCAGTTACTGTATGCTCAGTTTCATTGTATCTATCGGTACATTCTCTGGCGATCGTTGTCCAAGCTTTTTTCCCTTTCTTCTCATTTATCTTACATCTTATCTTATTGACCAGAGTCTGATTTAATCTCTCGTTCAAACCATTGGAGAAGGGTGCGTTGACAGCTGTAAAAATTAGTCTTACGTCATTTCCTACCAGAAATTCCTTGAATTCTCTTGAGTTTATTCCCGGATATTGATCTCTAAGTATTGTTTCAATTTTATCCGTTTCCAGCACCTTATTTACCAACTTGATAAAATCAGTTGCACTCTGTGTTTTCGATGTGGAAATGAACGCATATCTCGTAAAATGGTCTACAAGCAGGTGGAGGTATCTTTTTGTTGATCTTTGCCCTCCGAAGCCTCCAATGGTGTCAATCGACATTATTTCGAATGGTTGTGTTGCTGGCCCCAATTGTGACATTAGCCCATATTTCTCTTGCCCCCTGGATTTGTTCTTAATACATATTTCACAGTTTATACACGTTTTTTTAATATTTGCAGTTATATTTTTAGCTGTATAATAAGGGCACACCCTATTCATCATTTGTTTAATCCCTATATGGCACCATTCAGAGTGTATTTCCTTAATTTATTCTAAGCTTAACTTTTCAGATAGAATTATCTTTTCTTTGTTTCTAACCTTTTTATAGAACACTCCATCTTTTTCTATTAATTTTGTGTTGGTCTTCTGCAATGTTCTATTTTCTTTTTGGTCTGTTTTGATCTCTTTTATTTTTATTAGATTAACAGTTTCTAGCACGTCTTCTGTGTTTTCAAGTGGTTCTAGTACCGGATTTCTATTCAGACTATCTGCTTCCGCATTATTTTTTCCCGGAATATATTTAATTTCAAAGTTGTATTGTGACAGATAATAAGTCAATTCACCAAGTTCTTCATCCGTTCTAGCTTTAATATTCATGTTCTCTAATGGTTTATGATCTGAAAATACAGTGAATTTCCTTCCAATCAGCCAGTGTTGCCAATACTTAACTGCTTCCTTGATTGCCAGGCATTCTAAATAAATTGCTTTTTTTCTCTTTTGTGAGTCATTCAATTTTTTTGAAAAATATGCTACTGGCTTCTCTTTATCATTCTTTTGGAGCTGTTTAAATACTGCCCCAATGCCTTCTAGTGATGCATCTGTGTAAATTCTTATTGGTAAGTCCTTATCAAATATTTCCAACACTGGTTGAGAACATAGTAATTTTTTTATGTTTGTAAAAGTTTTTTCACACTCTTCGGACCATACAAATTTTTCATTTTTTCGTAGTAGTTTATGTAACGGGTCTAGCAATATTGAACTTCTCGGTATATATTCGTGGTAAAAGTTGATTTTTCCCAGAAACTGCCTAATATTCTTTTGGGTCTTTGGAATGGGAAAATTTTGTATTGCAATTAAATTGTCTTTCACTGGTCTTACTGTATTATGTTCAATTATGTGTCCGAGGTATTTCACTGATTCCGCTGCAAATGTACATTTCTTGAATTTCAGCCTGAAACCTTCTTTTACTATTGCTTTCATTACTTCTTCTATATGTTCTATATGCTCTTTGAATGATTCTGAAAAAATTAATATGTCGTCTATATAATTTTCTGAAAAGTCTTTTAGATTGTGTTTCCTTAAGATATTGGATAAGATTCTCTGGAAAATAGCTGGTGATGTTTTTAATCCGAACGGTAGGCACGTCCATTGAAAGTGCCCCTCTTGTGTAACGAATCCTGTTTTCTGTCTGTCTTCAATGCGTAGTGGGATTGACCAAAAAGCGGAATTTATATCTAATGTGGTGAAGTATTTGCAGTTTCTTGTTTTTATTATTAGGTCCTCTATTAACGGGAATGGTTGGGCTTGTGGTATAATGATTTTGTTCAATTCGCGAAAATCTATACACAATCTTGATCGTCTGTTTTCATCTTTTTTGAATGCTAGAGTTACCGGTGCTGCAAACGGGCTGTAAGATTCTTTAACTAACTTATTTTTTAGTAATCTTGCCACTTGATTCTCTATTTCCCTTTTATCCTCTATGGTGCATCTATATGGTCTCTTACTACAATATTTATCAACTAATAAGTCTATCCGAGCCTCATAGTCTGTAACAGTGCCTACATCATATTTATTTTTTGCAAATACTGTGTTATACTTTTCTATTAGTTTTTCAATCTTTATTTTTTTTATATTATCCAAGTGATCTAAGTTTATTCTGAACTCGTCTTCATTCACATGTTCATTAAAATTTACTTTAACTTCTTCTATTTTCTTTTCCTCTATCCGTGTTTCTGCTTTTTTCTGTGATATTTGTAAATTTTCATCCTGAATCAGGTTGAATTTCTTTATTATGTCCAACCCAATAAGAAAATCTTCAAAATCATCTCTTTCTATAATGAATACATCCATGTATTCCTCTTTCTCAAAAATCTTTACTTTTATGGTTACTAAACCTTTTGTTTGTGTCACACCATTGACTGTTTTTAACAATATTTTATTTACATCTTCTGTCTTTTTCTTTATCTTAACTAACTTTGAATTTATTAGAGAGACTTGGGAACCTGGATCATATGTTCCGTTTACTTCTAGGTTCTCCTCTAATAATATTTTAACTTTAATCAATGGTGTGATTACTCGTTTTTTTGTTCTGTATTTAGATCTACTTCTATCACTGAGTTGCTTCCAATTACTCCAGCTTCATTTCCATTTTTCTTTTTAAACCAGCATGAGTCCTCTCGATGATATCTAATACCTTTGTTCAATTTTTGACAGTTTTTACATGGCGTCTTCTCTTCAAATTTCTTCTTATTGTATTGTCTGTCCTCGTTTTTTTTTACGAAATTATTTCTACTCACCAGATTTTCACACTTTCTAATCTCGTGTAGTAGTCCGGTTGAATTTGTACAATTCTCTCGATCTATTTTATTTCTAACAAATTCAGGTAATCCTGCTGCTATAAGCATCACTAGAGTCTTTGTACCAATATCATTGTCCATATCTAGCAATAGTTTCTCCTTCCTCATAGTATATTCCATCAATGAACCTTCTTTATACTTGTAGGATATAGCATATATTCCTGTACTCCATCCTTTGTCTGCAAATGACTCCAAGAATTTTTCTTTCCATTCAGGCCATCCAGCTTCCATTGTCAACGTTGTTAGTGTTGCTGAATGCCAGTCTAAACATGATTTGTCCAGGAATAATCGTAATATTTCAATCCTTGTATCATCTTCACTGATTTCAAATCGTCTACATTCTTTCTCAAATGTCTCCAACCATTGCTTCGCGTTTGAGTGTTACATACAAATTTCTCGATCATAAACCTCTCCGCTATGTCTTTCAAATTTAGTTGATTCCCTTTTTTCTGTGTGGATTCTACTATACTGGCTTCCACTATCTGTTCTAGATACAAATCGTTGAATATTATATTATAATCTTTGTCGAAATAAGTTTTCTCCGTTTCCTCTGTACATGTGATCCATATTCTTCTTTCTTGGCCTCTTTGATTGAAGCTTTTTTTCACTCTTTTATAGTTTTCTGTCTTTGTCAACTCATTATGGTGACTTGCAAATATTTCATCTTCCGGCAACGCATACTTCTTATTGTCCTCTGTTGTAATAGAGGTTATGGCAATTACGCTTGTCTTTTTGTCGCTTGGTGATGCCACACATTTAAATGCGAATTGCAGTTTTTTTGCCATTTTAAACAAGAATTGTCGTTTTATAGGACAATTAATGTACATGGCGATATAGTAATCGAAAATATGTTTCTCTGTAAACAAAGTGGAGAATCCTTTTTTATTCACTATTCAATAACCATTATTTACACTATTTACAACCTTACCTGTAAACAAAGAAACGACAATTAAAGTTTACTATTATCCGTTCTCTATCTATTCACTTTATCTATTCCGTATTTCGCACTTGTGCTCTACTATGTCTCTCCTCAATTCTCCTATTCCTTCTACTATGTCGCACTTGCGCTCTACAACGAGACTCCCATCAATTCTTCTATATCTTTTTCTATTTCGCACCATCTGACGGCGATTTGACTAAAAGGCGCGCGGAGCCTGAGAAGCGCGGCATCTTCAAACTAAGGAAAGTATCCTTTCCTTACATACCCATTCACAAATAACAGCAAGTATAATAAATCGTCCAATTTTGCCCATTTTTCGTAAAGTTATGGTCGTTTAAAAAAAAAAGTAACGTAATTTTTGAAAAATCGATATCTCAAAAACGGTTCGACAAGAAAAATGGAAAAAAATCATGGAGGCCTCTTTCAACAAATACTAGAACATAACAAATTTTCAAAAAAATCGAAGGTGCAAAAGCTGAATGGTGTCCGATCTGGCGTGGAATGCCCCATATACTTTCACTTTATATACTCTCTAATAAAGGTTTATTAGTTTGCTTGAATCTTGGCCACTTTTATTGCCAACCCCTTAACATAATATTGTTGTATAAAAGTTGTTCGTAATATACTTAAATGTATGTTCAATAACTACCCCAAGTATCGTTTCTCTATCGCCTTTCCTTCCATCCAAAAAAATGTCAAAATATCGCTTTTCTTTTAGGCCGCTACAGTAGTATTAGCCCTGAATATAAGTTCGTTTCAATACGCAATTGCATATTTGTAAATTCCACTCGACCCCCCTACAAATTGTCGATGGACTATAATTTGTAGAAATAAAAATGGGGTACAATGGAAGTACAATTAGTCCAAATAATCGCTACAGATTTCCTTGTATCGGTCGAACGTCACCCTTAAGGGGTCAACTTAACAATTTTGTTCTTCCATGAACGGGCGGAGACAAGAAAAAAGTTGAAAGAGAAAAAATGTTGTATTACTTCGACTATTAGATGTTCATACTGGTAAAGACGAATATACCATTAAATAGCGTATTGTTGATTGCAAAAATTTGTGAATAACTGATGAAAATCACTCTTAAAGTTTTCACTAATATCGGCACAGAAGTAGGTAAGGCTTTTGCTACTACGAACGAATTTCGTGCATCGGAACCAACTGGATATCGGTGGTGTTTTCACGTAGACATTCTCCTCGACACGTACTGCCCTTGAAGATTCCAATATGATCGGAAAACTTTAATAACCGTTTTAAAAGTTTATTTGTTATCGATTATACGTATTACAATAATGATAGTCATGATAAAAGTGTTTGAAACGTTGGTCGTCTTAAACGAACCTACTGGAAAATTTGGACCTCGAGTGAAACAAACTATGTTCAGAGCCAAAAATATATTTCTATTGGCTTCGAAATCTGGAAAATTGGCGACTAATCATTTCAAATAAGGAAAGATATGTATGTATGTATGTGTGGGAGTTTATTGTGCATACCCTCGCCTTCGGGGTTTTTACACACCTATATTCCTTTTCACTCTTTTCCTCTCATTACCTATCCTCCGCCATTCTTATTTTGCGACCACGGCTGCAGCCGTTTCGCGTTTTGCTGTACCCTCCCTGTATCGCATTTGCCACGGACGGAGGGAAACTGCAGAAAACCTCCGTCGATACAGGTCGGTGCCTACCTAGTCTCCTCCAGTGTCAATGCGAGTAAACTCAAGCACGTTCACCAGAGTCTCCTAGGTCGGCACCTCCTCATCTGTGATAATATGGGCGGCCTATGCCCGACCAGGTGTCACCATCCGCGCGATGAGAACCGCCTTGCGGGAGCACCAAAGTCGAGCACCGACCCCCCACTCATCACAGCGAGGTCTTTTTTGGACGTTTGTTTTTGGTGGAATCCGAACCCCCAGGATTGCAGAATAAACACAAAGAAAAATTTCTTTTCCCATTGGTGTCGGCTGCGGGAATCGAACCCGGGTTCGCTGAGTGCGAACCCAGCGCCCTATCCACTCAGCCACTGCGCTCCTAATAAGGAAAGATATTAAAGTTTCAACCATTCCAACAGATAAATATACTGCACCAGTTTCATTAGTTCTGTAGTCAATTGATGCACATTACAATTAGCAATTCTTGCAGGTATAACGGGAATGATACAGCTTCTTGATGTTTATGGTTTCCGTGCATGGAAAAACTTCGTCAAGCACTTTTCTGACATAGTAAAATTATACAACTGCGCCGTCAATCTGAACTTGAGAGACAATATTATTAAGGGGAGATATAAACCTAGGAGGCCAAAAAAAGGTTATTTTTGAGATTTTTTTGTAGGAAACCCATTTAAAATTTCGGATTTTAGTTTGAACCAAATGAAAGTATACACATTCAAGAATATGTTTAGTTTTTATTATTCAAAAATATCGAAAATTTGTCGAGATATCGCATGTTCTTTGAAGCTCCGTAAAAAATCTTCATACGCAGTACCCACTGGCGTTTCTTCAAAAATCATCTGAAAAAAAAAACCAAAAAAATTATTAAACTAGATACTATAATCTAGTACTTGTTATAGCCGATTTTGCAAATATCGATTTATGACATAATGGCGAACGTTTGAACATAATTAATGATTTTTGGGTAAAAAATTAGTTATTATTTTGTTTATAAGAAAAAAAGTAGGAAACGAAAAAAAAAATCGTATGACTCGTACTAGAAAATCGTGTATACCATAAGCACAACAAATTTCGAGGCAATCGGTTCATTGGTTTTCGAGAAATTTTGGGTACCGCTTTGAAAAACTTTGTTTCGAGAAAAACGTGTTTGAAAATTTGGGAATAAATAAATGATAAAATTTGTCAACTTACGTGGAATCATCGATACCAGGCCCATAGTATAGGTCCTCTACGGTCGACGAAATGCTCATAGCTTCTAAATTTTGTTGACGGCGCCGTATTCGACTTTCTTTTGTCTGTTCCTGTGCTTGCAGCTAGGCTTTCGCTATGCGAGTTTCATCTTCTTACGTAGCGAATAAGTGCGCTCCTGACCCAACCGATATTCCCAACACGATCATAATTTCGAGTAGTGAGGTCACACCATTATTGAACGTGCATGCTGCCAGAAAAACAGCAATGTTAACAATTTTGGACCCGCTGTTCATTGTTTTTGGAGCTATCTTCCAAATTAATTGATTGAAGCTCCCATTGTAGTTTTGCGTATATCCGCCAACACAGCGTTCTAACAATTTGTCATTGCTGAGGTAATACCATTTGTGGCAATGCAGCATAATCGTGACAGAAATTTTTCAGTTGGTTTTTGGCTTTTACTTGTTGCCACTTGCACCACGATTCGGGACCTTCGGGACAGAAATGATGTTGATGATTGCTGTTTGTTGAGCTGTAATGGTAGAATGTTGCCCATATCGCTTTTTTCATCTCATCCTTGGAGTCACAGTTTCTGCGAATAGCTAAACCATAGCAAATACTCAGTTTATCTATAAGCTTTGCCGTCAATTTGTTTTTGCCGCCGATTCCAGAGTTGTTTTTCTTGCATCCGCGAAGACGGGTTCCCATTCGCTTTTGAACGTGTCCCACGCATTCTTTTTTCACGATTTCAATTTCATCACTATACGGTTTCGCATTTATTATTCCCGTATACGTCTTAGAATCGCCATCCCCCACGTAATTAGTGAGATCTTGAAAATAATTCAATCATGGCGTCTACTTCCATTTTGCCTGACAATCCTTTATGGTTGGCCTGACAATTTTCATCGTGACGAGATTTCCATTCCTCAAATTGCTCGGTATTTTTGTGATTATTCCAATACTGACATTGAGCACAATAAGAAGACCACTGAGAACAGCAGCTCCATATAATGAGGTAAAATCACGTTTTCGCCACGTCCCATCCCCTGAAACGGTCAGTTTTGTGATATCAGCACTCGGATTTTGTTTTGTTATTTCCTCTTGTTCTTCTTTCACAGCTTGTTTCAGCTCCAATTCAACAATACTTGAAGCAGCAGAATGAATGTTTTCCATTATCTTATCATACGTCGTTTGGCGAAGCGGAGGCGGTAAATCCATGAGTCTACAAAATTTCATCGCTCCACGCAAACCAATACCCAATAAACGCATGACAAAACAAAATCGTGTATTTATTTCGTAAGCCGTGTTGATGTACGGACACGAAGGAGTGAAAGTCGGATTGCACGATGAACACGACACTACAATTTTAAAACCAATTCTTCGAGTGCTTTCTATAGAGAATCGAATATCACTATCACATTTTTTCTATTTCACACACTCCGATAAAGCAGAAAACACCGTAAGAAAATTCAGAATGCGATATCCGATGGTTGGATCTTCTGGTGCGGATGTCTCACGATCGATCTTCAGTTTTTTGGCACTGGAACTAATATTCGCATCGCAAAGTTTTTCGGCAGAATATCGATTTTTTGGCGGTACTTTTTTGTTGCTGCGATCTTTGCGAAAAGATCCG
Source organism: Netelia virgata (assembly GCA_951802705.1). Classification (NCBI taxonomy): domain Eukaryota; kingdom Metazoa; phylum Arthropoda; class Insecta; order Hymenoptera; family Ichneumonidae; genus Netelia; species Netelia virgata. The sequence goes on along the minus strand of OX637863.1, from coordinate 14,225,177 downwards.
GATCGATGAGATTCTCGAGAACTTTTATAGCTGGTATTCATTTTTTTTTTCAATATCTATTCGACAACGACAATTCTGTGTAGCGCACAGTTGCACTAACGGCAAAATACTGACAAAACGTGTCTATTCTGACAATGAATAAGAGCCATCTGGAATGTTCTTTATACCTGCATACCCTAAAAACACACTACAATAGAATGACGAAACAAGTTAATACACTTTATCCGAAGGGTCGCTTGCCGCTACCTGCCTGTCGGGTCAGCACCGACCCGTTCACGTTTTCGGCTGTAACTCACTTATTTATCAAAATATTGCCTTGCCGTTTTCAGCAGATATTCTTAAGACCTCAAACTTAAAGAAAATGCAAAAAAAAATGATTTCTTTTTCAAACATCTAGGTGTACATCTCCCGTTAAATTACAATCTCTTACACACAACTAGTTTTCTTGTCCATGGTTTACAAATGTTTTTTAATATGGGCGGTACAAAAGCGGTTACGTAGAAAAAAGACTATCAAATTTCGAAAATCCGGTAGATTTTTGCTTTTCACAAGATGCACTGACATGCGACATGTGCGGCAAAGTAGCTATTATCACTTTTGCATGATATACGAAATCTGTTTGTTTGAAACACTTTTATCGTGACTATCATTACTGTAATACGTATAACCATACAAAATGTACTGTTAAGACGGTTACAACGGTTACAATTTCCCGATCATATTGTAATCTTTAAAGGCAGTAAGTACGTGCTGAGGCGAATTTCTTCGTAAAAATACCATAGTAATCCAGTTGCTTTCCGAAGCACGAAATAGTCCGTAATAGCAAAAGTCTCATCTATTTCTGTGTCAATATTAGCGAAAAATTACACAGTGATTTTCACCAGTTATTCACGGATTACTTACTGCAATAAACAATACGCCATTTGTTGTTGTATTCATCATTATCATCATGAACGTCTAGTAGACGAATAATACAATATTTTTTTGCATTAAACTTTTTTTTTATCTCGGCCCTATAAAAACTTTTTTTTATCTCGGCGATACAAAACATATGTGTCACCTATTTTTTGTCCATTCTACAAACATGCCAAATTTCATCGAAATTGGAAAGATTGGGTTGGCGCGGTTTCCTTGTAAGTCTTCCAAAACACTTGGCAACGCTGCACATTAATACTTTCCATGTCTGCTATGATATATCAGATTAGGAATTATAATTAGGTTACAAATAATTAAAATTGATATTAAATGTAATAATATTATTACTTCCTATTTTATCTTCATTGAAAAATGTGAAGAAATAGGGTTAGGCATATATTCATGGACGTAGGCACACTAATGGCAAGGTATGTATACCGACGTTTGGATTATTGGCGGAGTTGCCATTATTCCCATTGATTCTTGATGACGATTATGAAAAAAACTTATTGGTAAGAATAAGTTTCAATTTAGATAGTAATTTTTATATAAATACTAAATATAAAGTATTTTCAGTATACGTTTTTTTTTAAATATCAGTATATTTTGGGTCAGTAGTGATTACGTGACCCTGTATACGCATTGAAGACTCCCCCGTTTACTTCTCCAGTGTAGTTCACATATGAACCTCCTTAAATGACAGCTAAGCAATGGAAATGTTGAAATATCGATAGTTTTCTGCCATTCTTATGTAACTGTAAAACACTGTGGAGGAATTAAATTTAATTGATATTATTTGATCGGTCGAGTTATTTCAAATGTTAAAATAATCTATAAGACGTATTTAAATATGGAAATTATTATTGCTATGATTTCATGATGCATAGTCAATCTGCGTATTATTAATTTTTATGAAAATTTCAGGTATCTCTATGACATCATTCTTCCCTACAGCTGTAACCTGATGAGCTGTCCTAAGTAGCCCAGCTGGTAAATAAACGATTTCAAATTCATAACGCTACCAGTTTGGTACAGAATGAGTCCTATGCTAATACTCATATCAAGTACATAATTGTTATTAAAACCTTAAAATCCTGCGACACACTATCCATTTTTTTCGTTAGGAATCATGCTAAATCTATCTATTCTACTTTGAATTTATTTATTTTGGTATTAACAGATGATGATCATAATGGAATATGTGTTCACTATTCTTGGCGGTTCTCCACTATTATTGGTGGAACATAACGAATTTGACCGACTACGACTAACTACGAGGAGCAATTGGTTACGGAAGACTTTACGTTTCCATCTATAAATATGACGATTATGAAATTTCTACCGAAACACCTGTGCACGATTTAAATCTGTAACAGGCTTCACAAGGGAACCATGTCCACTTGGAGTGACCGGTTTCGTCCAGATTCACAGTCTATATAGGGATTGATTAGAAATGAAAGTAACGTAAGTGGGAGCTCCAGATGGACAAGCATTAATTAGTTATCAACATTTTTGTTGCGGATCAATCGTACATAAGTCTTTTATGTCAATATAATTCTGAAGCAGTGGTTGGCCAAGCGGCAAGAGTTCGAATTTGTAATTCGAGGGTCGAGGATTCGAGTCCCTGTGTGGACAATTTTGTTTTCTTTGGCCTCTTTTCAATTTTTACCAGCGGCGAGAGTTCACATTCGTGAAGCAATGGTCACGAGTTCGAGTTCCCGTGCGAATTTTTTTTTGTCTTTGGTTTCTTTTAAATTTTTACAATACTTATGCCACCAATAAACTGAAATAATGCATAATGGCACATAATGATGGAAAATTTGGGATTGGGAATAAATTTCCAAGGATGAATTGTAATTAAGGCGTACACCAGGACTTTGCGTATAAAATAAAAAACGACCATGTACCGGTAAAAATGCGGCGCTTATAACGTATGCAAGGTGCAGACACAATCACCGCTTCCCTGTTTTTACGATTAATATTGTCCCCCGACAATATTAATCGTAAAAACATGTTTATCGCGCTGACTGTACAGCGGGGTGCTTTTGAAGCTGCCTGTACGGGCGTGAGTTAGGCACCGTCGGAACGCGCTTGAGATCTCCCGAAGTCGGAGTCTGGTTATCCCGTGCGTGTTCGGGTGCTCTCGTCTACGCACATTAGGCGTTAAGCGAGGCGCACGGTCTCACCTAGTCTCTTGAGACGAACGAACATTGTAGATCCTATTACTTGCTAAATTTCACATACGTTTTTACATTTATTAACATACCGGTACCATTCACTGTGCCCAACTCTCAATCCACAATCGACTCCTTAAACGATCTAACAAATATCACCCCGACACATGCAATTCATGAACTGTATAATAATAAAAGTATCCAATTTTATATACGAAGCCCTCGTATGCGGTTTAATTACATTTCCTTCTTGGAAAGTCATTCGCAATCCCAAATTGTCCATGATTATGCACCTGTTAAAATAATGACGCCCTATGCCTTTTGTGAAAGTATAAATGAATATAATATATTATACATTGTTTTGGTTCATTTGTGGAAATTGAAAATTGAAAAGCCAGAGAAAAACAAAAAAAGCTTCCGCACGGAGACTCGAACCCTCGATCTTTACATTATAAATCCAAACTGTTGCCGCTGCGTCAACCATTGCTTTGGAATTATGTTAACCTTTTAAATACGGGTCTAGTCGATATATCGACCACCCATGGGATACAAAGTATTTGAGCTTTTCTTTAGATAATATTATGCGCTAAATATGTACAAAAACATAGTGTGAAAATTCCTGTTTACTTGACCTTGGCCTTGGAAAGTGCTATTTCAAGGTTAATTTCTTTTACACCATCAGATCTGTCGAACTTGTTTGCCTTTGACGCGGTCTCGGTTTTGACAAAATAGGCTTGAAAAAGTCATTATGTGAGAAATATTTGAACAAAAAGACTAAGTTTGTCGAACTCAGCGCATCAAAACACGTAAATATATCAAATTTGAGGCCAAATAAAAAAAAAGCAACTTTCAAGGTCCAGGATGCCTCCAGAACTTTTTTTCGTATTCAGCACATCAAATTACGTACGAAAACACTTTCAAGTCGTTAGATGAAATTTATAAGATAGGCATTTACGTTCCAGACGGATCTGGTCGAAATATCGACTACTAGTTTGGTCGGGCACTCCGCGTAAAAAATTCATTGATATTATGCACAAATTTCGTGTAAAATAAAAGGTCGATTTCAACGTAAAAATCCCCGTCCTTAAAAGGTTAACAGGGTTGGTGACAACCATTTAATAATCAATCATCAATGCGATCATCAATCGCAGTATTGGCATGCCTATGTATATGTAAACATGCCTCACTATAGAAAACATATTACCAATCTCCTAGGCATCAATAGGTCACTCGTATACTAATGAGTGATTACTTGGATGGGTTTGTTTGACTTTCTGTTTCCATTATTTGATCTATTTTTAGTATCGCATCTGCGTGATTCGTTGTTGTGCCTCACGACTACACGCCCAAAAGAGTATATCACACCCTAGACGGAACAAATAAGCGACATCAAGAAATACAGGCGTATGTATTAATTCATTCAGTAGGAATTCAAGCCGAGATATCGTGAAAACTATTTAGCATGCCAAAGGATGGTCGAGTGTTGCTTCATAACCTTAAATTGTTGGTGCTGGTCACCTTATTAGTGAATAATAATGATAGTTAATATTGGCAACAATATAGAAGTAGGGAAAAATTGCATGATTTCAAAACTCTGTACAAGTTACCAATGCGGTGTTGTCTAAGAAGGTTCGACAAGATAATAAAATTGTACAAAAACTCATGAAACATATTTATACGAGATATTTTCTACTTCGAAATGAGTTTGCATGATATATTCACGATATATTCGTGAATTTCCATCTAAACTATTCACGTAAAGTTAGAGTACCTTGAAATGTTGTCTTTTGCGGGCTCTTATGGATTCTACACAAATCGCAAGCCTTGCGGCTTTATATTTCGAAAATTTCGTCGAGGCTTTATTCCATACGTTATGTTACCAAAATAGTTGTAGATGCAATCTATTTGCATGCATTTGTCTCAAAGAGACAAATGCATGAGTGTAGACTGACTGACACTATTAGTTTTTCTGTGGTTGCATGCTATATGCTACAGTAAAGAAGATCCATGTATATGCACAGGGTTTCGTCCAACATTCTTTGCCTCCTACGGGTTCCGACAAGTCACTATTATCGCATTGAATGAATATACGTAAAATGTCAATAAAACTTTAAAATTTTTACGGACAACGTCATTCCGAAAGGAGTGAAATATCGTGACACCGCAAAGTTGATGCGAAATCGAATTTATTAATTTCAGCCATGTCAAAATGTAATGTTTCCCATTGAAAATCGATCCGAGAACCTCGTAATTATTTCTCCCTCTCCCTCTCCCTTATATCTCATTTAGGATACGGTCGGCGTTTCTGTTTGACTCTAAATTCGTCCGTCACCTTGCACTCGATACATAATGTTATAAGTAATAGTTCATTTAATTTTAATTGTATAAAAAGCGTTAATTCGGTCGTAACGTGGGGGCAAATATTTTTGCTATTTAGAAGTTAGTAAACTACGGACCACTTAATACAATACCCTATCCCTCAAATGAAACACTCATAAACCTTCGAAACGCAGCATGCAACACGCGCTTACGTGTAAGCGCAAGAAGTGCAGACGTTCTGTAAATTCCATTCATGATAAAATCATCGGAAAGCCTCTTTCATCAAATCTATGCTTTATGCTATCGATACTTTTCTTCGCCTGTTCATTAATACCATAATTAATATAAAAAAGTGACACAGTCATTACCAAAGTGTATGAAGTATCCTGGTAATAGTTTATCGACTGTCCCTGATAGCCACAAGCTGGTATCAAATTAACTTGCCAAATACATTTATATATCGTGTCAGACGTGTTATTTTCGCAGCGTGTAACCTGGTAATAGAATAATCAATTTCGTGCAACCACTTCACGTACAAAAATCATGCCCGTTCCAGAAACTATACGAATTTCATATCATTCGGTTTGAGTTATCCTGATAACCGTACCTCCTAACATGGTTCGAATTTGGAAACGCGTATAGAAATATCTCTATTATCAACCAAAATCCCAAAGATTGAAAGATACTTATGGATCGAACGAGGTATGTAGGGTGAACGGTACATTATTATTTGTCGTTATTCTCATATATTTTATTATTATTTAAATGTTGAAGGTGAAAGGATGAATAGATTCTAATTCATGGCACTTTAATAAATATATAAGTAACAAAGAGATAAAAATAATGAGTTGAACACTTTTATAAAACTAGAGTATCGTCTGCTACACCTATTATGAATGATTATTTATATTATAACCAAACACGACATTGATAATCTTAACGGAGTTTTCCTGGGTTCCCTTCTCCACGTAAAGAGGTGCGAAGAACAGAGGTGAGGCCGACCGAGCGCGTCCTCAGGTGGCGGATAGAGGGACGTCCAGAGCGTGAAGCGACCTCTAGACGGACAGGGACCTTGCACGGTGGGTTCACCGAACTCTCTGGTCAACGGGAGCTATAAGGAAGCGGGCTGGACCACTCCCCAAGCTAAGGTGTAAGATATCGTGCCGAGGGCTGGATGGCACTTGGGTCAAAGTGCCTTACACGATGCCTAAGCGGGCGAAACTCGATAGTAATTAGCCTTAACCCCACAATCAGGTACTGTGGGGGCAGACGTCTTTTTTCCTGAATACTCACGAGAACAAACATGGATAGAATTAAAGCTTTCAACAAACAAAAAGAGAAACTACAACAAGCAACGAAAAACACAGGAATGGCAAGTTTGCGTCTACCGGAACGGAGCAGAACGGACAGTGCGTCGAGCACAGGGAGCGGAGTAAGCTCGGCGACCTCCGCATACAACGACGACAACAGAACGCGTATACAGATTAGACAGACGAACAACGCAACAACAAAGGACGCCACAATACTACGACAGAACGAGCCGGAACTGATAGAGCTACTAAAGCTCACACCGACGACAGCGACGAAAATGGCCAAGGCAGCGGCCATACAGAAGAATGCGAATATGACGGTGAAAACCGGCATAACACGATTCTCGAGGTCGCAGACGTCGCTCTAAGCGCGCGAACCAGGATAGACACGGAACAATAAATAACCGTAGATCTGGCGGAAACAGACACGGGAGAGACAGAAACGGAACGGACCGGACGAACGCGATGCCCCGAGCTAATAAGAGCAGCCCCTAAACACAGGGGGACGAGAGGGACGGCCGTGCTGGTCAAGCCCGGGAATGACGCCTCATATTCCAATATACTCCGGAAAATACGGACGACAGTGGACCCAACGAAAAGCCACGTCCAGGTAACGAACATGAGGAAGACGAAAGGCGGACTGTATCTCCTCAAAATACAGACAAACACGGGCGGACGAGAGGACTTCCGACGCGCGCTCCAAAATGCGGTCGGGGACACGGGCAGTGTCAGGGTCATGATACCCAGGGCACAACTGGAGATCGTGGACCTGGACTGCGTCACAACCACAAAAGAGGTGACACAGGCACTGAAACGAGAAACGGGACGAGACGGGAATTCAGCGTCTATACTGCTCGGTCCGAACCGGGCCGAGCAGTATATAGCGGTCTGCGACTTCGAACCGCAGGAAGCCAGAGTGCTGCTGGGCCGGGGCTGGATCGCGATAGGATGGGTACGATGCCGGGTGAGACAACGACTTACAGTGACGAAATGCCACAAGTGCCTGGGATATGGAAGGCCACTGTACGAACAAGGACCGGACAAAAAGTTGCAGAAAATGTGGCGAGACGGGACACTACGCGACGGACTGTAAGAACAAACCGGCCTGCCCACTGTGCGCCGAGGCGGGACATACGGATATAACACACCTCGCGGGAAGCAGGGCGTGCACGGTTTTCCGGGTCGCGCTGGAGGAGTGCAGGAAGCAGACCGGGAGACGGACAGAATAATACAGGGAAATATGAACCGAAGCAGAACAGCAGACATGTTACTGCCACAGATAGCCGATGAACACGACGTAGACATACTGATCCTGTACGAACCGTACAGGAGAAGGCCGACGCGGACGTGGATTATGAATGCAACGGAGACAGCGGCTATCTGGGTGAGGGGCGCGACCCGATCCCGGATAGCCGCTCCGATCTGCGCCGTCGCGGAGTTCGGGGGAAAGGTGGCGCTCCTGGAAGACGGAATTAGGAGTCTGCCCGGAGATATCGTGGTGGCGGGGGACCTCAATGCGAGGGCGCTTGAGTGGGGAATGAAAGTGACAGGCAAACGTGGACGGCTACTACTGGAAATGGCCGCAAGGTTAGATCTGGTGGTAGTAAATACAGGAAGTACACCGACATACAGACGCCCAGGATTGGCGACTCTATTTCTGACGTGACACTGACGATAGACAGAATACTGCCACGGGTGGGGCTATGGCGGGTGATCGAAGACTACACGGCCAGCGACCACCAGTACATCGCCTTCGAAGTGGCAGGGCGAACAACGATGCCACGAACGACCCCCCCCCCCCCCCCCCCCCCCCGAGTTGACTGGCCGGCAAAGGGCAGAAAGACTGGCAGACGAGACGGCCAAACTGATAATGCAACTGTGCAACAGCATAATGCCGAAATGGCAACACAGACGTAACCAACGCGCACAATACTGGTGGACAGACAAGATAGCCGAACAGCGAAAGAACTGTCTTAAGAACCGACAAAGAGCTATGAGGGCCGGCGGGAGACCTGAAAGGGAAACCCTTCAGGCCGCATACAGGACAGAACGGAAAAAGCTCACAAACGCCATACGGGACAGCAAAGCGCAATGCTGGAGGGAGCTCTGCGAGGAGGCGGACCAGGACCCTTGGGGAACCGGTTACAAAATTGTAACCGGGAACTAGGGGCCCGGATCCCACCAGAACTCAAAGACGTTAAAACCACGGGACGCATCGTGGACGGACTATTTCCGACGCATCCCATCCGTACGAACGCAACGGACGAAGACGAGACCATGGAAGGCCCCATCTTCACCCCATCTCACACGAGCGGCCAAGGCGATGAAAACTGGTTAGGCGCCAGGGCCGGACGGGGCACCTGTCGAGGTTGTTCGACTGATGGCTAGCCTGAGGCCGGACATATATATCGACCTGTACAATACGTGCCTAACGACAGGGACATTCAGCGGCCGATGGAAGACGGCGAGGGTGGTCCTTATCCCTAAAGGTAAGAGCGACCCCGACACACAGTCGGCCCACCGGCCGCTGAGCTTACTGGACACGACAGGAAAACTGTACGAACAGCTACTCAGATCAAGACTGACAGACGCAATGCAGATGGGAGGAGGCCTTTCAGACGAGCAGTTCGGCTTCAAAAGGGGCCGATCGACTTTCGGGGCCATCCAGCGGGTGGTAGACTCCTTCCGGGAGACAGACAGACACTGCCACGCAGCACGACCCATCGTACTGCTGGCGACACTAGACGTTAGGAATGCATTCAACTCGGCCAGGTGGGTGGACATACTGGAAGCGCTGAAAAGCAACTTAGGGGTTTCACCATACCTGATCCGAGTTGTGGAGGATTACCTGCGCAACAGATGGATAATATAAGAGACGACGGAAGAACAAAAACGAGACAAATCACTGCGGGGGTCGCCCAAGGATCCATACTGGGACCAGACCTCTGAAAGGCAACATCCGACAGCCTGCTTAAACTCGAGCTCCCGCTCGGGATTCGCCTCGTTGCTTACACTGATGACGTGGTAGCAGTGATCGTCGAGCGGTCTCCGGAACTGGCGCAGTATAAACTGACCCAGACAATGAGACGGGTCGGGCGATGGATGACATTCTGAACTGGTGTTTCTTACACGCAAACGCATAAACACAAGACTACCGATGAAAGTGGGAACAGACGAGATCGGGGCCAGAGGGGAAGTCAAGTACCTGGGGGTGACTCTGGATACAAAGATGACGTTCTGGCCTCACATACGAAAGACAGCCCAAAAGGCGGCCAAAAGGGTAACATCTTTAAGGGCTTACATACAGTTAGAAGGCTTTAAAAAGACGGATTTTCAAGAATTTTTTTCGCGCAGACTATTCAATTTATTAATTTGAAAATTGGTGTACATATTATAATAACCTTATAATATATTAACATATTTTTTATTTGTCAAAATAATCATCGCGAATGTTGCTATCGCCGATCTCCTAGAGCTCCGCAAAAAAAACCAATTTTGCGGTGATCACGATATCTCTGGACCGGATTATCTGAAATGAAAAAACCGAATAAATTTCGTTAATATAATACATTATCTAGTATTTAATCGAAGGAATTAGCCAAAAAATAATTTTTGACAAAATGGCGACTTCTCAAAATAAAAGACTCGATTTTGAACGAAAATTTAAGCCTTAAATTGTTTATAAAATGGAAAATATTTATCGGAGAATAAAAATCTTCGATTAATTACTAAAAAATCTAGCTAAAAAGGTTGTGTTAAAATTTGAGACTGATCGGTTCAGCCGTTTTCGAGAAATCTTGATCACCGATTTTGAAAACATAGTTTTGAGAAAAACGCGTTTAAAGTTTCAAAAGCGTTTTACATGTGGTAATTTTTTTTTTTTCAACTTACATGGAGTCATCTATTCCAGGGCCATATAATAATCCGTTCGCATCGTTGGCAGCTTCTAATAATTCGATTTGATGCTGTCTGCGAGCCATTCTTCCCTCTCTGGTGCTCTCGTGTGATCTCAGGTCGGAGATCTTGATGCGCTGCGCATCTTCTTTATCTGTATATGAATGCGCATTGGACCCAAGTGAGACGCCCATTGCATTCATAATTTTGCAGCACCTTTTAACCCTAATCCAAGAACTCTCATGACAAACAAAAAACGCCGATTTATGTCATAAGAATGCTCGATAAAAGGACTAGAATTTATGCTACGAGATGGACACTGATCGCACAACAAAACAATTTTAAACCCGAGTCCTCGTTTAGAAGCAGTTTCAAATTTCACATTTCCGTTACAGGTTTTGCACTGCACAAATTCGGAGATGGCCGCGAAAACAGTAATAAAATTCAAAATTCGGTACTCAACGGACGGATCACGCGGCACCAAGATTTCCTCCTGCATTCTCATTTTTTTTGCAGAGGCACTGAAACTGGACTCATCCGTTTCAGCTGTTTTCGGATTGAAAACATTCTTTCGTTTCTTCGCTCTTGACTTGTACACTTTCGTTGATTTTCTAAGTTCTCTGCTAGACTTCATTTTCACGATATTATCGAAGGCACAAGTACACTGACACGACTTTACTGTTAGGCTTCTCTGCTGAGACTGATGACTACTTTTCAAATTTTGGCAACTGAGAAACATACAATAGAAAATGACAAAGGAAAGAGAGTAGGATAGACAAGGAAAGAAGGGACAGCGCCTCAGGTAGGCAGCTGGCGCGCCGGTCCCCGACTGTGAGACGCGCCTCCCTAACGCGCCTTCATAAATGTGTCTATAACTTCGAAAATATTCGTCTGATTGACATAAAATTTTGAGTGTGTATGCTCAAATATATGTATATTCAGAAAATACAAAAAAAACGATTTTTTGAAAATTACAAGTGTATGTAAGCCCTTAAGCCGCCTGATGGCAAATACGAACGGACCGAGACCGGGAAAACGGAGACTTTTAATGTCAACGACCCACTCGATCCTTCTATATGGCGCGGAGATGTGGGCAGACTCCCTAAAGACGAGAAAATACTGCCACGCAATGGCAACAGTACAAAGACGGGGGAGGGGGGGCTTTGAGGATCGCCTGCTCCGGACTGTCTCAGCAGAGGCAGTGCTGGTGGTGGTGGGCTTAATCACCATTGATCCTCTTGCGCTCGAGCGCAAAAGGATCCATGACAGAGCGGAAGGCACGAGACGACAAAGCGCTGCAAAGACGGAAAGGGACAGGACCATGTAAACGTGGCAACAACGATGGACAGACGGGAAAACGGGTAAATGGACTACACGGCTGATAAAGGACCTGAGACCGTGGACGAACAGGACTTCGGGGACGTGATCTATTACATTACCCAACTACTGACGGGATACGGCTACTTCAGATGGTGCCTTTACAAAATGTACAAAGGCCAGACGCCAGGCTGTACCTACTGCGGACACGAACGGGACGACACGGGGCATACGCTTTTTGAATGCATCCACTGGAAATAAGAACGCCAGAGACTGGAGGCGGCCTCGGGAATCGACACCACCCCCGATAACATCGTGGGGGTGATGCTCCGGGGAGAGGAGCAGTGGCAGCAGGTTGCCACATACACAAAGACGATACTTGGATGAAAAAACGCAGACGGCTGCCTGACATGACGGACCCGACGCGACAAACAAATGAAAGACGGAAATAAACAGCGCACAGAACGACGAGACGGACGCGGAGCCCCGGCTAGCTGCAAAATCTTCGTTATAGTACCTAAACGCGGGGGGGGGGGCATAGGAGGTGGCGGTATAGCAGGTAGTCTGGCGAGGGGCCCGCGGAAGGGGGCTGTCCGGCCAGGAGGCCAGCATCACTACCAGCCCGCATGACTGGTGGTATCCATAAGTGGATTCCGCACCTCTTCGGATAAAAACAAAATATTAACGGAGTTTTAAAAAATGTCAAGCTCTATTGTTATTGCTGCTTTTAGACGGGAATTTTACTGCGTATCAAAGAATCATCAAAGTATTGCCATCCTAGCATGTTCTAGTTTTGACTGTATATTTCATGATCCCGAATAGGATACGTATGTACTATTCTTGCGAATATTTTCTTTGATTATTTCGATGGCAAAAATATATACTATGGACACGCATTTACCAATATATTATGGTTCCCGCGTATTTGGAAAACGAAACCCTCTCGTAATAATGGAGAGAGCCCTGATATATTGAAAGTGATAATAATATTGCGTATGATGTTCTCATCATTGTTTTATCACCGCCATGAAAATTTAGCTTAATACGCGTATAGGCATTTTTCTATTTTTGTAATTAATTACAATGAATAACCCCGTTTTCCAGAACGCTCCTCTCTGCACGCCAGAGTTAACAAGGTGCTCCCGGGATGATCATGTTGTATGGAAGGCTATTCAATGCGTGGAGGTTTCTGTCTAAATAAATATCAAACCTGGTATATTCTGTGTATTTAATAACAACAGCATGGCAATATCACAATTATCGTATATATAGCAAGGCCTCGCTTAACGTTGCTTCGTTTAACGCCGTTTCAGTATTACGCGGAAATATTGGTATTGGGATACTATTTCGATGATCCGTTTAGCGCTGGAGTTTATTGGAACGTATTGCCCGCGTTAGGCGAGGTCTTATTTTAGTGTAGTTGCTACTGCATGCTGCAGGTGCAGCGGTACCTGTAACAATTGTATGTGAACAAACTACCAACGAAAATCATGTGAAGACTCGTGTTAACGTGTTTATATTGGGGATATGAATAGCTTACACCATATAAAAGTAAACGAAAAACCTCAAAGAAACCTAGAAAAATATCGACAGATTTAAAGTAGCTATGCAAATCAATGTTACAGAGAAAGTGTTTGAATCTCATTGGGATCGGAAATAAATTAAGGCCTGTAACGGCGAATCGACATATTTGCTATCATACGTTGTATATTTTAAAAACTTAATTTTCGATTGACAACACAAATAAAATATACCTTCATTAATTCGTTATTCTATATTCGTCGATTGCCAACGTGTAACTTATAAAAATTGGTTTGCTCAACTCATGGTTTGCAACAGCAAAGGGTCGCTGACTTTTAAATTATGATTTTTAGCATGTTTAAATATTTTTGAATGGCATTTTTGTCCTTCTTTTTGTTTGTTTTTCTATTTGTCTTTTTCAAGATCGAGGCACGGTCCGCTTCGACTCTAATAATAAACTAAGGTCATGCAACCGCTGCCCGTTTTGTGTAGTAAGAAATTTTGTAAATTTAAAACTTTTGTGAAATAAAAACAATTAACTGAATTGGATACAAGTTTTCAGACTGTACTGAAATCTTAAACGAATCGATGAATGTATCCCTTGTTACTTTCGTGTATATTACATATTAATCACTCGCAATTAATATTATTATCCTTGTAATCCATTTTGAACTATTACCCCTCAATGCTCAATTTCCGTTATCGCTGCAGTGAATATATTAAGTGCATTTGTCAAAATTTCAAAAAACAATATTACTCCAGACGTGGTGTCGTCGAAAAACCCCGACATCGGACAAAATTAGAAAAAGGCCAATTTTTTGACAGGTGATTCCATGGTGCCGCCGGTGCCAAATCCACGATTGCCTAAAAAATCAAGGTGTAGGGGAATTCCTGCGAGGTCGGCCCCATGAGATAAAATGTTCCGAAAAATCCGGGCTCCATTTTTATCCACAGCACCGAAGTCGCGGGATTTCATTTTAGGGGTGAAAAAGAGGGGTGAAATTTGAAAAATTAGTTTGAATTGAATAACTCTTTAGAAAAAAATCGTAAATTTTTTGGTCAAATAGAAACGTTTTCGCTCTTGAAAAAATGCGTCGATTGAATCTTTGATCATCCCTCTCCTATAGTATCTTAACCCCCGCAAAAATTGTTGAAATATTAACATAATTTTTCACCCCGAAGGGTCGCCCTGACAGGGTTGAGTCTATGAACAAAATTAAAGGTAAGTATTCAATAAATAAATCATTTTGGATGAAAATGTTCGTACAGTAAAAAGTTTTTTGGTAAAAGATCAAAGTATTTTTATTTTCGTTAAGGGATGAAACCATGGCAAAATTCGAAGATTATTTATATAAATATAGTCGTAGAGTTAATCCCTATATTTCATATATTCAAACTGCACCCATAAAATCAATCTCTTTTGAGTAATCATGAAAATACAATTTTCAGAGTATTTATTAATTTGTTATAGGGGGGGGGGGGGGGGCTTTTGGAATTAAGGGATGATTTTATACCCAATCGGCGCATCTTTTTGAGAGCTACAACTTTTTCATTTGAATAGAGTTTGAAAAAAAATTCCCGCAGAGTTATTCTCAAAAAATTGATGGTTAGTACGTTTACCCCACTTTCAATAACCGACAATAAAGAGATACGAGTTTGGTGTTATGGACAGTGTAGCTGAGGGCTCAAGGTACAAATTTCTCTATGGCGGCGAATTCGTGCGGTCAATAGTTTCGCCAAAATTTCAATTTGAATTTTCAATTTCCGCAAGGGGTTGGAAAAAGTAAAAATTTAAGGGTGGTCCATACAAATGAAAATGTAGAGAATATTATTCTCTACATTTCATACATTCAAACGATACCTGAAAATCGATTGTTTTTCAGTTATTGAACAAACAATTTTTGTTTATATTTCAATAATTTGGTGGGGGGTGCAGATATTATCGGAGAGGGATAATCAAAAACTCAATCGACGCGGTTTTTCAAGGGCTGCAAAATTCCCATTTAAACCAACATTTTACGAATTTTTTCTAACGAGTTATACAATGAAAACTGATTTTTCAAAATTTCTCCCCCAAAATGATCTCCCACGACTTCGGCGCTGTGGGCAAAAATGGAGCCTGGATTTTTCTGAACATTTTATCTTATGGCGCCGACCTCGTAGAAATTGTAGTTTAGTGCCAATCTACCCCCAACTCCCTTCATCTTCTAAAAACCCCTTCACCCCGATTGTTGGGCAAACTTGAATTTAGCACCCGCGGCACCTACAGAATCATCTCTCAACAAATTGGCCTTCTACTAATTTTTTTCCAATTCCAATATACAGCACGACTGGACTATATATCCACGTTCCAAACTAAAATTATATATATATTTTTCAACCGAGATATTGTAAGAATATTAATATGCTTTAGAAATACACTATATATAAGATATCGGATAGATTACTTTAAAAATCTTGAATAATATATGTAGTTTGAATTTCATAGATTGTTTCAAATTGATTTCTCATATAGTTAAATTAACTGATCCGATGCCTTAATCAGTAGAAAGTCGTTTTAAAGCTTCTTGCGCTAGGTATTAGGTCCGATACTTCATCAACTAAACATAAAAATTCCTCCACGGCCCAAGAAATGCAGCCAGAATTCTGTTCCGGCTACTGCTTTGCCATCGGGAGTGTTCTATGCTCCAAATGTGCTCAATTTACCAGTGATGGAAATGCTATATATGCGCTGAGACATTAACGTCTTATATTCCCCGCTCACTGGTCAAATTCCCCGCCAACAATACTAGTGACACCTATATGAAATCGACTATATGGGGCGTTGGGCACGGCACCATACCGAAAATTGCGCATCGGTTGAAGATCACGATAGCAATAGCCTATCAGGAGAGATAATAGCCAGAAATTCGGGTTTATAAGGCGACGGATTTTACGAAAGAACTGGCTTTTGCTCGATGTCCGATGAAATAGGAGTCGGACACTGAAGATTGGAGACAAAGAGTACAGCGTTCCAAGAAAAAGCGGAGACAACTGAACTAACGTGACTGATGCAGAGACAACTGGGCTAACGCCACAGATCCAGAGATAACTTATTCGGAGATACGGGCTCTTCGAAAATCAGGACAATGACAGAAGGCCGCAGATAGCGACGCGACGTACTTTACCTTTAGAAGGACATTATCGGGGGCTCAACGGCAAATACGGCACTATCGATACCCATTGAATTAGAAGCTATATAATCGGACTCGTTATTTCCACATTAGAAAATTATACAAATTTATTGGATCGCAATTATAATGAATAAAATAGAGTTTGTTTTATGAAAACTTCATGATTCATCTAGAGAACCTTAAAAAATTCTATAATCGTCGTGCCTCACCGACAAATACATATAATGAAACTTTTTATCGTTTCAGTGCACGGGAGATAGATGATTTTTTAAAACCTCTTTCTCAACGGAGAATAACTCTTTGAGAAAATAAAGAATCTCGTACCATTCGATAACAAATTTTCCAAGGTATGATATGTGGTTATTATTCTGTCTCTCTATAAAGTGTAAGAAACTTTAAATAAACTTTCTTTACGAGAAATGAACAAAAGACTCAATTTCTACAGAACCATGGCTAGGAGGCACTGGATTTTGTTTGGTTGAATACCGATTTGGTCCGCTTCGCACACCATCTGAAAGCAGATAGCCTCAAAGCCTGATCACCAAACCAATATCTCTATTCTATTGAGGCAAACTTAGGGAAAGTAGCCATACTTGCGGAATGAGTGGACGTGAATTTGACCATTCGGAGAAACACGTTATGACAAGGTTGTTCCGCACCGAATTGGTAATGTACTGAGCTGTTCTACAGGGTGGGCCATCTATTGGTACGTTTTTAAAAATGCCATCAAAAGAGTATGCATTGATATTTTTTATTAATTTTGTTGTTGTTGTAAAGCTAAAAGTATCCCCGTCAAGAATGAAAAACGATTTCGTTCATGTGGCTCCCTCTACTGGCCTTACAGTATGCCATTCGGTCACCCCAATTAGTGATGACATTTTGAACTACCTCGGCGCCAATTTCACTCAAAACAGTCGTAATGTTGTTTTTCAAAGCTGGAATTGTCTCTGGATTATCCGCATAACATCGGTCTTTAACGGCACCCCACAGGAAGAAGTCCAGCGGTGTCAAATCGCAGCTACGCGCAGGCCAATTGACATCTCCTGAACGGCTGATTATGCGGTTGTTAAACTTGGTGCGCAGAAGGTCGATCGTAAGTCGGCTTGTATGGCATGTGGCGCCATCTTGTTGAAACCAAAGGTCGTCCACATTCATAGCGTCGATTTTAGGCCATAAAAAGTTGGTCAACATGGCTCTGTAGCGTTCGCCATTGACGGTAACGGCGTTGCCAGCATCATTTTCGAAGAAAAATGGGCCAATTGGGCCACCACTCCACAATCCACACCAAACTGTGACTCTTGGAGGATGCATTGGTCTCTCTACGATTGCGTGTGGCTGTTCCGAACCCCAAATCCGGCAGTTTTGCTTGTTCACATATCCGCCGAGATGGAAATGCGCTTCGTCCGAAAAGATGATTTTTCGACCAAAATCGACGTCATTATTGAGCTGGTCTATGGCCCACATAGCGAACTGATATCGAAGCGGATGGTCATTTGCTTTCAACTCCTGAGTCATCTGGATCTTGTAGGCGAATAATCCGAGGTCTTTGTGCAGTATTCTCCTCAGGCTGGTGCCACTAATGCTCAGTTGCTGCGACCGGCGTCGAGTTCAGGTCGTCGGATTCTGTCTCCCACTTTGGGCCACAGCCTCAATATTCTCGGGTGTGCGCACTGTCCCAGCTCTGGGACCACTTCTGTCATCCACTAACATCCCTTTCTCACGAACTTTCTTCACCAATTTGCGTATAGCGCCTTCGGTGGGTGCTTTATCACGACCCATATTTCTTTTCAAAATTCGCACAGTTTCGGCGACACAGCACTGACTTTGAAAATAAGTTTTTAAAATTTCAAAACGCTCTTCAAGAGAAAACATGTTGTTTCGTGCCGCGGACAGTATGGCTAATGAACTGTAAAAATTTTGGGTCTGTAGCTCGTTTGCCGTTGTCATACGACGAAATTCAAAAACGTACCAACAGATGGCCCACCCGGTATATACCCGAGTAAAAATATTATATATACTTAGATACAATTATATACAAATAATATACAATCATATATATTTATATATAGGGTTATATATAATTGTATATAACTCTATACATTCGTATATAAAATCCGATATAAATGTACTTCCACCAAATTTGATTTGATAAAATTATATATAGTTCGTATATAATGATATATGGAGATATATAATTAGATATAATATCATATACAGTTATATATAATTCAATATAGTGTTGTATATAATTATATTGTGACGATGGTCTACCCCCAGCCACCTTTTTTCTTCTTTCCCACGCGCATTCCTTTCCTGCCTACGTGACTTCCTACAGCTACCCCCTCACTATCACTGGGACATCTCTCCGTCAGAACGCAGCTGTCGTTGTTTTCCGAGAAAGGCCCAAAACCTCCTTTTTCCATTTTCCACAGTCCAGCCATAAATCACCTATCTTTATGGCCTGATCTGCCTCAACCACGAAACGCCCGCAGCCCCCATTGTCTCCCCAGACGTTTCCATTTCCAGACCGTTCTGACTCCCAAATTCTTCCCCCACCACACTACGACTTTCCCATGGATTAATGTTATAAGAACCACCCTCCTCCTAGGCTAGTTAGTTAGTAGTTTCCGATCATCTGAGCAGCAACGTTACGCTGTCTGTTGAACCACTGAAAATAAAGTCTTGTGTTTCCCGATTAAGTGTCTACCGCGTTTTTCCTCTCAACTACCGCGTTCCGTAGCCGAGTCGGTAGCTCCAATAATAACAAATAAGTAAATAAATAACCCGCGACATCACAATATATATACGTAAAAATTTTATTTACGGTATATAAAATTGTATATGACTGTATATGAGTACTTTTATTTTATTTTGAAATACATAATAATTGTAAATATATATCTTTATATGGCTTCATATATGATTAGATATAGAAACAGTTTTCTTTGGTTTTATTCGCGTATGGAAGCAGGTAAATCAAAAGATTGTTTATTAAAAGTTAACAAATTATGTATTGGTGCAATATATATATATATATATTTATATATATTGTGTAATAAATTATGTATATAGATATATAGAAAGAGACGACATAGATATAAACCATAAGTACGACAGAAAAATGAGCGTGTAGCTTCGATCACGGCCAGCAGGTGGCGCATGGCCCCGCGCTTTCTCGCAAGCGCACCCGTCACCCACCGGTATTATAAAGACGTGAGCAGGACGAACAAAACCGTTACTCGTCTCCCGATTGCGCTGGCAACCACACTCTTATGTAACATGTTGAGTAGTGCTTATCTATTAATCAATAAAATGTTTTGATGTAACCCGAGTAAAAATTAATATATATACACATATATAATTGTATATTAATTGATCATATACAATAGTATACAAAAATTGGCCCGATAGAATTTTATATATTATATATTAGTATATACAACTGTATACGTTTATATACAAATATATACAATTCTATCGGGCCAATTTTTGTATACAATTGTACATGATCAATTCATATACAATTATATATGTATATATATATTCATTTTCACTCGGGTATTATTTCGTGAGGCCAGTTGGATAGGTTGAAATCCTTAAAATCGTATTGCTACTGCCCTAATATCGGCCCCTAATGATAATTGATAATAATAATAATTTTGGCGTAAGGATCCTGGCGTGTTCGCCGCCTGGGAGGTGTGCCTAGCTAACTACCCAACATTTCGATAAGACACACAAACCCACAAAGCATAAACACTTACATAAACACGTCCGAGCCACACACAGTGATGCGGATGACCAGCGCCCCTATAAAAGGGTACCCTGAGAAAGCGAAAGCCCGTTTATAAGGACCCTCTAGGTCCTTATAAACGGGCTTCCCGGAAAAGGGTATGCTACTGAATGAAGCGGCAAACGTCAGTAACTCGGATACTCACCAACATCCATACTTCACACCTGGAGACAGCACTGCAACCACACCCGCATCGTCGGCTGAACCGGGCGGCCTCGGCGCTGGTCGTCAAGGGTACCCCATGAAAACCAGGTATGATGTTTTTGGGCCGCTAGATAGTACAGGGGCCCACGTCCTCCTAGCCAGATGGAGCGAGTTGCCCTATCAGCCATAAAAAAATCCCCATTCTACTGTAGTGCCGGGCGGTGATCGGATAGGTTCATGCATCAGTAGAGGGGTCCTCGGTGAGGCCCTTGGTATCCGTTTCGTTGCGGTCGAAGGGGGGGGGGGGCAAGACGACAGGGTGATTGCGGCGTTCCTACCCCAAAGCACACTTACACACATAACCACATGGGAAAGAGAGGAGGAAAGCAGAATGAATTATGAAATTAAATCACAAACTTCAAACACATCGAAGAGTATGAGGCTCCCAATCCCAAAATCTACCAACGCACGAACGGGACAGTACACGATACCGGACACGTCCGTGGCAGGAACGGCTGAGGCTCGAATCCGGGCCCAGCTGCAACGGACCCGAAAATGTTTAGTGATCATGGAGGAGAAAACTTGAGTACAGCGGTGACGATTGTCGCCAGATTGGTGACGCTATGAATGAAACGGAAACGTGAAACCACGGGTTTAAGCCCGGATCTTACACCGGCTAAAAGGCCGACGGAGAGAAACGAGCTTAATCTGTGAAAGATTACGATGAAGAGCAATAAGGGAAGGACGAAGGCGTCGGACGGATAGGATCGGATAAAGACAAAAACGCCCTCAAGAGCGCCAGCGACGCTGGCGACGAAAACGGGAGATGGAGCCGAACAACCCGGAGATACGGCGTTCGGGTGGTCCTCATTAAACCAACGGATGGAAAGACACGCCAAATGAAAGCCGCTGACTCTGGCTCCGAAAATGTGCAGGTTATCGGATACCCAAAGACGAATGCCGAAAGTGCCCTGCTCCGTGTAAAAAGCGGAGCAGATAGAAAGAACTTCCAACATACAGCTGGACGTTCTAGACCTGGACTGCGTAATGGACAGAGAGGAAGTGGCGGAAGCACTGCGACTGGACACAAATGACGCAAGGGACGCAAATGTACATATCATTAGGGCAAACAGACAGGGACAGTGTATGGCTGTGTGCGAACTTGAGGAGGGCGTCGCGCACGCCCTGCTCAAGAAGGGATGACTGAAAGTAAGATGGACGAATTGTCGCGCCAGACCTAAGATGGCTGTAACAAGGTGCTACAAGTTTCTTGGGTCGCTAGGACGCTAGGATGAACTGCAACGCAAAGAAGGGGGGACATTGCTGCTGGAAATGCGGCAAGACTAACCACGTCGGCAAGGAGTGCAAACAGGAATCGTCGTGTTTCCTGTGCACTGAAGCGGGGCACGAGAGCAGCGCACACGCATCGGGATCCGGGGCGTAAGCGGTCTTTAGGGTTGCGCAGGAGGAGTGCAGGAAAAATACGAAGCCGTGACGTCCTATAGGGAAACATGCACAGATGTGAGGAGGCACACCTCCTGCTTCCTCAAATCGCGACGGAACACTACGCCGATATATGATGCGAACAATATAGGGACATGAGGACTCCGATGTGGTTCCGTAATAACAAGAGTACTTTGGCCATTTAGATCAGAGGCACCATGACGCGCGTGTACAACAGCGGAGCAGGGGACGACTACGTCTCGGTGAGGGTCGGCGTTCTGGCTTACGTTGGCGTCTACCTGACTCCGAACACTCCTCGGCGAGAGAGCCCGAGAACAAGATGGATAGACTTGAGGACGCATTGAGGGCACTGATGGGGGACTTAATAGTCGCGGGCGATCACAGCGCGGGAGCGATCAAGTGGGGAAAGACCAGGGCAGACAGGCACGGACATCTGGCGCTAGAAATAGCAGCTAGAGTACACCTGACGGTGGCAAATACGGGACACGTACCAACGTACATACGACCGGGAGTGGGCTCCTCGATACCGGACGTGATAATGATTCTGGACGGTAGCATGCCACTGATGAGGCGATGGGTGGTGATCGGTGATTACATGGCCAACGATAATGAAAATATCGTGCTTGACGTGGTGGCCCAAAGCGGAGCAACAAAACAGGCCGAAGCGAGCACCGCGGTGGAACACACGGAAAATGTACTACGACCGGTTCTCGAGGGCGCTATTCGAATCAGGCACACCCTCCGAAGACGTACACGACGAACTGACAGGATATACATGGTCTAAAAGACTTGTCGACAAGACACTGTAATTGACGAAATAGCTCTGCAAAGTCTCAATACCGTGCAAGAGCACCAAACAACATAGACGCGCGACATATCGGTGGACAGATTACATTGCCGAATTGCGAAGACTCTGTATTCGCGCGAAAAAGAGAATGTACCGGGCTCGGGAAAGGTCAAGCCGGGCGCGGCCGCTCTTTCGACAGAGTACGAACGGCACGGAAGACATTTACAAACGCTATAAACCATGGCAAGAAGTGCTGCGAGAAAGAGTGATGCGAGGAGGTGGCCCGAGACCCCTGGGGGCTGGGTTACGGGATTGGGACCCGCAGGCTAGTGGCTCGAGGCCCGCGTAAACTCAAAGACGCGACGGCCGAAGGACAGGACATCCTCGTCTTCACTGGGGAAGAGTTTATTAAAGCTACGACCTCTCTGAAGGCGAGGAAAGCCTTCAGGAAACCGGGACCGCGCGGCACACTCGGGGAGGTCCTATAGCTGATGGATTTCCTGAGGCCTAGGCTACTCCTTGATACCTATAACGAATGTCTTATGACAGGGACATTCAGCACGCGCTGGAATACGGCTACACCGGTTCCCCTTAGTGAAGGAAAAGGGGGGCCGCATATCCCATCTTCCTATGGACCATTGAGTCTCCTGGACATAAAAGGGAAAGTTTTCGAACGCTTACTGATTGTAAGGCCGAGACTGACAGACGCGATAAAGGCGCCCGGTTGCTTGTTCAAAAACCAGCACGGCTTCCACAAGGGACGATCGATGATAGGGGCAGTCCGCAAGGTCATCGAGGCAGACATCGTTAGGAGGACTGACGAGGCTTGCCATGCGGCAAGGCCCTTACTGGTGATGCTAGACGTGAGAAACGTCTTGAAGTTGGCGAGGTGGTGGTCGTCTTGGGAGCGATGGAGAGCACTCTCCAGATTTCCTCTTACCTTCTCGGGTACTGAAGGACTATCTCAACGACAGGCGTATCACCTGTGAAACGGAGGACAGACAGGTGGCAAGCAGAATCACCGCGGGTTTCGCGCAAGCACCAATGGAACGTGACGTACGACAGCCTGCGGAGTCTGGAGATGCCGTGAAAGGTATCACTTGTCGCTCACATTGATGACGTCGCGGCGGTGATCGTGCAACATAGCGCGGCTTTGGCCCAGCTGGAACTTAACCAAGTTATGAGGCACGTCTCAGAGGCACAGAACGAACACGAATTTACGAACGCGACAAAAAGATGGAAAGGGCTGGTGCGGCAAAGCTTGAAAGAGAGAAGACCCTGACGGGATGGCACGCACGTTGGACAACCGCGACAGGTGGAAGATACCCCAGACGACTGATAACGGACCTAAGACCGTGGACCAAACGGGTTTGGGAAGGTGAACTTTTATCTAACCCGGTTTGTTACGTGACACGGATACTTCCGAAGCTACGTATATAACATGAAACGAGTATGGGGGCCAAACTGTAAATACTGTGGACACACGGAGAGAGCAATTGGAATGGTGGACTAGACCCATCACACCCGATAACATAATCGGGCTGCTGTTACGTGACGAAGAATATTGGGCATACATCGTAACGGTCATCGAAGCAGTGCTGAGTGAAAGAAAGCACAATTCAAGTTAACGACACGAAACACTTCAACGGACAGGCGATACGATACGGACGATGGACAGGATCTGCGGGGGTGAAGTTTTACTAACGTGTTGCTATTCCGCGGGGCATACAGCGAAGGGGGATTTTTAGTCGGTAGACAACACTTTTACCGCCATCACCGCCATGTCATCGGAGCCTTTTTTTTGGTTTGGAGTCCATCACACGGAAAAGTACGCAAGGCTCTCCCATGGTGCGTAAGTGCATTTTTAGTCACTTAAAAACAACAACAAAACATAATAATAAGCTTTGTCCCAAGACAATTCAGCACATTACATCAGGATGCCGCCTTCGCTGTCAAGGGGAGTATCTGCACAGGCACAACATGGCAGTCATTATCATCGATCAGCGATTGGCCAGCAAACACCAACTAACTACCGATTTGCAGCCGTATTATATTACTTGAATATTGTATTACTTGAACCGGAGTCAATCGGCACAGATGCTACTACCCCAAGTAGCCGACGAACTTGACACTACTGATACTGTCCGAACAATACAGAAACACGACAACCCGGGCGAAGCTCGCAAAGAACCTAGGCACTTCTACCATCTGGGTTAGGCGGGAGGCCGCTTCCGGGATATCAACTTCCGGTGGGGCAGACGATTTTGTCTGGGCTACGGTGGACGATGTCACTTATGTCACCGTGTATTTGACGCCAAACTGCACCATGTGGGGGTACGGACGAAGGCTTTCTAGCCTCGGGGACCACATAAGATATACGACAGGGTACATAGTTGTCGCGGGGGCCTTCAACGTTAGAGCGATCGAGTGGGGAATGCCCACGACGAACAAATGAGGACGGTTGCTGCTGGTGATGGCCGCAAGGCTTGATCTAGTAGTTGCCAGCATAGAAAACACGCAGACGTACAGAAGACCGGGCTTTGGAGACTCCATCCCAGACGTAACGATGACGTCCGAAGGAACCCTCCCACGGATTAGGTGGTGGCGGGGGTCGAGGACTACAACGCCAGCGACCATCAGTATATTGCTTTTGAAGTGGGCGAGAAGACAACAACGCGACCGCAACAGACGCGGCGGCTCCCGCGGTGGAACCTTCAAAAACTCAACCAGGACAGGTTCGCGAAGGAACTGATGGCTACACCAGCACCGCTGAGAACCCTACCTGACGAAGTCACTGGATGACAAAAAGCTGAAAGGCTAATCGACGAGACGACGAAACTGGTCTAGCGGCTGTGCAATGACACAATGTCACAAAAACGCTATGGATAAAATCGAAAACAATAATACTGGTGGACTGATGGCAAGGGTAACACCCGAAATAGAGACACTCAGAATAGCCTACAGGATGGCAAGGAAAACACTGACGACAGCAATCAAAGACAGTAAACGAAAGTGCTGGAGGAGGCTTTGCGACGAGGTGAATAGGGACGCATGGGGTACCGGATACAAAATTGTGACCGGTAGACTTGGGTCCCGAACGCCACCTGGCGTAATGGACCCTCCAACAGCACAAACCATCATTGACGGACTCTTCCCGATGCACGAGACTAGGACGGAGAGAGAGGACGAAGAACGCCCAGAGGAGATACCCGGGTTCACCATGACCGCCTCGATGAAGACCGGGAAGGCTCCGGGACCAGACGGCACACCGGCAAAAATCCTGGGGATGATGGGCAACCTGAGGCAGCAGATTCT
The DNA here is from genome assembly GCA_951802705.1 of Netelia virgata. Taxonomy (NCBI): domain Eukaryota; kingdom Metazoa; phylum Arthropoda; class Insecta; order Hymenoptera; family Ichneumonidae; genus Netelia; species Netelia virgata. The sequence continues at coordinate 14,199,054 of OX637863.1, read as the reverse complement.
CCTAGGCATGTACAGCATATGTCTGACGACAGGGACTTTCGGCGAGCGGTGGAAGGTGGCCAGACTGATCCTCATTCCCAAAGGGAAGAGGAACCCTCACTCACCATCGGCCTATCGCCCGTTTATCCTACTTGACACGACAGGAAAACTGTACGAACAGTTACTGAGACCGAGACTGACAAGCGCAATCGCAGACGCTGGAGGACTATCGGACAGACAGTACGGCTTCCGAAAAGGACGATCGACGATCGGCGCGATACCAGACGTGGTGGCGACCTTCAACCAGCTTGGAAGCCAATGCCACGGGGCTCGCTCAATCGTACTACTGGTGACACTGGACGTACACAGAACGCTTTCAACTCGACGAGGTGTGTCGACATCTTACAAGCGCTCAAAGAAGATTTCGCAGTACCGAAGTATCTGACGAGAGTGATGACCGACTATCTACGAGGCAGACGCCTTACATACGAAATGACAAAAGGGCTGAAAATCCGGAAGATCGCGGCGGCGGTCACTGAAAGGTCAATACTGGGATCGGACTTTTGGAACGGAATGTTTGACAGCCTGCTGCGGCTGGAAATGCCATCAGGAACTTTCTTGGTTGCTTACGCGGACGACGTGGCAGCTGTGATCGTCGAAAGCGACGCATCTCTGGCCCAACTTCGACTGAAATAGGTGATGAGACAGGTGGACGGATAGATGCCGAAACATCGACTCTGACTGGTCACACACAAAACGGAATTTATGATATTGTCGACGAAACGGATACCGACGAAAAAATCTATGACAGTTGGGACACAAACGACGACGACCAGGGGGGAAATCAAGTATTTAGGGATTACCCCGAATACAAAGATGACGTTCTGGCCTCACATCGGACGGACGGCTGAAAGGATAGCAGCTTTGAGCTGCCTGGTGGCAAACTCAACTGGATCGAGACCTAGTAAATGCAGACTACTAATGCCGACGCCTCACTCGATATTTCTGCACGGCGCTGAAATATGGGCGGACGAACTTCTAGTTCAAAAGTACAAAACCGCAATGACAACAGTACAGAGATGCGGTGCACTCGGGCTCGCGTACGCCTACAGGACTCTCTCGGCAGGAGCGGTCCTGATCGTGGTGGGCGTGATCCCGATAGATCTTCTTGTGCGCGAGCGTAATAGGATGTATGTCCTAAGCAGGACAGACGAGATTGAGAGATGGCCATACAAGAATGGCAGAGAAGATGGACAAACGAGACGACCGGGACAGAGACAAGGCGACTGATATCGGAACTAAAACCATGGATTGGGAGGAGCGGCAGAGAGGTGAACTTTTACCTCACGCAGTTCCTGACGGGACACGGATATTTTAGACGCTACTTACACAACATGGGGAGGGTACGGACTGCAGACTGCAAGTGCTGTGGACACGACCAAGACGACGTGGAGCAGACGTTCTTTACATGTGACCGATGGACACAGACGAGACGAAGGCTAGAGGCGACATTTGGAGCCATCACGCCAGACATCATCGTCAGCATGATGGTCCAAAATGACGAACAGTGGACCATCGTGTCCACCTACATCGAAACTGTCCTTTGGGGCAAAAATGAAGATGGGTGCTTGGGTGACTGAGCAAATGAGAAGATGACTTTCAGCAGCCTAGACCCGACGAGAAACTACATAACCGGCAAGTTGACTTGGACAGGACTATCCAGACGGAAGTAAAGCTAACGCAGTACACGGACGGGCAGCGGACAGAAGTGGGTTTTCTTTCGCCTGATTGAAAGGTCTCTGCCTTTTATGGTCAGGGAAGGGAGGGTTTAGCTGGTAAGCATTCCGCTCCATCTGGTCGACCATCCCTCGTTTAGCCCAGTGAAGCGGGATGAGAGTCCAGCACCGGGAGTGGACGCTCCTCCTGGAGTTGGAGGGCAACCCGTAACTCCGGGCGTAGCATAAACACCTACGGTCTATAAAAGATTTCCCCTATTTTTTACCACGATAATAAACAAAAATATAATAATAATGGATACAAATAATAACATTAATCATAATAATGCACATACCGTATTGCGACAAAAGAAAGGCGATGGATGCCTAGAGGATCCTGAAGAACACTAATTGTGAGACAGAAGAGAGCTCGCAATGGCGAATCACAGCACGGCCCAAACAGACGTAATGCGAGAGCGGCTCTGGTTTGGGGTTCTGCGTGGGAAAGGAGGAGTTTTTAGTCGGTATGCCAAGATGGCGAGTCCGACACACGAGGTGATGCAAGTTCCTTACGATGTGGAATGCATTTTTGCCCTCTTTGAAAAAATAAAATGAAATATTAATAATAATAATGAGAGACGGTTTATTGTTAGTATTCTTACTTGGCTGCACTTGGACCTTTACAATAGACCCGAGGAACATCTACCGCTTCTCGGTCTATTGATTCGATTATCACCTGACAATAACTGATACATTCATTCGAAACAAAGGACCAAGTGTTTCTCTCTCGCACAGGAAACTCGACCGGGCTTTAATAAACGATCCCAACGCGACGGGCTAGAGCCTATTGCTGTAACAGAACCCACCACTTGATAAAGTAGTCTCGTAAAATAATGCTCCAAGTCTACGCCCACCATCTCAATTTTAAGCAATAAGCCAATTGCAAGAATAGCAAGTTATATTTTTGTCATCTTTCTCAACTAAGACTTATCCTGGATATATTGTTTCAGATAAATCGACTAAAGATCACGAATGGTCTTATTGTTAGAAGTAAAACTATACTTCATGCATATTGTGGGAATATCATAATAGTTGTGTTTAAACGATATGTGGTAAGCTGTACTCTGTATGGCGACTTCCCCCTTGAATTATATATTCAGCCGTTAGGTGGCTGCAATTGCCACTAATTGTAAGCGTAAAGAATATGAGCACTTCGCGATCGCTGATGAAATTTCGATCAGAATCTGCATATTTTTATATCTTCACGAAAAATGCTTCAAAAGCCATTTTCCTATATGGCATCCCTTAAAAAAATAAGGCATTAAATATTCTTGTATAAAATGTTGTTTTATCTGCCGGATATCAGATATCATATTTTCATATTCCAAGAAAGTCCTGCGAGAAGATCCTATTTGAAAATTTATACGTTATTAACGTAACATCCTTATATAAATAATCGTTGTATACATTTAATGCATCACCCTCTATGCGTCATGCGATATTGCAGCATCTAGAGACCATGCAACTTTATCGTCTTCATTATTATATGCGTGTTTTCCCTACCTTGTAAAAGTTCAGAAATGTATATAGCGTATGATTTCAGCATACAACAATTGCCACTATTATACGACTTTAATCAACGTTTTTCAAAACGCATTCGATTGGTTGATTAAAACTTCTATCAGTGACCTTTCGTCTTTCAAAAATGCATTCTACGTGAACTCCGTGAATAGATACAGAAAATATGGAAAATAATAAGACCGACGAATCGGTTTCAAGATTTGTCATCAAATTGTTTGCAATTCGAGAAACAACACGAAACATCAGTGTTATACTATCTTTGTCACTATCAACCAATGATGTTTGAAAAACATTACATCAATTTAAGTATTTTCACGATTTGAGATATTAGATTAATGAAATACCTCGCGGTGGACCACATTTTTTTACGATATATTAAAGGAGTGAACTTTTCTGTACCACGTGAACATACAAAATGGTTTTACCGTACCATCCTGAACATGATTCAGATTAACGTTTTCGAGCTTAATAGTAGTAGTAGTAGAAAAAGTGGAAGGTCTAGAGAGGAATTTATCAAAGTTGAAAAAAGTTCATTATGCCTTTGAATATAAATGTTTAATTAACTTAGATTTAGACATACTCTGTCTTTTTTTATATCTCTGAGAGCTCTATGCTAGATTTCATAAACTGCCTTTCCTGAATACCAATATTATCAATATTAATGGTGAATGTATCATAAGCAACTAATTGATTGAGAAGGGACAATACACTAGTGGCATTTTTGTAATTTTTGCCACTTATGGCACTGAAAGGTCAGGCTTCGAATAACAATTTCCCAAAGCCATTGGGCTAGTTGGTCAGAAGTTTTAATGAAACTCGACTTTAAAATTTTCCGAGCGAAGTGTGATGACTAGCGGTGAAATAGTTTTCAACAGCTGGCGGGGCTCATTGGGTAACGAGCGAGTTAAACGGAGAGTGTCGGTTCGATTCCTGCCGTGAACAATTTTTTTTTTGAGTCTTGTTTTTTTTTCATTCATAATTTTGTTTTCTTTAATTCTCTTTTTCTCCAAGAACAGTTTCTATTAATTATTGACTCTTGGGGCGGATCAACAAAGCCTGAATACTAACTTGTGCAATTAAAGTGATTCCTCCAAAATGTACTCCTCTTGTTCAACCGTGTGGCGTCTATTTTTAACGACAGATTAAAAATCTAATAAAGCGTATACAAAATTGCGCTTATCTGATTGAAAGTAGTAGAGAAATAAATTCCCGCGAAGACTCTATAAAAATACAATCAATAGTGCATCATCAACTTTCATCGCCAATTTTTAATGAAATGATCCGGTATGCCTGGTACGCTTCCAGCTTTCTGATGAAAGACAAATTTTCATGAATGTAAATGAAGTACGTTTTCCAACAAATCTTTTACATAAAGGTTGTTCGTGTAAACAATCTTCGTTTATAAATTGTGCAAGATGTCAAAATATTGTTTGTTTTCAATGTTTTTATGATAATTATCATTCTGGTGATTGTATGTAATATAACAAATTTACAAATAAAGACCATATTGTAAATTTTGTTATATAAATAAAACCCTACCCGAAATTTTATTATAGTAGTAACTAAAGTTTTAATTTACTGCCAAACATATACACTATATGATATTGGAAGTCTTATATTAAATACGCTTCTTTTTATTATAAGAAACGCAGTTCCTACGTTTCTTATAATATTTGACGGATACCATTACATTTTGGCGAGCAAACGCCTTTGAGTGGCTGATTTTTCAGCCACTCAAAGCTATTTGTAATAGCGTTCTCATCGCGACTAGTTCTAATGGCAATAACAATAAGAAATTTAACGACGATTCAAAATATTATTGCAGCGAGTTGACGCGAGAATAAAAGAATCGTGTGAAATAAATATAATATATTCCCATATATTATTACGGGCGATTTCGCCTGGCAACCCCCAGTTCAACCATCTGCAACTGGAAACCGCTACAACGCACGGCATAAGGCCACGTGTGACAGTCTTATCGAATTCCATACGGAACACTGACTCCCGCGCGTGGATACTGGGAAAATGTCGCAAGGTATCAATGAACCCGATTAACCGATGGTAGTTAGTTTTAATTGATTTCTCTGTTGTAACTGACCGCTAAATCGGACTGTCGGTACTTCATCGTTTAGTGGTGAGACAGCTCGTGTACTTAGGTTCTCGCGAATGTGATTAACGAGTATAGGGAAAACCTTCTGAAATATCGTTGAGAACTCTGTACGTTAACCATATACCTCATGACTTAATTTTTCTGCCTTGAAGCTCATGACTGGGATCCGAACGCACCCCACACTTTTGTTGTTTATAAAACTGGTCGTATACTGATAAACAGATTTCCCATACATGGTTTACTTCGTTTTTTTCACAACAAAGTAAATGGTGTAGGAGAAATGTGATTTTATACACATTTAGACAGTGAAAAATGCATGCGAAGACTAAAAACCAGAGAGCTCGCTAGTTCAGGAGCGTAATTTAAAGGTCGCGTGAGGTGCATTTGAACCTCAGTCATGAGGTGCAGGGTTAAAGCTAACCCTAGCAGCGCTTTACGAGATTCTTTATATTTTGTTACGAGTCAATTACGTTAGCGACATTACGCGACGGAATATATTGAATATAAATAAAATCAAATCTATGATTTAATATATAAACCTTGTTGTACGCGATACAGTCGGCCGGTACTTTTATTTACTCTTCGAGAGTTCACCGGTTTGCCGACTCAGGGCAACCCAAACTGTCACCGTCTCAATAGTTGCCATGCACGTGTTATACCTAAGAACTGTAAGTGTATATGAGTGTATTGCCACCGATAATACACTGAACCGTTGGACCCCTGATGAGTCGTGCCCAACCTCAACGTGAAACTCATTTTAATGTCCACGACCGTCCACTTTTCATCGTCAGGATCGACAGTGTATCATAACGCTACACGCTTAGAATAGAACTGGAATGCATTCGCCGAGGCCTGACAAAGTCGAGCGATATTGTTGAATAATAAAATAAATATATAAAAATAGTTAACTACGCCTCGTAAGTCCGTACTTAAAAACTGGTGTCGGAAGTGGGATCTTTTTCCACCAACCCATCTTTCGTCATATCACTTGTGACAAGGCGGTATATTCCTCGCAATCTCGGGAAATAGAAATATTCTTGCGAATATTAAAGTAGGACAGAAATAGCAGAGTCGCGTCGTCTCGCACCCGTGGTTGGAAAAATTGTATTCTCGAACTTCCGCTGCCGAGACATGTCGTGATTTTCAGAAACCCGAGGTCACGGGATGTAAACATCGCCGGCCGTACGCGAGAGACGACGGCGGCGGACGAGAGAGAGAGAGGGATGGCTGTGCCGGCGATCGAGGGTCGATCGTCGATAGGACCCCCTTCCCCTCTTCCCCCCGATAGGACCACGAGGGAGCCGGCGAGCGAGAGTAACGAGAGTGTAGAGTGTGGTCTCGATTACGAAGCGATAGAGTAGAGAAGCGAAAATTGTACTAGTATCTGGAGCGTAAGAGAATAGTTAAGGAAAAGTATATTGTAAAGAGAGGAATAGCGCGCAAGAGAGTGAGTGAGTGAGAGGAGAATAAAGCGGAGTGAGCGTGCGAGAAGAGCGAGAGAGACGGACCAGGAAAACGCTGTGCGACGGGACGGCTGGATATCGGCGAAGCGTAAAAAGGTAGGCGCACACGATATTCTCATGGACGTAGCCGTGCCTACCGGCGTCTCCGGGGGACAGAGCTACGTCGCTCCGCGAAGTTGTTAAATAACGTAATTATTGTTTCAAAGGGTGATTGTCCCACCAATATTGTACAAGCGTATTAGGACAAGGAAAAATAAATTAGTCACGGTGTAAATTTTATGCACGTCTACTCCCTCGTTAATTTTGATTATTGAAGTAAACTAATGTAAAGCGATGCTCGTCCCTCGACCCTACCCTTCCCTGAGTTACGAATAAGAGAAGAGCGTATGAACAAAATTCCCTTGGTGCTACGGGGTTGGTACAAGCACCTGGCGCCCAATTATCAATTGGAGAAAGAAAGTGTTAGTATTAATCAAATATTTCGGGGCGTCATTACAGAATTTGACGGGTAGCTCTTTTTGGCTTTGCACGAAATTTAGCCGAAAGGAGCTCGTCACACACTATTAACTAAATTAACTCAACAAAAAATGGCGGAGCTCGTAAGGTCGAGTAGACTACACTCGATAATCGCCGTAAAGAAGTTCACGAGGTAGTGCGGAGCCTCCCATCATATGATAGTGCATCGAAATCGATCACGGTGGTCTCTGAGGAGGATCTTTGACGAGTTCGAGTTGCTCGAAGTAGTTGACGAAGCCAAATTTGACATTTGGACACCACCAATGCCTTAAGGTAATATAGAACGATTCGCTCGAGTGAATGCTCGCTCGAATGAATATTCCTGTTTTCTTTCATTCCACGTTCATACGACGCAGATCAATTGACGTAGAAATGAACATTCATTCGTTCATTTTCTTGAATATATTGTCAAGTGAAGTTGTGGGCCGTCGGCTACAAGACGCGAAACCAAATGGCCTAATCCAAGGGAACGTTCTCTTGGTGTTCAGACGTTTCATTTTTCATTCACTTGGAGTGCGAGTGAATGACGCCGAAATCCAACACCGTTAGTTTTTTTCACTAATAAATTCATTCGTCACTTTTGATTCATTTTGTGTTCAGGCGATTCATTTCGAGTGAAAGATGCCGAATGAAGGATAGAAATGAACAAATACATCATCGGTCTGATATCACCTTTAGTGAGACACTTGAAAAACAAATTCGCGCCAGACCAGAACACAAGCTCATCCTGGCCAAAAATAACAGTCTCAATATAAAGAAGAATAAACAATAACCAAGTAAAGAATAAACAAGCGTTAGACAATATATTGCACCGTCGGCCAAATGCATTATAAAGGCCCCGTGGGGACCGACCTATCATCGTAGAAGACCTTGAAAAGCTTGCGCTCAGCAGCTTTTTAAGAGGATGACCCGACGAAATTGGTTTCTCAATTCGTCATCGCCATCGAATAACCTTTGACTCGGCCTTCAATCTGGTAATCGAAGAAGACTGGGAGCGACGTAACCGCCGTCAGGTCTTAGCGAAAATGGTACATAAAACGTCACGGTTCACTTCTTACAAAAGAACGTCATGCCACAAAAATAAATCCCATCGGCAAAGACGTTCGCCCAACAGCTCCTCCTCATATTCGGAAGGTGAGGATTCTAGCACATCGGATTCTTCCTCCTTTAAAGATGAGCGGAAATCAGACCGAATTTATGACGTCGACGGCAACTATCTCGCCGACGAGGGCCGAAAAAAATACCAGGCTCGTACTCTGAGATACTGGAACCCGCAAACAAGAAAACGTTGCTCTCACTCCTGTATGGTTTGCCAGAGGGTACAAAGAATCGATCGCTTTGGAGATCACCATTCCCTTGTGACTCATTAATAACCTCCTCTACCACATCTAATAAATCTTTAAACTCCAAAGGCGTGAGCCGCCAGTCGAGCGCCCAAAAAGATGATACACAACCCCGCGAAGAAGAGAAGAAACGACACCGATCGTACGATTTGTTCCAAGAGGAAGACGCATTACCTCCTCAAGGAAGTACCACCAGCAAGAATCAAAGTCGACTCACCGCTGTTCCAACAAATGCACGCAGAGTCTATCATAAACAGCAGCTTATCTCGGAATCCCATCCACGTCAATGCTCTGGATGAGGATCTTGATGTGGATACCGCTGACACATGTACATTCAGTGGCGTAGTTCTTAAGCCTTTACGTACGCTCGGGACCAGCCCGCTTACCGTTAGGAAAGTAGACGCAGCTTTTCACGTTTTTTGATGGAGAATGTTAGCCGTGAGCCGATTGATTCCTCGAAGCGCTGTTTCTTCGTAACCAAAAAGCCGAGATATCATCTAATCACGGTACTCTTGGCACTGCGAGCGAGATAATCACACCAAATCAATTTTACAACCGAGAAGAATATGACATAGCACTGGAAGAGGTAGAAGCAGTCAAATTTTATCTAGAGGGATGAAGCAGGGAACAAATAGCGTTGAAATTATGCGACTGCAACGTCTTTGACGTATACTAAAAACGCACCAACCTCGGACCGCACATACACGGCGACGAATCTGTGGCGAAAAATCAAGATGGCGTTTCCTTCGCAATCGCCACCAACACACAAACCGACGTGGTGGGCGTCGACATACTAGCATAGGGACTCGAGCCTACGGAATCGGATCCGGCCTTATGTCTGATACCGACGACAAACAGCCCGTGGCGTGTGCCGTAGCAGCTGAGCAAGCACCCAGTAAGTAAAATTTGGCAAGATTTGCATTTTGACCACTTGAATATTATAGAACGGCAACACCTTCGCGAAATCATACCCCTCAGCCATATTATGCTCCCCGCACGGCTCCTCGTTCTGCTCATGGCGCTGCCACGATGTTATCCTAAAAAGCCACACACTGCTATACTCGTGCTACTCACCGCCACGCTCCGCATTCGGCTTTTGCCTTTCGGCAATGGATATCAGCATTAAAAACTAACTCGTCCTTGCGATATGAGCACTCGATGCGGACTGCGTTTGCGTCAGTATGCGGATGGCTACTTATGCTTCTATTGTCGATCCTTTGACTTCCACACAAAAAACCGACCAAAAAGGGAGCGGTGGGCACGACGAGTAGCATAATATATGGTATGACGGGTAATGTAGCCACACTACGTATTTGCCACCTTCCCTTACTACTTCCCCCGCCACGTGTCGAGTGTATGGCTGTGGCAATAAAACAACCCTCAGATGGCTTTGGTCCCTCCGGAGATGATTTAAAAGGGTCGACGAAGGTCGAACACAAAATTCCGACCTCTGATACCGAAACCAGTGCATACTGAACAATATCAATACCCATGATAGTCCATCAAACCGAGATTGAGACACAGATAATAAAGAGGTTGCTCGATAAGATTATCAAACCTTCTCACTCCCCGTATAATTTCCCCCTGTGGATTGCTCCCAAAAAGGCGAACTCCCAAGGAAATAAACGGTGCAGAATGATGATTAACTATCGGCAACTGCACGAAAAAACTATTGATGATAGCTATGCGGTATCAAACAACATGGAAATACTAGATCAACGCGGGGGAGCAAAATATTTTTCGATTTTTTATCTAGCCAACGAAATTCATCAAATCAAGGTCGCCGAAAATGATGTCACTACAAATAGAAATGAACATCATTGGTTCTGCACTTTGTGAAAAAGATGCAATTATACTGTGTGATAAACTGATAACAATATTTTGTATCACTCCATTCATGAGTTGCTGCAGAAACCCAAAACGCTGCAATCTCTGTAGATAGTGTATTCGATACGGTGAGAAGAGACGAATTTTTGTATAAGTATGTATGTATGCATGTGTGTTTATTGCCTCCCCTTAGGGTTACAACGACATTCGTTTCTTTTACATGTTTTCCTTATTCTATTTTTACATTTCCTCGCTCATTATACTATTTATTTACATTGTTCTTATTCTACCTTAATTTACCTTATTGTCTAGTTCCTTTCCCTTCTGTTCTTATTCTCCTATTCATTTTCTTTCTCTCTTTGCTAGCTTCATCGTTTCTTTTGTAAAACAAGATTAAGTGAGAGTTTGATTTGCATTCCCTTTTTCCGGGTTTTTACAATTTCTACCTCATTTTTATTTCACATTTTCTGACTCTCTTCTTTTTCTACCTCGTTTTATATCTTCCACAACCTCCGACTTTCTTATTTATGCTGTCCCGCCTTCAGCCGCTTCACATGTCCACCTAACCTCCTGTGTCGCATTTGCCGTCGATGAAGGGAAACTGCAGAAACCCTCCGCTGATACAGGCCGGTGCCTACTTAGTCTCCTCCTGTGGCAATACGAGTAATCTCAAGCACGACCATCAGAGGCGCCTAGGACCAACACCTCCTCAGCTGTGATGATCGGCCACCCTTTGCCCGGCCAAGGCGTCATCATCCGCGCGATGAGAACCGCCTTACGGGAGCACCACAGCCGCCCCCCCCCCCCAATTATCACAGCGAGGGTTTTGTTGGACGTTTGTTTTGGTGGGATCGGAATCGCCAGGATTGCAGAAAAAACACATAGAAAAATTTCTTTTTCCATTGGTATCTGATGGGAGGTTCGAACCCGAGTCCGCTGCGTACGCACCCAGCACCCTCGCCACACAGCCATTGCGCTCTTCCCATCGTTTAATTTGTACTTTCTCTCTTTATCTCTTGGCTATCTTTATATTTGCTCGCTAATTTCTTCGCTTTTACATGTCGTGCTTATCCTATTATTCTATTCTACTCCTTTCTCTCTCTTTCGTCGACTTCCGTTTCCGCTTCATTCGTTCCAATCTTTCTTTCATTCCTTTCTACTGCGCTCCTCTCTCGTTTCTTTCTGCCTCTCTCCCTTTCCTCTTCTTCTCTATTTCCTTCGTCCATTTTCCTCCTCCTCCTCTCTCATCCAGAATTTCTCTTACTCTTTCCCCTTTTCCTCTCCTTTCCTTTGCATCTGTCTAATATGTGTTCTCACGTCTCCTCCTTTTGCCTACAATTTTTGTTATAAGTATACAATTGTATTATAATTCAGTTGCCTTCCGAAGCACGAAATTAGTCCGTAATTGTCAAAGCCTTGCCTATTTCTGTGGCGATATTAGCGGAAAGCTGAAGAGTGGTTTTGACAGTTATTCGCGAATTATTACAATAAACAGTAGGCCTTGTTGTTATATTCATCATTATCATGAAGAATTATCATCGAAGAATACAACATTTTGTCTCGTTATACTGTTTTTTTTATCTCGGCCCGTTCACAAAAGTTTGCGTTAACCCCTTAAGATTGACGTTCCGCGAAAACGAAAAAATTTGTATAGACTATTTTGATGGATTCTACTTTCATTGTAATTGTGCAGGAAAGTCCATGGTGTCGGGAGCTTATGCGAAAGGTCAGCAGCTCTCAGCTCTTCGCTTTGCATGTCAATCTATTCGCACACTTCGCAAATTTTCTATTAGCTTATATTAACTTCTACTTCGGCATTATCATAGCGGTTTTTCTTTGCAATCGATGGAATTGAGACGATTTACGCTCGGCTTAGTTATTTCCGTCTGTTCTTTCGGGTTCAGTATTTCATACATTGAAAACTTCGGTGACAATTTGGCTCCTTCCAACGGCTATTTCTTTCGATTAACGTCTTCCGGCCACGTGCTCACGAAACCGGTAACTCTCCATTACGTGCGTGTGCCGTTGCTTCGCGCGCTGATTATTATACAAGGTGTTAATAAACCATTGTTAAATTTTCTATTTTGTTACCGGCAGTGTTTCGGCATTCTTTCGGACCCTTCAAGACCAGATCTCAGGTCTGTTCCCCAGAAACTAACTCATTTGTTTTTCTACAAATCCTTTCTACCGCCTATGTTGAACGATAACAACTTTGAACGTTCGAGAGGGGGATGGTTGAGCGGAGGGGCGGGGGGGGGGGGGGATTTATAAATATGCAATCGTGTATTGAAACGAGCTTACTCGTATATTGACGTGAATTTACCCCGGAATGGCAAAAGGCTAGCCGATTATACCATGTACTGGACTACAAAATCGAAGGGTAGTTACATCCCTTAATTATGAAATATCGGAAAAACAAAAAAATACGTATCCGCTACTTGTCCATCCTCTACGTGTATGCAAGTTTACATCCCAATCGGTCAATAAATCTCAGAGATACGTATGAAAAAATAGCATTTGTGCAATTAACAATATCAAATGTGTTGTTATCTGCATCATTTTCACCTCTAGTGTATAGTATGCAGAAAAATAAAGTTTGTTGTGGTTTGAATGTTTTTCATATCCCGTACCGTAAAAACGTTATCGACGAAAAATGAGAAACACCTCGATTTTCGAGGGTGCATTTCACCCCTTAAAAATGGAGTTCCGCAGATATAAAAAATAGGTGTCGCCTATTTTTATCCATTCTAGAAATATGCCAACTTTCATAGAAATCAGAGAGTTCGACCTCGCGACCTTTCCTTGTCAGTCGAACTTCGAGGATCTTCATGACTTTCTCTTCACCGGCCGTATATTGCAATATCCCGATTTAAAAAATATTTATTTTAACGACCGACACTTCAGCTCTTGAATAACAATTCCCCAAAGCTGGGCTAGATGAACAGAAGTTTTCGAAAAAATCGACTTTGAAAAATTCCGAGCGAAGTATGACGACTAGCGGTGAGATAATTTTCAACAGACAACGTGGTTCACCGGGTAACGAGCGAGTTTAGTAAGCGGAGAGCCTTGGTTCGACTCCCGCCAGGGACAGTTTTCTTTTCCCTTGATTCATTTTTTTCATCAATACGTATACCCACGTCGTTTACATGTACAATTGTTGGAATTTATGCTTGTTAACTAATAATATTTATGATCAATTGAATTTTGGTATAAAAATGATGAATGTCGGGTAGAGTATAAATGTATCCTTTATTTTCGTAAAACATAAGGCAAGAAAAATAAGAACACTACGAATCATAATAATAAGAATAACGATGTAGCGCAACTTTTTACTTCGCAGTCGAGGTTCCGCAAGAGCCTGGGTGATATGCATCGTGGAAGTAAATGAAGCAAAGTGTTACAGGACACCGTGCATGCTGTACGAATGACGTTTGCTTGCAGGAGCATTTTTTCAATATGTCGATCGGGAATCATACTTCATTAAGATTAAAAAAAATACTGGCCATCGCACAGTTGGGAAGCAAACCATGCGTATCGGTTCATATTACCGGAAATTGGGGAGGCCAGCAGGTGATGTAGGCGCCAGAGGCGCGTATTTTGGTGAGATAAACTTCACAGTACACGGTGGTAAACGCCTTCCATTTTTGAAAATGTTACCATACATGTATGGGTCTGTTTGTCCTTCCCAAGAATCGATAAGTAATAGAAATTATTCTACGTTCCTACACAAACACAAAATATCTGTTCATAAGCATAAATTCCATCAATTTTACTCTCAAATGACGTGGGTATACATATTGGAGAAAAAAATTAATCAAAGAAAAAAAAACAACCTTGTGTTCTTATGTACGCACATAAGAAGTTATACTTCTTTGGCATAAGTAACAAATGTAGCCAAGTTTTAATAGTGCGCTTATAACAATGCCATGTAAATAACTGGAGATATGATTTTTTTTTGCGCTTGATATGCACATTTATTCAGTAGTCATCATCAACATTTCTTGGAAGATATTGAACCATAGTGTTAACTGAAACAGGCACATTAATTACTTGTCCGTAGATTCCGTACTAGACATTCACATGTCTCCCAATCAGTCTTCGTATTTGCACAAAAGGAATGAGTGGTGAAATTAATCTCTGAGAAGTTAGACTCAATGGCGGTAGATGTTGAGACACTTTGGGAAATTTAAAGCCATTATAAGTTGACACGAAAGGAATAATCCTATTATTTAATGCTCGAATACATATGTTGCATATCTTGGCATCGTCTTCAGGTATCTAAGGCTTTATAATAGTGTTTTGTCGCGAGCGGAACGATACAAAAAATATATTCTGAATTCACATAAAAAGAGAGAGAGAGACAGAGGAGCAGACATGATTGTGGGAATTTGCGAATTCTTTCTGCAGCAAAATCTGCGCTGCACATTTTTTATTATGGCCAATCCAAGAAATCCGTACAAACTCTAAAATATCATGCATTGAAGGGTTTTATAAAAAATCGTCATTTAGGTGGGTTTTTTGGAAGTTATGACTCTCTTGCAGATGCGCGATAATTACCCGTCGGCCGCGATCTGCGAGCCCGCGGACTCAGCGGTGTTTTCCCTCGCGATGCAAGGGTAGTCATCGCTACTTTAAGTTTTGAGACCAATCAAATTTGGCGATAAAAAACTCACTAGTTTGTTCAACTCCTCCCACAGCCGATACTCTGAGTCTTGCTCTTCTGTTCTCTTCAATCAACAAATCAGTCTTTTACCAATTCTTCAACCGAAAGGTTAAAATCTACAAGACAAGGTCTTCGCGTCGTATACGAACAGACAAGTCGTCGTCTGTCTTCGTCATAGTTTAACTATCAAATCTTGTAGTTAGCAAATCATTAAGTAATCAGTAATAGACTCCGCGCGATGTAGGCATTCCGATCGTGTGTAATACAATTATTATCAATCTAAAAATAAGACAATACAGTGTATAAACCTTGTTAATAAATATTATACAATAGAAGTGGCACCGCAGTACGAAGACACCGATACAAATAGATAGAATTTCTTTATGTTCAAGAGCTGAACTTTTTAGATAGTTTAGAAACCACAGCCTGTCACATACTGAGCATGGGTGTCCAAATGAATTATTAATACAATTGTTTATAAACTCTTGGTGAGCTCCCTTGAATTTTCGAAAATTGTTGTACGGCAAAGATGAATCTTGGTTTATATCAACTTGATGAAAAGTAAAATCCTGTATTATTAATTCTTCTGGTGAGTTGGAATGTAAGTTCTGCCCATCTGATTGAAGTTGTTCGTGATACGTGCCAGTGTTCTGGTGTGATAAAATAACGTCTTCAATAACTTCATCCAATACGATGTCTTGATTACATAGCTCTTTTTTGCTCGTGATTATCGCTTACGATCCACTGGTGCTAATTGAACTTTTTTCGTTATACGCTGATTACAAAGCTGAGGAGAATTGTGCACATGCACCTCAGCTTGTACAGTAATAATATTGCGTTTAGCCTGCGCTGGAGTGGACACAGACGAATTCCACGTATTATCACCAACTTGATTTAGGATATCATACGAAATAATTTCATTTAAATTCATCGGAGCTGACCGACGCGATGGTCCAAGAGTCACAACACACATATCTGAATTTAATATTAGGTGTAGAACTTTGCTCCCGCCGTTGTTTCTGTAATTAATAGACTTATTGTAACAAAGTGCTTACAGGTGTGTTATCCAAAATATTTTCCGTCGGTAGCTACAACTTTTGCCTATCTTTCCGGCAATTTTCGGATCCCATCTCGAAAAAAAGGAGCGTCTTTCGACGCGATCCACGATTTGATCAATTTTTCGACTTCCTCGTACAAGCGAAAATGCTGATCCGCAAGGCCGTCCGCCATCGAACGAAACAAATGGGAATCAGAAGAGTCTATATCAGGGGAGTATGGTGGGTGGGGCAAGACCTCCCATTTTAGTGTTTTCAACTATGTTTTGACCGGTTTCGCGACGTGTGGCCGAGCATTGTCATGCTGGACACCGATGCAGCCATGTATCGGAAAATGGCGGGAGCAAAGTTGTACACCTAATATACCACTGGAAATTATTTCTTTTTGATGTAGTCGGT
Organism: Netelia virgata; assembly: GCA_951802705.1. NCBI lineage: Eukaryota > Metazoa > Arthropoda > Insecta > Hymenoptera > Ichneumonidae > Netelia > Netelia virgata. Next base: position 14,182,403 of record OX637863.1, on the reverse strand, counting down.
AAGTTCGAGCTCGTTCTGCTGATTTTGTTCGGCTTCGTTACGCTTACTGTAAGCTTTACAGTTCTTCGCATTTGTTTTAGGCATCTTGGAAACTAAAAAACAAAAACAATTAAAATCACATATTACAATCTTATAAATGAAGGCAGTTAAAAATAACAATAATATAAATATACGTAAATATAAATTTTGTAAGAATAATATTAAATCAGATCATTCAATAAATAATATAACTTAAAAAATTCAATAATACTTACATTATTATAACCTCAAAATTAAAACATAATTTCCAGAAAAACTTAAAAACGACAACACGTTATAATCACTCAAGTCCATTGCACAACTGACTGAATTAGACACGACACGCATATGCGTGCAAACTGCACAACTTGAGTCTGCGGAAATCTGAAGTATTATTTCAGCATGCCACTGTCCAGTAGAGGTAGCATAATATATGCCACTTGCGCTCCACTCGGCTAACTTCTGACCGAAAAGAATATAATATAAAATCTCGCTCGCAACTAACTTCATGCTGTGTGATGGTGCGCGCGCAGTCCGTGGCATCGATAAAATTCACTCCCATCAGAACTGCCTAACGCGCCTAAAGAAGTATAACTTGAAAAATTGCCCACGACAGGAATTGAGCCGAGATCCTGGGCATACCAAATCCGCTCGCTACCCGGTGAACCACGCTGCCTATTGAACATTATCTCATTTTTAAAGTCGATGTTCTCAAAAATTTCTGACCATCTAGCCCACCGGCTTTGGAGAATTTTTATTTGAGGGCTGCCCTTTCAATACGATAAGTGGCGGAAATTAGAAAAATGCGATTAGTGTATTATCCCCTTATGAGTCCGGGAGAAATAGTAGGCTAACATCTGCCGGTTCAGTATGGCAGTAGTGTTGAGGTCGCCAGAAACGAACTACACAACACCGGGGAAGGAATGCCTGCTCATGGTATACGCGGTGAAATATTTCTGATCGTTGCTATGCGGTAGGAAATTTACTCTAGTTGCCGACCGTCAACCGCTAGTTTAGTTGTATTCGGTCAAGGACCCTTCTTCGGAATTAATGCGATGGAAACTGCAATTAGAACAGTATGAGCATCAAGTCGTCTGTGAAAAAGGCGAAATAAACTTGAATGGGGGATCGTCGGATTACGACGAGTAAGTTATAGAAGAAAATCGGCGCCACAATATGTATCCGAAACCAGAATTCAAAGATATCAATGAGTCAGCAGAACTGGGAACCGCAGAGATCAATAACTCGACACCATTGGATGCTCGTGGCTATCGATATGACACGATCATCGCTCTTCAACATAGAACAAGCCAACGATCACTGGAAAGCGTGGGCGATGGTCTCGAAACATCTCAAGAAATTCGCAAACTCATCTAGAAAGCCTCGCCTGATGATACATTATAAGCAAAACGCCAAGTACAGGATTCGGTAAAACCCAACGGGAGCCACAGCAGCGCGAATTGCCCCAACCAAGAGCTTGACAACCCCAACACACAACGTAGAATCTCACTGATGCCAACACCATCGAGAGAAGAGCAACCGGCATGCAGCTTTTCACCCCGTGGAGTCCGTTTTACGCTTCCATCTACCGACCTTGCGATAATTCTCGACAACATGACTAAACCATTTGTGAACGGAGAAGAGGAATCTCGATCGCACTCGTCCTCATCGTTATCATCATCATTATCGGAGGAAGATGAGCTCAGACGCGTCCATGAAGTTTTTATTTTAAGGATGAGCCAAAAGCCCAACGTAGAATCTACGTGATACCAGATCAATTAACAGCCAGCCAAGCGACCATCGTATTTTGCGTATTTAGATATAAAAACCTGGAATTATCACATATCCCGTAGGGGATCAGCTACACGATCTTGGTCCCGTCGACGCTGACTACCTCATCCAGAGATTACAAATCGAGGCCGCGGTGTTATCAAAACACAAATGCAATAAGGTCCGGAGCATCGCTGCCACTGACAATTATACCAAATAATGACTTTTAACAATCGTAAAAGGACTTTCAAGATCCTGAAACATTTTATCGAGAATCACGGAGTTTCGAATGGCATCTTCCGGCGACGGACACGATAAATTACCAACATCTACGTTCCAACGGATGCTCGAAGCCGGCCTGTTCAAGGTCGATGGTAAGGTCACGATTTACACAAGTAAATTTGAGACAAAGACCCACCTCAGAATACCTGGCAATCATTGAAGAGTGGCACAGAGACCATATCGGAGAACACAAGGGTGCAAGAGAAACCTACGAATGACTGCGTCTACTATATCAATGGAAGGGTATGCCGTACAAAACATCGTAGGAACGATGCTGCCACAGATACCAACAACGAAAGCTAGTCCGCAGATAAAAAATAACCAATGATGATCGCGGACACACCAGTTGCAGCATGAATAAAAATCGCAGTTGATATACTCGGCCCATTACCGCTTACGAAGTGTGGAAATCGAGTTGCCCTCATAACGATAGATTTAACAATGAAATTGACAAAAACCTTCGCACTCCCCGATATGGGACCCCATTATATTTCCTGAGCAACAACGGTTAATGTTTCGTCGGCACATGAATGAAGACCTTCTTCAATAAAAAAAAAACTGTTCACGTGAAAGCGACCACGTAGGTACCATCCACAAAGTAATGGATCGTTAAAGCGAAGTCACGCGGAAATGGCTAATTATGTGAAACATTATATCAGCGGAGAAAAGTAGTGGGATGTCATCTTACCTTATGTTATTTAAGGGATAACACCACTCCAGGATTTATAAAAGTCAATTTTTGTTTTGTTTCTTAACCCATTGCCGGATAGTCGAGAGTCCCCACTCAGCAGCTAGGCGCTGAGTGGCGAGAGTGGGGATGGTGCGCTCAGGCCCGTGCGTCTCGGTCTTGTTCAAAAATTGTAGGCGCTTCGATGTAAAAAGGAATGAGCGGGAATGCAACGGAGCAAATACGGCCCTGGCGCACGGTGGAGTGGAAGCTGCACGCATGCACTAACAAACGGCCAAAGTCGCACACAGCTCTGTCCAGTACACTCATTGATTAGTCCCTCTCTCCACGCTCACCGATACTTCTCGTCAGATTGGTTCGGCAATAAGTTAAAATATACTTTAGCGTCATAACAATAATATATAATTGGTCCAATAGCGAAAATAAAATGTTAAAAGGTTGAATTTTCGATTTACCCGCAACGCCTCGAAGCACGCGTGTGGCGCGATACGAAAATGTTAGGGGGTTCCACTAGTTTAATCGCGTGAAAAAGGTGATTTTTGCTATTTTTTTTTAAACGAAAACTACTGCATGGAATGTTTTAATATTTCAAAGATATATTTGTGGATAAAAAATGAATAAATGATCAAATTTTTGGGCCGAAAAATTGAAAATTTAGTAAGTTATTTGCAATCTCTCACTACTACATTTTTCAAAATTGCTGCAGTTGTAACTCGAAGACAAGTCATCCGATCGATTTGATTGTTGTTGCAGCTTCTTTGATATCTGTTTCGCCATACCATGAACGTCCAGTTTTTTGATCGAATAAAAAATGTAATTTTGGCAGGTCAAAAATCACCAAGTTTCAAATTTCGCGCAAAAATTTAAGGATTTCTGTCCTTCCAAAATTACATTTTTTATTCGGTCGGAAAACTGGAGATTCATGGTGTAGAGAAACATATATAAAAGAAGCTGCAACAAGAATCAAATCGATCGGATGACTTGTCTTCGAGTTATAACTGCAGCAAATTTGAAAACGTAGTATTGGGAAATTGTGAATAACTCGCTGAATTTTGAATTTTTTGGTCGACAAATTTTATCAAGTATTTATTATATGTCCCCAAATATATCCTTGAAACGTCAAAAAATACCATATAGTAATTTAGCGATAATCTCGAAATCCTGTTTTTCGAACTGGGATCACGGTTTCCTCGGAGACTATTGCATGGATCGGTTTGGAATTCAGACAGTAGCATCACAATTACATTATTTACAAAATTACGAAGGAATTGAAGAAACAACACTGCGATGGCGAAAAAAACGAGGCAGCGTTCATACAATGTTCGTAGTGTCAACAATATAAATGTTTTTATTGTTTTTATAATGATTATCATCCGTCACACTGTACTCGTGAACATTCAAAAAACATTGCTTGAGGACATTTTTAATTAATAAAACAGATTTTTTATTCCTATATCCCTTAGTAATTTTTTTAAATATTCCCTGCCCTATCGAAATAGTCATCAAAAAATTGCAAAAAATATCAAATAATCAAAAAAAAAATTATTTTTATTAAATTACGGCTACTTTATTTTGTTTTCATTAAAAAAATGTAAGATTTAAAAACAAAATTGACATTTAATTCGTAAGTTTTTATCAATAAAGGCGCGTACATTTTTGTTTTACTTTCTTGCAATTTTTTAATCATAAATTATAAATTTCAACAATAATTTGGAAAAAATGAAAAAATACCATAGATGTACGAAACGCCGTAAGACGCGTTCGCATTGCGACCCACTATACACGCAAGTGCGCCGAACTAACGCTACCCGTGATACACGCGAGTGCGCCGGGCTCAACGCTGCCTCGCTACGGTTCGCCGCAGTTCGCGCGGTCCACCGCGAGAGGGACACGCGCGCGACGTATCTCGCAAGTGGCTAGCAGCCACAACTGCTACATCAGAGGCAGCGGTGAGCGCAAAGAACACAGCCAGCAATTGTCGAGGCAGAGTCTCTCAGCCAGATAACCAGCTCTGTCCTTTCTGCCCACGAAAAATCCACAGCTGAATTTATCAATCCAGCTCGTCAAGGACTGGAAGCTCAGCGAGATCACCAGACTGAGCAACTTCTACCCAGGGAATCTGACCCAACCACCTCGGTCGCCACCTTGAGGAGCTTTCCGAACAATAGACGAGACTCGAACCAGAGACCTCCGGGACGGGAATCTCGCTCGCTTACCGCTAGGCTGCTCGCCTTGTTGTGTTTATGTATAAACTGTACGGTACGTAAGCGGGCTCTCAACTTCGACCGGCGATTTATGGAAAACCGAGCCGAGTTGGCACTTACGATTCCGGGGTTTGGTTGGTACCTACCCACACTATAAGCACGCGAAGTGGGACTCCGTGACTCGATGCACCTCCCGGACCGTTCCCTCGTTAGAGTTCGTAGTAGTGTCGTGTTGAGCTATACTATGGTTTATTGAAGTATAATACATATGCATACTCTGTATCCATGTTTCTACTCTACTTTAGAGCTAGCAGCATCGAAGGTTAGTTTTGCTCCGATTCTTGGTGCGTGCACATCGTAAGAACATCGTGGCAAGTTATCCAATCGGCGAAAAATCGAATGCCGAACAGGCTTCGAAGCCCCGCGTAACCGTAAATTCCACGGTGATCGATTTACAAATAAAACAGACGACGAAGAATTGGATATGAGCCCTAGCATGAAAAATATGTCAACTGCGAGCAGCGAAGATATAATTGTGAATCCACTTCGTTGTTATAGAATCAATGAATTTTTCACAGTTTTTCATGCAATTACTGATATTGTAATCGGCAGATCGAAATATAAAAAAGAAAGAGAAGAAAGCTCGGTGGTAAGAAGGAGCTGATGGAAGGTGCCATCAAAAAGCTAACAATTTATTTTGACTTAGCATTTAGAAGAAAAATTTATTCTGTCTAACAGATAAGAAAAGCTATAATAGCAACGCTGAATCATTATTGTTGAACAGACAAATTATTATATTTAAGAATCCCGCGCCATTGATTTATGAAGACATTGAGAAATATATTCGCCCAATGTATGAAGAACTCTCAAACGATAACCTTTTAACACTATGCTTAGGCGGTTACATGAGAAATTCCAACGAGTCGTTAAATTCAACCTGAATCTCGACCAAAAAGTTGTTGAAATTACCGCCTACATAGTTGCAGGTGTGTTCAACGAAGGGTATTCAGTGAGTTTGAGTACCACGCAGTTGCTCAAGTTGAGTATTGCAGTACACAATGTTTTTTTATATCGCTGACGCGCAACGGATCGAGTGGGAGAAGAAGCATCAGACATTTAGAAGCAAGGAGTATCGTACAACTGGTAGACTCGAGAAAATGCATGTAAACGAGTTTTTGGAGAAAGCAGAAGGACTATTATATGGACCAGGAATAGCTGATTAGCCGATTAGTATGTTAAGGTGGTTGTGGGATCAGGACGAAATGATGTCACTGAGATGAAATTTTTTGTGAACGTTCGTAATCTCTTTACTAATCAACCTGTCAAATTTGAAAACAATCCACAGTACAGTTATTTAGAAGAAAATTCGCAAAGTTGGAGTATTTGGTGTGCTCATCACATTATGGTTATGGGAATGTTCCAAACATTTTTCAATATATTATATATATCTGCCAAGAAAATGATGCCACTGAGTTGAAAAACAGGTACGGTTAAATGGAATATCGGACTAATTTTTGGTGCCTTGAAAAATATAATTTACAGTACCGATTCAAAGTTATTAATGATTATAATCGCGAATTATTCAAAAAATTGAGCACACAAAATATAAGACTTCGGAAACATGGCAACAGCGTAGACGGCACAAGCGCTCCCTACCTTCGTGACATTTGAGAATTATGCATGTGGCCATCAAGTCATTCAGACAGGAAAATCAAATAACATAAATATTATTTGTTTTTATTATTGCATATAACAATAAATATACAAATCCTTAAAGTACGAAATGCAGTGCAAATATTATTTCTTTTTAGTATTTTATGTAACAATAAATAAAGAAATCTTTAAAGTACGAAATGCAGTTTATATGAAACTTCTTTGGTGATCATGCCTCGGGACTCAGCAGGTTTTGTAATCTCGTCAATAAATATTGTAATTGATCGACCTGTTCGTAAGACGAGGATGTCCGTAATAAGATTCGGTTAAAAGTAACCGCATACCGTCATCGTTATTAGAAAAATATGCGTCGAGTATTTTCGAAAAAGTAATCCCGGCGGCTGCCATATTTTTCATGATTCCGTCCGATAAAATACTTTGCAGCGGAATTAAGCTTTTTCTGACATGTTGCATTGCCGCGGACACATTATTTTTCGCTATTGCCGCTTCGAACATTATCATTCTAGAAACGGAGAGCCTATCGAAAATTTCCAAACGATGAGCCAGCATTTGTAAAATCTCTGCATCTCGTAGTACGTTGTGAGCTCCATCGTTTGACGGGTACAGAAATTCTGCAGCCAAATCGGTTTGCTTACAGCGATCCTTTCGATTTAGTATTTCTCGTACGATCGGAAGGGTGTCCGAAAAGCTCGCAATTACTCTTGTAAATTGAGTAATCATGGAGCTTTGATTAATCGCGTAAAGAAATCGGACACTGTCGAACGAGCAATTATGCGCGGTCTGAACGCACGGCTTATTCCTTTCGATCAAAAATTGCAGAAAATTCTCCAATACAACTCGGAGCGGATGCGATTGAATTCTTTCTCCACGCAAAAAAAGCTCGTTATAGATTTTGATGAGGTCATTGATTGCTGATGCTGCCGAACAGATGGGTTGTCTCGGAATAATATAAGCATTAAAAAAACTCCTTTTTGCATCGCGCTCCAATTTGCAAAATTTAAGCTGCCTTCGACAAGCCTGCGGTCTCCAGATCGAAAAATACAACCTCGAAACTCAGAGAATCTTCTGTTTCTGATTGAGATGGATAAGATTGTAATTGACCATCGATTTCAGAAATGTCGGGAAACGCAGGCGACGAGGTATCGAAGAGACCCATTTCAGATTCGTACGTGACTCCTTCCCTGGTCTCTTTTCTCGTTCTCAACATTGCTCGATATTTTTTCAGAATATTTCGCCTACTTTTAAATGCCTGACTCTGAATTTTGTTTATACGAGTTTTATTGAACTTCGTTACTGCATTTATATCTCTCGCCGTGTGCACTCCAGAAGGTATTCCCATCATTGTTGATACCTTTTCGACGTAGGTTTGGCTCAGGTTTGTATTTGCAATGACTGCTGCAGATCTGTAGTCACTGGATGCACTTCGTACTGTAACATCGTGCTTTCGGTGCCTTGCTGGCCATCATTGCGTTCAAATTTTCGTTTGCATTGCTCGATGCACCGTGTGCAAATTTATCTGAATTGTCGGCCAATTTGTTGAAGATTTCAATCAGATTTTTGTAAAGTTTTGCATCACTTAATCCACCGGGAATCGTTTTATGATAATAATTTTCTTTGTCCCGTATCCAACCACACCACTCTCCGCATTTTTCGTGTTTATTGAATGCATGGTGCGGGATTTGTCGGATCGCAGCAGCCAGAGCCACACTGTCGCTTTTATTTTGCGCCATCGCGTAAGAAAAGCACCGGTGCAGATACGTGATTACATCGCTCGTCAATTCTTTGTGTTCCTTTTGGATGCTGTATAATTTTTTTGTGACTCCTTTCGAAGTATGGTTCGTATCGGATAATTTCACGATCGTATGATTGCTTGAGCTGCGTACTCGAGCAATAGTCGAACTATCATCGTCACCGATAAAAACGCCAATTCCGCAGTTGTTTCTTTCCAATATCAAACTATGATTGACGAGTTCATTCGCCAAATCATTCTCCATATTCTTCGCGCTGCCAGCGTAATTCAATCTACAGTTATGATCGTCCGGAGCATGACCTTTATCACACGATCGACACTTTCGATTTCTCGTTCCGTAATCCAACGCTTTTTTCATATTGTAGCCAATTAGAGGTCCATATCCGTTGAGACTGTTATATGATGGACCAGTCCCTCTCTTACTCCACCCCATGTCGTACGACGCAATCAACCGAACCGAATTTTCCGAACTTGTCGACGATTTATCAGCTACGACGAAATCAGTTTGCAGTTCGTTTGGACTATGGAAAATGAAAAGCAAATATAGGAAGTGTTTTTATAACTACATAAACAAAAAAATACTTCAGTCATATATATATATGTTTATATCATATATAAAATATATATATATATTGTTCATATACTTTTTGGTATATAAGCTAAAAATGAGTTCTCTATTTTTCGGTAGAAAAGATTTTTCATTATAAATATAATACATTTTCAATTCGAAAGATTTTACATATCTTATTGTAAATATAAACTATATCTGAATGAAGTCATGATTATTTACGAAAGATCTAACATATCTCATTGTAAATATAAACTATATCTGAATTAAGCCATGATTTATTTCAGAATGCATTATACATAGCGGTCAGTATTATAGATATATCATTTTTTTGTGCAAGTCAATTCAATTAGTTTTCGTATTCAAAAACTGGTTCTAGAGTTATATGAATTGATATAATCAATTGTTTTTTTGTATATTTAAATAAAAATCTGTATAAAATTCTGTTATATATATGTAAAAAGTTCCGCTAGATTGTTTTATGTATATATGTAAATATGCTTGTTATTTTTATATCCAATTGTTTACAGCATTTTTCGGAGCTCCGCTGCATTCTCAATTGTCAGCTGTTTTTCTAAAACTGTCGCACTCTCACACGATTCCTTCGCTGCCATCTTAATTACCGAGCCAACCTCCATCTCATAACGCTTGAATAAATGTGTATCCAGCGTTGGGATATTGAGGCAACCCAAAAGTTTTACATGTGTATTGCCAATACCACTTTGCAGAGCCCCTAAAAAACAATCAAAATGACATTTACATTTGACGCAGAGCTTGTTCTTAATTTCAGAGCAATATCCGGTATCATGTGACTTTTAATATCAAACTTTCCGATATCAAAAGGTACAGCAATGGCTCGAGACTATTTTTTTTCAACAAGAATTGGAAACAATTTCTCTACGTACTTCTTATATGTTTCAAGTTTCAAATACTCACCAAGGACAGCTTTAGAGTTGACATTGTACAATGTGTGTTTTCGCTCTGTATGAACCGCGTCGTGTTTCCCGCTGGTTGGAACACGATTTCTAAGAAGACAATTTTTACAGCGTATGCGGAATACAGATGCTAATTCTCGCTTGTCTTCTTTATCGATATTAACTAACGATAAAGATTTTGTACATGATGCACATTTCCTGTGGCTAACAAAAGTGCTCATGTCAATGATGCGACATCCTTCAATTTTCGGTGCAGGTTCTTCCGAAACATTTGTGCGAAGTTCCTTCGCCTTGTTTTTTCCACTTTGCACTTGAGCACAACGCTGCTTATAAACAGCTTCGCTGCACACTTTACCTTTCCAACGATAACATTTTTTCCCCGGACCGATGTTCATGGTCGATAAACAAACTCTTCGAGGTTACGACCGGGGCGCGTATATTACAGCTGTGCGATACTGCTGCTAACTCAAGCATATTATCGTGGGTCATAATTTATGTTGTTGCAATAATTTATGTTGTTCGTTTTGCAATAATTCATCTCTAATGAATTATCGAAAATAAAGCCATAAACTAATAGAAATAATTCCTGTAACCATAACTTTGTCAAAAATGCATATTGTTTTAAACTGATGTAGATTGTTTTCACGAAAAATGATATTAAATACGACGATAATTTGATGACAAACAGTTGGTAATAATTTATCGGTTTCGTGCATACGCATAGGGCGCCCCCCTCATGCTTCGCCCCCGACGGCTAGACCCCACAATAACCTTAATTACCCAAAATTGATATTTTTCCTATTGATAACTTTGAAGTGTCTTTTTTTCAGTTTCCACTTTCACGATTATTCTAAATAGACGGGCGCGCAGTGATAGACATCACTTCGGGTCAAAAGGTGTGGCTTTTCTCTTCATCTGCACGAAATGCCGGACGACCAGCGGCAACGAAAACTCATCGGATGGCAAATACAACAGCATGACTGGATAAGGACAATGTTACAACCGCAACCACTCCCAGACCTACGAAGACCAGCGCTCACACGACCCATCCGATGGGAACTCGCCTCGCACGACCAACTATCGATCGACAACAAGGCTCATGCCTGGACACGGCAACAAAAAGAACGTCGAATGTACCTATAGACCCAGATGAATTCCATTTTTACATTCCATCGCAACATACGTTTTTGTCTCTCTTGCTCATTGTCAGCCCAAGTTTGTAGATCTTCTGAAGATCAGTCTGTATGAAGGCTCTGAGAGTCAAGGCAATTTTGATTTCACCGAATTTTCACCGAACACGTATTATTTGCCACTCCATAAACCCAGTCCCCATGGAAGGCCGCAGAAATTGCCAGCTCTACATCTTGACGTGCGAAAACGTGAAGCATGGGGACCACGTTCCGGTTAAGAAGGCAGGATTGTTGCGGACTCTTTCGCCTGGCAACCATTAGATCGACGATCCGTAAGTGAAAACCGGGACGACGCACAGCATAAGGCTACACGCGATAGTTACCAAATTCCATGCGGAGCCCTGACTTCCTATTCACTAATTCATATTCACCCCAACGAGACCTCCACAACGCCTTCCCCCTCAGGTATCGAGGATCCGATCAACCAATTGATCATCAGTCTTCGTGGATCTATTCGTCCTAACTTACGTGTTAATCGGTCTACCGGTACTCCTTCCTTCGTGGCAAGTACATCCGTGTACGTAGATTCTCGCAATTGCGATTAGTGTGTGTCGGGAATACTCCTTTAAAAATCGACCAAGATCTCGATACATATAAGCTATCCTCAGTGGCGCTTAGCCTTTCTTGTCGACTGATACTCAAATGTTCAATTGTACCGCCAGTGCTTCGAAAAACCGTCTTGAAAGGGTTAACTCGTTATATTATGTTCCGCGATAATTACCTTAGCGGCATTACGCGACGGAATGTACGTCAATGACGGTGGATTTAAATGGATTTGGATACCTCCTTACTAATATAAAAACACATTAAATACGGTCTACGCATTACAAGTTATGAGAAGAAGCTTACGTGCTTCCTACATGCACGATAGGCAAACTGTTTCAATAAGCCGCCATTCGACTTTAACCCTTCGAAGGGCACATTTTCCTACTGAACAAATTTCCAAAATCATAGATGTTCTTAAGGTTTTTGGAGTCGCTAATTATGATTCTGGTGTCAGAATTCCAAAGTTCAAGATGGCGGATCCAATATGGCGACCACAATTAGTATAAAATTATATATAGGTCTCATTGAGTGTTGTAAATACTAAAAAATCGTGGATATATTCTTCTCCCTCTCAGCATCATCATCCAACTAAATTGCATTATCGTCGACTTTAAATGATTTCTCTGGTAAACATTTTTCTGTGATACAAATATCATCTTCGCTGCTTTCAATATCGTCATCCGACTCACAGGGATGTCTGCTTCATCAACATTTTCTTCGTCCCAGCTCATTTTGCAAAACCGGTGGGTCAGAAATTTTTCGAGGAGGGAAAGAGAAGAGTCTATAGCATTGCGTACCTAGCGGTAGGAAACAATTTTTCAGCCATTTTTTATGAACACTACTGCTCGCACCTAGTGCTCGGGAAAATAATTTTGCTTGAAAATTTGTTTCTAAACAAGAAATAAAATATTTGATAACAATTTATAAATAACATTTTTTTTTTCATAATTCAATTTTTCCAAAATCGAAACATTTTTTTTGAAAATTCTGGCGGGTCGAAAAATCTGAAAAGGATGTTATAGTACTAGACATGAAGTATATGTGAAACAAATTTCAAATCAATCCAACGCTCCGTTGAAGAACAGCTCAATTTATTCGAAAAAAAATAAAGTTTTTTCGGTTTCAATTATGTATAACTAATAATAAATAAACAAATTTACACTTTTTTCTATGATTATCTTGTAGCTTGAACCTTAAAGTTACTAGAAACAACTTAGAAGTATAAAGGTATTGCAAAATATAACGGCAATAAGAAAAAAACTGCAGGAAAAAAGGTGGTACATATATGTACCACTGCCCCTCAAAGGGTTAACAGAGGAGAATATTGGCCTACAGAAATAATTGGCTCATATACGAGGGTCGCTTGAAAAGTCCGTGCAAAATCAGAGGGATAGCACTACTGGTGCGTATCGAGGTTATTTTCAGTTAGTAATATCTCTTGGAAGAAAACACACCAAGTTTCAGCCAGATCGTTCGATTTCTTTGTGTTTGGCATTCGTATGAATCAAGGAAGTCGAGTGATTTTCAAAAAATCAACGAAAATGAATTTCGCATGTTCATTAAACATTAGTTGGTGAAAGGCAAAATGCTTCAGGAGACTAAAGAAAAGCTTCATAAACATTATGGTGACTATGCACCTTCGATTAGAACAGTTTATAAGCGGTTTCAAAATTTTCGGAGTGACCATATGGGCACAAGAAACGCTGAACATTCTGGACGCCCTGTTGAGGTCACTACTTCAGAAATCATTCATAAAATTTATAATATGGTGACGGATGACAAAAGAGTGAAGATGCGTCAGATTTTTAGTGCTGTGGGCATCTCGAATGAACAGGTACATAAGATTTCGCACCAACATTTGGACATGAACGAACTATCCACAAGATGAGTGCCGCAATTGCTCACGCTTGACCAACAACGAAATCGTGTCGAGTGTTGCAAGGACGGTATGCAGCTGTTCCAACAGAATCCGCAAGACTTTAAGCGTCGTTTCGTCACTGTGGATGAAACATGGATACATCACTACACTCCTGAGACCAAAGAAATATCTAAACAAGGGGTTGGCAAGTCGCAATCAGCTCCAAAAAGGCGTGGACCATTCCTTCGGCCGGAAAGGTTATGGTAACTGGCTTTTAGGATTCGCAAGGAATAATCCTTGTCAAATATCTGTAAATGGGTAAAACTATTACAGGTGCATATTATTCATCATTGTTGGATTGTTTGAAAACCGAGCTGTAAGAAAAACGTTCACGATTGGCCCACAAAAAAGTCCGTTTCCATCACGACAACGCATCAACTCACGCCTCAGCAGTTATGGCAGCAAAATTAATGGAAATAGGCTTCCAACTCCTTTCACATCCCCCCTATTCTCCCGATTTTGCTCCCTCGGACTATTATTTGTTCTCCAATATGAACAAATGGCTGGCGAGAAAAAGATTTTATTCAAACGAGGAGGTGATTGCAGAAATGAATGGCTATTTTTCAGACTCGTACAAATCCTATTATTCGGATGGGATCAACAAACTAGAGCAGCGTTGGATGAAGGGTATGAGCCTAAAAGGAAACTATGTTGAAAAATAAAAAAGGTTCATCCCAAAAAATTAAGTAGTTTTCATTTTTGTATGGACTTTTCAAACGACCCTCGCAATACTACGAATATAAATTCAATGATATGGAATTCAAAGCCGTTTAGAAATAATATATAAGAATATGTTTCGCCCGAATAGGTCCACAAAACACTGTATCATTGACTTGGCTCAGAATCAACAGTTTTTTTGTGATCGAAGGAGGAAAAGTGTCCTGGCGTATGAAAGTATGCGTCAGTGTGAGGGTATGTGGTTAGTGATGCCACCTGTTGTGTATAATCTAGATAATACATGAACGAACAAAAACCAGAGACCAAATAGTAATAGCCGTTACACCAGCGGCGCCATGAGAAAAGATTGCAATCGATATACTCGGGACGTTCCTTTACGAAACGACATAACTACTTCGAATTAACAATCATCAATTTCTTAACAAAATTCGCTGGAGGATTTACTGTTTGGACATGAATTGCAAAACCATTATCCGAAGCTCGACAACCACTGTTTCATAGCGCATGAAATGCCGCTGTTGGTCCTCAGTGACTATTTATAAATGCTTCGTCTGCCGAAAGATGGAAATCTTCTTCAATAATGAAAAAATGCAATACGTTAAGTAACATTCACAAATTAATGGGTCGTTGGAAAGAAGTCATCAGGGATTAGCTGATTACGTGAAACAATACATCAGCCGAGATGACAAGCGGAATAAAGTGTTACCCTTCACCCGGCAGTCACATAATGCTACCATCCACGAGTTTACTAAATTCACACCAAATGAAATGGCTAATCCCAAGTTAATAAAAACACTGTTCAATCTCCCATTGAAAGCATATCCATCAATGACAACAGAGTACATGGGGAATCTTGGGTAAAGATAAACTACCTGAAATAGGAGGTGCTTAAATGCCGCTAAACACAAGACAAAATGGGACATGACGAGAAAGTAAACAGCGTAAATTACTAGCCGGACGACCTCGTCTATCGTAACGGAAGCCGCAACAATTTGACCCCTACTTCAGCGGCCGTTATTACTAAGGTACTAGACCACAACACGGTTTTAATCGACAAGGACAACGGATAATTGAGCCTGACACACATGGGAAGTCTTAACCACGCCCTTGTGGCATGACACACACCATTTGCGTCGGTACAAAAGAAAAAAAGACCGCCCGCCAAAGATCAAACCTGGTGTAGAGATATCATTAAAAAGTGCCTCGGGAATGCTTCCGAAAGATGAGCCCAGCAATACGGCGTTCCGTCTTTGCAAAGTTGCTCGACATTCTCGAAGGATTTCGAGGACAGCCAGAAGTATAACTCTAATGAAGGATCTCCCGAACGAAGTGAAGTGTACGGCAGACAACCCGAGGTTGCAATACATTTCAGCAATGCGTGAAATAGGACGAACTGTCACCGCAAACAAGAAAATTCTTTCCCGAAAGTAATTGTCCGAGCGCAGTATAAATTTGAAGAAGATTACCGAAGTGGACCACCGCGCTCGCACTAAGCCGAAAACTCCGAAGAAAAATCTCGAGAGCGCACTAATACGCGATGCACCCGAAAAATCGCGACAGTATGCGGAAATAGATGAGAGCGATGGGAGCGAGAGACCCCGACATATAACTCGTAGCGTTCGAAGAAAAGAAATCGGCGCACTGAAACACGCCTGTTTGGAGAGTACGTGAAATGGTCTGCCGCGCACTGACACTTGAAGAATTTCACGTGTGAACTACGCGCCAGTGACAAGAGTGAGAGAGACCGGCTTATAGTGCTTCGCAGTGGAGAGAATATCCGCACAAAGCGGACGAAGAGAACTCATGCTTGCGTGAGACTCGCTTAAGCGTGACGAAATAATGGTTTTCGCGCATTATTTTTACATTGAGAATTATGAAACGCTCTCGTCTTTCCTTTTCACTCAATTTTTTTGAACACTTTTGACCTAGATCCGGCTCGAAGAACCATAAAATGACCGGGAAACAGACCTCGGAATCGGGTTTTAAGGTTAAAAAGGGTTTTCAACAATGGAGAAAGATTTGGAAGGAATAAAGCGGCCGAAATGAAGGACTTCACACTGCGGCTAACAAAATGAAAACTCAACAATGTTTTATTAAATACATTATGTACAATATCGGAGAAACCGACGCCGCTTTTACACAATGGCAGCGATTATTAGCCGCGCACATATACCGCGTGTAATGGTTGTG
The DNA here is from genome assembly GCA_951802705.1 of Netelia virgata. Taxonomy (NCBI): domain Eukaryota; kingdom Metazoa; phylum Arthropoda; class Insecta; order Hymenoptera; family Ichneumonidae; genus Netelia; species Netelia virgata. The sequence goes on along the minus strand of OX637863.1, from coordinate 14,165,992 downwards.
ATATTACCGTTAAGAAAGCCACGTCGAAGTAAGAAGAAAACCACTGATTAATCGAACCTACAATTGCGAGAGAATAAGCCGGGCATAAATCGTCAGATAATATGTTCAACTAGACAAAAGAGTCGTTTGATAATATGCCGAATTTGTACCGTGAAATAGTAAATGTAATTTAGACCGTTGGAAGTAGCAAAATCGGAGCATCCGTCCTGAAGTCACAGACAGAATTTCACTCGTAGAAGTCCGAAAATGACGTGAGAAGGAAACGGATAACGTTAAAAATTAGCAAATTGATGCCGAGGGAAGTGTCGCGCGATTGAGTACCACGGAGTCCAGGCGAGAGACCGGCCGAGAGCTGCGGACCTCTTACGTGTAAATTCCTGAAATTACGAAGTTTTCCAAGTAAACATGTTTTAATCATATATAACTTTCTTATAATCAATATTTTTTCTACTCTGAATAAACACACGTACAAGTATATTATTCATTGCAAAAAGTTAAGAGTGTTCATTCTCCTCTTTTCTTCACCCGTCTCATATTTTAAGCGCGATAGTCCTGTACGGGACGAGTAATTAGGTGACAGGCGCTATCGGAGCCGCTCGCGACTCATGTTACCCATGGTGAAAGTGCAATTTAACCAATCTCGAAATTCTATTATTATGAGTATGCCTTCTGCGCCTCATTGGCGCAAAAATTCTGTGCGATAAACGTTCTTGCGTCAATCCGCGAGATATGGGACTTATTTATTGAGCAGTGCAAAAGTAATTATAGTCCGTCGAATAACGTTAGCATCGATGAACAATTGTTGGGCTGCCGAAAAAAGTTTTCGGCAAGAGTGCATATAAAATTGAAGCCAGCGCGTTACAGTCTAAAAATTGTTTGTATGAACGACGCGACAACGTTTTATATAGTTAACGTCCTCTCTTATACGGGTAAAATTAATTGTGACCGCGGTGAAAACGTGCCCGAATATTATCTTAGAGTTTTATCGGAGCCCATCTACAATACGGGTCACATCGTAAGATTTGATAATTTGTTTACCACCATTAATGCCTGTAGCGTAATGAAAAATGGGCAAGGTTTAGATGTAGTGGGGATAATAAGAAAAAATAAGCGCGAAATTCCAACTTCGTTTGAGAGGTCAGCAGCGGTTGGTTTTTCCCGCTACGCGTACGACTACAATAAAGAAATAACACTACTCTCTTTTACTCCAAAAAGAAACAAAGTAGTTCTGGTGGTCTCCAGTGTTTATCCAAAAGGCGTTGCAGGTTATTCGGACAAACCAGAAATGATTGAATTTTATAATGCTACAAAGGATGGTGCCGATACATTCGACAAAATGATATCAAGCTACACTGTGTCGCGTAAAACAAACTGATGGCCGATGAGAGTATTTTTCGACATGCTCGATCAATCAGCTATCACCGCGTTCACAACATAATTCAGCGAAATGAAGTACTAACGAAATTGAGTTTCTCAACAAATTATCTCTGCAATTAGTTCGTCCTCACCTGGAATGTCGAATCGATATTCCAGGCCTTCACACATTCATGAGAATGAGCACCCATCAAATCTTAGGAAATAATGAGATACCAAATGAACATGAGAATAAAATGGCGAAAAGAAAACCATGTTCTTGATGTGCGCATAAAGAAGATCGAAAAACTGATCAATACTGTGTTCGATGCAGCAAACCTGTCCGTGAAGATCACCGGATTAATCTTTACTCCAATTGTAAGTAATAAAGAAAAATATGCTTTTCTAACTAATTGTAAGTTGAAGTTCCCCTTTATGTTAGCTAATGTTATTTGTAGGGTGATAACGTAAATAAAAAGATTTATCTTTGAGCGTTTTTTCTCGTTGACACCTTGTTCTAACCTCCTAAAAATATACCTATGTTCCAGTAACTGAATAGGGTATCTGATTTATTCCTACAATAACACAATATTTTTTCCTTAAAAAGCAACCTTTTTCCCATGATTTTTACTTACGCTGTATTTAAATAAAAAAAACGTTTTCTTCGCACATTGCCTCATATTCGATGAAAAAAAAAATTATTAAAAATAAGAAAACAAAAAATTCTTTTCTCGCTTCAAAAGTATAGTCTGAATCATGAATTTTGTGATAGCGCGAAGAGGAAAACGACCCCGCTTCGCGGAATTAGGGTCCCTAATAAGTGTTCACGGATTGAGAGTTAAGGCCGTCATCTAGTCTAGAGGGCAAAAATTTGGGGATTTTTCAACATGTGATTAAAAAAACAAAAAATATTTCCGTATTTTTGCCACATATTTACTCATCCTTTGGCATTGCATACAAAAATTGGCGAACAAAAATCCACGATTCTGGTAGATGCAGACTGGTAAAGTGGGGGTGGAAAAAACGGCCTCTCTTGATCGACATGATTCTTAATTACTAAGGATGTTATTATAGCCCCTACCCCAGGCAAAAAAATCGCAAAATGGCGGCTGTTTAAAAAAGGTAATTTTTTACTGTTTTTTTCACGATTGTTGATTTTTTTAAAATAATTAGTAACAAAATTTCGTGAAAGATCTGGCAGGGAAGAAAGCGAGGTGTATAGAGAAGGTCCACACAAAATTTCAAGTAAATCGGTTCATTACAACTTGAGATATCATGTCAGGTGTCTCGAAAAAAGTAGTTTCGATAAAAACGCGTTTAAAGATTCGAGTACAGTTTTACGCAGTCTAAGTCATATAATGGTACATATACTTACATTGTGTTAATCGGCAATTCCTGGTCCATAAAATACTCCTTCTTCAAAATCTAAGTCTATTGATGTGTTTTGATGATGGGAAGTTCGGAGTTCAGAGCGGTGAATCCGCTGTTCATCATGTCTGAGAACTAACGCATGACTTTCAGGACTGATCGTAATCCCCTGAACGTCCATCATCTTCAAAATTGGTACGAAGCCTTCATTGAAAATGCAAACAGCAAGATAATTTGCAATTTCAATTGTCCGTAATCCGGCATGAATGTGTTTCGGGGTAAAAGTCCATATGAGAGTTCAATGACTCATTATTATTTCAAGTCTCTGCGCCCAAACATCGATGTAATAAGTTATCTGAAGTCAAGTTTTCGTAGATCGGCTTTATAACTTCCAATACTTCATCGTTGAGAGGACGATTTTCATGAGCATAGTTATCTATTGAACCCTCAACCGCTGCTTTTTGCCAATTATACTAGCTTGATGGATCAGATGGGCACTACATGTGTTGTGGATTTTCATCGGTTGAGCTTTTATAGTAATACGTCGCCCATATTTCATTCTAACCAAACCATAATAAACAGTTAGTTCATTCATGATTTTATCTGTTACTTTGCCATCACCTTTACCACGAAGACCTTTATGATCTTTTTTCGCTTTTCGTAGCCTTGAGCCCATTCGTTTTTGAACATGTCCTACACACTCCTTTTTCTCTACTACCGGATCATCTGCATATGGATTCATATTAAGGATGCATTTGAATGTATTGGACTCGCCATCACATATTTATTTGACATACTTGACTCCATGCTTTTCAACCGATCTCCCAAACATTTCTATCACAGTGTCAACCTCCATTCTCCCGGCACTCCCCTTGGGATTTATTGTGTAAGAATCTTCATCATTTTCATACCAATCTTCGTAGGCGTCGTTATCAGAATTTTGTTTATTTTTCCATTGACTGCAACCTTGACAGACTGGATTTCACTATAGTATCGACGACTTTCTAGCTATATTTTCCGATGAGCGTAGTAACTCCAAAAAGTGAGCTGAATCCTCTCTTCTTCCAAGTACCATCTCCGGAGACGGTTAAATAGGTTGGATTGGCATTAGGATCAGAGGTTGACATCAATTTATCTTCTTCTTCAATAGCTCTTAAGATAATCCCCTCATAAACTGCTGATGCGGCCGTATGTAGATTTTCAAGGCAACTGTAGTATAGACCGATTGACAAGCCTTGACAAAAATCCATCATACCGCAGAACATATTTATACCTTCTCTTCCGATTCCTAGAAGTCTCGTAGCCATCACTACTGTACGATTTACTTCAAACGTTTTGTTGATAATTGGAGATGATTAGATATAGCGTACGTCTTGGCAATTGCATTGCAGCGCAATTTTGAATCCCAATCCACGACCGACAGTTCGAGAAAATTTCATTTCTTGCTTGCATGTAGCTCATAGCACCAAAGAAGAAACTGCGGTAAAAATAGAGAAAAACTTCAAAATACAGTGACCATAATTATTTTTAATAATTACAGTTTCGTCTCTCGATTTTTTCAATTTTGCTGCTGATGCACTCGTAAAACTTGTCTCTTTTTCAAGAGTATGTTGATTGCCTCGAAATGATCTTTTTCTGTGTTTATCTGGACGCGTACTACTCCCCTTCTTCATTTTCTTATCCATTTCGCAATGCAATAATATTTAATACGCACAGTATTTCGTTTTGGATCACTACACAGAGCACGAACGTCTATTTGCTTTGAGACTGAAGCCAAACTGACGGCCACAAAATACGTTAGAATGACCTTTCGAAGAATATCTGGAGTGGGGGGTTCTCAGGTGGCCGAGAAATGTGAGTATCACAAAGGGTAGGGGACCTCAGATAGTCGAGCAGACGGAACCGTCTATTGTTCGATTCGAACAATTTACAGCTGTAATTAGTGAGGTTTTCACCTCACGGATTCGTTAATATTTGGAATTTCCAAATTTCCTTTGGAGCGTATATTCTTGAAATACTAAACATTGAAAATATGCGAAAAAATCGATGTTTTCAAAATTCCAGACTAGAAGACGGCCTCAAACTCGCAACGGGCTCGTCGCACCAATGCGATGACGAACATACCCGAGTCGACCGTAGAACCAGCAAACAACCGTCAATGCAGTCTGAATTAATGAAACTGTGCGATTCAACGGATCCGCGCGAAGAATTCGGCCGTTATGTTCTTATTAAGTGGGAATGATTTATTTCATCTTTTACCCTTCGAAGCTTCATTTGGGATCCAACTCTTTATTAGAATACTCCACATTTTAATGCGCTTCGCTATACTTGAGCGGCGCAACGGTAGTGGTAGAGTTCTAGAGTGAAATGAACGAGGTGAAACATCTCCGCCCTCGCTTGGACAATCCATCTTTCTGAGGGATAGCTAACATCGCCAGTGTGAAAGTCAGACTCCAACAGTTTCATTCCGAGCGTAAAATGATGCATCCGAATGATAGTAGTTAAGGGCTTACATACACTTGTAATTTTCAAAAAATGGTTTTTTTTTTGTATTTTCTGAATATACATATATTTGAGCATACACACTCAAAATTTTATGTCAATCAGACGAATATTTTCGAAGTTATAGACACATTTATGAAGGCGCGTTAGGGAGGCGCGTCTCACAGTCGGGGACCGGCGCGCCAGCTGCCTACCTGAGGCGCTGTCCCTTCTTTCCTTGTCTATCCTACTCTCTTTCCTTTGTCATTTTCTATTGTATGTTTCTCAGTTGCCAAAATTTGAAAAGTAGTCGTCAGTCTCAGCAGAGAAGCCTAACAGTAAAGTCGTGTCAGTGTACTTGTGCCTTCGATAATATCGTGAAAATGAAGTCTAGCAGAGAACTTAGAAAATCAACGAAAGTGTACAAGTCAAGAGCGAAGAAACGAAAGAATGTTTTCAATCCGAAAACAGCTGAAACGGATGAGTCCAGTTTCAGTGCCTCTGCAAAAAAAATGAGAATGCAGGAGGAAATCTTGGTGCCGCGTGATCCGTCCGTTGAGTACCGAATTTTGAATTTTATTACTGTTTTCGCGGCCATCTCCGAATTTGTGCAGTGCAAAACCTGTAACGGAAATGTGAAATTTGAAACTGCTTCTGAACGAGGACTCGGGTTTAAAAGTGTTTTGTTGTGCGATCAGTGTCCATCTCGTAGCATAAATTCTGGTCCTTTTATCGAGCATTCTTATGAGATAAATCGGCGTTTTTTGTTTGTCATGAGAGTTCTTGGATTAGGGTTAAAAGGTGCTGCAAAATTTTGTGGATTAATGGACATGCCCGCTTTCCTAACACAGCCCGCCTACGATTTAATTATGAAGAATATACATTCCTGTGTGAAAACAGCAACCGACAAACTTTTTCAGCATGCTTGCCATGAAGAAAAAGACTTGACTGCTGAACACCAAGGTGACGAAAAATCTGCAAAGCTTACCGTGTCCGGCGATGGAACTTGGAAAAAGCGAGGATATACTTCCTTGTATGGAGTGACATCATTGATCGGATATTATTCTGGGAAAGGAATTGATATCCTCGTGAAAAGTGCCTATTGCAAACAATGCGAAACTTGGAAAAGCAAACTTGATAGTGAAGAATATCAACAATGGTATGAAAACCATCAAGATGATTGCAGCTGTAATCATTCAGGTTCTTCTGGAAAAATGGAAGTTGATGCAGTGATCGACCTATTCAAGCGTTCAGTGGAAAAATTCGGAGTGCAGTACAGAAATTACATTGGAGACGGTGATTCTAAAACGTACTCCGGGATTTTGAAAGCTGCCCCATACGGTGATCAAGAAGTCGTGAAGAAGGAATGTATTGGACACGTACAGAAGAGAATGGGAACGCGACTCCGAAATTGTGTGAAAAAGAAAGTGGAAACGGTGGAAAAAAAGGATGGAAAAAAAATACAAAAAAAAACTCTCGGTGGAAAAGGCAAGCTGACAGCAAAAATGATCGACAAGTTGACAGTTTATTATGGCTTAGCAATTAGGAGAAATTGTGATTCGGTTGAGAATATGAGTAATGCAATCTGGGCCACATTTTATCATTACTGCTCGACAGACGAAAATCAACAACACGCAAAGTGTCCGATCGGATTGGACTCATGGTGCTCTTGGCAGCGGGCAGCAGCTGCTGATAACTTATCAGTTTATAAGCATGATTATCAGCCATTTCCACAAGAAGTTGCTGAGGCCCTGAGGCCCATTTATGAAGATCTCAGCAATGAAAAATTATTGGAAAGATGTGTGGGTGGTTTCACCCAAAACAATAATGAAAGCTATAACCAACTGGTGTGGAAGATCTCTCCAAAAGTACTTCCAGCCGGATCAAAAACGGTGGAAATGGCTGCATATATAGCTGCTGGCATCTTCAATGCAGGGACAGCTGCCCTTTTATATTATATGAATGCAATGGGCGTCTCACTTGGGTCCAATGCGCATTCATATACAGATAAAGAAGATGCGCAGCGCATCAAGATCTCCGACCTGAGATCACACGAGAGCACCAGGGAGGGAAGAATGGCTCGCAGACAGCATCAAATCGAATTATTAGAAGCTGCCAACGATGCGAACGGATTATTATATGGCCCTGGAATAGATGACTCCATGTAAGTTGAAAAAAAAAAAAATTTACCACATGTAAAACGCTTTTGAAACTTTAAACGCGTTTTTCTCAAAACTATGTTTTCAAAATCGGTGATCAAGATTTCTCGAAAACGGCTGAACCGATCAGTCTCAAATTTTAACACAACCTTTTTAGCTAGATTTTTTAGTAATTAATCGAAGATTTTTATTCTCCGATAAATATTTTCCATTTTATAAACAATTTAAGGCTTAAATTTTCGTTCAAAATCGAGTCTTTTATTTTGAGAAGTCGCCATTTTGTCAAAAATTATCTTTTCGCTAATTCCTTCGATTAAATACTAGATAATGTATTATATTAACGAAATTTATTCGGTTTTTTCATTTCAGATAATCCGGTCCAGAGATATCGTGATCACCGCAAAATTGGTTTTTTTTGCGGAGCTCTAGGAGATCGGCGATAGCAACATTCGCGATGATTATTTTGACAAATAAAAAATATGTTAATATATTATAAGGTTATTATAATATGTACACCAATTTTCAAATTAATAAATTGAATAGTCTGCGCGAAAAAAATTCTTGAAAATCCGTCTTTTTAAAGCCTTCTAACTGTATGTAAGCCCTTAAAGGCTCATGTACATGCTTCAATGTAATAATTCGGCCGAAAGTCACATATGTTCTCATATTTACTAGTATCTGAAGATAGCAAGTAAAGCGCTACAGGTGTAGCAAGATACCTAGTAGATAGTAGACTGGCAACAAGTGACGCGCAGGCAAACAAAAAATGTCAACTTTGACAGTTCGGGTGATCTACACGATGTCGACCAGAGTTTCTTCGAACCCAGATATACCGTGCTGGCTCGTACACCCGCAGAGGTACAACGGGCACCTTCTTGAAGGGTCGGCCGCGAAAGAACTTCCGAATACCATACCGACTACCATCACCCTAAGAGAATCGCCGGGGAATACAAGGCGCCGGTTAAGATTACCCAGTCTTGCCCTTCTCGCAGTTTCGGGGAATTTTTCGGCAACTTACCGGTTGAAATAGACGCACGGGTGTATCACCGGCCGCGGATGCAAGAACCGCCAGGATCAACGATCCGGTAACCAACCACCTAGATCAGCCTTTCTCAACCTTTTTTTAATGTCGAACCCTAATTTAGTAGCTTTTATTTTGAAAAACTCCTTATATTTGGAAGATTATTCCACGTGCTTAGCTTCTAAATGGCGTCGAAGTTTGGCCGGTTTCATAGACTCATTCGACAAAACTTTATAACATATGACGCATTGAGGTCTTTCTTCGTGGTTTATACAACGATATGTATACAAAAGATTGGTAATCTTCTGCAAACCTGCGAAGCTTCGGTTTCGCCGCTGAACCGCCGCTGAGACTCACTGCTTGGCGAAGACTTCTTGTGGGTCAATTGAAGAATATTCATTACGTTTTAACGAACGTTTCATACTTTCTAATGTTGTATTGGTCGCTAACTAGTTATGCTCGTAAACTGTAAATTACACGTCGCCCGTTAATCCGAGAAACAATTGAATAAACATATTAGGCGCGTCCGCAAAATAAAAATAAATGTAAAAAATTACGAAAGCGTAGATATAGGCTTGGCCGAGCACTTGACGGGAACGTGCGGTGAAGATTAAGTCGTGCGGCGTATTGTACTAGCGGCAGATCGCTCGCCGGCTGCGCGGACTATAGGGCGCGTCCACAAAATGTAAATAAAACTAAAAATTACGAAAATGTAGATAGAGGCTCGGCAGAGCGCTTGACGGGAACGTGCGACAAAGACAAGGACGCGACCGCACGTCTCGCATTCCGCACCCGCCCGTGAGAGATGTGGCACTAGTGCAGCGCAATGCGGGGCCGTGTCTTCGCGGCACGATCCTGTCAAGCGCTTGGCCAAACCTTTATTTATGCTTTCGTAATTTTTACTTTTATTTTTATTTTATCCGCGGACCCCAGGTTCAGAAACGCCGACCTAGATGCTCTAAAAATATTGCCCAGAGAACTAGCCATGAACATTCACACAATAGCATCTTATATGCATCTGCGACAGCCATAGCAGCCACATTGCCAATGGTTGTTGGTAAAATTCTTCGACAGTCATGAGGCCGAACTCAGGTACATCGACGTTCGGATTAGCCGTGCGTATCATACCAAAGATTCGTAGAAATGATCAAAGCAATTTGGACGAAATCCTACTTTTGTGTGAGACTACATTGGAAAAGGTGCATCGTAGGGAATATATACGCCCTCGCCCCGTCAGAAGTGGCTGAGTTTGAGGCCAGGCATCGCGAAAGATGTGATACAAGACGACTGACTCATTGCCGGAGTTGCGTATAGGGCTCGAGGTAATGTGGTCTACAGAAAACCCTTGCTACCCTGCGATATGAATTGTGTCAGCTATGACAAGGGGCGAAAGAAAATATCTCCAACTTCGCCGCCTGTGTAGAGCGATTAATCGTGAAACTAAACGACACATTTTGTTTGGGAACGAACCAACAAAGGGTTCGTTATATCGAACAGGTAACGCACAAAACCACACAAATTAACTTTGAAAATGGATTGACAAAAGGAATATGAATAATCATGCGTTTCTAAAACTAGCAAGAATGCCTGCACGGACCTGTAGCTGGGACAATGGAGGTAAACAAAATCATGGAGCCTGCAGAAAAAATTATGCGCTGGAAGCGAAAACTGTCCGAACATGAGTTCGAAATCGTGTATAAAGCAGGCGGGCGAAATACCAATGATGCAATGCTGTCGAATTGAGTCGCCCATGTGCAAGCACGCGCTCATAAGCAAGTGTTCGGTCTCAGGATCAATCCAAAGAAACATCATTAATCCGCATTCTCCATGCATTGCAGATGCGTGCAGAAAGATGAGGAGGTCGGACTCACGAAACTCAGGCAGCAACAAAGTCGGCACATACAGTCCGAACTAAGAAGATCGAGAAAAAATGCTCCATGAACACCGTGAGCCGGCGGATATCGGCGGGTAGCAGCAATGATAAAACGACTACGCCTAAACTACGACTAACTGGGGATACACAATGAGGTTAAAGATCACGTCTAGCAATGTGACAAATGCTAGCACAAGAAAATTCGAACTATCATGAAAGTTCCTATGGTTATCGCGGTCCCGCTAAAAAAGACACACGAAAAATCTGCGATGGATATTGTTGGGTTACTACCAGAGACGGAAAAGGAGAATAAATAAATAATTATTTTTGGCGAGTATCTGACTAAATAGAATGCCGCCATCGCGCTGCTGAATCAGCAAGCAAACCAGATTGCTATGACATTCATACAGAGAATCATCAGCCATAATGGCAGGGCTCAAACCGTAATCATCAATCAGGGTGCGAATTTTCTGAGCGCAACCTTCAAGAAAATATGCAAGCTGCTGCACATAGAACCAGTCTAAATGACAGCGAATCATCCCTAGACCAATGGTGCGTTGGAGCGAGCGCACGATTCGACTCCTCATACTGCCACCGGTCATACTTCGCGCATCCTCGTATATTGGAGTGAAGGAGAGCTGCAGATCGCGCTGCAAAAGAAATAGGATTATTGAGTCGTATGATGACAACGCATAGAAATTTCACGAACGTCTTCGACCAACTTCGACATCGGCGAGGAAAAGTTTGAGAGTCATAAAAGCGGAAGCTAAAGTCCAATTCGATCAAAAAAATGAATAGGAGGATTTCATTCTCTGAGATAAATTACTCCTGTACGATAAACAGTGCAGGGACGAATTTCATCTAAATTTACGCCAAAATGGATGCGCGCCTGTACATCGCGGAACAGCCGAACCCTATACTTGTATATGTTGAATTTTAAAGTACAGCGTGATAATCACGCGGCACAATATTGGTGGCAGTAGTGGGATTTGATACCTCTGCAGTGCGTGGGCTCACGCTTTCCACGGAAGTCATGTGTCTAAAAGAATGTAATGATCCTTCCGCGCATGGACTTATGGATCGTCGGCACAATAGTGCGTAAGCAGAGCGGTCCATAACAGTCGTTATCACTCTGACTAGAACATTTACGGAAACAGCAAATTCCCGAGGCAGGTTATCATATGAATTCTGGCAACACTGTTGCACGGTAACAATGTTGAGTCAGATATTACATGTAAGAGGATTCAAATACCTGCCGGGAATATTCTACGAGCAAACCGGGACGTTGAATCTCTGCACCAACGTATGTACATTCGCACTACAGATTGACCTGGCATATCTTGCTGATCTGGTAGCTCGCGTGTCTCATTTCCTCAGAGTAGAAAATATAAATTTTCGACTCTTTACTAGCCGGCACATGGGCCTCTCAATCGAACCGTCCGTCCTATGGGATTATAAGCGCGAGATCTGTTTTGAAAAAGAAGTCTTCCGAGCGCGCTGGAAGGCATATCTCGACTTACTATCCTGAAAAAGATACTGTGACGATGGTCTATCTCCTGCCACTTTTTTCTTCTTTCCTACGCGCCTCTCGCATTCCTTTCCTGCCTACGTGACTACCTATAGCTGCACCCTCGCTATCGTAAGGGACATCTTTCTGTTGAAATGCAAATAGCCTTTGTTTCCTAATAAGGGCCCAAAAAATACCTTTTTCCATTTTGCACAGTCCAGCCATAAATCATCTATCTTTATGGCCTGACCTGCTTCAAACCCGAAACACTTGCCTTTCCCAGCGTCTCCTAAGACGCTTCCTTTTCCAGAATATTCTGAGTCCCAAATTCACTCCCCACCACACCACGACTTTTCGTCAGATTAATGTTATAAGAACCACCCTCCTCCTAGGCTAACCAGTTAGTAGTTTTCTGTTCATCTGAGCCGAAACACTGTGCTGTCCGTTGTAATACTGAAAATAAAGTCTAGTGCTTCTCAATGAAGTGTCTACCGCATTTGTCTTCTCAACTACCGCGTTCCGCAGCCGAATAGGCAGCTTCACCCGCTACAATTAAATAAATAAAAAACTCGCGACATCATAGTACTTGCACGCGACCACATTATTTGTGTTTCTTTTTAATAAAAAATTATCAGTGCTAACCGATATCTTTTATGTTTAAACGAAATACCCCGTCATATATTGGACGACAATTTCAGCGCGCTGAAAAGTGGAAACCACCGAAGGCAACTTCTAACAACCATTTCCTTTCGTCCCACTCCTCGTGCTTGCCGAAATAGTAGAGTGATCTGCAGAAACGCACACCCAAAATCGTCCTTCTCAGACCTCACGTAACGCAGTAACCGAAAAACCAAAAGGCAGTTGAGTAATTGCAAAATAACTCAACTGCCAGTAATAACAGCAAACTGTTTTAGTTTTTACCGAAATGCGTATGTGGAAGTTTTTATCAAGTTCGAGAAAATATATCTTTATTGTCAATATATTATGAATAATGAAAATAAATATTTATTGACTGTTTCCTTATTTTTCAAGGAGGGCGTTCAGAGCCATATACCAGCTGGCTCTTGGCGAGGCCCAGATATTATCCGATTGTACTCAAGCGCTCCCATCGGAAGGCGTTAGACCGGACTGAATCCGGAGATTGATTTGTGCGACCGATAGTACACAGATCAGTGGTTTCGAGGGTACAGCCTCGAGCGCCTCGAGTGGAAGAGTCAGCGTGATGTAAAATGATATTAAAACCAATTCAATAAAGCCTGATTATGCTGCATCCTTATAAGTATACAGCATACTTACACATTGGTCGTGACTTACGGATATGCATGATATCAACGAACATTGTTGTTAACTCATAGTCAACAAATTGACCTTATATGATGAAAAACATATCGGAACTTCAATAGACAATGGTAGCGTCTTCGATTTTATCAGCGGAAACGATGCATGCATATCCAATTCAGGAGTCCGCAGAACTGGACAGAGATCACAACCCCAAAACCAGGACTCTAAACGCATGATTTGCTGAATGATGTTCTGTCTAACAAGGAGAGCTCGGCAACCTGGGGATGGGGGTTTTTATGACCTTTAATGTGCAGGTAAGGGCCTACCCCAATATAACAACCGTGTAGGCTTTTATCTTACTGGGCCTGAGTTTTAGAGATATTGGAAATTTAACATTTAGCTATGTCGAGTGTCCCGCATGAACTACAGCGGCGGCAATCCAAATGACAAAGCGCCCGCTGATGGACGGGTTCGAGTTTCCGTGCGCTGGTTTTTCACATTTATTCTTTTACAATTTTGTGGTCTTCTAGATTCGAGAATAATTATTTAAGTTTACTTAAATGTATAAAAAAAGATGAACAAACAAATTTTTAAACGAGTGATCACACGGAATTTATTGCTTGGAGCATCACCTGAGTCATGAGCATACCTGTTCATGATACTTTGGCGCATGGCTCATAAATTGTTGAGATGGAGAACATATTTTTAAATATAAAATGAAATTTGAAAACTAATGAAGTTTGTAAGAAAGTGATGGATAATTTTAAGAAATGACGAATTATAAGTATTTGTTGACCAATATTTATTAATTCCATTATTTTCCACAGTTAATGAAATTATAATTTATGAATAATAGATGGATTTTAATATTGACGATATTTATTCGATATTAATTTCAAATATAAAAAATGTGAAAATATCTTACTATTGCGGATAATTTCGCCTGGCAACCACTACGTTGAAGATCCGTAAATGGAGACCACGATGGTGCACGGTAAGAGGCTACACGTGGCAGAGTCATTAAATTCCTTACGAAATACTGACTACTGTGTATGGATACTATGGAAATGTCACGAGGTGTCAAACCAGTCTTCCAATTTCAGAACGCAACATTCCTATTCACACCAACGACACCGCCACAGCCCCTTCCCGTTGAGGTATCGCGAATTCCGATCGACCATTTGATTGCCAGTCTTAAATAATTTCTTCGTCCTACCTGACATCTCGATCGTTTTTCCGGTGCTTCATACGTTAGAAGTAAGTCCGCCAATGTACTTAGGTTCTCAAGAGTCTGACTAGTGTTACAATTAAAGAACTTACCACTCGACCACTAACACATCCGCGCTACTCTTTTTATCGACTTATTCCCACTCAGTTAACTCTTAGAATCAGCATTCAATAACTGACGAAATTCTTTCAAAGGTCTAAGAAGATGCGCACAACGCCGCTCAAAAGGAACAGATTCTCTCCAGATCCCCATAACGTAAACCTCTGCAACTCTCTAATGCCTAGAATCCTCGCAGTTCCCCCTAACACGGACCATTGAGACTATCGACGCCCAGAGTCTCCCCAGTTCCCCCTAACACTGGTCATCAAATCACAGCCGAGATCGCCAAACGTACACGTGCCACCGAAATTAGAGCAATGACTCCTAAGAAAACTAAGGCATAGCCCTTGAAAACACGTAATGTCTCCCTTTGTTTTCTGTATCTCCCTTTTGTCCCCCTGTATCATGACCAAAACTTCAACGGAGTCACGCGGAGCTTTGATATAAAAATCTCCTTTCCTAACCAAACTTCAGTACTTCTTTGACAGTCTAACTCGCTACTGGTCACTGATAATGAGTGACAATAAATCACAAACCTTGCTCTACTTCTAGTGCAATAGGAATCTGCGGAGAATTCTTGACCGTTAATCACAAAATTAATCTGAGTACGGAAGATTGCATCTCATCGACACGAAAACTCGTATATTGTAAAAGTAATCTTATTGTTAGAGTCAGTAAATCATATTGTGAAAATGATAAACAAACTCGTATCGAACATACTTTTCTCACTTCTTATCGAGTTTCCGAGAAGCACTGTTGCATAACGTATCGAGTTCCAGCAGGTCGCTGGCATTACACAACTAACGAGAGAGCGAGGCGACCTTTCCTCATATAATCTTTGGCATAGTCAAAACTGGCCATCGGACTACTTGAAAATGCCAGTGTTGTCGTAGCGATAAAACCCCTCCGCACTGATCCTGTAGTAATAATTAGGCGAGACTTCCGCCTCTGGGTAAAAGACTCAATTGCGCTGACTCGAAAAAAGAAGGCGAACGTGTTTACGCATGCTGATACTCCGACCAGTCTAGCAGGTTGTAACAAAACCACCCCTAATAATAAATCAACAGGACCCAGACTCGATCAAGCTCCGGCAAAAACAAACATCATATATGCACAAACTGCTTGAGTTCACAACCTAATGCAAATCTCTACAAAATTTCGCTGATGCCGATACCGACTAAAGGAAAACGACCTGCGGATCTGCATCCCACGGATTTCATTTCTCACTCCCACCAGCCGGATCTGAAGTAACACACGACCGCAGGAACAGCCTAGTCACGAAAGCAAATCAAGACACATCGATCTATTGGTCTTCATAATGATCGAAGGAAAGCGAACTCGACACTTCCTCTAGTCACTCAAAATATGACTACGTGACGATATGACGAAATACCAACATGCATATCCCCACGGATGATCGAGACCGCCCTTTTTATGGTCGATTGTAAGGTCACGATCTGCACAGGCCCGATAGATACGTCGGCCGTTTCCCAATGCCCGAAATCATCGAAAAATGGCACATCGGTTCATATAAGGGAGCAATGTAAACGGATCGGGCCAATTATGGTCACGAATGGTTGACAGCATCGAATTTTCAGCATCGTCATAAAACAAAACTACTACGACGAAACTCTTCTCCAGAACATCTCGGCAAGATTAGGCAATCTTAAAGCTTTCGCATTAATAGCCAAAATCTCGTCATGACGTCTTAGTCGATATGGAGATTTCTCCGGTGAGCTACTCTCGTATACTCTACTGCAGAATATTTACGATGTAGTTGGGTCAATTAGCATTGGCGTAATCATATATTACGAGCGAATCATCATCCCTCCATACAGGGATAGGCTTGAAATCACAGCAGAATATCCTGAAGGATTCCAGGGTGGTCATAAGGGTGTCACCAACAATAAGATATACAGAAGAATACCAGAACTGTTTGACTGGCCCGTTCTTCAAAACGATATGTAGGATTTTGTCCGCCATTGCAAGAGCTGTCAATAAACTAAACTCGTGTGCATCCGCACGTACGAGCTTATGCTGACTAAAGACACTCCCGCGCCCGCCTTCGCCACAGTACCACTCGATACTATGAGCTTGCTACCTATCACCCCTAGTGGAAGCAACATACTCTGATTATGCAAGATAGTGAAAGTCTGCCTATCTGATACCATTCCCGATCTAAAAGCTGAAACAATAGCCGAGGCCTTGGTACGGATATTATTTAACGTACACGACGTTTCCCAGGCCGCCCTTTCCAATTGTAGGGCGGCTTTTATCCCTGAAGAGGGTTATACGTGAATTAACACACGACCCAGGTATATGAACTGCTTCGGTACTATGAGATACCGGATCTACTATGGCTATCCTCGAGCTTCCTCAAGGGATTGAAAGCCTTGTCCGGAAAGTATTGAGTACGTCCTTATTCGGTATACTCACCATCCAGGATGCCGATTGCATGACCGATCAGAGTGACCAACTGTTCAAGGACCAAAAAAACACGGCATCATGCGGTTGCAGGTAAAGAGTGTACGAAAGATCTGATGCAAACAAAATGCATCCAGTGCCTACTGGGACCCATACTCGCGTTACGAGTCCAGATACAGCCATTGCGTCGTCAGTCTACTTTGGGTCAATAAAACCACAGCATCATCAATTACGATCAACGCGTAGTATCCACGATCGAGCATTATGTTCCAATCTTGAAATAGTACCTGCATGTAATCGCCCCCATGGAAGAGGGACAGCTTGACCCGACTTACCATCAACTAGTTACTTGTCATTGGTAAGGAAGCACAGCTGCATGCTGTTGGGCTCGTGTTTCCGGTCCATTTGGGCATGCCCGACCGGAGGCAATAGCCGCAGTAGCCTGGATCGATCTGGTATATTACAACGAAAGAGTCATGATTATCGTACAGATATCCATACTCGATTGCACCAAATATAATGTATATCGTATGCAGTCATTGCCAATGCAACAGGCTTTCAACAATGGCATGGATGCTGCCTACACCCAATCAACGGCGTGGCAAATGCTTCTTCACCCTTAATCCGACGTATTACGTCACTCCCATATAAGAATACGACTATATGACGAGTCACATTGGATACTCTCGCCAGTACAGACGGGTTGGCTCTATTCGTGCCGAAGGAAGGGAGGGTGAAAATGATCTGTCTACATGTACCAGCACAATTAATCTTGGTTGTAGGAGTATGCATTTTTCGTGTGATCCCTAATTTCGTCGGACTTATGTGAAGTACAACACTCACCAGAATTCGGACTTATGAGAGCGTATGGCTATCGGTTAAGAGTGGCTCTGAACGTAGCCATTGTCGCTCCGTCCTGCACGAAATGTCACTGTTCACAACCACTGACTAAAATGTTCAAAGGAACAACAGATGGAGTGACCACGGTGAGGAAGGCTCAGTAACATCGTAGCCAATATAAATGCACTCGGCAAGCATACCCGAGAAAAATGAAAGCACCATTATCTCTCCTGCACCCGATTCGTAAAGTAGTTGTTCGTCTCATCGTGTTGTTCAACCCTGTGCTATGTCATCCGATTTCAACTGAAATGGGCACTCACAAATCATGGTGTTTACGGTGATATTGTCCAAACGGAGAAGAAAAAAGAGGGAGGATGAAGTTTCTACTGCACGGATCCCAGCAATGAGAATCGAGAACTTCGACATTTAGATGACTCGGTGTGAATCTTAGTACACCAAAATATACGCCCTTACCCGTACCGCAGTAAGAGTTCCTGGTACCCTAGTAGGTGTAACTCGGAGAAAAATGAGGGGCCATACTACTGAGCAAAGATAAAAAAGGTCAGGTATAAATCAATCTAGTGGATAATAATTTCTCCAATTTAGAGTGGACTTTGAAGTGACTTTAAATTTGTTGATTGAAACCAAGTACCAAGCGACCAGTGGGATCCCGAACAACGTAACGTGAGTCGTAATGTAAGAATCTCGGCAGCAACATATTGCTATAATATATTGTTTTCTTATGGTAGATATTCTTTTACACTGAATAAACTCATGTACATTATTCATTCTTAAAGGTCGTGGATAAGATGATTCCCCTCGTTTCCTCACCAGACACGGGTATCAAGCGCGACAGACCCAATATCAAGTCCGCCGCGAATCCTTTAAATGATCTGATATTCCAACCCTTGAACCGATCATCTTTTAGATGATACGTAACACGTCCTAGTCGCTGATTTACATGAGCGGTTCATGATCACAACGTCAATTCCGAACGTCATTGACTTCTCATAACTTTAATTTCTGATCATAGGAGTGGTGATAAGGTCGACGCAGTAGTACCGTGCCATTAACCTTTTCCTAAATTATATTAAGCGGCTACAGTATTAACATGCTGTAAATATTTTGGAGTTTGTAACCATCAAGTTGAACGATACGTAACCTTGCTAAATTATTTTATTGAAATATTTCAAATGGCAATGAATTGCCATCCAATATTATACATAAAAAAATACATAAGGCAAGAATAGAAAATATAAGTGGATGAGTAATATGAAGATGTAAAAATTTCTTATTACACATGGCTCCGTTTATTAATCTATAAAATTTGAACGTGTAAATAATTATAGATGCGTCATTGACGAGAGGTACGCGTACGAAGGGTTCCCTTCAATATTCGTTTCGTGCCACGGTTATTGAAACTATCTGATCATTGTTTTTCGTTACAACAGTGAATAGGATGCTTCTGACGATGATAATCTCGGTGTGAATGCCGTTATCCATGCCTAAATAACACCACAATCACTCACTTTGCTTGTTAATATCAAGCAACTACCGTTCTGTATAAAAATGTCGGTCAGATTGGGTATATAACATTGCACTAAGTAACAATTAAAAGTATTACCCCATTCAACGCTGCCAGAGAATACAATAATATCCTTATGGTGGGAACATCACCCCGATGATAAAAATCCGATGATAAAAATCGGAAATGAAATGAAAGATTGTCGTCGACATCTTTTTCGTAATGGAGTTCGTTTTACAAGGTCATAACACATATTAAATCTTAAGAGCTGGTGGAAATCAATCTAGCCTAACATAGCCTACACAGGGTATCACAGTTTAGTTATTTAAATAAACCCTGGAACATAATTTGTTTGCAAGCTCATTGTTAAAATAACGTTCATGAATCGTGGTTTCCATGTATATCAACGCCAATAACTATTGACACATTTCTGGACATAACCTTTTCGCACGCGTAAGGCTGGATGATTGATTCAGCGTCTTCACTGGTCATAACGTTCGATTCAATGTCGTCGTTCCTCGATACAATAAATTCGGTAACGTCATTTGTCTCTTCAAGAGGCTCGTAATTCCCCGGTCGTATCGAAGATACGACCTGCTCGTATCGCGAATCTTTCAACGTTCTTGTTTTCTCGTCGTCGTTGATACGCGGGCTTACCTTATTGAGAGCTTTAAGCATGTTGTCTGGCATGTGATCCTGTATCATGACGGGGCTGATGAGGACCTCGTCGAAGTCACATGGGCCCGCCCATAAAGCTTGATACACAGGCTCCCTTTTCTTCAATACTTGCCTGAAATTTTGAAAATATTCAGATATATTCATTAATAAAAACACAAGAAATATTGTTTATACGACAAGGTTATCACGAAATACTACAGGCACAAAGTTACAGGATATTTAGATAACTTTCTTCGTTGATAGGCGATGAGATTTCGACGAGACCTATATGAGTTCATGAGTGATAGCTTTTTTTTTACCGAAAAGCTGTCAGGCTTCCTTCAGAGGCAGTGACGCCCAGCGGAAAGTTCAGACGGCTTCGCTTACGCCGCGGTAGTGCAGAGCTCGCGACATTTAGCTAAGAGCCACTGCTGACTACCGCTAGGTGGCATGGCGCGCGTATGGTACGTAGCCCCGGTACGACGAGGCAAGCCAAGAGCCGAGGCCTCGGAGCGATATGCGACCGCCCCCCCCCCCAACGCTGCCCCGCGGAAAGAAATAGACGAAGCTAAAATAACAGAGTCGGGTGAATCGATGTCACTTCCTCGGCCATATGTATATATATATATATATATATATATATATATATATATATATACAGGGTGTTAGAAAAGTGCGGAAACGGTCAAATATCTAAAAAAAATAAAGCATTTTAGAGAAAAATGTTTCAGACAAAAGTTGTATGCTTTGGAAAGGGCTATAAGATGGTGCCATTTAATTTACCTTGAAGAGTCATTTGAAGGTCACGTGAAGGTTACCTCAATTTTTTTAAATGGCACCCCCTATTTTTTATTACATATTCTTGTAGCTCGACTTTTTGTATTGCATAAATTGTTAGTATAACTACTCAACAATATGTGGTCAAAATTTGAAAGCAAAATTCGCATTAGTTCCGATGATATGAGCACTTAAATGCCTGCCCGTCGGTACGGCGCCGAAGCGCGCGGTAATTAGAACGGAGCGGTCGCTTAGGGGCCTCTTTTCGGTTACCTGCCTCAATACTGCTGTACTACGGAATAATAGAGAGAGGGGGATTTCGGCAGATGTTCTTATTTGACCTGGGGTAGAACTTTCTCGAACGCTTACGATATTTCGACAGAGCGTCGAGTTTTGCTAGTTCATCTCCGGCTTTCCTACCGAGTGCTGTCAAAATGTCAGCGTATCCGAAAGGTTCTCGTGAGTTTAACGAACGACGTGGTAGACCACGTAAGAGATCTTTTCATGGAAATCAACACACCAGGAGTGAGTCGAGTCTCAGTGACGATGATGGAAGTGCGAGCGCAAAAAAACTTTCGACTGCTACGAGTGAGAATGTGAGTGTGAATCCTATACATTGGTATAGGCTCATCGAGTTTTTCACAGTATTCACTGGTTTGTCGGAAATTCTTATTTATCGAGATTGTAGACAGAAAGTGAAAGTTCAAGAATCTGGAAAACGTGGCCTTAGTTTCAAGCTTGTTGTCATTGCCACTGTGCATCGAAACAAATCAATTCAGGTCCTTTACTCAACACTGGATTTGAGATAAATCGTAGGATTGTATTTGTCATGCGGCTCTTAGGTGGTGGAAGAAAAGGACTGAATTTATTTTGTAATTACATGGGCATCGGCAGTGGTATGGCTGAAGAAACTTACAATGGAATTTGCACTCATATCCACGCCGCTGCGAGAAAAGTGTATGAATTCTGCTGTAAGAAAGCTGTTGAAGAAGAAAAAAAAGAGAACGAGAATCGCGGGAGACCTATACTGAATTTGTAAATATCTGGTGATGAAACGTGGGAAAAACGAGGATTCAAATCACTTTTTGGTGTTACAATGCTCATCGGATATTACTCCGGAAAAGTCATCGATCTGGTTGTATGAAGCTCTTACTGCCAATCATGTGTATGTTGGAAAGAAAAATCGAAAAATTCAGCAAAATATCTAGCATGGAAAGACGATCATGACGAAGAAAATTGCACGAAAACACATGAAGGCTCCGCGGGAAGCATGGAGGTCGAATCTGTGAAAATAATGTTCTTGAGATCGAAGGAACTACATGGTGTAAAATACGGCAATTATATCGGTGATAGAGATTCGAAAACGTTCACAGCAGTTGTTAATTTGAATCCCTACAGTGATGAACTGACAGTTGTTAAAAGTGAATGCATAAGCCATGTTCAGAAAAGGATGGGAACTCGGCTCCGAAACACCAGGAACACTAAAAAAACTGGGCGGAAAAGGAAAGTTGGCAGATGCTTTGGTGAAAAAGCTCAGCACGTATTATGGCTTTGCGATTAAAAGAAATATAAACAGCGTCAAAGACATGAAGAAGGGTATAATGGCAACTTTACACCACATGATATCCGCAGATGACAATCCACAACACGACAGCTGTCCAGAGGGGGAAGACAGCTGGTGCAAGTGGCAGCAAGCTAAAGCACTTGGAACATAGCCTGAGCCGCACCCTGCTCCATTACACCTCGACGTTCCAAAAGAAATTCCTCCTATATACGAAGATTTTTCGAAAGACGATTTGCTGACGAGATGTTTAGGCGGTCATACCCAGAACGCGAATGAAAGTTTTAATTCAACCGTTTGGCGATTGGCTCCAAAGCACCTTCATGCTGGCCTAAAAATAGTCGAGGTTGCAGCATTTTTGGCTACTGCATTATTTAATGAAGGAAATTCAGCGCTTTTAATGGTGATGAACGAATTACAACTCGTAGTTGGCTCGCAGAGCTTCAATTTTGCCGAGAACATGGATAGTCAGCGGGTGACGAGACAGAATAGGCGCAGCTCGTTGGAGACGAAGGAAGCTCGTATAGCGCGTCAAGAGGAGATGCAAGCTCGAAATGACGCGTATGATTGCTATATGGTGCTGGAATAGCTGATTAACCGGTGAGCAGTTTATATGATTAATTACTGTCTTGAATTCCTCGTTTTCGCTTCATTTTATTTCAAACGCGTTTTTCTCGAAACAACTTTTTTCAACTGGTGGGCATTCTAGCTCAAAAAGTTATTGACCAATCGTTGTGAAATTTGTTGTGAATATAATTTATTCGATTCCAATCCTTATGAACCTGATTCTGAGATTATATGATTATTAAAAATATACTTTTTTATGCAAAAAAGGTGAAAAATATGATGTAAAAACATGAAATTGTGTTCAAACACCTCAAAAACATGCAATTTTCGATTTTTTTGATCACAGTTAGGTTCATATTCTTAGAAAATATGCTGTTAACGAAAAACATAATTGTGATGATTACAGATAAAAATTGCGATTTCAGGAATGCCCACCAGCAAAATACTCGGATGGCAATCGTCTATGAACAGCACGTTCTAACGCCACTATTTCCGGCGGCAATTACTTGAACAAATTTTAATGTGTACTTCATAACATGAAGAAAATACCCTCCAAGTTTAAACATTTTCTGATAATTCCTTCCCTGTTTAATAAATTCACGAAAAACACCAAAATTTCGGCCTCCTAAACCGGTTTTCCCCCTTAAGCAGGGCTCACTCCACGAAACGCAGTTTGCCTACCAGCCGGGGAAGTCGATGGAGGCGACGCGTGCAGCCGACGAACTGGCGGTAGGTATTTTGATGGACATAAATGGAGCATTTAACTGCACCTCTATAGAGGTCATTGTTAGGGCGGCCAAGAGACATGGGATCGATGAGACCACCGTGCGGTAAATCGAGAGCATGTTATCGGGCCGCCGGATGAAAGTCACAAGGAGAGGAGACAGCAGCATGTGGGTATCGGTCTCGCGGGGCTCCCGCAGGGGGGCGTCATCGCTCGGCTGTTATGGTGCTTGGTCATGGACGATCTCCTCAGCAGGGTCAACAGCAGAGGTCTCCGGTCGCAGGGCTACGCAAACGACATTGCCATTGTGGTGATAACCAAACATGCGGAGGTGGCAAGGGAGCTCACCGACACGGCGTTAAGGATAGTCCGAAGATGGTGTGAGGAGACGGGGCTGGCGATTAATCCGGACAAAACAGAACTGGTACTCTTCACATGGAAAAGGAGGATCGTGCAATGGAAATACCCAACCGTCTACGGGAGAACACTTGCACCCGCGGAAGCGGGGAAGCACCTTGGAGTTACCTTGAAAACCAAACTGAACTGCGGGAAGCATGTGGAGGTGGGGAGCAGGAAGGCATGTGGACTCTTATGGTCCACTAGCAGGATCTGCGGCAAGATATGGAGACTTCGTCCCAAGATGATGCGGTGGGTGTACACCGCTGTCATCAAACCCGCCCGACTGCATGAGGCTCTGGTGTGGCGGAGGACAGCGCCGCTGCTTGCAACGGGGAACATACTCGAACACATCAGAGGACTTGCGTGCAGAGCGATAACGAGCGCGATGGGTACAACGCCAGTCAGTTGTTACGATCCGAGAATCGTTTATTAAAAATAAAATTATTACAAACTACATGACACACTTGGAGATCATTCCCATTCCAAGAAACACGCGTCCCACACCTGCTTCGGATAAAGTGTTACGATGCTAAGATCGCCTATGAGGAACTAAATAATTAACATCTTCAAATATTTCGTTACACCCGAAATGTCCGCTTGGGATATCATCTCCACTTCAGGAAACACCGACTTTAATACCGCCTGTTACGAATCTTCATTGTCTCCACCATACTCGATAGGGGACTACCTTTCATGCGCTATACTGACTCATAGGTCAAACAGTACACCGGTCACTTACGAATATCTACCACACCATCTGTGACGGATAATAAACCGCGCGTATCTCTCATCGTCTTCACGATCGCCATACTCAGTTCTGAGAAATAGCCAGTACCCTACGATAAGAGATTACACAGTATGCATATCAATCTATAGGTGAAGCGACATATATCACCTATCGCCTCTTTTATTATAATTAGCCTAAGCCGCTTTTCTACCTATCTAAGAAACATTGTTACGTTTGACCAATGGTAGGCTAGCTTAATAATAGAGCAGCCAATCAAAAGATGTCATTCACCAGATAAAGGACCGGGGTCTCCGGCCCACAACTCAGTTACAATGTCGACTTCGACGGGGACCAACAACGTACTGTGACGAGTTTTCTGACTACCCCGTCCCATGGGTATCGTCACCCGTGTAAGAGGCGGATTTACGCCTCCAACGACCGCCAGAAGAAGCCTCCAAGTAATCAGCCTCCAAGTCATCGAGGCTGAGACGCCGCCAATCTTCGATTTTTCTTTCCGCCGATGCTGATGAAGTGCATCGAGCGCCGCAGTCCGCGAAACACGGCGCTCCCATCGGATGGACTTTGGGCGGGACGACACGGGACGTGGTGCTGTAAATTTCGTTACATGGTGGCATTTTAGTCGTGGGTCAGCCGCAGGATCAGGGACGCCGGCCCTGCGAGGTGAGCCTCCCCCGTCCCGGCGCCCATCCCGGACTCCGTGGAGAAGGCGTTTGATGTAGACGGAGAGGATATGGGTTACCGGGAGCACGAGGCTCCTTGCGAGCTGTGCACGGCCCTGTCATCTCCGTCCCCTCCCCCCTCCTCACCGCGAGCTTGGCCAGCGCGAGGATCGAGGGGCGGGAGGACGAAAATCAGACATCGTCACGGAAGGAAAGGAAAATTAGCGGCAACGCCGGATATCGCCCAGCGTTTAGCATATTGGGGGAAACACTCATATGGAGTGGGGGGAGAGAGAGCCGGCGAGCGCGGTTCACGCGGTCAGAGGCCGGGACAATTAGTGTTCGATCTGTCACCATTGAGCATCCACGTAAATTCTTCTCTCGTACAGTTTGCCTTTTATCTCATTCTTTACCTTGTGTGCCGGCCGACGAATACGATTTTCACCGCAGCTTCGGTAAGTCGAATTTAGTCGTATGAACCGACATTTATTATCGCAGGATAAGAGAGTTTCGATTTCATTTATTATTGGCACCGGGGGTCAGAGAATTAATAGTTTCATTGCATTAATTGTAAATAAGAAACTACTTGCGATAGTCTCGCGTCTCCTTGTGGCCCCCTTGGATCGCTAAATTCATGTATTTTTGCTTATCGAAAGTTAGATATTTGTCCTAGGCCTCGCTATCCCGCTCCATTTATGTAAATTCGATACCGCGAATATTTGTGTAATTCGGCGGTGAATTTTATGTTCGTATATCGGCCGTGCTCATGTGTGTTAGATCGGCCGTTGTTCGCCGGTAGCATCCTTTTCTTAGGTCGCTCTTTGTCGCCGAGTACACGCGCCCTCCGCTCTCGCACTGTACGCGTATCTTGCTCTCTAGGGCGTTAGTTGGCCTTGGCGTTATACCCATCTCTCTCAGCTTTGTTTTGGTTTTGCAAGCGTGTGACTGTGTGTACCTCGTTGTTACAATCGTACGATTGGAAATAATTTTCGTGATGGTAATACTATTTGCTACCTCTCGGTAGTTTTGTTTCTGCGTACTACATTTTCGTGATCGTAATATCTTTTTGCTACCTTTCAGTAGTTCGATTTCGGCGTGCTACCTTTTCATGATCGTAATTTTATGTGCTACCTTTTGCCATGATTATTTCGGCGTTCTATTTGTCCGTAATGGTGACTTTCGCGTGTTACCTATCCCTAGCATAATATTGTGCGCTACCTGTCGCTAAATTAATGGTCGTATGCTACCTTTGAAGGGCGGTTCATCGTGCGCTATCTATTGTAAATTAACTATCGTGCGCTATCTATTGTAAATCAACTATCGTGCGCTAATTACTATTCCGGCGAATTATATTATTTGATTGAATCTTGGAAATTCACAATCGTATGCTAATTATTATTCGGGAATTATATTGTTGGGTTGAATATTGAAAATTCACTATCGCGCGCTATTATTATTCGGTGAATTAAATTATCCGCTTGGATATTGCAATTTCGCTAGTGCGCAAGTTATCATTCCCCGAACCATATTACTCGATCAAATGTTGCAAATTCGTGATCATACGCAAATTATTATCTGAGGAACCATTTCATGTGATGGCGTATCTCCAGATTTCTTATAGTACGCTGGCTAATATTCGGCTGATTATATTAATTGATCGGATATCGGAAAATCATTAACGTACGCTACCTGTTCGTAATATTGTTATGTCGTGCGCTACCTTTTCGCAATACCATTGTGTCATGCGCTCCTTCTACGCAGCTTTATTGTTTCGTGCGCCACCTTTTCGTAGTGTTAATATTTTGCGCGCTACCTTCCGGGGCCGTAATCTCATTGATTCGCGCGCTACCTTTTCGGACTCGTAATATTATCATTTCCAATGTAACCTTTTCGTAATATTTGGGTTCCGAGTGCTA
Organism: Netelia virgata; assembly: GCA_951802705.1. Taxonomy (NCBI): domain Eukaryota; kingdom Metazoa; phylum Arthropoda; class Insecta; order Hymenoptera; family Ichneumonidae; genus Netelia; species Netelia virgata. The sequence continues at coordinate 14,138,825 of OX637863.1, read as the reverse complement.
CCTATCTTACCCTTAATTCTCGTTCACTACCTAGTTCGCTCTCAAGTCGAGAGTTTGTCACCGATCTAGTCATGAATCTCAACGTTAGTGTAGTCTATGGGCAGCGGCCGTCGCTGTAAGTACGTCTGTGATTGTAATAACGAACCGGATTAAATCCGTTTAAAAGTAACCATAATGTGTCGAATTGTTTCTTTAACGCCTTCACTCTCGTGCCCGTCCACGCCCCTCTATCCTTGCCGGCCGTTTGCCGGGCTGAGCTAACCATTTCTGTATTCCCTAGATCCCTGCTCCGTGCCACGAGGAAGTCGGGGTTCGTGGAGGTGCATGCGGGACGGCAAAATTAAATAAGCCGGTTCTTCCGGTGGTACTTGTACCTGGCGCCCGTCCGTCCCGGATGCGCCTTCCGCGCCCCGAATATCATCGCCTATCATGGCCGTGGTTATGTAGGGTACGCGCGTAGCGTGGGTACCCTCGTGGTACACTTGCGGGTGGGGTTTCTCGGAGGGGTAACGAAAGTTGTTACAGTACACACCGTACGCAACAGAATCTGCGAAGCATTCTCGCTCGTCACTCCGCCTAAAATATGAAACCGTTGTAACTCACCGAAAGTTAAACTTGTATATTGTAAAAGTATTTTAGAATCAGTGAAAATTAAGTATCAAATAAAGACTTTGTAAGTAAACTCCAGTGTTCGACGCATTCTCATCATCCAATCACCGGACCACCGCGGTAGGAAAACCCAGCATCCGTGAATCTGCAGAATCGTACGTTCATCGAGAAAGAGCGAGTCAAGCTTACATAATACAATCTTTGGCATAGTCAAACTGACAAATCGGACTGTCGAAAAAGTCGGTACAACCCTAGTCGAAAGCCCCTCCAACACATCTTGTGGTAAAATAAAGGCGAGATTTCCGTCCCAGAGGAAAGGAATTAATTGTCTTGCCTCGAAAAGAGAAATCGAACCGTGCTGCGTACGCTAGTACTCGAAAGAGGAGCGCTGATCGTAACACAGTGTGATGGGGCTGCTACTGGAGCTGCCACCCCTTGCCATTGAAATTAGGGAGCCGGCACTTGCGGTGGCGTACAGATTGAAGGTGACAGGGCAATGGGGACAGTAGGAGCTGCCCAAGAGTCACGCAGAGATTGCGGCGACTCTAGAGTACATCAGCCCGGCGGCCGGCATGTGGGCCGCCGGGACCACCTTGGCGAGGAGTACTGGTTTAAGCAGCCCTTCCGGGTTGGATAATCCAGCAGAGCGGAATGGGACGACGGACCCGGCCCAATTCGCGGATATGAGCGGATCTGGTTTACAGACGGCTCTGGTGGGGAGGGAGGCACGGGGGTTGGCGTGCACCTGCAGGGATCTAGGTGGAAGCTTAGCATTCCACTTGGTAGGTACTGCACGGTATTCCAGACCGAGCTGGTGGCGATTAGGGCCTGTACTCTGGAGAACATAAAAAAAAAGATACAGAGGCAGAAGGATATGCATATGCACGGACAGCCAGGTGGCACTTGGGGCACTGGAGGCAGTGAGATGCGAAAGCAAACTAGTAAAGAACTGCAAGGACGTTTTGGGCACCCTTGCGGGACAAAACAAGATAGGCTTTTTGTGGGTATCCGGACATACGGATATCGAAGGCAACGAGAAGGCGGACGAGCTCGCGCGGGAAGCGGCAGCTCTCCTATTCCTGGAGGCGGAACCGGCCACGGGGGTGGCTAACTACCGCATAAAGGCTGACATTTGGGCATGGATAAAAATCCAGCACGAAATGGAATGGACGAGCTCGCCGAGTATGAGACAGGCCAAGATGGTATTGAAGGGGCTGGACAGGAAGCTGACGCAGCAACTTATAGGAATGGACAGAGGGGCTCGGAGAATGGCAGTAGGACTATACGCAGGATACTGTAAACTCAGGAAGCACCTGAATCCCTCGGGAAAAGTGAGGAGGCAACATGCAGGCGGTGCGGGGAGGAGGAGGAATCCTCCCTCTACATACTATGCCGGTGTCCGGCGCTCATTGCGAGCTGGACTATCTGCCTGGGGAAACCCTTTGTGGAACCCAAGGAGATAAGTACGCTCGCGTCAGCGACCCTGATCTAATTTGTAAGAAGGTCCGGGCTGCTGGGATGAGGAGGAACAGAGGGAGCACAATGGGCCTACGGCCTGAGTGCATTAGGTGGAAGCCAGCAACGGAACCCCCCCTCCTAGCTTAATAATAATAATAATAATAATAATAATAATATATATATATTGAAACGGGTGTTAGAATTTAAATTCAATTGATTAAGTTCGAGACTCGAGCATAAATTAAAGTGTGCGAGACCTTTAGGCGAGAATATAAAATTATTTTTATTCAGTCATTTCGTCTTACAGGTTTGTATCTTATCGCCCGACGAATTGTCGATATGGTTGATCACTCTTTTTTTCATATGTTTCCGTAGCGCTCTGATATTGGTCACACTTAAATGACTATAATATTAGTGCCCTCGGATGACTGATGGGCGCGTAGCGCTTTTCACAGTGGCTATCTTCGGTCGATCGTCGTCTAATCGCCGATCAATATGCCCGCGTGTCGTTGTTCGACGCACCTCTATTGTGTGACAGTTTTGTTAATTATGTTTAGTGTGTAATTATTTTGTGAATTTGGTGACGTGCTTCTTCGTGCCTTTAATCCCGGGAATGTACTTCTCAGGTGAGAATCTTTTTTGTTCCTCATTTGACTTTTATACTTTTATTTTCTGTCGCTTCCGGGTCGACGGTAGTGTATAATTTTTATATTTATTTTTGTTGCTTGTTTTTCGTTATGTGTTTTCGTCGTACTTATTTCTAGTGCTTGTTTTTCGTTGTGTGGTTGCCTTATGTTTCGTCTATTTTTATGTTAGAATTTTGTGTAGAATACGAGTTATATACCGAGATTTGTTATTAATGTTATGGAGGTCCCCTGACAGTTTCGTCCCGACAGTATTGGGGCTTATACAAAGATCGCCGTGATAAAAGTTCGACCAGCTATTCTCGTCGCCTACGTGTACTGAGATCTGCACCTATCCTCCCATACCGCTGCTATCGATGCCTCGTCTTCGATGCAACGTCGAAGATACTCTCCGTCTTCGTCTCCGTAATCGCCAAGTAAGGCGCTTAAATATTACTTCCTACCAGACTGTCTAGTTTTTCGTACCCGAAGATAATAATTTCGACACTGAGTGCTCCTACTCCCTGATCTATGCTCTTCCTACCTCTCAATCGTTAGATCAAAAGGTAAGTGTCACCAACAATATGTCGGAGTACTCATGTGGAGTTGAGAAGTTGTTGGGTGATAATCGTAATTTTGTTTGATTTTATATTGTCTGTCCCGGGGCTTGGTAATTGTGAGAATGTTCCCCCTCTGTTGGATTCCTGAGCGACTAATTCTTGTCTGTCTCTCTCTTTACAGGGCCCCGCGTTTGAATGGATATCGTGGACTACGTTTCAATATATACCGCAAGGGCCTCGTATATATATTACGGTAGTCCAAAAAAAATTATTTATTATTTTTCATTTGGCCACCCCGTGAATTTGTTACATCTATTCATAGTGTTTCGGTGAGACCGAAAAGGAGGATTCGAAAATTGCCGCTCGATTGATCTCACGGTCGATAGAGGAGCTAGCGTCGATTGATGCCCGCTCGACGGTTACCCTCTCTTCGACGTTCGCCGGCTCGCCTCGTGCCTGACCGGAACCGGTTCCTCGGCCATTCTCTCACGAGAGCTCTGAACGTACAGAGGTGTCTTTCCGATTGTCAGTTTGTCTTATATCTAGTTTTCGACTACGGCCTGCTCAGTGTTTTGGACATCCACTCAGCTCAACTTAACTTCTCGACTCGGCTTCTCAAACTCGGACTTATTCTTAAACTACACGATCAGCTCTACCGACCGTCGCGTAGCGCGAACCGCGCTCTTTGTCTGTGCCGAAATTGTTCGACCAAATAAAACTGACGAACCGTACAGGTGAATTTCGCGTCTAAAATTCTCAATTTATGGTTCGCTAATCCTTCTCCCGCCCACCAGATCCTCGCTCAAACATTTTTGATCCTTCAAGCCGGATCGCGGGTGAAGAATAGTGAGTGATTCGCGTCATCGGTAACCATTGTTCGCGTCCGCCATCTTGGCGTCTGTCGCGTTCTCTCTCTCTCTCCGTCAGCTCAGTGCCGCGTACGAGACGTTAAGCTCGCGCTTTAGTGCGCGCCATTTTGGACCGGCTCCCATTCTCGGCCTCGCTCAACTGCGCATTCGCGAACCCCGCAGTGTCGCGTACGCGACGTGAATTTCGCGCGTCAGTGCGCGCTATTTTGGACTTCGCGCGTTTTCTCCCTCACCCGACCGCTCACGGTGGGGAGAGAGCCTCGTGTCGCGAGCTCGACGCGACTCGTGTCTCGTAGTGCGCGCCATCTTGGACCAGCTCCCACTCCCGGCTTCGGTCGACCGCGCGTTCTCGTTCTCTCGCTCCCCCGCATACGGTAGGGAGAAAGTCTCGTGCCTCGAGGTTGACGCGACGTGTGGTTCTCAGTGCGCGCCATCTTGGACCAGCTCCCACTCTCGTCTTCTAGTGATCGACGTGCACCGTGTCTCTCAGTGCTCACCATCGTTGGTTGCAGTGGGGGAGTGCTCCGTTGACAGCTCTTTATCGCGGTTCTGCTCGCATGTCCGCTCACCATGAGTCAACTCGAGGCAACCTTGTCATTGTAGCTGTCGCGGCCCGAGTTTATACAATCGACGGTGCAGTATTCCAGGGAGATCAAGGTGTCTATTTCTCGATGATGCGCGGCGCTCGAGGCTCGGCTCCAGATGTTCGAGAGATATTGGGAGAAATTCAAGGCCACCCACGAGAAGCTGATTGCCGCCGGAGGAAAACACGAGAATCTCACCGCGCCGCCCTATTTCGTTGAGAACCGGTTTGATAGTACGCTAGATGATTTTGTGGAAGCCCGTGACCGGCTCATGCGCTGCACTGAGGACACCGGAGGCAGTGTCAGCCTCTCGAGTACCAGGCACCCATCGCTTGGAGGAGGAGCGACCTTCAGATCGACTCGTCGACCACTTCCTGAGATTGCGCTGCCCGGATTTGACGGTTCGTACGCCGAGTGAAGGTCATTCCGGGATATGTTTACGTCGATGGTCGTCGACAACACCGAGATCTCTTACGTTGAAAGAATGCACTACGTACGCACCACGTACTCAAGATTTCCGAGGACTCCTTCGCTACCGGGTGGGAGATGCTCGTTGCTCGGTACCAAAACCCTCGCCTGTTAGCGACAGCTCATTTGGATCGGCTCCTTTATTCGGCTCCGATGGCATCACCCACCGCAGCGGAGCTCCATCGTTTCGTGGCCACGGCAGTGGAGGCCGTGGGGGCACTGGAGGCGCTCGGCCTCAATCCTCGTGCATGGGATCCAGTCCTGGTTCACCTGCACGTACGACGGCTCAGTCCCAGGTTCAGGGAGGCTTGGGAGAACAAGCTCGGCGACTCCTCCGAGCTGCCGACATTCGATCGACTCCAGGAGTTCCTCCAGGGACGCGTTCGCGCTCTGGAAAGTCTCGCATTCAACGCCGCCGTCGCTGCACCTCCACTAACGGCTCCACGGGCTCGCTCTCTGCCCCGCTCGACAGCTCGGGTCCACCTCACCTCGACCGCTACGGCGCCGTCGGCTAGGGAGCAGGCCTGGCCGGCCGGCAACCGGTATCCGTACTCTTTTTGTGAAGGCGACCACTACATTTCATTGTGTATCGCTTTCGGGAACCTCTCTCCGCTAGTCAGGAAGCAGGCGGTGGACCGCCTTTACCTATGTTTCAACTACCTGGGGAAGCACAGCGTTCGTGTGTGTCAGACGACTCGCACTTGCCAAATGTGCCACAAAAGGCAGCACACGTATCTTCACACGATCATGAAAGACCCGCTCCCATCGACCAGCGCCACATCGGCGCGGCCGACGTCTGCTCGAATCGGCTCTCCGGAGGTTACAAAGGAACCGGTTCTCAAGGAACCGGAGCTCTCACCGACCCGTGAGCCCAGTCCTGCTCCATCAGGTTCCGACCAGACGGCTCCGCTGTGAAGCTAGACCATCTCGACCTCTCGACCAGCTCATCACGGGGTCCTGCTCGCAACCTGCTCCGCTCGGCTCGTGGTCTCACAAGGCGCGACCCATCCTGTTCGGCTCATCATGGATTCTGGCTCTGAAGTATCTCTGGTATCGGCAACCTTGGAGAGAAAGCTCCGTTTGCTGAAACGCAGGTCATTCGTCCAACTCTCTGGCGTCGGGGACACCGCCTTCGGGACAACCACTGGTTCCGCACAACTGACGATACAATCAGCTCATTCCAGTTTCCGATTCTCAGTGACTGCGCACATTCTCGACCAGCTCATGGCCGCGCTTCCGCCCTTCTCTGCTGAGGAACACGACTGGCCACATCTAACGGGCCTCCAACTCGCTGAACCAGCTTTCCGAACGCCGGCTGCCGTGGATGATCTCATCGGAGCGAACGCCTACGGCCAGGTGTTGCTCCCGGAGGTGATTCAGGCTGAGCCTACATCACCAGTCACACAGGGCACCCGGCTTGGTTGGCTGGTCTTTGGACCAACCGGACCGTGTCTATCCGTCAACGCATTAGCCTGCCACGTCAAAGTCTCTGACGAGCGCCTCCATGCCCTGCTCAGTCAGTTCTGGGTCCAGAAGGAGGTCCCAAGCGGATCTCCAGACTCTCTGCTCACTCCCGACGAGCTCGCGCGTGAGCAACACTTCCGACAGACGCACGGCCGAGACAGTTCTGGACGATATATTGTTCAACTCCCGTTCTCCAAGACATCTACAGCTCTTGGGGACTCTCGACGCGCAGCCTTCGCCTGCTTTACTCGCCTTCGTGGCTGCTTGCGCCGGCATCCGCGCCTGCATCAACTCTACGAGGACTTCTTGAGTGAGCATGAAGCTCTCGGGCACATGAGGGAGGTCCCTACGTGTACTGCTCTGAGCTGCCAGGCTTCGGAGACGACCTTGGCACCAGGAGACTTGTCTCCCGGAGGGTCGAGGGTCGCTGAGGCCCGGCACCTGCACCCGGCTCAGCTCTCGAGCAGCCAGTTCTTCCTACCTCATCGTGGCGTCCTCAAGGAGACCAGCGAGACGACCAAGCTACGTGTTGTGTTTAACGGTCCAGCGGTGAGCAGCTCAGGTACTTCAATCAATGACCTGCTCCACACCGGAGCCAAGCTGCAGGCTGACATCTCCGACGTCCTGCTCTGGGTGCGGCGCCATCGCTTCGTGTTCATGGCCGACATCACTAAGATGTTTCGACAGATCCGCGTGCATCCGGACGACTGGCGATTCCAGCAGATCTTGTGGGGCGATCGGGACGATGACCCTTCCACCTTCCAACTTACCACGGTTACATATGGTATGAGACCGGCTCCGTTCCTTGCCGTTCGCACGTTACTTCAGCTCGTGGAGAATGAGGGTCTGCACTTTCCTCTAGCCGTTGCTCCGATGCTACGCGGCCGCTATGTCGACGACATTTGTGGCGGCTCGGATACCACTGACCAGCTCGTCAAGACCAGCCTACAGGTCCAAAGGCTTTACTCCGCCGTAGGTTTTCCGTTCTCCAAGTGGAACACTAATTACCCGCCACTCCTGAATTCTCTGCAGCTCCAGTCTTCTTCCGAAGTCGCACGTTCGCTGAATATCGCGGAGACCCGGGTGCTTGGTCTCTTGTGGAACTCTGACCCTGATGTGTTCTCCTTCTCCATACAGTCCACTTTCTGCTCGCCCATCACGAAACGAACTATCCTTTCCGAACTGGCTCAGATCTATGACCCGCTCGGAGTTCTCTCACCCGTGGTAATTCGTGGCAAGGTATTGCTTCAGGACTTGTGGGTCTCTAAGCTTGGATGGGAGGACACGCCCTCACCGAACGTCTCGCAGCGTTGGACTCAATTCCGCGATGACCTGCTTAACCTGACCTCCGTCTCCATCCCTCGATGGCTCGGGCTGTGCGCCGATTCGACGATTGAAGTGCACGGGTTCGCTGATGCCTCCCAGGTCGCCATGGCCGCCGCTGTCTTCTTCAAGATCATCACCCCCGGCTCTGACACGCTCGTCATTTGGATGTGTGAAGACTCGGGTGGCACCGTTGAAACAGTTGACCATCCCGCGATTAAAGCTCATGGCCGCCGTTCTCCTTGTCCGGCTCGCCCAGTATGTGAGACGGCAATTTCAGCTTGTCGACGCGCCTACCTTCTTGTGGTCCGACTCTGCGGTGGGTCTGGCCTGGATTAGTGCTCCTCCGTCTCGTTGGACAGAATACGTCCACAATCGGGTTCAGCTCATTCAGGACCTTCCCGCTACTTGGCGACTCATCCCTGGACCAGAGAATCCAGCCGACTGTGCTTCCCGGGGGATCTCGGTGACGCAACTTGCGACTCATCCACTGTGGTGGCATGGCCCCTCGTGGCTACGTCAGGACTCAAGGTGCTGGCCTGTACTGAAGGCTCCCACCACCCCGTCAGCACGTACAGAGGAACGGCCCGGTTCCGTACTCACCATCCGTACTCTGCCACCGGTGGAATGGGACTTGATCGAGCGGTACTCCTCGCTCATGAGGTTGCTACGTATAACTGCGGTGTGTGAACGCGCAATTGCCCGGCTCCGTCGAACACCTCTCCGAACCCCCCTGACTCCCGGGGATGTAGAGCTCGCCAAAGTTTTCTGGGTGAAGACGATCCAGGCTGCCCACTTCTTTCCAGAGCTAAAGTTGCTAGCTCGCGGGGAATCCGTTCGGCCCGGACATCCGCTCGCCCGGCTCACACCATTCGTGGATCATCAAGGACTTCTCCGTGTGGGAGGACGCCTCTCTCGAGCTTCTATCTCGTTTGAGCAAAAACATCCGCTCATCCTTCCTCGCACCTCCATATTGACGCGCTTGGTTATTCGCGACGCTCATCTACGGGCATTGCATGGTGGTAACCAGCTTACCCTTGCCCGGCCCACCAGGAATACTGGGTCCTAGAGGGACGAGCTCCAGTCCGCTCCCTCATCCTGCGCCTTGTTGTCTGCGCTCGCCACCGCGGTGTTCGGGGTCAGCAGCTCATGGGACAGCTCCCTATAGCCCGGCTCACTCCATCCCGAGCGTTCTTGCACTCGGGTGTTGACTATGCTGGCCCGGTGTCTCTGCGTGCATGGAAGGAGCGAGGTCATTGTTCGGTCAAGGGTTAGCTCGCGCATTTTCGTGTGCATGGTTACTTCCGCTGTCCATCTCGAGGCCGTCTCCGACTACACTGCGGACGCGTTCATTGCCGCCTATCGTAGGTTCATCTCTCGCCGAGGACTTTGTCGCAACCTGTACTCAGACTACGGCACCACCTTTCGAGGCGCAGATCGGCTCCTGAAGACTGTTTTCTCGTCCGCATCTGATGAGTCGAATCAGCTCGCAAGAATATTGCTCGAAGACGGGACGAGATGGTCCTTTAATCCCCCCGGAGCTCCGCACTTTGGGGGTAAATGGGAGGCACCCGTGCGCTCAGTGAAGCACCATCTAGCTCGAACTGTTGGGGACGATCTGCTCACCTTCGATGAGCTCTTCACTCTACTCACACAGGTGGAGGCTGTGCTGAACTCTCGGCCTTTAGAGCCCCTTTCGGATGATTTTTATGATCCCTTTCGGATCATTTTCTCGGGGGAGGTCCGTTAATTGCCATTCCGGAACCCTCGATGGAACATCAATTGCTACCGAGATCTGCTCGCTGGCAGTTAATCCAGCAGAAACTTCAGGGCTTCTGGAAACGCTGGTCCACTGGATACTTGCAACAGCTCCAGGCCATTGCCAAGTGGCAACGTCCTGCGCACGATGTTCAGATCGGCTCGATAGTGCTGCTCGGCGACGAGCGCACTCCACCCACCAAGTGGCCTTTAGCTCGGGTGATCGCTCTCCATCCCGGCCAGGATGGACTTACTCGGGTCGCCACCATCAAGACCTCCAGCACCACTCTAACCAGGCCAATCGTTAAACTCATTCTACTGCCTGTCGGCTCGGACCTCGATGACACTCTTCAACTGGACCTACGCAACCCCTGTGTCAGCCCTTCGGACTAACGGTGAGGAGGATGTTTCGGCGAGACCGAAAAGGAGGATTCGAAAATTGCCGCTCGATTGATCTCACGGTCGATAGACGAGCTAGCGTCGATCGGTGCCCGCTCGACGGTTACCCTCTCTTCAACGTTCGCCGGCTCGCCTCGTACCTGACCGGAACCGGTTCCTCGGCCATTCTCTCCCACGAGCTCTTAACGTAGAGAGGTGTCATTGCGATTGTCAGTTTGTCTTATATCTAGTTTTCGACCACGACCTGCTCAGTTTTTTTGGACATCCGCTTAGCTCAACTTAACTTCTCGACTCGGCTTCTCAAACTCGGACTAATTCTTAAACTACACGATCAGCTCTACCGACCGTCGCGTAGCGCGAACCGCGCTCTTTGTCTGTGCCGTAATTGTTCGACCAAATAAAATCGACGATCCATACGGGTGAATCTCGCGTCTAAAATTCTCAATTTATTGTTCGCTAACCCTTTTCCCGCCCACCAAATTCTCGCTCAAACACATAGTAATAACATAATAAAATTTCAGCGAGATAGCTCAAGTAGAAAAGGGTGCTCAATCGAGTGTTGTTTTTGAATTTGTTGTGTAAAATGCTTAATTTTTACTTATTGTTACATGACAGTTTCGTGTTTTAAACTAGTAAATATACATAAAAATAAACTATTAAAGAGTTGTATAGACCAGTTTAAGCAGTTTTGAGACTCACTTAGTAGACTGTGAAGTAAAACAGTGTAATAAAATGTGTTCATCTACTTAAAAAAAAGCCGAAATTTGGTTACTTGGGGTTCGAGATGTTGAGCCATTGATGAGGCTTAACCAATTCCCTACTCTTCGGCAAGTTTTCCTCCGTTATCACCACATATTAAATTAATCCAAAAATGCGAAAAATTCCGCGCATGTACTCATTCAAGAACTTATAGAAGTATGGAGTAAATCTAGTATTCCGACCAGACAACACAATCACTGCATTGAAAAACTGATTAAGTTTCATAAGAACTGGCTGCGTTTGAAGAAAAATAGAGGAAGAAATTCTGAAGCACAAAGAAAAAGAGAATATTTGTTTACAAAAGAACTAGATAAACTTTTTGATATTGCTCATGCAAGCGCTATGAATTTGATGAAAATTGCGGAAGACAGACCGTTTCTCATCGATCAAAGAGGAGAACGTAAGATGATTATGACCTTAATCGACAAGAAACTAGAAAAGATCAAAGAACGTTCTCTAAAACAGAAACAAAGATCTGAAGAATTGAGAGAAATGGCTGATAAAAGTAATGCTTCATCTTCGGTGGTGTCGAGTCAAAAATTAGAACTTGAGTACAGCTTCAGTAGCACTTCTAGTAATGCTAGCATATTAGAGGATAAGTCCAAAGATGAGTTTGTAGTGGCTGTATGAAAAAAGATCAACAGTGCTTCTAGTTACTGTAGCGTTGAGCCGTCTACTAGTGGTATATTTACACAACACGTTACCAATGCGCTTGACCGTAATGAGATCACCGATCGAGAAGCAATGCGACTGATTATTCCATTGTCCGCTGCTCTCGGTTGCAATCCTGCTTCACTTCCAATCTCTCGCAGCAGTCTTCAACGCGCAAGAAAAAAAGCGAAAACCAAATACAACTCCAATATAAAAGAACAATTTGATATTGATTCTCCATTAGTAATTCATTGGGACGGCAAACTAATGCCCGATATAACTGGAAATAAGAAAGTAGAGCACCTTCCGATTCTTATCTCTGGCAATGGTTGTGAAAAACTATTAGGAGTACCTAAACTTACTGCAGAAACGGGGGAACAAGTATCTGATGCAGTTTATGACACAATGCGACAGTGGAATGTCACAAATAAAGTCTGGACTATGAGTTTTGACACTACTGCTTCTAACACCGGTACCAAAAGGGGAGCTTGTACTCTTTTAGAAGAAAAGACAGGACGTTATCTTGTGTGGCTTGCATGTCGTCATCACGTATTTGAAATAATGCTTCCACATATATTTACTCTGTGTTTTGGGCCATCAAGCTCTCCTCAAGTCCCACTTTTCAAAAGATTCAGCGATATTTGGGAAATATTACCGAAGGAGCACTACGATTGTCTTGACCTCGATAAGAAAGCAGAACAGTTCGCTGAAAATACTCTTACCCTGACAAAATCAACCGCGTTTCAACCACGTTTCGTTACATGCTTTACGGCGTTTCAAGTACGTGCAAAGCGCGTTTCGAAACGCGCTAAAGCATGTGAAAAGCATGTGAATTGTGTGTACGCAACTACGTTTCAGGTACACACTTTACTGCGTACCAAGCACGTTTCGAAACGCGCTTAGTACGTACTTTACTGCGTACGCGGTACACGCTTGGCACGCACTTGATCCGTGGTAAAGCGTGTAACGCAACGTGGTTGAAACGCGGTTGGCACGCACTTTGCACGTAGTATTGTCTGGTCTGAAACAGGCTTGTCACACGATTGGTACACGCTTTACTACGCTTCCGTACTACTAAATTTTAATAAAAATTTGTAATTTAAATAAATTTAAATAAAAATAAAAATCATCCCCAAGTATTAGTGTTCTATTACTATCGTAATACAACACTGTAATATAATAAGCTGTAAATAGAGATAATATAAATATAAGATAGACATAAACCACAGAGACTTCATCCTTTTTGCGATAGTGGGTTTACTCGTGCTTTTCATCGCGGTCGAGAGATTGATTATTTCGGCAAAGCGCTCGCATTCATAATCCCAATGGGGCGTCGCTTCGCGCGCGAGAAACGCGGGATAGCCATGCGCTACCTATCGGCCGCGAGTAACACAAAAAGCATGTGACAAACGCGTTTAAAAACGCGGTTGAAACGCACTATTCTATGGGAGAACTCCGTGCCGGCGGCACGCAAAAAGGTACGTTTCAATCGTGGAACGAAATGTGGTTGAAACGTACTATTCTGTGGGAGAAATCCGGGTCGACGTCACACGAAAAAGTACGTTTCAACCGTGAAACGCGAAACGCGGTTGAAACGCTATATTCTGCAACCAAAGTCTGTTTCGCCGGCATGCGAAAAAAAACGTTTCAACTGCGTAACGGAACCTGCTTGAAACACACTATTCTGCAGCCAAAGTCCGTTTCGCCGGCATGCGAAAAAGAACGTTTCAACCGTGCAACGAAACGTACTCGAAACGCACTATTCTGAAGCTAAAGTCCGTTTCAAGTGTGTTCCGTCAACGAAACGTACTTGAAACGGACTTGGCACACACTTGAAACGTACTTTTCCGTGGAAGGTCAGGGTAAGAGTCTTACAACCGCTCTAACTGGAGAGAATCAAGTTCGTGATGATTAAATACATTCCAGCTCGCCCCAAGCACGAAGCCTTAGCTTTCGCGCCATACAAAAGAAATAATATAATTTCTAGAGTATAGTGTCGAACTTCGTGTTATCGATCGCGCTGAGATTGTGTTCCCGTATCTCCGCGTGAATCGGACCTCCGTGTCAACGCTATGTCTGACCGAGATAAGCTAAGGCGCAGGACCCCGTAGTGAAGGTGAGCCAAGGTCTTCGGCGGCTCGGTAAGTCGTTCGATTTGCATACATCCGACCTCAAGTTGCGTTCTCGTGCCGTTCCCGAATAATATTAAAATTAATCTCAAATTGTGATTTCGTTTCTCGTAGTCCATGACGCGCTCGAGCCGTTGGCTCGCGTGATCGAGTTCTCGCATCCATTGTCCACCAACCACGACCCTCTCTGCCTAGCTTGCAAGCTGAACGGCCGAGCGATTCCGTCACCGTCGTGTGCTCGCTACTGCGTTCAGCTTCATTCCGGTTTTTGTTTCACTTCCGGCGAAACAAAAAGCGGCCTCTTCGGTTATCGGCTCATTTCGTGTTGATATTTGCGGTGAGATTGTTCCCATCTCTCGTTTTCTTGATTGCTGTTGTTGGTGTTACGGGCTGGCCGGTAACCAGTTGGTGCGATCGTGCCGAGTTCCCCCGCGATCGCCGGTTATGCGCCGGTTGTCGAGACCGGCAAAACAAAACTCGACTGGCGTTTGAGTCGGCAGTGCCGGTTGCGCGAGCGTGGCGCCGATGGTCGAAGACGACGCGAGGATCGAAGAATCCCCGTTACAATACGTATATATATAAGGCAGAATAAAGACCTTTGTAATTTGAAAATGTTGTAAAGTATTGTAATGTCTACAATGCTACACGGCTTTTAGACAACTGCGTTCGCTCATCCGCTTATGCACATACACCGTACAGCGCGCCATCAGCCGCTGGTTTGGTCTTTTTGAAAACTCATACGATATATATACGTTTTACTAAATGCTCCTGTAGTATATTTTTGAATAGTAACTACTTTAGAAGCAGTTGGTTGTGTAAAATGGATGAAAATGTGAGAAGAGAAGTCCAATTTATAAGTCACGAAACAAGAAAAGAAAACAGCCTTTTAATCCGAAAACTGCGGAGGCTGATGATGGCGGAGCGAGTACGTCAGAAAAAAACTAAAAGGTCAGGATGAATATCATGTGCCAAAAACGGATGCAGGTGATTACAGAGTAATAAATTTTGTTACTATTTTTTCGGCGATTGCAAGTCTTGTGAAATGTGCAAAGTGCAATAGTAAAATATCTTTTGGCATAGTAAGCGAACGTGGACTTGGTTTTAAAATTTCTGTTGTATGTGATAAGTGTACTCCTGAGTGCGATTTTATCAAACATTCTTTTGAAATGAATCGAAGGTTTATATTAGCGATACGTGTCGAGGGCATTAGTTACAAAGGTCACACAAATTTTACGGTTTGATGGACTTCCCGCCATTGTTAGGTGCAAACACGAACAAAAGTTCTTACTGCAAAGCTTGTAAATGTTGGAAAGATAAAAAAAAAGCACTGAAGAATATAAAAAATGGTATGAAACACACAAGGAAACTCGTTCGGCAAATCATGAAGGAAGTGCGGGAAAGATGGTTTCGTCGTTCGTTGGAAAATCTTGGAGTGAGATATTTATTTTACGTCGGGGACGGGGATTGTAAGAATTACTCTGGCATTGTTAAAGCTGCCTCTTATGGAAAAACTGAGGTGACCAAAACGAATGTGTTAGTCGTATTCAAAAACGGATCGGTACGAGTGTACGTTCATGTAAAAAAAAATAACAAACGACTCGGCGGTAAAGGAAAACTGACTGGTAAGTTGTTTGACCTATTGTCTGTGTATTTTGGCAAGGGTATTCGTGACAACTGTGATTCTGATGGAAAAAGAAGAATGCCATTTGGGCTATGTTCTACCACAAGAGTTCAACCGACGAGAAACCGCAACATCACAAGTGTCCACCTGGTGCTGACTCGTGGTGTAAGTATCGACAAGCAAAGGCGGAGAAGACGTTGAAGTCTTTCAAACACGATTACACTGCCTTCCCAAATGAAGTCTTAGATGCAATAAAATCTATTTATAAGAGTCTCACAAACAATGAATTGTTGCAAAAATGCATTGGAGGATTCACACAGAACAGCAACGAAAGTTTTAACCAAACGGCTTGGAAGTTCGTTGCCGAAAACGTTACCTACGAGCTTTACTAGCGTCAGCATAGCCGTCAAAATTGCTACCTACACTTTTAACGAAGGTACACGAGGATCGTTGGCCGTTTTTGATGTTATGGGGATTAAGTTGGGACCGCGCGCCCACACATTTGCCAAAGAAGAGGATTCTATCCGAGTTAAGGCAGCTAGCCTACGTTCGCTAGAAAATACTCGAGAGGCAAGTGTAGCTCGACGACGGCTAAAAATCACTGCTGGTGCAGCCACTAAAACGGAGGAAGGAACATTATATTGTCCCGGAATAGACGATTCAGTGTAAGTTCGAAAATAAATTTATTATCTGCATCCAAACCGTACTCAAAATTTTAAACGCGTTTTTCTCGAAACCATGGTTTCGAAGTCGGTGATCACTGTAACTTGAGAACGGGTTTACCGATCGGTTTGAAATTTTTTTCACTTATTCTATATATAATTGTCCTCCGAATGGATGAAGGATTTTTTTTCCGCTGATTATTTTGTTTATAGCCGAAAATGTGAGTAAATGTTGGTCAAATTACCGACTTTGACTTTCAACATCCGCCATTTTGTGAAAAATCCCAATTTTTCAAACCCCTCCGTCCATCCGGAGTATTATGTCAATAACTAATGATCCCTTTTTTCAGATGATCCAGTGGCGAGCAACAGTGATCACGGCAAAACCCTTTTTTTTACCCTCGCAAATTTGCTGTATGCCACTTATTCCTCAATATTTTGCCATAACGAAATTATAGTAGTAGTAGTTTACCACCGTGTATACCCTCTTCGGGTTTTTACACACCTCTACTTTTTCCTTCCTCTTCCTTCCTCCGACTTGCGACCACGGCTGCAGCCGTTTCGCATTTCCCCTTTCCTCCCTGTATCGCATTTGCCACGGACGGAGGGAAACTGCAGAAAACCTCCGTCGATAGAGGTCGGTGCCTACCTAGTCTCCTCCAGTGTCAATGTGAGTGAACTCAAGCACGTTCACCAGAGTCTCCTAGGTCGGCACCTTCTCATCTGTGATAATATGAGCACCCCCCACTCATCACAGCGAGGTCTTTTTGGACGTTTGTTTTGGTGGAATCCGAACCGCCAGGATTGCAGAATAAACACATAGAAAAATTTCTTTTCCCATTGGTGTCGGCTGCGGGAATCGAACCCGGGTCCGCTGAGTGCGAACCCAGCGCCCTATCCACTCAGCCACTGCGCTCCTTCCATAACGAAATTATAATATTTTCTTCAAATACATATATTTCACGTGAAATAACATTTGTTATTAATTATTTTAATGGGTAGCCAAAAAAGATCCTAAAAAGAGGTTTTTTCGACGTCCCAACTGGGTCTGCCTCCAAGTAAATGCGGTTATTCCATACTGTACAATGTTTAACGTATATTTAATAATTTTTTGGGCTCAATTGAACAAATATTTGTTGTCCTATAATGTTCATCGAAAATCACCACCGTCAAACTCTTCGGAAATCTAGTCAGAGAATAATCGATGTTTCGGAAGAAAAATAAGAGCTACGTTATTGTGAAGCGGCGTTCACCATTTTCTTCATTTGTCTGCAAAATCGACACATTTTCTCTGTGGATAAGTATTTACAAAATATCTAAAAAATAAATCTTATACATGGGGCATTCCACGCCAAATCGGACACTTTTTAGCTTTTGTTTTCTTTTGGTACTGATTGAGACTAGCCTCCATGATTATTTTCAATTTTTTTATCCATTCAAGAGATATACAATTTGTAAAAAATACGTTTTTGTCAAGTCATTTTTTTTAAATGCTCATAACTCCCTGAATAATCGACCAAATACCACTTTTTTCAAAACTTTCGTTTTTAAATGGACTTTTCATAAACAAAATATCGAAAAACAATTTTCAACGATATTACTATGACATTTAAAAATTTGAACAAGAAATTATCATTTTTAACAATGTCTGTAGTGAGCGATTTTCTTCAATTTGTTTTTCTAAAAAAACTGTTGTTAATTTAATGAATTTTAATCCTCGTTTCATAATGGTCAAACGATGGGATCTATTTTTTCACGAATTTTCAATTTTCATGTTTTTAGTTATCCGTGTTGAAAAATATCTGGAAACCAATTTTTATACTCCGTGTGTTAACTAGTGATTATTAATTATTTTACAGAGTGATTTATGAAAAAAGATATATTTTTATCCTTAAATCACTCTGTAAAATGAAGGATAATTATTTACAGTCGGCCCTGGGTATGAAAATTAGTTTCCAGATATTTTTCAACACGGACAACTAAAAACATGAAAATTAAAAATTCGGAAAATGTAGATCCCATCGTTTTCCCACTATGAAACTAGGCTTAACATTTGTTAAATTAACAACAGTATTTAAAACAAACTTTGAAGAAAATTGATCACTACAGACATTGTTAAAAACGATAATTTCTTGTTGAAATTTGAAAATTTCATAGCAATATTGTTTGACCCTTATGCGTGCTGCCAAATTTTCCTACGTCGATGTGCGACCGGGGTACCCGACTACCCACCTCCAGTTTTAATTACTTTTTGAGTTCAAATGTGAACAGAATCATTATAAATCGATTCACTTAATTGAATAAACCTATTCAAAAAATAATTGAACTATATGTAGGTATAATTTCATTATAAATGTTATTACAATGAATCACAAAGTGGCGCGCCGCTGCCATACAAAGCGATCGAGAAGAAGATTTCGGGGATTCTACAGGCATTTATTGGTTTTACCGAGTGGCAGATGTTCAAAATATTCTTGGAAGAGATAGGTATATAGCCTCCCCCTTTTGGAGGTTCCAAGGGCGCGGCAACAATGCATTCGTTTAGTTAGAAACCGACCATTACAGTGTAAAGACGTATACCTGTCCGGAAAGTCTATTGTGTCGACAGAGCACCAAGCCTTATACGTTGTTATATCAAAATTCATTTGTTATAGTTGTTGTTAGTTGTGTATGTTTTTGTTATTTATTATACAATATTCATCCAGTGATATTATTGAACTATCATCATGAACAACATGTTAACACGACCTGAATTCGCGAGGTAAGCATAATTTCGTATCATAATTTTTCAAATTTTCACAATATTTTCCAATCATATTATGTGTTGCTTTAATTATAATATTACTTAATAACAATTCATTATTATTTTAAGTTAAACCGTAGTAACCAACAGAAATATCTGCAAATTCTTGGAAACGAAGATGAAGACTCCGAATTCGAAGACGACAGCGACGACGAAGACTGGCTACCAAGTCAAGCGTTAGGAGACGAAACTGTACTGGATTTCCTAACCGAAAACGAGGCGTTCACAGAAGAGCAAGAGAGCAGCAGTGACTCAGAAGTAAGTGAAAGCGAGACCGAGGATGCAGTTCCACGTGCATCTGTGGGACGGGAACAAGCAGGTATCGGAAATAGTGATGAATATATTGCGAAGGACAAAACTGTTTGGAAGAAGAATTCGCCTGAAATTCGTCAATCTGCTTCCCATAATGTATTGCAACAAAGAAGTGGTCCACACAGATGCACTGAAACATTGCCGGTAGCGGACAAATTAAAAAAAATTATGACGGTAGAGATGATCGATATCATTATTCGCTACACGAATCAAAAAGCTGAGGGGGTTTATAAAAGATACAACGCAGATAATTCCAATTTGACTCAATCGTGGCGACCTGTAACAATGCAAGAAATATACGCTTTTATTGGGATTTTAATTTGTTCTGGGACCAATAATTCAAATACGGATCATGCCAGTGAAATGGGGAAAACAACTTCATATCCTCTTTACCGTGCGGCGATGGGTTACAACAGATTTCATGCGTTATTAGGATTCATTCGTTTCGACAATTCTAATACGCGTGACGAACGAACACGATAGGATAAAACTACACCTATATACGATGTATGGATAATGTTGAATTCGAATTTGAGTAAGATGTATAAACCGAGGGGAAATTTAAAGATTGATGAGCAGCTTTATCCTGATCGTGGACACACCAAGTTCACACAGTATATTCCCTCTAAGCCGGCTAAATACGGCATCAATGTATGGTGGATTTGCAATGCGCAAAATTCATATCCTTTATTGGGAATGATATATACGGGTAAAATTGACAACATTTGTGAAAAAAATCAAGAAGAGGGAGTTGTAAAAGAACTTGCAGTTTCATTCAAAGGAAGCGGCCGAAATATTACGATGGATAATTTCTTCACTTCTCCACCTCTCGCTAAACACTTACTATCTTTGAAGTTGACAATTACCGGTACTTTGACAAAAAACAATCCATACATCCCCAAAGAATGGGGGCAGAATTCTCTTCTGTCTTTGGTTTTCACGAACGCGACATCGCACTTTGCTCTAACGTCCAAAAAAACAAAGCTCTGATCTTACTTTCTACAGCACATTGCGACACTGCTGTCAACGACGATGGAAAAAACCGCATATGATCGAACATTACAATAAATATAAGATTGACGTCGACACGATGGACCAAATGGTGACGCGATACCCCACGGATAGGCGAACTCAAAGGTGGCCGCTTGCATTATGTTCCAATATTCTGGATGTCGCTGCTCTGGCAGCATACATTATTTATTATGAAAATAATAGTATGCTCAAGAAAAGAACGAATGAGCATCGTACTTTCTTGCGCCAATTGAACGAAGCACTTGCGAAACCGGTGATTGAGGATCACTCTTTGAACATTCAAATCACGCGACATCACTCGGCGAGATTCGCGATCGAAATCATGGTAGGACCCTCAATCGCTGCTTCTACTTCTGCCATTAGACAAACTGAAACTCGCGATATTTCTGGACGAAAAGCAAAAATTGCGAGAAACCTGTGTGCTATGAGCACTCAGTGACTCAAATTACATGTACAGATTGCGAAAAATGCATAAATTGTTATTGTATTCATACCATAAATGATTGCATTTGTTTATTTATAAACCTATATGGTCCTAATAAAACATTTATCAACATTAGCTTTGATTTACAGGTGAATATATCAAATTTTTCTCTAGTGGGTACCCGGATACCCTGGTTGCGCCCTGGCACTACCCGTACTTCGAGGTCATTTTTCTGAAGCAAAATAATTGTTTTTTCGGAATAGAGCGATGGAAATGTCTTCGTAAAGATTTGAACTTCCTAAATCCGGAGGATTAGGTCGAAAAATATGTTTTGGAAAAAAAATACGAGCAAAAATGTGACAAGGTAGGTACGCGGGTACCCGGTCGCACAAAATGAGGGAGTTATAAGCATTTCAAGAAAATTGATTATCAAAGAACGTAATTTTTCAATAATTTATAGTACTTGAATGGCTTGATAAAAAAAATGAAAAAATCATGGTGGCTAGTTTCAACCGATAATAGAAACAAAATTTTCAAAAAAATCGGAAATGCAAAACCTAAATGGTGTCCCATTTGGCGTAGAATTCCCCATATATAAGATGCATTTGCACAATATATAAAACATACTTCTAGCGATGAGATATATGTTTGATATGAAAAAATGACGATGTTTTCTAAGAAATTTTTGGGAAATATTTTTGAATATATCGCTTTTTCATGAAGATTGGAACAATTCATCGCTCAATCACAGATTTCGGTACTACCTGAAAGGTTTCATGGTTTTAAGATATAGATACTGCCACTGTCGTTCTCGTTTACTTTATTCCTGCTAGATCTGTATCTATTTCTCATCACCTTATGGTCGTACCGACCGTAACGTAATGACAAAATAGTACTTGTTACATCTCCGTAACACCACCATCACCGCGCCATAAGGACGAGCATCCCTCCTTACGCGAATGCATAGCACGACCCTCACTCGGGGATGAATGCGGTAGGGAGAGACGCTCGGGCCCAAGAGGGGGGACAAGCGGTAAGAACAAATTTTCCTTCGGTTCGCAACAGTAAGGAGTGGGAGACGGTGGGAAATTTGTGACCAATAAGGCATATGTAACCTACCCTCTCCAACCCTTACGCACTAGACAAAGATAGTTTATAGACTAGTATAACAAGGCCCGAAATTAAGCATAACAATCAGTTTTGGGTCAACATTCTGTTACCGGAGGATTTTCTCGACAGCATAAGAGCCCGAGATTGTCGGGTGTTGTTGAGACGCCCTGTAGTAAGTCGGGCCTACGACGTCGTGCGTTACCCACACTCGCGGCTCACTACACTTTTCGTGAATCTTCGTTGACAAAGGGCCAAGAGGCTCGAAGTTAGCGCGACGATTCTCCTCTTCCCCTCCCCCTCTTTACCTATTGACTCCGTTTGCCGATCAGAGACGATGGACGAGCACTCGATCGCGCACCGTCTTGGTGTTAACACACGCGTCCCGAGACAGTAATTTACTTATTAATTTTCACGTTGGGGAATAGTGGTAAAGGGTCAGTAGAAAGTGCGTGTTTGCCTTTGTCAAGTGGCTTGCCAAAGGATCAGCGAGGAACGCTGTAATACGAACTATTGTCAACATACACGTAAGAATAAAGCTGTCTCTTTATCTGATCATTTGGGTCTTCCATTGATCTTGCGAACTTATTGGTCCTCCAACGGAATCCCACCCTGAGAATCCTGTCTCAGTTTATTGTCAAAAGAGTATCGTTCGTCATAACGGAAAACCGACTGGCGCCCAAAGCGAAATATAGATATTGAAAACGTTGTCAAAGAGCCCCGGCAGCCGACGGACCACGGCCGCGCCGGGTGAATATTTCAGAATAATTGTAAGAAAAGAAATATCGGTCTCAATTCAAAGGTTCTTGTAAAACATCTCTTCAAATTCTCAAAATTGTAAAACTTCTGGACAGAGCAAACTATTTGTACTGCCCTGCCAGTCTTAATTCAACAAGAAAAAATAGAAAACAGTAAGTTTCTAACCGACTCTCCTAGGTTATTTTTCCTCATTTACAACCAATCGAACTGCGAGGAACACCGCGAGTTCAATAATCCTCCCATTCACAAATATAAGTGCGAGGCCCGCCGCGATCTCTGTTTCCTTTTTTTACATCCATCGAGTTGCGAGGATCGCCTCGAACTCACAGGATGTCTTCCTTACGCTCCACCATTAGTCTTTGTTTCTTCTAACCCTTAGAGATCCCCGCAGTCTGAATGCATTCTTCAATTTTAATGGGAAAACGCCGATCAGGGGAACGTAAAAACCAACTCCGGAAAATTGTCGCACAATATAACGGATATTCACGGGATCGCACCCACAGTTACTACACGGAGGAATTCTTGGAGCGCGTGTTCTCTCAAAAACCTGTCGAGATCCCGTAGGAATTACAAAAATTTGATTACGTAATTAAATTTTTACATCCATCTTGGATCCCCGAAAACTATCCTCGACGAAGAATATACGAACGGAGAATGGCAATGTATGACAAAGCATCGACCCAATAAACAAATTCTTTTTATAAGTTAATTATTTTGTTTTATCTTTTTTATCTGGTCAAACTCCATTAGCCCGTTTCCCAAGACTCATTAGCTTTGCTAAGGTCAAAAATAGGGCAATTGTGATGTTACTAAGACTCAACATACTCAGTTGTTAACAACTCTTCCAAACAAAAGGTTCATTGATTATTCTCTCTCCTGACGCGTTTATATGTAGCTAATAAACTTAAATCTGAGAAACGATCAATTCATCCAGAGATCGCGCATATCATTCCCTCTGCGTAGAATGTAGACTTCGGTGAAAAAAAGTTGCGCGATATGCGTAGTGTCGATAAAGTTGCAATATTGGTTAATCTATTTTTCTACGTTCTTCACTGCCAAACTCAAATGAAAAATTACTTTTTGGACACTTACAATTAGAATAAAGTGGACAATCTTGATATGGATTGACAGTTATTTATCTTTTCTTATGTCGGCTTCATGTCGCTTAGACTGAACAACGAATAATCAATGTACTTCGTGAGAATAATTGAGATACAGTTTCTGTTGTATAAATTACTGTCAAGATAACGGTTCGATCAGTACATCCTTAAGATAGACACTTCTTTCGGTACTGCGAATAATAAGTTTTCTTACTCTGGGAAATCTATACAAAATTGTAACACACGATAATAAATCTGTACATAAGTTATTATATTTTATGTATAGTTGACTCTGCTCTACCATCCTTTCTGTACTCTATAGTAGCGAATATGATACATTTGCAATATTAAAGTCAGTAATCGGCACCATTTGAGAATGATCAATGTGACGAGATAATTGAGTATTGGTTTTTACGTCCGTAGTGGATTATTTCGAACCCCATTATTAGTTGACAATTAACCTTTCAGAACGATCACTCATGCCTGTTGGATCAAAACTCCAATGCGTTATTTGAACAGACATATTCCTTTGTGGAATCTTCTTTCAGTAGGCTATTCGCATGCATCGCTGATGACTATATGAGCGTATGTCAAATTCGAAAGTAACAAGGGTAATACAACAATAGTTATGAACTCCGATCAACCCAACGTTTGATCTACAAAATATACTCCATTGAGAATACTGTGTAGGTACGTTCTTTTTCCACGGACTCTGAAATTTTGTTGTCATGCTTTTGCAAACTCCAGAAGGATGCAGTATCGAGTTTTACAACAGAGCTTTGCATTATTCGAATGTTTCTTTATACTTATTATACAGGGCGGGGCATTAACTATTGCCACCGTAAATATCTCTATTATTATCGACATCACAAAAAAAGGTTCCAAACAAAAGTTGTACCGTACGAGAGGGGCCATCGAATGGGACCATTTTTTTCATTTCAATGGAGGCGCTGACGCACAGTGAAGGTCACCTCCACTTTTTCAAATGAGACGGTACATTTTTTCCCTGCCATCTTGTAGAGCATGTCAAACTGCATAAAAACATTAAGGGGTCAAAGTCGTTCAAGGTCATTTTAAGATGAACACGGCTACTTCAGATGGTACCTTTACAAAAGGGATAAAGTGCAGACGCCAGGCTGAACGTACTGCGGACACGAACGGGACAACGCGGGGCATACGCTTTTTGAATGCATCCAGTGGACAGCAGTACGACAGAGACTGGAGGCGACCTCGTGAATCGACATCGACCGTGCGGTTCGGTCAGTGTATACGACTTAAAAACGCATGAAAGAAGCACGCTAAGCACGTAGATCTTCTCAAAAAGAGGTCCAGGATTCACAGCAGCTGCCGAAGGGGACATATATAGACCAGGAATCGCTGATTGAAGGTAGGAATCACAAAAACCGCACCGTTAGCCAAATAACCGCACATTTACTTTCTTTTCGATTATCTCGAAACTATATTTTTCGAACTAAAGTCAACGAAATCTCGTAAACTATCGGTCCGATTGCTGTGCAATTTCTACACAATACTTGTAGATGCATTATCTAACATATAACGTAGGTTTTTTGCGATAACTTGATTGTTTTTTTATTGACGTTTTTTCTCGTAGAATTACGGTGAAAAATATATATTTTTTCTTCTTCGGATCACCATAATTTCCCTAATAGTCGAAAAAAATCTTACGTGACATTTTAGCGATATTATCCACGAATAAGCTAATATATACATATTTTTGTTTAGCTGCAACTTGTCGGCGATTTCAGTGGCGGAACATAACCGCGTGTCGTGCGGTGGTCCTCCGCGGGAAATTCACCGCCATTTTTTAATATTACAAATTAAAATTTATTTGAGGCATTCTTAAAGCCGCTTCGAACTTTGTCGTAAAAAATTAAAATATTTCGATTTATACTGTCGAGTTTATGAATTTTTAAAAAATATATCTATTTTCTGGGAGGCCAGGGTGACCACCCACCTTAAGTGGTTCATTCATTAAACCGATTCATTTGTGACATACATAGGTTCAACGAATGGACCTTCCCCAAAATGAGGCACAACGTATTAGCTTTTTTTCTTGTTTGTTTCTGAAATATTGGTCATTGAGCACTCCAATGATGACGTCTTTCCCCTATATGTACACTGCCGGCGGAAAGTTTCCGGACAAAAGTTGAAAAGTGTGCCGAAACGGTTTTTTATGCCATTTCGCCGATAGTTGGCCTAGGCCAATTTAACCAATGCCATATTAAATAGGAAAGATTTGCCTTCATCTTTGTTATTTTACAAAAATTTACGATTTTTTTTACAATTAGCACCCAGTTTTGAAAACGAAAATTTGTTGTCGTTTTTTTGTTCTTTTATGAGTGGACTCCATTTGTCTACGGTTTTTTCCCCAAGGATATTTTGTTTTTTGAGAAAAAATAGACAATTTGAAAATTGCTCCGGAGGACGAAAACGATGAGGTTTACAACAAAACCTCAAGATGGTAAAAAGTTGTACTACTTCTTGTTGAGTTTACGAGAATTTGTTCAGATTTTTTTTTTCGAAGTTTTTTTTCATCTATTTCCGACCAAAGCTCGATTGATCTGAATAGCATGAAAATAGCTGAAATACATGAATGCATGAAAAACACTGTTGATAAAAGTCTTGAAAAGAATCACCCCGAGAGATATTGCAAAAACGACAACAAAAATTCATTTTTAAAACTGGGTGCTAATTGTACAACAAATCGTAAACAATTTTTGAAATACCCAAAATGAAGGTAAATCCTTCCTCTTTAAAATGGCGTTGGTTAAATTGGCCTAGGCCAAGTACCGGCGAAATGGCATAAAAAACCGTTCCGGCGATCTTTTCAACTTTGTCCGGAAACTTTTCGCCGGCAGTATATATATTATACATATTGTAATAGTTCCGCTGGCGCTCGATCAGCTACAACCAAATTTCTAACCGACGTTGACCGATCCCGCTCCGTCTTTCCCGGCGCCGTGCGAATAGAGGCACGAGGTCTTAACGGGCAAGTCGAGACAGTCGATCGTGACATATAGAATAGCTTGGTCATTGTACCATGTATCGTCTACTTTATTTCTGCGTTCTTGTTTAAATAATTTCTGAAACCCGATATTATAATCGTATGATTTATTGTAATCGAGCCATATTGTGTCCTCGAATTATTTATTATGTACTCTCAATTGTCATTATGCTAATCTTGTGCTCATCTCTTGTAATGGTCTTAATTATTGCGAAATCTCTGTAATGCGTGAGTGGTGATTTGTTATCGGGGTGCTCTAATTGTAATTTATTTTTGTGTAATCATCTTTATTCCGAACTATTTATTGTGTTCTGTCGAGATAATCTGTTAATTCTGGCTAATGCGTTCTCCATCGTGAAACCCATAACGGCCCCGACACATATAATTGTACCTGCCAAGCGGCGTATATTCGATGAAAGAATTTGTCGTGGCATATTTTGCCATCGACGGAAAATAAAACTATTACAATATCATTTATATTTTTACAATCTCGTCTCGAATTTCCCGGTATATTAATGAAAAAATATTGGGACAAACACATCAATGTAATTCCACTCACTCTCCCTTGTTGGGATGATGTCGAACCACGTGAATTATTCTGCCGGGTGGGTAGAGAGGCGTATGAAGAGTAAGAGCAATGCTGGAATCGCTCGGCACGATAGTTTGCTCACGCGCCTGATCCTTGTCCCTCTGGTATTCGCTGATGCATCCGCCGGCCTCCAAATATGCTGCTGACGTTGGAATCGAACCGCAACCGCAGCACATCACCGAGCAAGCGATAGTTTTCCACTGAAACGAAAAGAATAGAAGTTCATTGTCCTAGCCGCTTGAGTCTCTGCTCATACATATCAGATATATGTATTCACCCCCCCCCCCCCCCCCCCCCCCATGAGCGAGCGCGCGTGCGTGCGTGCGTGTGTGTATTTATTATATGGGAGATTTTACACCAAATTGTTTGCCTGCGACGCTCAACTTTTTCTTTGACTTCCTTCATTACTATCGTTACATGGCTCATAAGGAGGGTTTAAAATATCTATTGCTTGCCGAATTCTCGAAATGTTTGTATGCCAAAATATTCGAACACGTGAGATTCTAAAATCAATACGTAATTTTTAAATAAAATCTTCGAAATGTCTGAAATATTGGTCCCGCTCGTGCAACATCATGTGAAGCATTTGTTTGGAAGCAGTATTGTGTGACCTTTCCAGGCGAATTTCGGAAAAGTTATGCATGATCGAGCTAAGTTTGAAGATATTGTAAATATTTGATGATTCTACCAATGACTCTACTTTTATCGAGTTACTGCTTTATTATCATGCGCACACGCAAGAGATGCCATTTCTAAATCTGGAAACTTCATCGGGTACTTACCTTTGGATCCACACTTCGTTTGATAGCATTTATAAGATCGGCGCGCAAGCTCTCCATCTGCCGGAGACCTATCCTCGGAACGACGTCTTTTCCAACGACGACCGAAGTGATGAATTCTTGGGTGTATTGTTGAGCTGGCATGCTCAGCAGACCGCCGGGTGGTGCGAATGAGAAACAAACAAGATCGGGAAAGTCTTGTCTTAGCAGAATAGCGAGAATCGCAGCAGTTCCGGCACCCAACGAGTGACCGACCAGCGTCAGACCGAATTGATGAGTTCCTCGGTCGGGATCCTAAATATCGGAAAAATATTGAATCAAGGCCAGACTGTATATGAAATGCAATTCTTTGGTAATTAATTATTGTGTACGTTTTATTGGAAACGTAAGGTGACACAGAGCGACACCAATACATTTCCAATGAATATTTTCACGAAAACATTTGTATTATTGGTGAATCAATAAATATTGCCTAAGTGTATACAATCTTGCCATTTTTTCATAATTTAAAACACAGACTCGTTATTACTCTGGCAATGCTTCGAGTCGAGTGATTGAAGTCTTTCTAAAATATACCATCTTGACGAATCTCGGGGATATGGATTTTAAGTCGGTTGTGTTTTTGTATGGATTATTTAAGCAGATTTAAGAGCGATGTAGGAAATTGTGCAAATTATAAATAACCCATTCCGACATAACAACTTTGCATAAGATAAGATTACCGATACATCAAGAATTTATTATTGAATTTCGTTGAACAATGTTTCTCGCAATTGTTTTGAACGTTATTTTAATTATTAGTATTATACATATTGAACACACTTTTTTCAACGTTTACTTCAAGAATGACGGAAATTCCAAGACTATACGAATTTTTCGATAAATTTACCTACTACTTTAAAAAGTCTATGCGTCACCGCGCTAACTCCTCAAATTAAATCTAGTAACACAATGTGGGGTTTAACATCAATTTTTGAAAAAGTCAGCAAATGAGTTTCGATTTTGTGAGACTGCTATTAACTTCATGAAAAATCTTAAATTCGTCGCTTTATTCAAATGGAATTTATCGGTGTCTTTCTCGTTCTTCTCTATTACTCCGACAGGGCGCTATATACGGAAAGCTATGAGGAAGCTAGTTTGTCCGTGAACACAGTCAAGCAGCAAGGTAAAAATACTTCATGTTCAAAAATATTTTAGATAACTTTTTGGAATGATTGAAATGAGGCTTCATTAAAAGGCAATGCGAGAAAAGTGAGTTTTGATTTTAGATACCTTTGATAGTGCTTTTGCTATGATTCTTTCCTCGCAGATTTTTTTGCGAATGTATTCAGCTGCTTGAACCATGCCTTTGTGTCCCAGCCAATCTTCCCTAGGCGGTGTCAATGGTAAGACTTCAGCCTCTGCATTAAGATCCGTAACGACATCTTTCATGCTGAGTGTACCTCGAATACTGACAACGACCTAAAAATAAAATTATCGTAATATTTGCAGCACTTCCTGCACGATGCTACCCTCTCCTTACATCACGGTTCATAATATTGATATAACAATATTTACATGCTAAAAAATTTCGGCATCAAAGAACATTACCGAATTCCATATAGAAATAAGGAATATATCTAAAAATATGTTACCTATACAGGTGAATTTATCAAATAAACATTTTCTAATATTGAATTTATTCCCTCAAAGGAACAAACGTAATTAATCTTATATTTCAATTGAAACGTCCCGCCTTTGGATGTGGTTGGTGTTTCCATTATCCTCATAAAATACGTGAACCAATTTCGAGTCAGTGAAATGCGAGAGGCTCATTCTGTATAACTCAATTTAAACACATATAAAGACAGAACTATTGGAATCTCATTAAAAATTACAGAATCAATATAACTGAACAAGAAAATGAAAAGACACCGGATTTTTAAGATGATTAATATCTGGGAGTTTCGTTCTATAATATGCTAGACCAAACAGAAACTTAATCTACGGATGCCGAAATTCGATACGGAGCAAACACCTTTCGCCATTTCATGTGATTTCCATTCTGGTAAAGCAACTAATGAAATTAATAGAGAAAACAAGGTCGACTGTTCCTGTGATTCCTAGTTATTTTGTACGATTGCATAAAATGTATATGATGAGACTTGGCAGGTTAGTAGTATACCTTAAGGGTGTCAATCTCATACAGTAATAGAGCGCACTAGCCATAAGTTTCCAAGAAAGAGGGCCTTAAAGTTTTTACACGGAGCTCATATACTCGTCGATTTCTAGGCATTACAAGAACAGTGCAGTAGCCGAGTTAGTAGCGAACTCCCTTGCCACGCGGACAATCGGGGGTCGATGCTACCTCTGGGAACTGTTTTTTTAGTTTTTCACATTTTAATTAGCTGTAACAGTAATTTTATAAATAAAAACAATGATTTAGGATTTAATTGATATTATTTTTAGGTCATTAACTTTATTTCAAAGTTGTTATAATATTAGAAACAATTGAATAACAAATAAAAAAAAGTTCGCAGAGGTAGCATCGAACGCCGGAAATCCGCGTGGCAAGCGAGTTCGCTACTAACTCGGCTACTACGCTGTTCTTGGAATGTGTAGAAATCGACGAGTATATGAGCTGCGCGTAAAAACTTTAAGGCCCTTTTTCTCAGAAACTTATGGCTAGTGCGCTATATTACTTTACGAGGTGGATACCCTTAACGTATACTACTAACCTGCCAAGTCTCATCCTGAAGTCAATTTCCGAGACCGTACGGTCGCCTTGTAAATGTGATTGCATCAATGAAATTAAAATTTCTTTTTGAACAAAACTAAGCTTATTAAAATTATCGTCAATCACTTACAATTAGACATTGTTATCGACTGTTATCTCTTTCGACATTTAATTTTTAACTGGACGAACCTTCTTTTTCGTGTAATCTAATGCGACGAAGAAAGGTGTTTCGCCAACATCGACGTGAAAAGTCGCGTAGATGACCTCGACCTCGCCAATCTCTATCATTCGCCGCAAAGCAGCATAATTGCACTGACAACAATTGTCAGCAACAACTGTCGCATTGTCATCATGCCTTATGCAAGGGAAACATCCGCATCTTAGCCTGAGAATAAGACATTGAAATGAAATATTAAGTTAATATTACTCATTAATAAGAATTAATAACGCCGGCATACAACAAAAAGTGGTCTGTATATTTGAGCAGACTCACCTACCGACATGCATTTCGACTTACTGAATCCGAATCTGAGGTTCGTTTAGCTCGTACACCCTAACAAATTTGAGTAAGTTGTGAAAAACCGAAAAAATTGCAGTTATAAAAATAAAAATAAATTTATTAAGCACGATTACATATGTTTCTTGTATCTTTTGATACATTAAATACAAGTTTAGAATCTGATAATCTCAAACATTCATAAATCTATAAACAATCGTAAAAAATAGCATATAAAGAGAAAAGGTAGGAAACGAAACATGGATTTCAAACTGTTCTTCGTTTGTATCCAACTTTTTAGTCTTCAAATGATCTACGCAGCGAGTTCCTTTTTCGTTTCCTATTTTCTCTCGGTATTTCTCTTTTTAACGCCCAGCAAACATCTGCCACCATATTAACATTCCAATTTCGTTGATACCTATTCTCCATTTCACTTATGTCTTGATGAAATCGTTCTCCTTATACTTCACTGTGGTCTCCAAGATTTTCAGGAAAGTAGTCGAGATGAGAATGTAGAAAGTACAATTTAAGATTCATCAAGCAACCCAAATTTTTTTAATTTTCCAGCAACTCTTTAACTAAAGTCTTGTAATTCTCACTTTTATTATTTCCCAAAAAGTTTGGTAAACCATTTTTTAACTTTAGCCAAGCTGTTCTCTCATTGTCGTTTATTTTTTCAATGAAATTTACGTCTTCAAATAATCTCCGAATTTGGGGTCAATCGAAAATTTCCTCTTTTAACTTAGCATCATTTATCGCGATTGTTCTCCCAAGTAGTGGAAACAATCGCCATCATTGGCCACAGCTTTGACGTACTGTTTTATGAGACCCAGATTAATATGCAGTGGCGGTAGCAAATATTTAGAAGGATGAATCAATGGTGTTCGTATAACATTGCGAGTACCTGGATAAAATTTTGCTCTTGGCCATTCTTTCTTAGCGTAGTGATTTTTTCTGTCCCTACTATCCCACAAACATAAAAAGCAGGGATATTTTGTAAACCCCGATTGTTGACCTAAAAGTAGTTTAGGTCAAGAAAATCCAATATACCAAAGTTTTATCAGCTGTGAAGTCACAGAGAACAGCGGTCGTAGATAAAATTGTAACTGCTAAAGAGATGGATGTGGAAGAGGAAGAAATGCAAGTTGACGAGATTTCCAATGAAGAAAGTTCCGAGGATGAAGAATACTTGCCAGATGGGAAAACAAATGATCCTGAAACATTCAACCGAGAAGAACTCAATGATCTTGTGCGAGATTTAAGATTACCGGAAGATGGAGCTCAATATCTAGCGGCAACATTGAAAACAAAATTAGTTAGCTAAAGGAGTATCAGCTTACTTTGATCGAAATAGGGAAGCGGAGTTCCGGCAATTTTTCACGAACGACGATGAGAAATCGGTGGTATACTGTTCGAATGTTAAAGATTTAGTTGATGAATTAAAACCGAACACGTACAAAGACGATGAGTGGAGACTATTTATTGATTCATCAACAAGAAGTCTCAAAGCTGTCTTGCTTCATGACGGAAACACATATGCACCAATTCCAATAGCTTATTCAACTAAACTAAAAGAAACGAACATCTACAAATTGTATTAGATAAAATAAAGTATTCGGATCCATGGAAAGTTTGTGGTGATCTCAAAATTGCAACACTACTTTCAGGTAAAAAATCGGGGTTTAAAAATATCCCTGCTTGTTATGTTCGTGGCACAGTAGGGACAGAAAAAATCACTATGTTAAGAAAGAATGGCCAACGAGAGCAAAATTTGATCCAGGTACTCACAATGCTATACGAACACCATTGATTGATCCTTCTAAATAGTTGCTACCACCACTGCATATTAAGGTGGGTATCATAAAACAGTACGTCAAAGCTGTGGACAATGATGGCGATTGTTTCCAGTACTTGGGAGAAAAGTTTCCCGCGATAAGTGATGCTAAGTTAAAAGAGGGAATTTTCGATGAACCCCAACTTAGGAGTTGATTTGAGGACGCAAATTTCGTTGAAAAAATGAACGACAATGAGAGAGCACCTTGGCTAAGTTTTAAAAATGGTTCACAAAACTTTTTGGGAAATAATAAAAGTGAGAATTACAAGGCTTTGGTTCAAGAGTTGCTGGAAAATTTTAAAAATTTGGGTTGCTTGATGAATCTTAAATTATACTTTCTACATTCTCACCTCGACTACTTTCCTGAAAATCTTGGAGACTACACTGAAGAACAAGGAGAACGATTTCATCAATACATAAGTGAAATGGAGAGTAGGTATCAAGGAAATTGGAATGTCAACATGATGGCAGATTTTTGCTGGACGTTAAAAAGAGAAATACCGAGAGAAAATAGAAAACGAAAAAATAACCCGCTGCGTAGGTCATTTGAAGACAAAAGAGTTCGATACAAACGAAGAACAGTTTTTTTTTCATTTTTATTGTTCTAATTAGGTTTTTATGTACATATTTTTGCGAACATTGCTCCTAGAGTCTCTGTACAATTATGGGATAGAATGCTTTCTTTTACATTTTGGTTACTATTTTGGTAGTTGCTTTTCGGCTGCTTTCTTGTTTTTGTTTTTTACCATCTTTTTGTTACTTATTGCTAGTGGTAGGGTGAGGTGAGTGGGGATGGGTGTTTATGGGTAATTCATATAAGAGGTGGTTGAATTTCACTGAGGATATTAGTTTTTGCTGATGTATTTTCGTATGGCCTGCGGTCTTCCGCAATGAGTCCTCGTAGATAAGGTCAGGTATGATTTTGAAGTTTATTGAGATTGTCCTGATGCATTTGGCAGAGTCTATCGATAAAAGGTTTTTCGCCCGTCATCAGCCACAGTTCGGATGTTCGGAAAAATAGTGGAAGACCGGCGGCTTGTTTCAGTGTTTTTTATAGCAAATCTCCATTTTGCGGAGTGATGTTTTGTTATACAGCGGCAGCAAGCAGCCAGTGCCATAATCCAGGGATGGCATAACGCACGCTTTTATTACCCTCCATTTTATATATGCGTCTACCTCGCTGAAACGCCCGATGATTCCTTGTAGGCATTTTATTACGAATTTTGCGATTCTGAGTCTTTTGTCGAAATGTGGGGTTATTTTGAGAGTTCTTGTAACAGTAACTCCGAGGTAGTTTAGTTTTCTTGATGGATCAATTGTCTTTATGGTTTTGTTTGTGGGTCTATGATACTGATCTTGCGGTGTTCTTCTTTTCGGTGTTGTCGTCCAAAAATCATTGCTTGAGTTTTTCCCGCGTTACATTTATAGAGTCCCCATTTGTGGTAATAATCAAATAATTCTTGTGTATTTCTTTCCGCAAGGTACTGTGCTCGGCGTGGGGTGTGACCGTTGTTTAGTATCATGATATCGTCCGCGTACTGCGAGCATAGATCTGCCGTGTGTGGGACATCAGAGATGTAGAGATTAAATATTGTTGGTCCCAGCACAGAGCCTTGAGTGACTCCGTGTTGCTGATGTTTTGTGTCGGAGATTTCATTTAAAAATTTTCCCTGTAATTTTCGATTAGATAGGTATGATTCTACCATTTTGATTATGCCTAAATCTGTATCTTTTTCTATCAATTTATATACCAATGCCTTGTGATTAATGCAGTCAAATGCTTTGGAAAGATCAAGGGAGACAGCGTGACATGTTTTTCTTTCGCTTATTGACTTTTGGATATAACGTATTGTTCTTGTTAGTTGACTATTTGTTCCAAGGCCTGATCGGAATCCGTGTTGAGAATCCGGTAATATTTTAAGGCATGTGTCCATTCTGTTTAGAATTATTCGCTCTAGCCATTGCCCCATTATGTTGAGAAGGGTAATTGGCCTATAGGATGAGGGTTCATTTACAGGTTTACCTGGTTTATGTAGAAATATGCATGTATCATGTTTCCATACGTTTGGATAGTAATTATGGGTAAGACAGGAGTTAAAGATTTCTTCAATTCTCGTGAAACAGCTTGCATGCATGCATTTTAGGTATTTTGTTCCAAGTTCATCTGGTCCGGGCGCCTTATTGTTTAAAAATTTGTTTAGAGTCCTTTTAATTTCTTGGTTGTTGGTCAATCGAAGAGGTTTGGAAGGTGCGCTCATAACGGTTGCTTTTAAGTCTTTGCTTACCAGGCTTTCACGTACAATTGTAGCTTCGGTGAGCATTGAGGCTACTTGTTTTTGCGTCGTTACACCTTCGAAAGAAGGGACTCTGTTTTCCGGTCTTTTGAGAGATTTTTGGATTCTCCACATTGTTTTTCGATTGCCTGTTTCTTCCTCGATGACGTGAAGCCATTGTCGTTGTTTGTGTTCGCGTATTTGCTCAATCACGCGTGTTTTGAGCTCGTGTAAGCGGGTGATCCACGCAAGATCGTGAACGCGTCCGTTGCGTCGCATGGCGTACCGCACTCGATTTCTATCGCGAATTGTTTGCTGAATTTCGTCCGGTAATAATTCACTCGCGTTATCGATTTCACGAGTCATTCCGCGCACGACAGACTGCAAGTGAGATGTGAGGTTGTCTATGGCTTTTTCGATGTCTTGAATTGTTTGTATCGCCGGCTGTTGTTCGAGCATTGTTCGTTTTTCGTATTCGAGCCATTCTTCGTTCGTTTTGAGTCTTGTTCTGCCTTTTTTATTTATTTTCGGTGTTATTTTTATTTTCACGAGGATTGGCACGTGGTCACTGCCGATATCTTCGATACTTTCGCAGGTTGTTATATTATTGGCAATGTTGGTTAGTGCAAAGTCTAGTATGTTGTTGGAGCGAGCGGTTGGCCGAGAGCCGCGCGGGTCCATTGCAATGTCGACAGATCCATTGTTTATTTGTTGATATATCATAGTCCCGCGTTGATCATTTATTCTGTGTCCGAATATTTGGTGTTGCGCATTCCAATCTCCTACTGTTATTGAATTTTGTATATTCAGTATGTTTTGTATGTCATTGTTGACGTGGTGTTCGCCTGGTGCTGCGTAAATGCTGTTAATAGTTATCCGTTGGCCATTTTCAGTATTAAGAAGTATTGAGCAGCATTCGAGGTTGTTGTAAGGTTTGTGTCTACACCAATAGAGGTCATTTCTAATGTACATGAAGGTTCGCCGAACTCCGCGACCCCGCACTTCTTGATTTGTTTTGTTGTCTGATATTTTTAAATATTCTAGGATATTATATTTGTAAATCCCACTAGGCTTAATTTTCACTTCGTTCAATATTATTTTGTGTGGATTATGTTTCGAAACAAGGTTTCTGATTTCATTAATTCTTTTATGAATACGAAGTACGTTGCATTGGAGTATCACGATGAATTTTCAATTTCGTTCCACAAGCGATCGAGCACAGTGATTGCTGCATTCGTCACCCCTCCGATTGTGTATTTTATCGTCGATTCATTATCTACTTCGTCGATTAGTCTGTATATTGAGAGAAGAAAACTCGCGTCAACTGAATCGTGACAGATTTCACTTATTGCTTTACTGATGAGTATTTTTATCGATATTCTTTTTTGGCTTGATTTTGGTGTATAATGGTTCGTAAGTTCATTGTTCCTGAAGTACTCGATTCGTTCTGTTGGATCTGTTGGTGGTGTTGAATTTGGTCTGCTTTGGGTGGTCTTGGTTTGTTGTGTTTGATTGGTCGTGTTGGTTTCTTTGTTAGTGTTGGTTTGCTCATTAGCTCTGCTGTTAGGTCGTCTTTTCATTGCTGGAAAGTCGTTATCGTAGTTAGGTGTTGACGGTGCGGCTATCGCACGTTGGGTTGGTTTTGTAACGGGGTTTGATTTTTTCTGTTTTTCTGTTGCTTTTTCCATGTTGGCTTTCCTAACTAGGCATGACTTGCTTTTGGCGTCATGTTCAGTGCTTTCACATAGGGTGCATTTTTCGATTTGGTCGATCGTTATGCTTGTAGGAACTTCGTTGTGTTCACAGTTCTTGGCAATGTGTCCAAAGCCGAGGCATTTCATGCACTGCGGCGTTTGACTCTCTTTTGCATGATATTTCTCGCATTTAATAATACAGCCATCAAGCCTTGTCTTCTTGTATAATTCTACAAGTTTTGTTTCCGGCGGGAATATGGCCATCATGAAGGTGCTTTTATTTGAGAAGGGGATGAGTCGAAGGGGTTTAGTTCCCCATTCTTCTTTGATGATAAGTTCCAGCTCTTCTGGCTCGCAGAGCTGTGCCTTGATACCTTTGATCATAACTCGCTTATTTTTTTCAATCAAATCGTTAAACGTGTGGTGTTCTATTGTTTGATCTCTCAGGAAGTCCTGTAGTTGGGTTTTAGATTGGCTGTTGTTACATCTGATTCTCCAGTTAGCACCGCCGTCGTGTTTTAGTTCAACTTTTTGTTGACGGCAGAGTTTGTACAGTTGAGTTTGTAAGGAATCGCTCTGCTGTAGTATCGTTGATTTGATTACAATTGGTGTTGGTTTGTAGTTGCTATTGTTGTTATTGATTACCTTCGACGTTGGTCTACGATTACCGTTATTATTTTAATTTCGTCTTTCTCGTTGATCCTTACCAGTTTCACCGACCAACGTGCTAGCCGACTGCGTGACTTTGATACGCTGGTCATGTCTTGTTTGGCTGGCATTGTGTGGATCATGCTGTGTTTCATTGTTACTGTTAGCTGGGGAACCGGTTATATCCATTTGGTCCAACGGTCGTTTATTTTTCCTGTTGGCTTTTCTCCTTTTTTCCCTTTAATTACCTTGTTTTGGGCTCTCGTGGATGGAGAGTCCTCACTCGAGTATGCCTCGATGTTGTTTGTAGATTTCCTTTTTCCAGTTATTGTTGATATTGAGTATTGGCTAGATTGGCTTACAGTGCGGTGTTTTACCATCGCTGGATTTCTAGATTGTGGTTTATTTTATTTACCTCAGTTTCACTGTTTTCATCGCATTCACTTTTTCCATCGCATCTACTTGCATCATCGGTTTCTTCACCTTCCCCTGCTATCGTATGGTTTTTGAGCCATTCGAATGCATAGGAGTGCGGTTTATTATTAATAGGTGCATTTGCACTTGGGTCAGCCATCGGCTGACCCGTAAGTTTCACGTTTGTATTTCGATAAATATTAACTAATTAGTCACTTTTGGGTTGTTCGCATTAAGCGTTTGGCTATATGACGGCACTATTGGTTCTCGCGTTATACACTCAGCGTTATCACGGTACACGGTGCGCTCTGTAAACACGTCCGTCTCCGACCTAAGAACGATCGCGACCGAAGAACAATTTGAAATCTATGTTTCGTTTCCTACCTTCTCTTTATATGCTATTTTGTACGATTTTGTAAATAGATTTATGAATGTTTGAGATTATCAGATTCTAAACTTGTATTTAAGGCATCAACATATTCAAGAAACATATGTAATCGTGATCAATACATTTTTTTTTTAAATTTTCTAACTGCAATTATTTTCGGTTTTTCGAAATTTACTCAAATTTTGGAGGGTTAACGTGCGAAATAGACTTCAGATTCAGCGGATCGAACTACATAAAAATCATAGTTGATCCAGGTCCACAAATTTTGTTTCATCCCCATAACTGCAGTTTCTCGCGATGTTTTGCCATTTCTTTTGCGGTCTTCGCGATTTACTCAAACTTTTGAGGGTGTACGAGCTAAATGGACCCCTCAGATTCGGATTGAGCACGTCGAAATACATGTCGTTAGGTGGGTCTGCTGAAATGTACAGAATACTTTTTTTCGTGTGCCGGTGTAATTACAAAAATAATAGGTTTCAAAATAATACTGTGGACGATAATATAAAAAATAACAAAAGCGAAATACGTTATACATTTTTGGACCTAGTTTTTAAAGAATATATGTTACTAGTAAAGAAAAGACCTTTCAGTAAGAAATAAAAAAGCAAAATTTCAAAGGGCTCGATTCATTATGATACACACGACGAGGAAACTTGTAATTACCTCATGCACAACTGACAAATACCAGTCGTATGATTGAAGAGAAATAAAGGCCATCCGTAAGCCGCCAGTGCAAAATGCATGTAATGAATAGCCGCCTGAAAGTGTTCCAAGTCACCGTCCTCCGTCAGCGATAGAAACTTGGTTCTCGGTGTGACCGGTACACCCGATAAAAATTCATAAGTGTCGTTTTTCTTCTGCTTAACGATGAGCTCGCGTTCGATCTTCTGAAATTTTCGTAGTAACACGAGACCGGCGACAACGTCGGATGGTACGACGTCAAGATCTCGGAAGAAGTCGCTGAGTAGTCTCGCAATGTCCGTGAATGAGTTCTGCCGTCGTTGCATGGATCGGTAAACGGTGGGACGAAGATCGTGACATAAACAAATACAAATAATAAGAAAAAACGGAAAGAAAATTAGAAATTGAAAAAACATGATAGTAAAACAAGATTATTTCGATCTTATGCGACGTCGAGCATTTGTCAGGCTTCGAATTGTTTTCCAATAGTTTTTAAATTACCGTAATTACGAATTCGAGATAGTTGGGAAAATACAACTTTTCTTTGTAAATGTTTGCACCGGATTTATAACCATCGAAGTCTGAACTAGTTCATCGCTCTCGGGAAATAAACACTACCAGCCGCCTCGTTTATTTCTAAATTACCGCTACACGCACTTGTATATGCCCAAGTCCTACTCATCTGTTAGTTTACCGGTGAAGAATCAATTCGGTATTTTCACCGACGAACCCAATTAGTAGGAATCTATAGTGACAAAATATAGATACTATAGTTAAATATAGTTCTGCGCTATAGAGATAATAATTTCTTGATCTCACCGAAAGGTATTTGTATCGAATATTCTATACCAGCTGCACCAGCGCACAACCTTCATAATTTTGTATCCATCCAGAATTTTTAATATAATAGTTGGAGAAAGGTTGCTAATTTTTTAATGAATTTTTAATTCTAACGTTAAAACGCCCACTTTTAATGCTTTCCAAAAGTGTACAAATTCTGTAGTCGTTCACATTAATTTTAAATCATTTCTGACGTTATAATTAACTAAGTTATTCTTATATTTGCGAATAATAGTTTAATACAAATTTTTTCAAGAAAAATAACATTGTCGTATGATTTATTAAAAATTAATAGAAATATGAAACAATGACAACTTCAAACAATACAAACAAACAAATAAATGGTTATTCCATTATGATTTGTTTGTATTGTTTTGAAGAATTCTTGTATCTATTTTTGCGATCATAATTTTCGTATAACTCTGTAAAACTTTATATGAACTTGTCTCATAAATACGTGTCTTGCAGTGGAGTTGTGAAACTGTTTTTGATATGTTTTAAAATATTCGGTGAGGGTTTGAATTTGAGATTATGACAGGGTTGAATGGTGATCGAATTAACACAAAATGCCCGATATATATTTGAGTCGTGAAAATAGACACCGAGAAATCAGACAAAGCTGTATAGCAACGGGACAGATACTTCGTGAGGTAGGTTAACCCGTAGCCGAAAATAATTCGCACTACCTAACAAAGTGATTGAATATTCGTCGACGTCTTACTCTATTTCTGTCCGAATTTCCCATGCAACAGAAGAGCAATCTGCATCTGTTGTCCCAGCT
This sequence comes from Netelia virgata, assembly GCA_951802705.1. NCBI lineage: Eukaryota > Metazoa > Arthropoda > Insecta > Hymenoptera > Ichneumonidae > Netelia > Netelia virgata. The sequence continues at coordinate 14,098,193 of OX637863.1, read as the reverse complement.
ATCCTGGTAGGCACGTATGACCTTTCTGGAAGAGAGTAAATGCATCGTTACTATTTCGTGCCTGCTCTGAAAAACGAAGCCCGAACGGACAGGTCAAGTGGGTCAAGTCAATTGAAATGGGTCAATCAACGAACGCGTCGAGGGAAATTATTATTTTTCTCGCTATTTTTCTCTCGCAACATTGTTGTCTCCTTACCGTTGTCTCCAATTTCTATTTCGGCTTCCACTTCTCTTGTAGTGCATTCTACCGCCACCACGCGATTCGGCTTCTCTCATGCTGCGCTGGTATTTCTTCATTTTCACCCACGATCTGCCGGCGGCGTCGTAGGTACACCATACGGTTACCATAACCGATGCTAGAATACACCAGTTGGAGATTACGAGGCCTGTTAAAAAACGAAAAAAAAACTATTAATTGGTTATCGTCGATAAACACCATTCTTAACGATAGGGTCAACTATAGGGTAATGTCTATAGCGAAGGCTGCTGCGATTATTTCGTTATTTTCTCTACCATATGTAAATTATATCCGATGGTCTTTCATCCCCATTTATTGAAAGTGTAGTGATTTAATCGATTGAAGTGTAATAGTAAGATTAGTAGGCACGTGCTGACAACAAATTCTGGATTAATTTTTACGAAACTTGAGTAAAATGCATTTTTTAGTGTAAAAACCAAGCTTGTTGGAACCTACAAGAGCTGAAGTTTAAAACGCAATTTATCCTCCCCCTTTGCTCCTCTCTGTTCGGTTATACATTATTATTAAGAACTATGACAACAGTTCAGTATAATATAATGCACGCGGAACCGTTTAGAATTTATCATATCAAAATACTACAACTCTACGAATCTACAAAAGAAAAATGCTTTTTTTTCATTTCAAACAAAAATGTTTGTGATAAGCATTGGAAACGTTATGAACGTATAAAAAAAGGTAGAACAAAAACAACGAGTTAGATAATACGTATTTTGTTTGAAGTGATATTTTATATTGCAGATTATTTTATATCGGAGAATGTAAATGAAAAATAAATTTTTTATAATGAATATATAAAATTGGAAATTGGAATTGCACATTACGAATGTGTTTTGCCGGAGGACATTCTATCCTGGAAAATATTTTATATCGGGTATGTTTCCCCGAAGGATATGTATTTAGTCTAGAAAATATTGTACATCCGGGATTTTCTTTTTAGAGAAATAAAGAGAAATAAAAAGCAGATTCTTTTTATTTCTCTTTGTAATATTCTGCATCGAATAAGAGAATGTTTTTCTAGAATCTTATCCTGTCGTACCAAATTTGAGATTTTCGGTTAAACATACCTAATATAACGCCTTTAGCTTGATGTACAGGACACGTTTGATAGTAACAGACGAGCCAGGCGATACCGACACTAAGCCATATTGTCTCCACCAGTAACAAGGCTGTAATAAGAAATTTTCGACGACAAATTATAGCATTATTGTAACTTATGGCTTCATGCATTTTTATACGATGTTGATGAGAACAAAATATATAATATGGATAAATATAAGTGTTGTGATTGTAATTTCTCCAAGTAATCAATGGTGGACATGAAATCATTTTTTTCCTGACATGACAAGTCTTAAAGGATTATTGAGGAGAGTAAGAAGACGGATGTAACTGCGCCGTGTACACGACTTCCTCATAAAAATTGGAATAAAATCAACGTTAGAGTAAAAACATACATTCGAAAATAATCAAAAGTTTAAGGAACCCTAATTTCCAGCCCAAAACTATAAAGATTTTCATTGTCAACAGTAAAATGTCTTTACGATACAAATGATATTCAGTTGGTCAATCAAAAAACATCTCATGGGAATGAGATGTTGCCCGCACTCGCAATGGTGCCCGTTTCTCTTAAGTGTGCGAATAGCCTGCAAACAGGAGTACCGGTACTCGATAATTATCGTATGAAAAAATGGACTATTATGCAAGAAAATACATTATACTGCGTATAAGACATCGCCATTGCTTCCATCTCTCGTACTTCTTAATAACATGTTGCGCACAAAAACATTCTTAAAATGTCACTCGTATTTTCTCGAGAATAATATGGGATTTCTTAGTTTTTTCAAAGATATTACACATTAGTTTTTACGTTTTCAAAACTGTTCATCATATTTCACCCTCTTCGGCTCGTACATTTTTATTTTCTTAATATCGCAATATTAATAAAAGTAGTCGCCCATATTTCGGTTATGCGATTCATAGAATATTATCGTTGATTCTCAGTCGAAACAAAAATATAAAATAAAGAAAAAGACATTCGACTACTGGAGTATAATCGTCTCCTCTCCATCAACGAGACAATCTTAAAAAAGGAAAGTACAAATATCGGCTATTAATGGGTTATATAGCTTTTCACTTCATATTAGCATTTTTTATTTTCAAAAATATTAATTTTCAGTGCTCCTGTAGACGATCTTCTGAAGGTCCTCCAAAAAAGATGTCTAGCGGTGAGCACGATATCTCCAGTTTGGATTATCTAAAATAAAAAAACCAATAAGATTCTTCTAGTGGATGGATTGCAATACTTCTAGGTATTGATCGAAGGAATGGTTGAAATTTTGTATTCTGACAAAATGGCGGTTCCGAAAAAAAAAATTCCAATTTTCGACTAAAATTTTTTCGTAGAATTCGTTGAAAAAATAGGAATAATTATTCGAAATTTTATTCCTTCGATCAATACCTGAATAATATATTTGAGAAGGTTGTGTTAAAATTGCAGACCGACCGGTTGAGCCGTTTTTTGAGAAATCGTGCTCACCGACTTTGAAAACACCGTTTTGAGAAAAACGCGTTCAAAGTTTCAAAAGTTGTTTACACATCGTTCAAAATGTTTTTTTTTCAACTTATATGGAGTTATCTATGCCAGGGCCATAAAACGAACCCTCCGAATCATCAGCAGTTTCTAACGTTTCCATTTGCTGTTGTCTGCGAGCCATTCTTCCCTCGCGCGTGCTCACGTGCGCTCTCAACTCGGAGATTGCGACGTGCCCTGCATCTTTCCTTTCGGCATAGGCATGGGCATTGGGCCTTATTCACAATCCTAGTGCCCTCATATAATACAAAAGTGCTCGTGTACCTTCGTTAAACGTGCCGACCACGATGGAATCTGCTATTTCCACTATCTTTGAGCCACAAGGAATGATTTTCGGAGTTATCTTCCATATCAGCTGATTGTAGCTTTCGTTGTTGTTTTGCGCGAAGCCCCAACACATCTTTTTAATAATTTCTTATTGCTGAGATCTGTGTAAATTGGAAATAGAGCTTCAGCAACATCATGTGGTAATGACTGATATTCATGTTTATAATTTGATAATGTATTCGAAGCTCGCGCTCGCTGCCAACAACGCCATGACTTAGCTCCGACCGGCCACCTCTCGTGTTGAGGATTTTTATCCGTTGAACAGTAATGGTAATGTGTTGCCCATATTGCATTATATATATTATCAACGGAATCGCAGTATCTCCTGATTGCCAAGCCATAATAAACTGTCAACTTATCTATCAGTTTAGCAGTGAGTACCACCAAGTACTTTTTTCTGGGGTTTTTTCCCACCTTTATCTACAGTTTCAGTATTTTTTTACACAGTCTCGGAGTCGTGAACCCATTCTTTTTTGGACATGTCCAATACATTCTTTCTTGATCACTTCCATTTCACCGTAAGGCGCTGCTTTTAAAATCCCATAGTATGTTCTAGAGTCACCATCACCGATGTAATTTTTGTAACGGACATTGAATTTTTCCATAGAACCCCTGAACATTTCTACGACCACACCGACTTCCAGTTTCCCTGAGGAACCGTTATGATTTGCAAAACAAATATCTTTATGACCGTCATACTATTTATTGTACTCTTCAGTATCCTTTTTATTTCTTCAAAGTTCGTATTGCTTGCAGTACGATCTTTTCACAACAATATCAATAATTTTCCCTGTATAATAACCGATCAATGATGTTACTCCGTATAAATAAGTAAATCCTCGTTTTTTCAGGTTCCATCGCCAGATATTGTCAATTCTTCACGATTTTCATCGCCTTGGTTTTCAGAAGCCGCATTTTTTTCTTCAGCACAAGCTTTTTCGAAAAGTTCGTCGGTGGCTATTTTCGTACAAGAATGAATATTTTTTATAATCAGGTCATAAGTATTTTGCATTACAAAAGCTGGCATGTCCATCAATCCACAAAATTTAGCTGCGCCTTCTAATCCTAATCCGAGAGTTCTTATGACAAATGCAAATCGTCTGTGCATCTCATAAGAATGCTTGATAAAGGGACAGGATTTTATGGTACGAATATCACACTTGTATAACGTATCACACAGTATAACGATTTTAAAGCCAAGTCTTCGTTGTGAAGCTGTTTCAAATTTGACTTCTCCATCACAAAATTTACATTTTACGTATTCACTTATTGCTGCAAACACTGTTATAAAATTGAAAATTCGATATTCAATAAAGGAATCACGGTTTCTCTTTTTTGATCTCGATATTTGCACCTTGTGAGATGCTCTTCGTTTTCTACTACACTTGAGGGGCATTTTGAAACTCAAAACTACGAAGGGAAAGTATAAACTGAACGCACAACTTTACAGCGTGGCAGACCATGTTGCATCGAGAAAATTCACTTCTTGGGTATAAGACCCAAGGCTTATACCCAAGCGCGCCCGCGCCGAGCGCGCCCGCGCCGAGTGAGCCCGCGCCGAGTGAGCCCGCTCGGGTAATAAAAGTAGCAACGTAGAGTTCCCAAAATAACATAGTTAGACTGCTCCGATCGTTCTTAAATTTTGACACAATACTTTTAGATATGTATATGAGGTATTCCCCGGGAGATCGGCCATCAGACGGCCGACCCTTCTTCGATTTTGACCAAAATTTTAATTAATATTTTTTTCATTGTTCTTTTCTCAAAAAGCAGTTCAGGATGCATAATCTGACGCACTTATAACATTACTAAAAATGTTTTATTCTGGAGTTATTTGCATTTGAATATTTTTTCGGAATTTAAAAAAATTCATAACTCAACAAAATAACGGCGAAAAAAATTAAAAAATTTCATGACTTGCTTTTTCCAATAAGTACTACGAGGGAAATTTCTTTTGTCAAAATCGAAGAGGGTTCGGCAGTCTGATGGCCGATTTCCCGTGGAAAACCTCAAATATACTTTCGAAAAATGTTTTTAAAAAATCGATTTTTTGAACATTTTAAACCAGAATGATTCCTTCAGGCGGGGGGACCCCACTGTGACGGTCATAAAAATGAACTTTTTTTCATGAAATTCTTTAATTCACTTAATTAAAGGTATGTTATTCTGTTGCCGTGGAACGGCGTGAACCTGTTGGTAGAAAGAGAGAATAAGGAGGAAGTAAAGAGAAACAGGTTAAATAACTTTGCTTTTATTCGAAATATGACAAATGAATATATATTTGTTTCTTATTACAACGTTATGAGCGACGCTCGGTTCACGACTAATGAGAGTCGGTGCTTGCCACGAGACGAGAGCTCCGGTTTCGTTCGTGAGTGGTAGGGGTTTCGTTCGGTGAGACTCGGTTTCCCTCGTTTGTCGCAGGACCGTATTCAACAGTTAGACTCTCCTCAACACTTCCGCCGTTTGACTGTTTGATGCGGACACCGAGACTATTACAAAGATTCAAAAATCGATTTTTCGCCAGAGCTTTGGTGAAGATGTCCGCGAGTCAAAATTCCGTCGGTACGAAGATAACATTTATTTCTCCGTTTTCGGATTTTTCGCGGATGAAATGAAACTTTACGTCTATGAGTTGCGTCCTTTTATGAAATTTGGGGTTTCGGACGAGGCAAATAGTACTCTGATTGTCTACGTATAACTTCATTGGCTCGTCGCTGCGATGCCCTATATCGTTAAGTAACGCGCGGAGTCATACGGTTTCTTTCGTTGCGGTTGCAGCTGCAATGTATTCTGACTCGGGCGTGCTACCTGATACGAGACGCTGTCATTGAGACGACCACATGACGACTCCGTTTGCAATACAGAATGCGTCTCCCGTTGTTGACCTACGCGTTTCTATGTCGTCAGCGAAATCTGCGTCAGCGTATCCCCTTAGCTCGAGTTTCGACGCCTGTTGGCGATATTCGATTTCCATGTTTTTGGTAATGACTAGATAGGAAATGACTCGCTTTACAATTACTTTCGTCGTGGTTGTTGAGATATCTGCTCGCAGCATTTACAGCGAACGCGATGTCTGGTCGTGTTACGGTCGCAAGGAACATTAAACTGCCGGCCGCTTCTCAATACGGTACGAGATGTTTTTGCCCCTCCGGAGCTACTGGGCACAGAACTGTATGCGGATCTGCGGGTACGGATACCCCTTTCGCGGCCTGCATACCGAAACGTTCGATTAGATTCGTTGTGTACGCGGCTTGATGTATGAACAGTGATTTATTCTTTCGGTCTCGGTTGATCTGTACCCCGACAAACGCGCTGCAGTCACTCAAAGTTAATTCGAAAGCATCACTTAGAGCTTGGCTAATACCCTTTGCTACTTTGATTGATTTTGACGCGACGATTCCGTCGTCGACAAATAAAGCAAGATAAACGTTTACATTCTCGTGAATGCCGAAAAATACACATTTATCCGCGTCGGTTTCTCTTAGATTAAATTGACTTAGAACACTGGTGAACTTCACATTCCAGCACCGTGGTTCTTGTTTTAGTCCATAAAGGGACTTTTCCAATTTGCACACTGCGCACAAATTTCCACTATCTTCCTCGCTGAGGTTGAGTCCGTCAGGTAGGTCCATACGGATGTTTTCTTTGAGTACTCCATGGAGAAACGCAGTTCTCACATCGAACTATATGGCCTTGAGATTTTCCTGTGCGATGATAGCTAGTAGTACTCGGAGAGAATCGTATCGAATGACTGGTGAACAAGTTTCTGAGTAATCGATTCCTTGCCTCGGGCACACAGCCACGACTTGAATGGTAAAACTTTCCCCTCTGTGTCTTTCAGGATCTTGAAACCCCATTTTGAGTCAACGAGCTTCTCTCCGGGTACATGTGGAACGATTCGCCATGTTCCGTTCTTCTCGTGAGCTAACAGCTCGTCTTCGATTGCTTCTCTCCACTGTGAATCTTCCGGGCTGGACATTGCTTCTTCATACATTGTCGGTATGTTGAGCTCTATGAGGTTCAGCTGGTCACGCTTCGGAGTGAGCAACAAAGCTCGGTCACGTAGAGTGCGAGGAGCATCTGTCTGCCGCTGTTGCGGCGGTTGGTCATCTTCCTCTTCGCTTTCATCGTTACCGACTGCGGTTTGCCGTTGTCCCGCGTTGCCTCCGACAGCTTCCTCGTCTTCGTCCTCGGTCGATGTTAAATACAATTCTACCTCCGACGTAGGTGTGACAGCGTCCTTGCTGCTCGCTTCTTCGTTGAATGTCACGTGTCTCGATACCGATGCAGACTTCGTGTATGAATCATACAGTCTGTAGTTGGAGGATTTATTGGCGTACCCTACGAGCACTAACTTCTTCGCTCGGGCTTCAAACTTTGTTGTTTGTTGCTTCGGTACAAGTGCAGAAGCGTTTGCACCAAACATCCGCATGTGCCTGAGATTCGGCTTTTTCCCGATAACAGTTCGTACGGAGTATTGCTTCCGCCCACGCTGGACTTTCCGGTTCTGTCCAGCATGTACACTGCTGTTACTGCGCTTCCGCCCACAAATGCGCTGGTGTTTGTTTCGCTTGCATAATCGTTCTCACGCACTCCACTATGGCCCGGTTGTCTCGCTCGGAATGCCCGTTTTATTCCGGAGTGTGCTGCGCTGTCGTCTCGAGGGCGATTCATCTCTCCTTTAGATATTCTTCCATCCTTGCATTTCGATATTCGCTTCCATTGTCAGTGCGTAGAACTCGTACCGTACGCCCAAACTTGTTCTTGATTAACCGCTCGAATTCTTTGAACTTGTCAAATACATCCGATTTGTGCCGAATGAAATATACGAAGCGGAACGCGATTGCATCGGCTTTAAAGAGTACACTTTCAAGAGCCACACTCATCACTATTTATAAAGTCTCCCGGTAGAGTTGATCTCTTCTCGCCGTCCTTCTTGATCAGGTTTGTGCAGCTTGCCGTACTGACAGGGCTCACAGAAGAACTCGTCCACGTTCTTCATGCTCGCTCCGTCTATGGCTCCGCGTCTCACGAGATCATACAGCGCACGTTTGTGCAAATGGCCTAGCCGCTTGTACCACAGTTTGAGATCTGCTGATCCTCCTTCCTTTTTCGCGCTCGGTTTTCGAAAAATATACGATACAACTAGTTCGGCTGTCTACCACCTGTTGCCTCGACGATATTCCCGCGCGATATCTTGATAACTTCGTTTTCGAACTGGATACGATAGTTTTTCTTGGTGCACACTCCGACCGAGAAAATGTTTTTCGTTACTCGGAACTAACAACACATTTTCGATTAGTCCGGACCGCCACTCTCCGTCTACAATTTTCTCGATTCGAACTTTCCCTATGCCCATTACCGCGCACTCGCCATCGTCGCCCAGTGACACTTTCCCCGTTTACCGGTCGTAGATCTTCGAGCCATTCCCGACGGAACGTACTGTGTTATAAGGCACCACTGTCGGTGATTCAGACATCTATGGTATCGGCGGCGAGTAACTTTCGCACGTGCTCGACCGACGCAGGACTCGGCTTGTCGCACACTTTCCGTTGCACCTCACTTTTCTCGCGCGGTCCTACCACAAATGTACAGCCGGCACTCGTTTGACTATTATTGTTCTCCGATTAACCTTTCTTTTTAGGACACTGATCCGCATAATGTCCTCTCTCTTGGCACCTAAAGCATTCGACGTTCTTCTTAGACTGTTTCTTTTTCTTTTTGTCGCCATCTTCTTTCGGTCGCGAGTCCTCCTTCGAGTTGCTCTGTCTCACTATCACCAATGCCGTTATCGATTCGCCATCTTCGTTTACACTATCCCACGCCGTTTTGAAAACAGAATATATTGCGGTGAGGCTCGACAGAATTTTCGGTATGATTGCAGAGTCGGATATTTTCTCGCCAAGGTCGATCAGTTGTCTCGCCATGTTCTGCACCGTCGTTACGTTATGTATCACCGAGTCTGTTGAGTTCATTTTGTAGGAGTAGAACCTCTAAGTCAGCGTTCCGACGTTCGACCCCTACTTTTGCTCGTGCATCGTCATGAGTTTGTCCCACATTTCTTTCGAGGTACGACAGATAATAATACTGTTCACTTGTTCGTCCTCCATGGCTGACGCAATGATCGCCATTGCCTTAGCGTTATCCTTGATCCATGCCTTCATCCTTCCTGCATTCGCTTCTTCCGCATCCACCGGTCTCTCTCTCTCTCGTCCCATCCACGATGTCGAAAATTTCGTTAGCCAGGAGCACCGCTGTGGGTTTGAATTTCCATACTTGGAAATTTGTCCCGTCAAACCGCTTGACCGCTTTCACTAGACTGTCTTCCAGCATCCTCCACGTTGACCGAACCGCGTGATCACACACATTTCCTCAGGCGAAAAATACCTCCGTCTCTACACGACTCGAAAAATACCGAAAACACGTAACAACTTTGTACTGTTTCTGACTGTCGATGCTTGCACTCCACTCTGGTTACTATCCGAGCCTGTGACCGACACCACGTGCCAAGCTCTACACTCTAATGGCCGCTCTGAACCGGAGAAACCCCGGCTCGCTCCGACGCGCTCGCGATTCCTCCTATTCTAACACTCTCCAACAAGCAGACTAATTCACTCCACTAGCATTCCGGGGCCCATAACCTGTGGTGGAAAGAGAGAATAAGGAGGAAATCAAGAAAAACGGGTTAAATAACTTTGCTTTAATCGAAATATAAGAATTGAATATATTTGTTTCTTATTACAACGTTACGAGCGATGCCCTTCTTCCTGGTGGGATTGAAATCTCTAGTTTGATTCGTCTGAGAAAATACCCCTTAATTTGCATTAATATCGCTATTGTTAAACGTAGCCGTAGTGGATTTTGTTTATTTTTCGAAATATGGCCACGTTCCGCAATAAAAAAGTATTGCCTTTACCTAAAATTGTTTTATACGAAATGCTTTAAGAAATATTAATTTTCAAAAAACCAGCTACGTTTAACGATAGCTATTACAATTACAGAAAATTTCGTGCAAAAATTTTACATATCCGACTCTTATTGTTCGAGTTATCATCCGCATCATTTCAAAAAAAGTGATTTCAAGAAAAACACGATTCAAATTTCAAGTACAAACTTTGTATATCGCTCAACACAACAATTAAAGAAGCAAGAAAATTTCCTGAAATTTTTAATGATTTTTGAAAGCTTCAAGATTCTAGTTTTGAGATCTTATGGCCAGAAATTTGGATGAGCTATGGTTACTACACAATCATAAGAAATAGCGTAAAGAAAAATTTTCTAAATTTGTTCTATTTTTTGTTTTAGCCCACGGGCTTGCAATTTTGTTTAGTTAAACAGATATAAGGACCAGGTAGCCTATTTTTTCAGCTTCAATTTCGTTTTTTATTTATCTCTTTATATCAATTTTTCGCTGAAACTTTCAATGACAAAGAGTCCTTTTGCCTTTGGTCATCGATATGCCAGCAACTAACGATCGCATAGAAAATGAAAGGGCCTTTCGTAATTGTTAGGAAATAATGTTTTTTCAATCTTCCACATCCATTTAAAAAAAGTAGAAAAAAGTGACTTTTTTCGTTGTCTAGTAAACCTACCGCGTATTGACAGATATTGATGGGGAGACAAAGGTTTTCCACATCTTTTCCAGCTCAATGTACCTTCAATAGCCCTTGTAATTTTTGTTAACGATTCATTGAACCGTTTTTCCAGGCTGATTGCTCAAAGTTTTACAAAAGAATTAAAGGAGCAAGAATTTCGTTCCTAAATGCTGTATCATTTTTATAAAACTGAAAAACCCAATTTTTTCGACTTTTCTTACAATTTTGTACTAGTTACTTGTTTAATTTCAGAGCAAATAAAAATAAAAATATCAAAAAAACTTTTCCAAACAAAATTTAAAAACAATTTTGTTTTATCAATCTGTATAACAAAAATTAAAAACTCATACTGACTCATTTTGAAGCAATTCGGCCCTTTTGTAACTTGATTTTCGTCATTTAAAAAAAAATCAAAACAAATTTTGTTTGATTTTATTTTTTTGTTTCTCAAATTAATCAAGTAGTGCAAAATTATAAGAAAAATGGAAAAAATGCTTTTTCCATTTTGATACTATTTTTAGGAACAAAGTTCGTGCTCCTTTAATTCTTTTGTAAACTTTGATTAAGGCCTTAGGCCACCCTAGAGGCTGAAAAAAATAGGCTTTTTGGGGATTTTTTTTCAGAAATACTACAAAATAAATCGAGATAACAGAAACGTGATTTTATTATCTATATCAGTGACTGCTTACAATAATTTTTTTGAAGCGATTTATTACAAAATGGCGGCAGTGCAGCGTTTTTGCGACGACGTCTTTTTTTCGGGGTTCACGGCCAGACTAACAGCTCCTGTAATTTTTAAAATAATAATGAGCAAATGAATTTTTCGATTATATATAGTAACTGCTATAGAAGTACGTAAGATTTTTGCGATATATTGATTTTTGGCCAAATGGCGCCCTTCTAAAGTGAAAAGTGAAAAAATTGCCTAAAAAATTGTCAGATAATTGTTAATAACAAATGAACTACGCAATATAAAAACAAATCCTACGTACTTCCATAGACAATGTATATTTCAAGATATTTTCAAAATTTCAAGTTAATTGGTTGAAAATTGCTTCAGTTACGAGTCCGGCCAACTTGAAAAATACAGTATTGAGATAAACGCGTTTAAAGTTTTGAGTAATAGAAAATCATGAATAATTTTACAATACTTTTAATCTGCGATGCCTGCACCATACAATTGGCCTTCCAGATTATCTTCCTGCTCTTGCATTTCTTTTCTGCTTGATCTTGAAGCGATTCGTGCCTCTTTTACCCGGTCGGACAGCGATCTTTCTGAAAGCTTTATGCGCTGTTTGTCGATCTCCAGGCACATTTCGTAGCTGTTCGAGCCGATTTCCAAGGTCATTGCCTTGATTATGTGCAAAATTGAAACAGACCCGTCATTGAACACACAAACTGCAATATCCGTGGCTACGTCCAAGATTGTTTTACCACTCGAAATGGATTTCGGGGCCAATACCCACACAGTGGAATTGAAGCTTTCATTATTGTTTTGTGTGTAACTACCGATGCACCGAGTTAGAAGATCTTCACTGGTCAGTTCTTCATAGATTGGTTGATAGCTTCATAGACTTCAATTGCAAGTGCTGGCTTATGTTTGTACTCAGCCAAAGTATTTGTAGCTTTAGCGCGTTGCCATGAGCACCATACGGACCAGACGGCCTTGTACTAAAATTTGAAAACCGAGTACCTAAAGGTTTTTCCCGGCCATAATCTTCTGGAACATCATTTTTGAGGTCCTAAGGGAACATTTGGAATTAAACAAAAAAAATCGATTTTTCGAAAATTCTAGGGTGGCCTAAGGCTGTACCATTTATATTTTGTTCTATATAATATTTGTTTATCGTGTTTTCACAGAACGTCTTTAGATTTTGTCATGATTCGAGGCTAACATAATTGGTTCTCGTTTATATCCACTCATACAATTAATATCCATTCGCACATATCATACATTCATTCCTCATTCGATTAGAATTAATATGCAGTTTAAGCCCCGGATTATTCGATCGGGAAATCATAAAGTGATTATATCGTGACTGATAATACAATTTTCTTATCTTTGAAATGTATAGTCCCTCGTTGGCTCTTTCCTTTGTTCCGGGGTTTCCTCGTTGCTCGGATGAAATCCAGGTAAGTAGCAACGCAGATGGCCAGTCCGATGTACAATGTGCTGATTTTGGGTGATTTCGTATTCTGATGAGCGTGAGATAATTGATGTGCTTGCGCCGACGGCCCCGGAACGAAAGAGAACGACGTATGCTCGTTACTTCGCAAATCGACGTTTGATCGATGGACATGCGCAATGATCCACCGATCAAATGGGAGGGCTAGATCACTTGCGACAGAGTCGCGCGTAAATTCAAACCATTCGACAGCACATGAGAGTCGCTACATCATCCCCCTTTTGTATGCGATTGATGAACCGTAGCACACATACCATACAAACATACATATAAAAATACATCTCCGTTTCTAGACACATTTTGTTTTGGCTATATCGACATACTCTTATTAACAGATGCATTTGTACAATACACTTGCTTTCTAAATTATATTCTTTGCATTCGTCACAGGTACAAAATAATAGTTCCGCAATGGATTCGTCAGATATCACAGATTTTCATGCACATAAATTCTTTGCATTCGTCACAGGTACAAAATAATATTTCCGCAATGGATTCGTTAGATATCACAGATTTTCACAAACATAAATTCTTTATATGAAATCGACCGATATGACAGCGTTAGAGCTCGTCTCATCATCAGGGGTTGTCACAACGGGCCGACTGTTGAACGGGTTGGCGATACAATCTGAGGCTCCTTCGATTATACGTGCCCTTTTCCTTTGTATCGTCATTTATATCCGACAAAACGAACGCATTAGCACCAAACGCTTTTGTTATTTTATACGGTCCTTCGTATATATGAAAGAACTTGTGCGTTACTTTGTCAATAGCACTCGAGAGATGAGGCACACTTACGAGCACGAGATCTCCTGTCTTAAGATCTACTCGGCTAATAGGTTTTTGTTGATTTCGTCGATATTCAAAACGTTCAAGAAGACGCTCATTGGCCAATACGAGTCTGTTTGGACGATTCTCTTCAATCATCTTTGGGAACGATATTAGGTTGCTAATCTCATCGTCAGGTCTCCGTCCATAAAACAGCTCATAAGGAGTATACCCGGTACTTTCATGGGTGGTAATATTCAATATGTGTTCTATACGTGATATATATTTAGCCCATTTGGTATGTCTATCTGCGCAGAGAGTTCTAAATAATCTGCCTAGTTCGCGTATGACGCGCTCGGATGGATTGGATTGTGGATGCCGGATAGAAGAGTAGCTCACACGAATACCTGCTTTTTCTAAGTTTGTTTTCCACGACCTCGCGGTAAATTGAGTTCCGTGATCAGACAATATTCGCTGCGGCTTTCCGATTCGGATGACATAGTCGGATAATATTTTTCTCAAAACAATTTCAGCAGTAGCCCTTTTTACTGGATATAATGTCACTAATTTGGAAAATGTATCAAGAACGACAAAAATATACTGCACTCCACCTATTGATTTTGGTAAGGGCCCATAAAAATCTACCGCGACCAATTCTCCCGGTTTTTCCGATTTAAATTCACCCTCCATACTGTATAAGAGGTGTTTTACTCTTTGACATAAGTCACATGTGACAATGAACCGTTTGACGTCGCGACTGAGACCCTTCCAATAATAAAATTGCTGCAGATATTTTATCGTCTTGTAGATTCCGGCATGCGCGAGTCTCTCATGAGTTGCTTCAACAATAAGGCGCTGTAAACGATGCGGTACAATTATACACCATTGGGACGCCATCTGTTTTCTGCAAAACCATATACCATTATACTTCTGAATATTCTCAGGCCTTGACTCGCATAGGTGCGTAACGTTCGATTGTACGTCCTCATCGATAGCTTGCACGTTCGCTAAATCTTTCAAACTTTCTCGGAGAATTGGATCCAGTTCCAAAGCACACATTAAATACAGCGCATCTATCTCAATGACCATGGATTCATGAGAAAATGGTGTGTATTGATTCAATCCTGCGACAACAATTCGATCAGGTTCTTCTCTGTGAAAGCCACGATCGGGATTGCGACTAAAAAAATCAGCTACGTAATTATCACGGCCATGACAATGTGTAACTACAAATTCGTATTCCTGCAACAAAAGACTCCATCTACACAGACGGGCTGTGTGATACTGAGTTCTCTTTAGGAATGTCAAACATTGATGATCCGTGATAATTTCAAATTTCCTGCCTATAAGGTATATACGAAACTTAGTGACGGCATATATAATTGCCAATAACTCCTTCTCAGTGGTAGTATAACTGATTTCCGCTGCGTTCAAACACCTACTGATAAGCGAGATTACACGATGATCCCCCTGAGGATCTGTCTGATATAATATACCGCTTACACCTTTATCTGATGCATCAGTTTGAACTTTAAATATTTTATTCGGCAAAATGTGATTTAATTGTATAACGGACACAAATTTTTTCTTAAGCTCGGCAAATGCCTCTTTATGTTCTTTTGTCCATTTCCATATCACATCTTTCTTGAGCAATTCCCGAAACGGTTCCAAATATCGAGCGTATCCTACAAGAAACTGCCTGTAATAATTGCAAACTCCTAAGAACTTTTGGAGCTGAAACTTATTATCCGGTGAATTAAAATCCTGGATTACACCCAATTTTTCTGGATCGGGAATTATCCCTTTCGGAGAGAGGATAAATCCTAAAAATGGAACTTTGGCACTACAAAAGATGGCTTTGCTGAGTCTGAGAGTGAAATTATTTTCTAATAATACACAGAATAATTTTTTTAAATGAGATATATGTGCATCGAAATTCGGAGATGCTACGAGTAGATCATCTATGTAACATGTAAGAAACTCCGCATATTTATCGCCAAGTGCTAAATTAAGGGCTCTAATAAATCCACTACCGGCTGTTTTTATTCCGAATGGTATTCTACAAAATTGATATACGGTGCCGTTGTGCACAAAAGCCGTATACTGTCGAGATTCTCGTTCTAATGGGATTTGCCAATATCCATGAGTCAGGTCGAGGGTCGACAACATTCGCATACCATCAAATTTCTGCATTAATTCACTTATCACGGGTGGTGTCTCATTATCACCATGCATGACGTCATTCAGGAAACGAGCGTCTAAACACAACCTAACGCGTCCGTCCTTTTTCTTAACTATTCTGAGGGGATTACAATATTCACTATTTGATCGCTCTATCACTCCGGTTTCTATCATTTCGTTGATTTCTTTATCGACCGCACTTCGAAGCGCCATGGGGACCGGGTATGATCGTCGTACGAAGGGTTTATCTTTTATCAATTCAATACGATGTTCATATATTTTCGTGCATCCCGGTTTGTTCGAAAAAAGAGGTTTAAATTGTTTTATTAAGTTAAGTAATTGGTTTGACTGATGGGAAGTCAATGCCGTTAGCCTAAGCGCGATCGCTCGAAGATCACCGAAAAAGGCAGCATCCTCCCGAGAACGGTCATCATCGATATTATAATCAGTTTGTCTCATTTCATCAATATTATTCACATGAAAATTATTGTTTAACATAATATGTTTGATGTTATTTCCATCTTTCAATGCAGGATTCTCGACCAACCTGTCTTTTACACAGTTAGTCGCATAATTATTTTCGTTGACTATGTCAATTGCAGTACAACTTTGACGTCTCCTTTGACGATTATTCCGTATAATATCATTATTAACACACTCTTTTTTAGTCGCGTTAATATCAATGCATTTACTTATCCTAATATGATTTATATTTGTAATTTGAGAAATATCATTATTAACACACTCTTTTTTAGTCGCGTTAATATCAATGCATTTACTTATCCTAACATGATTTATATTCGTAATTTGATAAATATCATTATTAACACACTCTTTTTTAGTCGCGTTAATATCATTGCATTTACTAATAATCTTATCACGAGTCGCGACTGTATCTTTTAACACGTCACATTTCTTTAAACAAATCTCTTGCGAAACTGAATTATCACAGTTGGCTGCAATTGCCATGGCTTGACAATTCTGCTGACATACAGGTGTGTCGGTAATCGTAAAATCTTCTACGAAAGGTAATATACTGATATAAGTGATGCCATTCTCGGTTTCTGACTCAACCTTCTCAGCGGGTCCTCGATCGAACGACACGAACCCCCCCACTCAGCCTTTTGCCATTTACCTCTATCGTGTGTCTATTATAATTTATAATTGCTTTGGTAGATTCGAGCCAATCATTGCCCAAAATCATTTCGGATGATAAAAATGGAATGACCAAGAATATAAATGAAAATTTGTCATTACCGATCTCAAATTCAATTAGTATTTGCCGCTTTATTGTTGTGGATTTTTTACTGATTGCGGAGGTGACATGCATATTAAATACTGGAAGTTCCTTCACATAAATTTTTGTCACGAGATATCGATAGAGTGACTCGGAAACGCACGTTATTTGACTCCCTGTATCCACCAGAGCATCTATATTTCTTGAGGCAGTTAAAATCGCGATTCGGGGTGATTTTAGCGTGTGTTTACTTGGTAAATTTTCATTTTTTACGTTACCGTGCGCGTCTTCGGTTAGGTCCTCGATGAAATCATAAAATTGTTGGCACGATATGGGACCACGTTTTATCGTACCATTTACTGGTTTAAATGATTTTGTGCAACTGACTGAGTTCTATTTTCTGATGTTATTGGAGGCGGGAAACGCGTGTCCGGTAGTGCAACTCTCATATTATACGGTGGATAATAAAATGGCACAGCCATGTTCGGATAACTCATCGGCGGGTATCTTGAAAAACCTCTATAACCGTTGTGAATGCCAGAATTTTGAGTATTAGCATGGATGGGCGCTTTATTTTGTTCAGATTTGATTTGATGCTTATTTCGACCGCGACGGACATCTATACTATTTATTCTGCCCGTTTTATTGTGGTGATTATATGTATGGTTATTATGATTAGAGGGTTCCTTTGTTCTTTCCGAATCGAAATCATTTCGCATTCCGTCAAGTTGTGTGAGTACCTGAGCTACGAGCGTGTTTTTGCAATAATCTACAGTAGCTAATGCGGATCGAACTCTAAAGGGCAATTGTTGGACGATCGTATAATTAATTTCATAATCAGATAGCTTAGGTTCAAAATATTTCGTTTCCTTCACTTGTTTGTAATAATATGCCTGAAAGCTACCGTCTTGAGGTTTATATTTACGTGATAGCCATTGACTTTTGAATCGTACTCGAATTGGCACAGAGTAAAATTCCTCTTTGAACACCGTCTTGAATGCCTCGAAATCATTAACATCATTTTTTGCAATCTCATACCAGATTTTAATACGGCCTTCTAACATACTCTCGATTACTATCATTTGGTGCTGCAGCGGTACGTTTTTACATTTTAAATATTTTTCGATATGTTCCAAAAATTCGATTGGGTTATTTTCTTCGCTAAATCATGGTGGTTTTACTTCGATGTGTAAATATTGTAAATGTCTCACCAATCCGTTCACCAATCGGTCATTATCAGGTGTATCCCCCTGATTTTCGTTATGCTGATTTTTATTTTCTGCATTTATCGCCTCAGCCGCCGCTTGTGCACGATGCTGTTCAAAAGTTGCGCGATCCTCATCAAAACGTCGTTGAGCATCTCTCAAACGCTGCCATTCGGCTCTCATTTCTTCCTCTGTCATAGTGACCGTTGTATTACTTTCGGACCTGTCGATATCAACACTTGAATTACTTTTCTTATTATAATACGTGTCACGGCTACCTGTCGATGTTTCAGCCTCGTTATTCGGTGTGTTCAAAGCTAGGTTCTTGCGAATGTTTATTTTTGTTTGAACCGAGCTCTTGACCTTCGGCGCTTTGGGTACCGCCTGTATAGCCGGCTTAGCAACGCTCGATCTTGTTACGCGTGATTTTTCGCTCGACATGAAAATTATATTATAGAGTTAATCAAATATTATTTTAATTTTAATTTTAATTTTACTCGGCATTTGAACTCGAGCCTCTAGTTGGGCGCCATTTGTAACATTTATATTTTGTTCTATATAATATTTGTTTATCGTGTTTTCCTCATTCGATTAGAATTAATATGCAGTTTAAGCCCCGGATTATTCGATCGGGAAATCATAAAGTGATTATATCGTGACTGATAATACAATTTTCTTATCTTTGAAATGTATAGTCCCTCGTTGGCTCTTTCCTTTGTTCCGGGGTTTCCTCGTTGCTCGGATGAAATCCAGGTAAGTAGCAACTCAGATGGCCAGTCCGATGTACAATGTGCTGATTTTGGGTGATTTCGTATCCTGATGAGCGTGAGATAATTGATGTGCTTGCGCCGACGGCCCCGGAACGAAAGAGAACGACGTATGCTCGTTACTTCGCAAATCGACGTTTGATCGATGGACATGCGCAATGATCCACCGATCAAATGGGAGGGCTAGATCACTTGCGACAGAGTCGCGCGTAAATTCAAACCATTCGACAGCACATGAGAGTCGCTACAAGGCCTTAATCAGTTCGGAAAAACGGTTCAATGGATCGATTACAAAATTTACAGGGCTAGTAAGGGTACATTGAGCTTTTAAAAATCTTAAAAACCCTAGTCTTCCGATCAATATTTGTCAATACTCGGTACATTTACTAAAACAACGAAAAAATACACTTTTTTCTACTTTTGTCAAATCGATGTGCAAGATAAAACAAAGGAAATTTCCTAACAATTACGAAAGGACTTATAGGAAATGTGTAAAAGATTTAAAAACTGCCCTTACAGTTTCTGTGCGATCATTGGTCGCTGAGATATCGATGATCAAAGGCAAAAAAAACCTTTTTCATTAAAAGTCGGATATCTCAGCGAAAAATAGACGTAAAGAGATAAATAAAAAACGGAATTGAAGCTGAAAACTCCGGCTATCTGATCCATATATTCGTTCACCTACCGAATTATACATATCAGTGATATTGTATGGATTTCGAAGAATGGCAAGACCATAATAATTTGTAAAGTCATTGATGACCTTATCCGTCAATCGATCTTTTCCACCAAAACCTTGGACTGACTTTTTCATGGCTCTCAGACGACTTCCTAACCATTTTTGTAACTGGTTTATGCACTCTTTCTTGACAACAGATGTGTCTGTATGGGGTTTGGCATCAACAATACTCGTATATGTCTTACTGTCACCATCTCCTATGTAGTAGATGTATTTCACGTTGTGCAATGACTGTGATCTTTCAACCGTTTTCAGAATTCCAACAACTTTAATCTTACCAAAAGGAACGTTACGATTAATTTTGCATATCTCTGAATTTGTTTCTTGTCATTGGTCATATGCAGCAGTTTCTTTCAACGCAACCATCTGTAAACACGATTTACACATTTTTTATTTCATGACGACGTCGATGGTTTTCCCGATATGAAGTTCAATAAATTATGCGACGCCGAGACAAAGATAACTGACAGACAGTGTCTGCGGCGTTTTTATAGATCCCACAACTTTATCGTAGAAACTTTGAAAAATGGGGTTTGGCGAATGTATAAAAGCATAAATTTGCTCAGCCCCGTTCAACCTAACGCCCGGTAACCCCACGACAAAAAAGAAAGGTGTTTATTAACGGCATACGTGTTATCAATTAGTGGGCAAGAGTCAGTTGAAACAGGCTCACAGTTTGTATATTTGTTATCTGTCCACTCTCGGAATCATTTCCATATATATATATATTGTGACGAGGCGTTACACTCCTCGCAATCGCGTCAAAGCGAAATATTCGGAGGAATATTGCAGCGAGATAGAATAGGCAGAGTCGAGTCGTCTCGCACCCGTGGTAAAGCAAAATTGTGCTCTAGAACATACGCTGCCGAGGAAACTTCGTGAGTTACAGAGACACGAGGTCGCGGGAAGTATACATGGCCGGCTGATCGCGAGAGACGACGCCCGGTGAAAGAGAGAGAGATGGATGGCTGTGCCGACGATCGAGTGATGATCGTCGCTAGGACCTCCTTCCCCCCAATAGGGCCAAGACGAAGCCGGCCAGCGTGAGCGACGAGTTAGGGGGAGAGTCCGAATTCGACCACGGTAGCGATAAGAGTAATTAGGCAGTGCCCACTCGACCACGAGAGAAAACGGAAGATTGATTAGACTAGCGAATATTGAATATCGAGAACTGTAGTGTGATAGATAGTCAGAGAGAGTGAGCGAGAGAGCGGGCAGCGGAGCGGAGTGTGCGTGAGAGAGACGAGCGAGAGACAACTACCGAGGAACGCTGTACGACGTGGACATAGGATATTGGCGAATAAAAAGGTAGGGGCACGCTGGTGCTATATTTTCTTTACCGATACGAACCTGTCGTATCGTCGAACGCGTGGGGGTGGATCGTGCCCGTCTCGCCACGCGTCTCATTGCACGTACGCGGCGGTCTCTACCGGCGTCTCCGGAGGACCGTACTATCTCACTCTGAGAAGTTAAAGTATGATAAATTGTTTGTTGAGCGTGATTGGCACGCGGATGATTATTATATTGTAAGACTGTAAATTATGAGTGAGGTCCAACCCGTGGACCGGAGTAATAAATAAGTCGGGACCGGAGTAATATAATTTCGTATATTTAATTGAAATAATGTAATCGATGCTCGCCCTTCGAACCCTACCATTTCCCTGAGAATTGAATAAGGAAGAGAACGAACAATAAGTAAAATCCCTCGGTGTTACGGGGTGATACAAATACCTGGCACCCAATCAGAAATTGGTGAAAGGACGGAATGGTAAAATATATTTTTGGAGCGTCATTATAGATTCTGGGCTGGCAACTCTTCTCGCCTTTGGCGAAATTTAGGAGCAAAGAGCTCGTCACAATATATATATTGAGACGGGAACGGTCTCATACGCCGCCTCCCACCACCGCTGACGGACCCCCACCCAAGCAAAGGTCCACACGGCACCGCGGCCGACCAGCTGACCCGGCAGCACGGACCCCCCACCCAAGCAAAAACAGGACCTAGGACAGTATAAAAGGGCATCCAAATCGAGGATAATTATCAGTCCTGGCTGATCAGACCCGACGCATGAACTCTGAAGAAGAGTCTGGCCGGAGATCAAACAAGCCACGCACGCACTCTGAAGAAGAGTCTTGCCAGTGGACAACCAAGCGCGGAAAAGCCGCAAAACGTCGGAGGTACGACGAGGGTATCGTTTCCCGAAAGACAAAACGAAACGACGTTGGACGAGACGAACGACGAAGGGAGCGTGTACATTAGAACCACTGATCGAACGCACCACGACGACGCGGGCGGGTGAGGAGAGGAGCGTGTGTCCAGACGTCAACAGCGCGAGGCGAGAGATCCAACGACGGGAACGTGTTTACCAGAGCAGCTGATAGACACACACTGACAAAACGCGGGACGAGTGAGGAGAGGAGAGAGAGGCGAGACATCAACAACGCGAGACGAGGAACATAACGAGCCGTCGCGAGCCCGAAGCCGAGGCAGCCGCGGGTCAAGGAGAGGGGACCATCTCCACGGGAGGCCAAGCGCCAATTAATACAATTAATATCAAATAAACACGCCAAATTAGACGGCGAAACATCACAAACACAACAATCCAAATGTAAATACGTCGATAGTCGCTGAATAAATAAACGAACTATATTATCCATGTAAACAGGCCGCCGAAAGTCATTCCACACAGACGAGACATTACCCTAGGTCCAGGTCTCAAACGTTGATCCTCAAAAAGAACCTTAAAGAAACATTCTAACGTTTCATTTGGCGCCCAACGTGGGGCTCGACGTTTCGAGATGCAAGGGTAACGTCGCGTGGCAAAATGGAGGATCTGATCGAGGAAGTAGCTGACGCCTTGGGCATCCAAGAGGAAATTATAAACCGGCATAGGGACGGACCAGATCAGTCAGACACAGTATTGGAGTCGTCGACCCACGAGGAACTGTCCCAAGAGAAAAGAAAAAAAGACCGAGACGGCATCCGAGATTTGTCGACAATACACACGCCGCCCGATTTCGAGAGTAGTGAGGAGAGCGGCAAACTCGCGCCAGGAAGTCAAGACGCCATGGAGATCGAAAGGATCGACCTGGAGGAACGGCAAGAAATTAGAACGATGCTGCTAATGATTCAAAAAAGATGGGAGACAGTCGAGCACAGGATGCAAGAGAAATCTCAGCACGCACTTAGGGTAAATCAGGAAGCGTGCGAGAAAAGAAACAAAACGGTTCAGGTAGAGTGCGAGGCACTAATAGAAAAAAAGGTCAGCGAACTGAAAAAGGTAACAGAATACAAAACGATATCGGTCGAGCTAAATATCCGAAAGGAACAAGAACGAATAAAACAGAGACAAACGGAAGAAATAGAAGCACTACGGAAGCAAATAAGCGGAATGGCAGAACAGATCAAAGAACTGAAAACAAACCACACGACTATCGGGTGGGAGCAATGGAGGACGTCGGGAAATAATATGACGATGGGCCCAAGCGCGATGAACACCACTAGCACCTTCACGGCGAAACAAAAGCCGCCCACATATAACGGCGATGGCAAGGAACCGCCGATGCAATTCCTAAAAGCGCTGCGAGAATATTGCCAGGCCATAGGACTAGAAGGATCCGACATAAAAATATTAATCACCAGAGCATTAACCGGATGCGCGCTGGATTGGTGGTACCTCGTCGAAAAGGACGTCAAAACCTTGGAAGATTTCACGACCAAATTCCAAACGAGATACTGGAATCGGGAGCTACAGGAAAGGGTGAAGAGGAACCTTGAATTTGGCGTGTACGCAGAAAGAGGCCAGACTTTGACGCAAGCCGAGTACGCCACCCGAATAATAGGCAACGCACGAGAACTCGAAGACAAACTCACGGACCAACAGATTATTCGGAGTCTAGGAAAACACTTTGACGAGACAATCCGAAGTGCAATCAAAGTC
This sequence comes from Netelia virgata, assembly GCA_951802705.1. Taxonomy (NCBI): domain Eukaryota; kingdom Metazoa; phylum Arthropoda; class Insecta; order Hymenoptera; family Ichneumonidae; genus Netelia; species Netelia virgata. The sequence goes on along the minus strand of OX637863.1, from coordinate 14,074,398 downwards.
CGAAACATTAACACGATCGAGGACATTTTGGAACTGTTGGAGGCAACCGAGGAAGAGGGCCAACTAAATACGCATCGAAGGAGGAACCAGCCACGACCAAGGAACAGCCAATCACACGATGAGCCAGACACAAACCAAGATAGGTACCACCGACAACGAAATACCTGGAACGCAACACCGCAAGGGCGAGAAAGAACACCATGGCGGGATACCTACGCACCGAGAGAGGAACCCCGAAACAGGAGTCGGAACCAAGCCGAGCACAGAGAGAGCACGACGGCGGGAAACGAATAGGCGTTGTGTCCGAACGAAATAACTGCCGCAACCACGAACCAGAAGAGCGAGACACAACGGAAAAAAATAGACAACACCGAATACAGACCAACGGACAAAGATGGAGGAATCAGAGAGGTCAACGCAATGTATGAAGACCCAAGGGAATATTTGATGGAGGAGAAACACGAAGAAAACAGAGGGCATGAAACAAAAAGCACCAAGTGCCCAACGATCACGGTATCCCTTCAAGGGATACAAATACAAGCTCTCGTAGATAGCGGGAGCGAAGTCTCATGCTTATCGGAGGAATTTTACGAAAGGAATGAGGAAAAGCTGCATGGACTGCTCAAATTACCAGTAACCGGGACGAAGGTGGTCAGCGCCTTTGGCGGAATCGCGAAAAACATAAAGCAACAAATCAGTGGAGAAATAGACGCACATGGAAAGAAAGCCGTAATACAGATGTTAATAATACCGAAGCTAGTAAGGGAAATGATTCTCGGGATACACGACATGGTCGCATTACAAATATCAATAGACACGGTGGAAGGGAAGGTAAAAGTACGAGAGGAAGCGGAGAGATTGGAGAGGGAAGAGCTGGAACGAATGAAAAAAGAGGCAGAAAGGCTCAAAAAAGAGGATGCGGAGAGATTGGAGAGAGAAGAATTGGAACGTAAAGAACAGGAGGCAGAAAGACTCAGAAAAGAGGAAGCGGAGAGATTGGAGAAGGAAGGATTAGAAAAAGCAAAAGCGGAGGCCGAACGTTTAAAGAAAGAGGAGGCAGAGAAACTAGAGGAGGAGAAGGCGGTGGCCGAACGTTTGAAGAAGGAAGAGGATCTAGTTGGAGAAAAAAATGGTGGAGATGGAACGAGAGGAGAGGAGACATCGAAAGCTGGCGAGATGAGAGGAGTGGCGGAGTCGAAGAATGGCGGGACGAGGAGAGATGGTAGCAGCCCTTTCGGACGGGGAAGAGAGGCATGTGGGCAGGATGAAGGAAGACAAGAAGAAGAAAGAAGAGAGACGAGGGAAGTAGCGGTGAGGAGCGGTGACACAGAAGATTGCGAAAAAGCAGGGAAAAAGGAAAGCGATGAGGAATTCAAAATAATATTGTGGAATGTTGCGGATATATTTAAAATTGGAGAGGCGTCGGAGGTATTGGAGGAAGCCGACATGTTGGTGTTACAAGAAACGTGGGTAGAGGAACAGGATGAAGAAAAAGCAAGGGAGAAAAGGAGCGAGAAATATAGATGGAAGTTTAAGGCAGCATGCAGAGAAAAGCAGATCAAGAAGGGAAGGGCAAAAGGACGGCAGCAGTGGGAATAAGAATGAGTAACAAAAAAAAGTTGGGAAATAACGGAACGGGAAAAGCTTGGGACTATAATAAATACGAAAATTGTCCAAAGGATTTGAACAATTGGGGGGGTAATGAGACGGGAACGGTCTCATACGCCGCCTCCCACCACCGCTGACGGACCCCCACCCAAGCAAAGGTCCACACGGCACCGCGGCCGACCAGCTGACCCGGCAGCACGGACCCCCCACCCAAGCAAAAACAGGACCTAGGACAGTATAAAAGGGCATCCAAATCGAGGATAATTATCAGTCCTGGCTGATCAGACCCGACGCATGAACTCTGAAGAAGAGTCTGGCCGGAGATCAAACAAGCCACGCACGCACTCTGAAGAAGAGTCTTGCCAGTGGACAACCAAGCGCGGAAAAGCCGCAAAACGTCGGAGGTACGACGAGGGTATCGTTTCCCGAAAGACAAAACGAAACGACGTTGGACGAGACGAACGACGAAGGGAGCGTGTACATTAGAACCACTGATCGAACGCACCACGACGACGCGGGCGGGTGAGGAGAGGAGCGTGTGTCCAGACGTCAACAGCGCGAGGCGAGAGATCCAACGACGGGAACGTGTTTACCAGAGCAGCTGATAGACACACACTGACAAAACGCGGGACGAGTGAGGAGAGGAGAGAGAGGCGAGACATCAACAACGCGAGACGAGGAACATAACGAGCCGTCGCGAGCCCGAAGCCGAGGCAGCCGCGGGTCAAGGAGAGGGGACCATCTCCACGGGAGGCCAAGCGCCAATTAATACAATTAATATCAAATAAACACGCCAAATTAGACGGCGAAACATCACAAACACAACAATCCAAATGTAAATACGTCGATAGTCGCTGAATAAATAAACGAACTATATTATCCATGTAAACAGGCCGCCGAAAGTCATTCCACACAGACGAGACATTACCCTAGGTCCGGGTCTCGAACGTTGATCCTCAAAAAGAACCTTAAAGAAACATTCTAACGTTTCAATATATGTATATATATATATTAGTCATTAGAATTATCGCGGCATTATATCTATATAGTTATTTCCTATACAGATGTAATAGGGGTGAACGTAGTACCTATGTTCAGACCCTACCCGCCTTCTCCGCGGCCGAGTGGCCAACGGGCGGTGCCTGGCCGACCTTGCTCTCGCAACGGTAATGCTAGTTCTCTCCGCGGCCGCGTGGTGGCGCATGCCCGAGCGCTCTCTCGCCAGCGAGTCTGCCGCTCGCTGGCATTGATCACAGCCACTTATACCCACATTAGTTTTTGTTAAAACTCTCTTTTTTTGAGAAATATTCTTCTATGCCACGCAAACGGCCTCCCGCCTATTAAAGAAGGCCAAATCGGCGTGCCGCAGAGCACGAAGCGCAAATTCTCTCTTCCATCTCTCCTCCTTGACATCCCTCGCTCACGGATCCTCGCCTTACCCTTCACTTCCCGGATTACAGTACCTGGTTCCGGCACTTTAACCCTCTACTCCTTCTTCCTAAACCTACCACTCCTCCTCAGACTATCGGTCCTCCTAAAACTACGTCCTCTCCGGACTCTACTTCGCTCCCCTATCCCTCCGCTTACCTCGAATTCAAGGAACTATGGTTCGCACTAAAACCCCGCACCGCCAACTAAACGGCGGCGGTTCACCATACCCAAGAACATCCGAGAGTATGTGCCAACACGGATCGACACCCACCCCCTCCGACCAATAACTCCTCCTCCCAAACCCCGGCTTTGCGAGACTCCCCCTCGGAAAGGAGTAACACCTGAATAACAGGCCCACCAAGCTAAAACAGCTCGTCCATCAGTCCTTCTCAGGACTGCCCTAAGAGACCCACCGACTTGACCGAAAGGCAAGCGATTAGCAGAGATGCCGTCAACCGCTACCTGCTGTCGGTGAAACTGACGACGTGAACCGCCAACGGTTGTTCGCCACAACAAATACCCGTTCCGGGTGTCACATTTCACCACTAATTTGAAACCAAGTCCACAAATACCTACCGTGTTCAAGACAAGTAATATCACATTTTTTGTAGGAAACATAATTACTTAGAAGTACAAAACTGAAAAAAAGTTCAAAATTCTATAACTTATAACATTTGTATCGAAAACGGCAGCATTTCGTAATTTTCTTGCAGACGTACTCGAACACGAAATTTCACCACTGTCGATTTCATATCGATTCTGATTACTATTGGATATTTATTATAATATTCCTGCAGAACACAACTGTGATTTTTTTAAGCGAAATAACAACGTGTGCACGACAAACCACTCTGCAGCCAACTGAAATGACGTGATTTATTTCGACCTTATGGAATCTTAACCATTAAAAGGGTTTTAAGAACCCATTAATACTATAGAAAAGCAAGGAGAACAAAAGAGAGTCAGTATAACGGGAGATATAATAGGTCCTAGCATAAAAGCGGAGGTCGGTCGGTTACCTACTCTATGAACCGCGGCCGGCAAGGTTTATGCTCTCCTACTAAAAATACTGTAATTCTGTCATTTTTATACATTATAAAATAATTGTTGATATACATATTTTTCAAAATATGTACTACAAGAAAATAGAAAAACTCGATTTTTGGAAGCCGTCACAGGTGGGAGGGCTTAATCTTTTTCCTACCGTGATCGTCCACTCATCATTCGTCGCACATTCCTCTCGTCCTGGTGTTGTTTTTCTTTCTTTTATTTTCTTAATATTTACGTGCACCAACGAATGTCAAATATTGTGCTTCTATGTTTATAGAAATATGACAACCACTGGGTGGGGATTTGTAGACTACGTTAGGTTCCTCTTTCAGGAAGCTTGCTTTCATGGAGACCATCAGATCCTGAGATCATATGCAAAATTTAAATTCGATGAAGGGTTTGGATTATCGGCTGAAAATCCCACTGACTGATTTTTTTTTCTTTGCTCAGCGTTTATAGAAAAATATATCCCATCGCATTTATCTCCTGAAGCTATACCAATCCTAATACATGCTCGCTTTAACACTATAACTATATATTTTTTTGTTTGCCTACGACTGAATTGACATTTCTTACTTAAGGGCTTATGAGTACGGTGATTGCAAGTCTGAATTAAAAATTGATTTATTACAAATGTCGGGTCTAGTATAACGAATAAAGCGAATTCAATAGGACAGATTAACTTACGAGATTCAGTGATCCACGATACTCGTGGTCTTTTGAGGTAGCTGAACACAAAACGTCGGCATTAATGTCTATATTTCCTATGTCTTGCCCATCATATGCGGTCCGACAATTAAAGGTCTGTTATTTGAACAAATATTTTGTTATTCTTTGGAAACTCCAGAGCTTTTTATTTAGAGACCCAAAAATGTTCAGCATATCGTTATAACAGCTAATTGGATTAATTATTTTAATTGACAATAGTAAAATATCAACCAACCAACATTTTTAGGAGTTATTAACACACAATAGAAAAAGCGGGGTGGAGAAATCTGAAAGAATTCTAAAAATACCTTAGGATGTCCACAATAAGTGCTTAAATTACTGATTCGATATTGATAATAGTCTAGTGGAAAATTAATTGTTTTCGAAAAGTGCATCATTTTACACTGTTTGTTAGTTTATAATAATGATACAAATAAAAATGGACGCTCTCTTACATTTTTAACAGTCATTCAATTATTTATTAAGTGCCTAGAAATATGAGAGTACCACCGCTGGATAGTATACGAAATATAAACAACGAGATAATATGTTCCAAGTCGGCGATAGGCAATCGCCTCCGTCGTCACGTTCTAGATGTTGGGTGGTGCTGTATTCTATGCGTATCACTGACACCAAGCCCCACAAGAGCTTTGCAGTTTCCTCTTTACCTTTCTCTGTCTATCTCTATCTGTCTCTCTTTCTTCGCCCTCTCGCTCTTTCTTTCTCTTTCTTTCCGGAGGAAGAGAAAGCTGATTTTCTTTCCCTCAATCCTCATTCCATCGTCCAACAAATTCTGGTCCTCGCCTTCTTATTACATTTTCATCCAATCAACCATCTCTTCTTTCATCTTTAGTTCTTTAATTCTCGATATTGTTGAAATATTAGATGCTGGTGTTGTAAATTGCAGAATTTAGTTGGTAATACATAAACTAGTTCGATTAAAAAGTAACTGTTTTTCCAATCTGTACGAGGAATCGAAATGGTAGGCTTATAGCTTAAGGGGTCACGTACAGTTAGGACGTCGAAAAAAGGGGTTTTTTGCGAATTTTGTTTGGGGACACATTTAAATAATTAATCGTAAATCTTTTTCCATACAAAAGACATATATTTTAAGTAAATAATACAATTTTTTCATTGCAAAATATGCAGAAATTTTTCCATAACCGCACGTAACGTAGGGGTCCCAAAAAAAAGACATAATGCTCCGGTTGATCGAAGGATTTGAAAATTTTATGATTTTTCACAAAATGGTGGATGTTGGAAGTCAAAGTTGTGTTTTCGACCCAAATTTTGCTCACATTTCCAGCTATAAAAAAAAAAAAAATCGCATAGAAAAATCCTTCGTTCATCCGGAGGACAATTATGTCTAGAAAAAGTGAGCAAAATTTCAAGTCGATCGGTAAAGCCGTTTCCGAGGTACAATGATCACCGTGTTCGAAAACATAGTTTCGAGAAAAACGCATTCAAAGTTTTCAGTACGATTTACATGCAGAAGAAAAATTTCCGTTCAAAGTTACATATCTCCATACCCAACAGTCGGGTTCGTCTAAAATTTTCACAGAATACTTTTAAATGTGCTACTTTTAGAAAATGTAAAAAAAAACGATTTTTTGAAAATTCTAACTGTACGTGACCCCTTAAGAAAAACCATCGACTTTGTGATTTCATGTTTTCATATGTACAAACTTTAACGAGTTGTTCTGAAAACTGTTTTTTTTTTCTTCAAATCGGCGCGAGAGTATAACTTAAAAAGTATTTCATCGATCTTCCTGAAAATTTGGAAGAATTTACTTTATAATATTGTTTTCTATGTGAACTTATAAATTTAAAGATATGAGTTCACAACGTCCCTTTTATTTACATGAATGTAACAAAAAGAGTGTAAAAAATTGAAGTATTTTTTTAAAGACGCCAAATTAACAATTTTTTAATGTTTTATATCTGTTTAGGTTCATATAGAGTGGAAATATATTATTAATCAAGAGCGTTTTCATTGTTCTGTGTCAGATTAGCGAAAAAAGTATTGGAGCCCCCTCCACTTCAGAAGTCGCGCGTGTCTATGCGTTTAAGGGGATTTGCAAATGCGTGAGACTGAAGGTGTGAGTCCATCTAACACGGGCGAAATTTCCGATCTTTTTACTGCAAAAAAGTAGTATGGGTACGCACACCATTCCATTGCCCCTTTCAATTTGACAAATACGTAGTCGATTATTCTTGCAGCCCTACAACTCTCTCTCTCTCTCTCTCTCTCTCTCTCTCTCTCTCTCTCTCTCTCTCTCGCTCTCGCTCTCGCTCTCTCTCTCGCTCTCTCTCTATCGTTCCGTTCTGACTCGCAAATTTTCCTAACCTTTTTCTCACGCCCTTTCTTTCCTAACCTTTTCTCTACCTTTCTCCCTTCTTCGACTCCTCTCCCAACTCTTTCCTTTATTCCTGTCCCTCCGCATTTCCCTTCTAATCCTTTTCTCTTCCCTTTCTGATGTCTTTTTTCAATTTGTTCTCTCCATTCCTTCTGCCACACTACTCACACGTTCGCTCACTGCCGCGCCGGAAACGAAAGCCCCACTTTTTTAAGTATTAAATCTATGTTTGGACAATAACTTTTATTTTTTGGACGTATATTAATGGAAATTAGAATTGTATACTTCGAAAATGAAAAGCACGGAAAATGTTATGATTAGATAAAATACATTTTAAAGATTAATTTAAATATTTTTTATTTCTTGCGACTTCTCTTAAAAACCTTTGGTTTTGGAGTAAACAATTTGTGAAAGTTCAAAAATTTCTTAAAATTAATTAATTAAAGGTTTAGATTTTCTGCAAGAATGTTTCGAACAAAAGTTTCTTTTTTTCTTATGTAGAATACGAATCTGCAAACAAATTGTTGCATATGTAACTTATAATGTTGCGTGGTGTGGAATCAGGAGCGACGAACAATTAAGCACACACTGTGTAGAGTATAGCGTGAACTTTATTACCACTTGTCTCGCTCGCTCGCTGAGACGTTCTCCTGTCTCGCGCTACCCGAGTCGGCTCCTTGCCGCGCTCTCACACACACACGCTCACACTCATACCTCGTGTACTCGCACGTACATACACTTCTCTCCCCCGCAGTTTCTACCATCGTGAAACACATACATCACAACTCTTCCCGTATTTTAAATATGTTGCCTCCGGGCAATACGCTCAGACCGTCGCACTGGTTTTACAATGTGTTTCGTATGCCGCTTCGCTACATTGCCAGATTCGGTTCGAACTTGGTAAGTCGTCGGTGACAGCTGCTTGACGATTTCGCCTTTTATTCGCTTTTCACCTGACTTCCCATGATTGTCGATCATGACCGAGTCACCTTCTCGTATGTCGACCTTACGTGAGTGAGATCGCGCTGTAATTTGCGCGCCTTGTTTCCCTTCGACCTTGGAGCGCAAGTTAGGACGCAGGAGGTCGAATCGTGTTCGAATTTCGCGCCCATACAATAATCGTGCCGGTGATTTTCCGGTCGTGCTATGCGGCGCGCTACAATAATCAAACAAAAATTGGTAGACCGCTGTGTCTACCTTCTTCCCCCCTTTTACAATTTTCGACACTTTATCTTTAAAAGTCTCCACGAAGTTTTATGGGGCGCCGTTTGTTGCTGGATGATACGGCGGCGAAAAACTATGTTTCACTCCATTTCTCTCTAGGTCCTCGCGAAACTCGGATCTTGCTAGCTGTCTGCCATTGTCTGAGACTAAATGCTCGCATAATCGGTGTCTCGCGAATAACCTCTCGGATGCTTGAATCAATTTACACGCTCTAGTATCCTGCTTAAAATTAATGACCTCTGGCCATTTTGAAAAAGAGTCAATTACTACTAAGTACATATCTCCCTGAAAGGGACCCAAAAAATCACAGTGGACTCTTTGCCACGCTCTTTCTGGCCAAGGCCATGGTGTCAGTGGTGCGTGTGGTGGTGCTTTTCGGTTCTCCATGCACGTGTTACAAAAGTTCGCGATATCTTCGATGTCCGCGTCAATTCCTGGCCACCACACGTATGAGCGCGCCATAGCCTTCATCTTCACTATGCCCAAGTGCGACAAGTGAAGATCGTTCAGGATTTTATCGCGAAGACTCTCTGGGATTACTATTCGGTAACCCCAGGAAAGACAATGCTCTTCAATTGACAATTCGTTTTGTTTTTCAAAAAACTTCTTTTCCACCTCAGAAAGATCCCTACTGTCCCTGGGCCAGCCGAAAATACAAAATTTCAATATGTGCGATAATACTGCGTCTCGTTTTGTTTCCTTTACTACCGATTCGTAATCGACAATTTTTGCTTCATCTGTGATTAATTGTAATTGAGAATTGCTGTTTTCGAATAATTCTGTTTCGTCTTCAATCGGTAGGCGTGACAACGCGTCGCTATTCGCATTTTTGCTCGATTTTATCCATTCGATTTCGTAATCGAACCCTGACAAAAAATTGCTCTGCGCTGCAGTCTCGAAGCTGCTGTTTGCGGAATTCCTTTTCTTGGACCGAAAATAAATTCAAGCGGCTTGTGATCAGTGCGTAATATCACCTTGCGATCAAACACTATAAAGCTATACAAATTTTTAAACCCGAATACAATCGCTGCCGCCTCTTTATCATTGATTGCTCTATTCAATTCTTTGTCCGGAATTTTCTTCGAAGCAAACGCGATTGGCTTTTCTGTACCATCCTTGTATCTATGCGATAAAATCGCTGCTAAGCCATAGTGAGACACATCACACGCCAGTATTAATTCTTCATTAGGATTATAATGTGCTAACACCTTCGGGGAAATTATTTCGTTTTTTACCCACCGAAAAGCATCTTCACATTCCTTGGTCAATTCGAATTTATCTTTTCGAGCGCAATCGAAAAGTGGTTTAAGTTTCGCTGATTTATTTCCCAAAAACCGCTCGTAAAAATTAATTAACCCAAGAAATGATTCGAGCTGTTTGGCGTTTTCGGGACGCGGCGCTTCGTACATCGCTACTACCTTCGATTTTGCTTTGTGCAGGCCGTCTTTGTCTATAACGAATCCTAGCGACTCTATGCGATCTTTCATAAAGTCACATTTGTCTTTATTTAAACGCAGCCCGCGCTCTGCAAGTCTCTCGCATACAGCTCGCAAGTTCTCGAAATGCTCTTCGTTTGTTTTACCCGTGGCATAAATATTATCCATGTAATTAATAACATTCGGAATTCCTTGTAAACATTCGGTCATAATTTGTGTGAATTCACTTGGAGCAATGCTTATACCCTCCATCATACGAGTAAATTGAAATAATCCACCGTGCGTGGTTATCGTCAAATATTTTCGCGAATCTTTCTCTACTGTACACTGCATGTATGCGTGTGGTAAATCTAGTTGTGAGAAGGTTAGACCGTTTTGCATCACCGCGAAAATATCGTTTATTCTTGGTAAGGGTTGTTTCGTCACTTGTTAGTGCGGATTTAATGTTACTTTAAAATCTCCGCAGATTCTAATTTTTCCGTTGCTCTTCTGTATTGGTACTATGGGCGTTGCCCATTCACTCGACTCGACCCTTTCCAAATTGTTTAATTTTAATAGCCGATCGATTTCCTGCTCGACCTTCGGATGTAACGCGTATGGCATATGTCTTGCTCCAAGTACTACGGGTTTCACGTTCGGTTTAGTATGCGTCTTTATTTCGCGCTTGTTGTAAACACCCGGCGTATCGCTAAATAGCGTCTCGAATTCGTCCAAAATTTTCTCGCGCACGCTTTCGATTTGCATGTTATATACACCGTGTTTACTTCTAGCTATTATGTCTGAATGTAACAATCTTTCTAACGACCAAAGCCCGAACATTGCAAGCCACTGTCTCCCGATTAGTGGAACTTTATTGCCTTTCAATATCAAACAATTAAAAACTTCTGTTTTATTATTAAATGTAACCGTTAAATTTTTCAATTGACCTCGCGGTTCCATTGCTTTGTTTTCGTAAGATATTAAATTTGTTTCCTATTTACTAACTTTCAAATTTCCAAATGTTTTGTTCACGAAACCTTCAGACATAACGCTAAAGTATGTACCTGAACCGAATTCCATCGCAACAGTTTTACTATTAATATTAATATCGAAAAAGATCGGTTCGGCGTGAATCGCGTTACACTCTCTTACATTATTTATCGCTGGATTGATGTTATGGAAATCGATGAAGTTGCTGCTACGCGATGCACTGCCGTCGCTGTTTTCGTCGCGGATGTCGCTCTCGGATTCGCTGGTCTTTTCCTCTAGGAATTTGTTGGATAAATTGTTCTTTTTTATGCATGCTCGTTCAAGGTGTCCCTTTTTGTGGCAAAAATCGCATCTTCTATCTCGGTATTTACACTCTGATGTCTCGTGGCCATTCTTTCCACAACAAAAGCATTTAAGTTCTGTTGGCTGCTGCTTGTTTTCATACCATTGATGCCTTGTGTAATTTTCCGAGTTCTTACGTCGCCGTTGGTCTTGTTTACGTTGGCTTAAGGCGAAGCTTCGCTTCGCCTTAAGCGAATGCCTCTTCTCTCGCTATAGCTTCTTCGAGCGCTGCGCCGAATATGATATTTTTGTTCTTGAAAAATTCGAATCTCGTCGACTCGTTCCGAATACCCATCGTGAATTTGACTTGCATGGCCTTTTCCCAAGTCGTTCCGAAATTACAATTACTGGCTAATTGTCTTAATCTAGTGGAGAATTTTGCGACCGACTCATTCGATTCTTGCTTTACTCGGTTGAATTTACAGCGCTCCATTAACTCCGATGGCCCTGGCGTTAAGCGCTTTGAAAGAAGTGCTGTGAGCTCGTCGCATGTTTTTTCCGACGTTTTAGCTGGGGCACACAACGCTTTGACAAGCTTATAAGTTGCCTCATCCACATGTGTCAATAATTCGGCTCTTTTCATTTCTGCTTGCGTGATCTTTTTCGCGACAAAATGGAATTCCAAGCGCTCTTTGAACGCCTCCCAGTCGTCCGATTCCTTGAAAAACAATTTCGTTTCTGACGACATGGCGTCTTCTTCTTGACTGCTCTCGTCCGAATATGTTGAGTTATTAACGGCACTACCTGTTGACGCCTCTGCTGTTGCGTTTTCACTTTTACTGCACTCTAACTTCACCAGTGCCACTAACTGCTCTCGTAAGCTGTCCCTCAGTTCTTTCTCGTCGACTTCTATTCCTCTCTTTTCCAGCTGCTCGATTATATCCGCTTTTCGGAGATGATAAGCTTCATTCACCGTCAATTGTTTTTCTGCTGTGCCTTCTTGCTCAACGTTCGATGCGTCGAATTTTGACTCGTCGTCACCCATCGACTAAAACATTTACTTGAGGCCGCACAACACTTGTAACTTTTCTCTTCGGAATGTCTTTGTCGGTCCCTCAACGCTCTTCGCGACTGTTCACCGAGTCCTTCTTAACAGCCTCTACGCGTCCCTCGAATTCGAAGTTCGTCGCTCCGATTTCCTTACGCGCTGCTTTTGTTCACTCCCCTTTCGCACGCTCGTCACGCGGAAGTCTAACCCGAAACTACTGTTCGTCCTCGTCGCCAGTTGTTGCATATGTAACTTATAATGTTGCGTGGTGTAGCATCAGGAGCGAGGAACAATTAAGCACACACTGTGTAGAGTATACCGTGAACTTTATTACCACTTGTCTCGCTCGCTCGCCGAGACGTTCTCCTGCCTCGCCCTACCCCAGTCGGCTCCTTGCCGCGCTGACACACACACACGCTCACACTCGTACCTCGTGTACTTGCACGTACGTACACTTCTCTCTCCCGCAGTTTCTACCATCGCGACACACATACATCACACAAATTTTCTGATTCCCATTGAAAAAAAAGTAGTTGCATTTAAAATAACCTTGAAAGCCTCCGTCTAATTGTAAGATCAAACAAATAATTGTATTTTATGCCCCCCTTCAGATGATGGAACTTTTATACGAAATAAAAAAAAATGCTATTGTTTAAAGATATATGACTGGAGGGTTTGGAATGGCATACCCTGTATATAGCCCCCTCGCCCCGGCCTCTCCACCCACTACCTACCTTCTATATTGGGAAAACACTTTTCAAATAATTATTGTGTCGCGAAATGATAAAACTTTGACATTAAGAATTTTGTTTTTTTTTTTTTATACGGATATTAAGTACTAAAAGAAAAATATCTATTGAAAAAACTGATTCCACCTGATTTAAAAAAAACCATACATTTTCCTTCAAGAAAATTTACAAATGTATATTACAGCCTGACGGACGGAGTAAGCCAGGCCGTCAATTCGCTCAACACCCCCGGCCTTGTTGCTGTTATTGAGCGTAGCAAAAGTCGCACTCATTTTCCGTGCGAATGAACCGTTAGCTGGAGGCAAGAAAAAAATCGAGTTATGATATTCGAGGAAATTTGCTCATTCTCCCCTCGGTCCCGGACGACTTTTTTTTATGAAATTTCCGTTTGTAGGCACCACCGCAGTTGGGCAGCCAGGAAATAAAAAGTTGATGAAAAATTGAATTGCTAAAAACATTTTTTTGCGGTCAAACGTAGCTTCAACTTGGTTTATTACATTCGTAAACCTCGTACCGTCTAATCTATCTACTCAAGGCAAGTAAAGATTATATTTAAATGTTGCGACTATTGTTAACATTTGTTATAACTAATTTCTATGATAAAATTCTTAATTTACTTTTTACTAAATAATTGAAAATCGATTATAAAGGCGAATTGTAATAAAGGCGAAAGTCAAATGTTATTTCAAACAACGGGGAAAAGATACATATCTCGTAAGACACAATTGTGAAAACATTCCACTATGTGCTCCACGTTACCTTCGAAACTATCGTAAAACAAGCATATCATAAGCAAGCATGGAACTCGAATTTGCGTTCAATTACCCGTGAATAGGTTGGTTGACAAGAAAACTATAAATAACCGAACAAGTGTAGAACTAAAAAAAAAGTGCGAGACAGAAAAATATGACTCCTAATATACGACGGAAAGTCAAAAAGTTAAATAAAAAATACAAAGAGTATAATTAAACTGAGTCAATAATCGCCATGTCCTCATTTCGTGACTCTGGGTTCAGCGCGGGATGTAGGCGTTATTCAATATACATTTCTTTTGCTTCTTCAAACATTTTAGAACTTTTGATTTTCATACTCGATGCGGTATTTGAAAATAAAACGAATTGTGAATTTAAAAAATCTGATAATAGACTTGTATTCCGTGGCCTTTAGAACTGTATACCACCCGTTTTTATCGTAAATCAAATAGTTTTCCGCATTTTGGTCCGTCATATTGATGTTGCCATATTTAAATCTGAAAATATGATGAAAACACGCCATAATCAATTCATCATTCTGAATTCTGAAAATCAGATTTTAGATTCGAATTCATTCAAATGGTAAGAATGTAAGTTTAGTTTTTACTATATGCATATATGCGTCACTAAGCAACAGTGGCACGACTTTTTGTTGCGCGTATATGGGGCACTGATAGCTAAGGCGTTAATGATGAAACTCTATATGCGGTAAACGTGGAGGAAGGCGATACTACCCAGGCTTATGTTGTCTGATAATATTTCTACTCCACAGCTACAGAGCCATACCGTACCCAATAAAGTAAAGAGCTGAATTAGTCACCAATACTTTCCTTGATATCGAACGAATTTCACTGATTTATACAAAATTGAAATTAAATTTATTAAAGAATGTGGATCCAACGACGCATCGACATAATCTGTTTATTAATTTTAATAATTGCGGTTGTTTCCCAGACAATCACTGCGAAAAATTGTATTCGAAATTAATTAAAGTTTAATTACAGAGCTGCAAGAAAGGTTAAAATATATTTTAAAATCTAATAATTGTATCCATGGGTGATGCAAAATGTACGATGTTCCAATTTTTCAACATATATTAACAATAAAAAAGCTGTTAAGCCTTAACCAAATCAATGCTTATTTTTAAAAAACGGAAAGAATTCTAAACACTTGGTGACTATATTACAAAAAATGCCTTCATCGGCAACTTTTTATCATTATTTTCCTGTTTAAACTTGGCACTACCAGTATCTTCATAACCGGTCAATTTTCAAATATTTTCACTCCGTTTCGACGTACAACAATGCTCAATTCCCTTTTTTCAAAGCACAATTATTAATTTTTATCTTAAAGGAAAAACGGTTCACCAGGGTAAAGATTGTTGCGAGGTCTGTTTGCGAGAAAACGATCGATTTTTAGAGAATTTAATATTTCATTAGATGTTCGATCTTCTTGCTTACGTAATATACGGAACGCTCTATAACTACGTGCGATAAGTAAACTCACAAAGTCTGACGTAGAGTAGATGTTGCATCGGTGCCCTCGCGGCGGTATCGAGTATACTACCTCTCGTAGCTAAAATGCATATCGAGAACTCGACGGCCATGGAAGCGATGAATAATGCGAGATAGCCGAGAACGTATTCCCATAAGAGTAGAATACACGTTACAGTACGATCCCACTGAAGGATTCCAAGTAACACTCCGAGAACCGTCACCCTGAAATGAGACGAGAAAGCTTACGTTTATTATCGAAAACCGATAAGCGAAGTGGTAATATATACGAGACGAGTAGATGGCTAGTTCGTGACTTACCCAGTGAACACAGTTTATGACAGTTATATAACATGGAAGTTACAAGTTATATTACATTGGTTACTTCTATGTAATATAACAGTTATATAACATGAGAGTAACTAGTTTTATTGCATTTGTTACATGTATGTTATATATTATTTATATTACATTGTTACTCTTATGTTATATAACTCGGTTACAGCTATGTTATATATCAGAAATATAACCATGTTACCTCCATGCAACATTACATTTGTTATATCCTAGTTATATGTAAGTTATATAACATTGCTAGATTTATGTTATATTGCGTAGAGATCACCATGTTATAATTAATAATATAACAGTGTTCCGTTCATGCATTATTGCATTGGTTACATCCATGTTATACATAAGTGATATAACTTTTATGACTTAACCCTTATTTTGAAGAACTGATAACAAAATTATTAAATAAAAAGATTTATATATTTAAAACATTAGTCCAAACAAGTTTTTTTTTATGAAAAACATTTCATTTGTTAAACTTATTTTCTTGCTTGACGAAAATGAATTTTACTAAAAGAAAATTTGTATTGAGTAAGATTAAATAATACTTCCATTAAGATCATGATTTCAAAGAGATAAGAGGCATTAAAATAATATTTAGTTGTATTTAGCTCTCGAATAAACGATTTTCTAAATAATACAGTTAAATTATCATTATAAAAAATTCTCGAATGAGGACTGAGCAATTTTCAACCTAACAAATAGAATTATATAACTTTTCTTCTCGGCATGACTATGCCGCACCATTTTAAGTGAATGCTTTCGATTTGAATATCGCGCGCTGTGTCGGTACGTGTTGTTGTCACGAGATAGTTTTGTTACGCTGTGTGCAGCGTGTGCAGTGCGCGGGGTGCTCGTCCACCGCCATCTTGGAACCGGCCTTTTCCCTCGTGGTCGTTTATCTTTGAGGTACGTAGATGGTGTAATTAACTAATAAAACTCTAATTATTTATTGCACTTCTTCTAGTTTTCATTTTGTTATTAACTGTATTTAATTAGCTAATTCTGGGTTGACTTTTTTACACAATAGCTTCCATAAGTTTTCTTAAAATATTGAACAAACAGATATCGTGCGTTCCTAACCCTATTTAGCGCAATGCCGGGTACAAGATTCACCGCACATTAAAAGAAAGCATTCTAAACAATTTGTTTTATTAACATCTTTGTGTGTTACGTTTTTGTGTTTTGTGTTTCTTTTTTTCTAACTGCTGCTAATTTCTACAGCATGCATATAATGGCTTTTGCCGTAGTCAATTTTCTGCCCGACAATACGGTTTCGGAAGTGCCAAAGAATTGGTTATTAACAGATAACTTTGATGATCCCGACTCGTCAAAATGTTGGTGGCCACCTTCAAGTACCAAAAACCTGAGTTCCCTCATCTCAAAAGCAGGACAACCAAATAAAGATTCATGGCAATTACTCCCTGTCAGAGTGATCAGATCTACTAGTAATTTTATGAGCTTAATTTTTGTTGCGCTTTTTCATATCCTTAAAAATTAATTTTTTAATTTTTGTTTTTCGAAATTAGTGACAATTGAAAAAGCTCGAAAAGTAGCAGTAGAGTCCGATTATACATCTGCAGATGAATTAACATTTGGTCGAGGACAACGTTCAAAGAAACGTAATAGCCGTTTTTACGTAAATACGGACTCGTCTCCCAACTCAAGTGATGCCGAGGAAGTGTTCGCATCAAGTAAGTCAGCACCATAACTACTGAATTTACCATCAGTATTCAGTTAAGCTTAACTTGACGTCATAAAATCAACATTTACAGCTCAGAAGTCGACGTCTACTCCAGTATCACTGGAAACAAATTCATCGCCCCAGTCCAATTCATCAATTAAGTTGAAGGAGAAGACACAATCCAAGACCAAGGTCTCTAATCCTCTCCCAGCAATACGGAGAGATCGCAGTGAAGAAGCCGGCCATTCTCTTTCACCTTCGCCCACTAATGTCCAAAAAACCAACAATAATCTTACCAGGACCTCGCCTGGAAAATCTTCAATTGATGAACAGGGACATATCGCTAACGAGGAGCTGCTTTCTATCAATAAACAATTGCTCGGTAAATATTATTTAGCACAAAATGAAAATTGACTTTTCTTTTAATTTAAAAAATATAAGTACATGTACACGTATTTTTGTTTGTTTAGAAAAAACTAACACGATCATGCGTATGATTGCTTCACTTAAATTGGACGTTGATAATTTGCACTATCGTTTAGATCGTGGAAGTACTTTTTCAAAATTGAGTGGTTCTACTGATTACGTCAATGAATTCATGCCACTAGCATCGCTTGATGCAATAAAAGATTTTGATGAGCAATTAAATGAGAAAACTCTTGTAGCCGTTTAGGTAAGTTGATTTTTGATCAATTTCATTTGTTTTTCAAGTGAAAAAAATTATTTTCTTCTAAATCTGTCATTTAACCTAAAATAATAACTTTCTTTTCATTTTTATGACTTTTTTGTAATAAATTTGTTATTGTTTGTTACAGAAGACTTATATCCTAAAAATTGGTGGGAGTACCATCAAAGATAATATCCATCGGGCTCTTTCAAGTGTTTTTACCAACTCCGTAGCAGTCGAGTGCTCTTGGCAAGGAAGAAAGGGCAATTTTGGGGTTGCAAACTTAAACGCTGTAAAAATGTTGAAAGGTATGCCTAAATTATTATTTCATCTAATGTGGAGTCAATGACGAAATTTACTAACAAGTTGACGAGGTGTCGGCTTCGATTCGGCTCGTTATTCCAGGTGGAGGCGGAATGAAGTTTTTGGATGTTTTTACGTTTCGATCCTGATTAGGATCCTCTTCAGAAATTTATTCACGCTCGATGTTCGCTGATTTTTGGTTTCACGATGCATTTCTTTGGTGATCATTCGGGATATGTTGGTTATAAATTAATACTTCAATTTGGCGAAACAGTTGATAGGTAGATTTGTTCATTTTGTGTGTAAAATTTGTCATGAGTGTTATGTCCAATCGGTTTTTTGCGATAGACATTATCATTTAAATTTCAGCGATGATGATCTCTTTTGATTTGCATCGTGAGACAGGAAAATTGATAACGATCGAACTAGAGAAACAAACGTTATCAATTTTCCTGTCTCACGATGCAAATCAAAAGAGATCATCATCGCTGAAATTTAAATGATAATGTCTATCGCAAAAAAACGATTGGACATAACACTCATGACAAATTTTACACACAAAATAAACAAATCTACCTATCAACTGTTTCGCCAAATTGAAGTATTAATTTATAACCAACATATCCCGAATGATCACCAAAGAAATGCATCGTGAAACAAAAAATCAGCGAACATCGAGCGTGAATAAATTTCTGAAGAGGATCCTCATCAGGATCGAAACGTAAAAACATCCAAAAACTTCATTCCGCCTCCACCTGGAATAACGAGCCGAATCGAAGCCGACACCTCGTCAACAATTAAGTATCTACACGGCCACACACCATACCCATCAAGTTTACTAACAAGTATTTATATTTATATTTTTTAGATATTATCACAGGTAGCCATTCAGATTCAACTGAATTCGACTTCGATGCAATTGCTACAGCTTGGTTCCGGTTTGCGAAACAGCGAAATGACCGAGAAACTAAAAGCACAAAGACGTCCAAAAAATCGACCAACAACAATAATAAAGTTTATTCGAAGAATCCTGATTTTGAGGGCAAGTTCTACAGTATTTCACTAGTTAAGTATTCTGTATCTTTAGCAGTAATTTTTTCAACATGCCAAAAAACACACGAAACTTGTCAAAGCGTAGAAAAAACCAATTAATAAGACGTAACATTAATCAGTCTAGTGGTAAAGTAGATAAGTTTTCAAACACTGTGATTGAGTGCCAAATTGATTATAATGAAGGAATTTTTACTGAACAATGCGTGCTTGGCAATCAAGTCGGTTTAACTGATGAATCAATATTTTCGCACGTATCAAATGTTGAAAATGATGATATCAATACTGGAGAGAAAGAAAATTTGGAATATAATGCAAATTCGGAGATTGTAATTGGAAATGGCATCGCGTATTCAGAAAGAGAATCAGTGCGTCGCGACGACATAAATTTATCTAATAAATTACGCACATGGGCTTTGAAGTTTCCAACATCACATCGTGCTATGAATAGTCTAATAGAAATTATTCGCGAAGAAGGACATAATGTACCACGAGATGTTAGAGTTTTTATGAAAACACCTAGAGATGCAACTCGCAATATTCAATATGGTAACGGTGGAGCATATATGCATTTTGGACTTGAATGTGGTTTAAAGCGATCAATTTTGACTTATTTTGAAACTTTGCCGAGGACAGTCTTTATACAAATTAATTGTGATGGTATGACAATATCGCTCAGTTCTGCCAGTCAGTTTTGGCCTATATTAGCTGCAATTAAAGCAGATTGCCGTACTCAACCATTCATTGTAGGCCTTTTTCACGGTTATTCCAAGCCAAATGATGCCAACATCTTCCTTACTCCATTCGTTAATGAAATGACTGATATTTTGCAAAATGGTATCATTATTGATGGGAACAAAGTTCAAGTTGCTATCGATGCGATTGTTTGTGATGCTCCTGCTCGAGCATTCATTACCAACACTAAGTACCACAGCGGGTATTTTGGCTGTAGTAAATGTATACAGCAGGGAGAATGGGCTGGACGTGTAATTTTCCTCGAAATGAACAGTTCTTTGAGAACTGACGAAGCGTTTAAAAATATGCGTGATGAGGAGCATCACAGAGGAAAATCTGTTTTGACTAGCTTGCAAATCGGTATGGTGTCTAATTTAGCTCTAGATTATATGCATTTGGTTTGCCTGGGCGTGGTAAAACGCATAGTTCAATTGTGGTTGAAAGGCTCTAAAGATATTAGATTACCAAAAACATCGATAGAGTTACTTTCCAAGAACTTATTAGCAATGAACTCATCAATTCCCTCTGACTTCGCCAGAGTACCTAGAGCTATTGAAGTTGTAGGCCGGTGGAAGGCAACAGAATGCCGTCAATTTTTACTCTACACTGGAATCGTTGTTTTGAAGCACATTTTAGGAAAAAAATATTATATTCATTTTATTAAGAATAACTGAGTTCAGCGCATTTCTGTTAGCGACTGTACTCCGACTCGAGCCGAGCTCGACTCGGATAACTTCGGCAACTCTCGTGCTCCGAAGCGAGCCGAACGACAGTCTACTCAGTCTGTCTCGAACCCCGAGCAAAGAAAGGGGAGCACATGTTGTGCGGCTTTATATCTACGAATATTAATTAATAAATAGTTAATCATCATTCATACTCTCCACCTCAATTTATTTGTTTACCCGTTCACAACCTCCTGATTTAACAGGTTATGGGCCCAGTTAACGTTAACTGTGAGAAAAGTGTGTGAACACGGAGTGAATTAATTGGCGAGAGGCACGTGGCGCGGAACGGAAGTCGGCCATTAGACGCATGCCGGTGAGAACGTGAAAGTGGAGAGACGCTCCGAAAATCGAATCCGCGATGTCGGTCGGCATCTCAGTGAAAGGCGTGAAGCCGTTCGATGGAACGAATTTCCAGGGCTGGAAAGCTCAAGTGAACGCGTTATTTGTCATGAATGATGTACTTGACGTCGTCGACGGCACGAGAGAAGTGCCGGCAGCGGGAGCTGGACAAGCGGCTGCACTGAAAAAGAACGTGAAGGACGACGCAACGGCGAAATTTATAATTTTGTCAAATCTCGACGAGGCTTAGCAAGTGTGTGTGCTCTCGTGTGTTTCTGCGAAAGCAATGTGGGATAAGTTGTGTTTAATTTACAAACAGAAGTCAGTGACAAATAAGCTGGGTCTGCTGCAGCGTTTCCACGCGTATCGAATGTGTGAAGCGGACACGGCGGTGCAACACGTGGCCAAAGTGACGAACATGGCGGGTCAGCTCAAGGACGTTGGTGAAAACGTATCGGATGCAACAATTATGGCAAAAATTCTTGCGAGTCTGACCACGAGGTTCAGCACGCGGCAGGTCGCGTGGGACAGCGTCGATCCCGCGCGGCAGACGCTCGATAATCTGCAAGAAAGACTGATTAGAGAGGACGCGAGGCTGAACGGCGATGGAGACGCGTCGGAAGCGCTGGCCGCGACGGGGAAGAATCGACGTCCGCATGGAACGAAACGTGCTGAAAATAAAAAGACTGAAAATAAAAAGGAGAGACAGGAAATACAGTGCTACAAGTGTCAGGAAATGGGACATATCGCGAGTCGCTGCCGCAACAAGCGGAAGCCACGTCAGGACAGTGAAAAATCCCGCGATGACTGTGCGTTCGTAGTGGAAACGGGAAAAAGTTCGGTCGCGTCGGGTTCGAAAAGTGCGGGAAACGCTCGCGTGCTGTGGACGGAGAGCCGCGTAATAGCCGCCGATAAAAGCGAGGCGTGGCTAATAGACAGTGGCGCGTCGAGGCACTTAACGTACCGTCGGGACTGGCTGAGCGATTACAAACCAGATAAAAATAAAAACAATGAAATAGCTCTCGGTGATAATCAGATCTGCAACGTAGCTGGCGAAGGCACGGTGCGAATTAAACGATTTATCGACGGTGTGTGGCACGACGCGAAAATCGGGAATGTGCTGCACGTCCCGAAGTTACGTAGAAATTTATTCTCGGTCGGAGTGTGCACTAGACAGGGACTCGGAGTGAAATTTAACGATAATCGGGTTGAAGTAGTGCGCGACGGCGAAGTGCTCGCGACGGGCAAGAAGCAAGAAAACAACGTGTATCGCATGCTCTTCAAGGTCACGAAAGAAGGAAGCGTTGAAGAAGCAAACGTGGCCACGACGAATTTAACACTCTGGCACGAGCGATTGGGGCACGTTGGGAAGCGCGCGATCCGAGAATTGGCCGAGAAAGGACTAGTGAGTGGAGTGAAGATTACAGACAAAAATGACGTCTTTTGTGAACCGTTCCAAATGGGGAAAGCTCACAGGCTCCCGTTTGAAAAGAAATTGGTGCGCGACGAACGGATAAAACCGGGCGAGAAAATGCACTCGGATGTCTGGGGGCCGGCGCAAAATGTCTCGGTCGGCGGATCGAAGTACTTTTTGACCTTCAAGGATGAAGCGTCAGGCTACCGACACGTGTATTTTATGAAGAACAAGTCGGAAGTGTACGAGAAATTCAAGATCTTCGAGAAGATGATCGAGAATAAGTTCGGTCGGAAAATGAAAATACTACGCTCCGACAACGGCGGGGAATTCTGCAATAAAGCAATGGACAAGTATCTCGAAGAGTGCGGAATCCAGCGAGAAACGACGGCGGCGTACAATCCGGAGCAAAACGGCAAAGCCGAACGGGACAATCGGACGATAGTCGAATGTGCGCGCACAATGATAATCGCAAAGGATCTGCCGCTGAGCCTATGGGCAGAGTCTGTAAATTGTGCAGTTTACGTTCTCAACAGAACCGTGTGGACGAGTGGTGCAATAACGCCGTACGAAGCTTGGGCTGGGAAAGCGCCAAATTTGAAGCATCTAAGAATTTTTGGTTCGGATGCGTACGTGCACACTCCTAAACAATTTACGCAAAAATTCGATGCGCGAGCGAGCAAGAAAGTCTTCGTTGGATACACGGAAGAATCGACGAACTATCGAGTCTACGACTCTCGCACGAGAAAAGTAAGTGTAGTCCGGAACGTCGTATTCAACGAGAAAATTGGAGCGCCGTCGGCGGAAGCAGAAAGAAACGAAGCAAAAGACGGAGTAATTCTTCCACTACCGAGAAGAGAGAACGAGAATAGAAGAGAGAACGAGAATATAATCGACGCCGAAGAAGACGACAACGAGGAAGAACAAGAAGAATCGGAAGAAGAAGAGGACAACAACGGAGCTGCGGTACAAGAGAACGAGCGAGAGCGAGAAGCTCAACGAACCCTGCGGGATCGCTCGAAAATTCAGACTCCGAGCAGGTACCGGCACGATGCAAATGTTGCCGAGTTTATTACGCCAACCACATACGAAGAGGCGACGAATAGTACTGAAGCCGCGCAGTGGGCGGGTGCTATTCGAAACGAGTTTAAAGCGCACGAAGAAAATAGCACGTGGAAACTTGTAAAAAGAACGCCGGAAATGAGACTGATAGATTCTAAATGGGTCTTCAAGGTGAAGAAGAACGTCGATGGGAAATCACACCAATTCAAAGCTCGGCTGTGCGCGAGGGGCTTTCTGCAACGAGAGGGAATCGACTTCAAGGAAACGTTTTCTCCAGTAGTGAGGTACGACTCACTGAGAATATTGCTGGCAACGATCGCGGCAAAAGATCTCGAAGTAATACAGTTTGACGTTCAAACTGCATTCTTGTACGGAAAACTGGAAGAGACGATCTACATGGAAATCCCGGAAGGACTCAAGCTGAAAGAAGATTCAAGGAACGTCGCGTGCAAGCTCGAGAAGTCTCTCTACGGGCTAAAACAAGCGCCGAGATGTTGGAACTTGAGATTCAAAAAGTTCCTAAGTGAGTTTAATTTCGAAGAGTGCGAAGCAGACAAGTGTGTGTTTACCGGGAAATTCAAGAGCGATGTGGTGTATCTGGCATTATTTGTCGACGACGGTTTAGTCGCATCGAACAATCTAGAGACTCTTAAGATAATAATTCAGCGATTAAGTGAAACGTTCAAAATAACGGTCGAAAATTCGAAAGTTTTTGTCGGGCTGCAGATCGAACGCGATAGAGAGCGAAAAACGCTAACGATCCATCAGAGCGCGTATACGAGAAAGATAATAGAGAAATTCGGAATGGCAAACGCGAAAGCGGTCTGTGTGCCGGCTGATCCGCACGCAGCACTGTCCCCCACTGAGGAGGACGACGGAGAATCGAGCAATGTGCCGTACCGCGAGGCAGTCGGATCATTAGTTTTCCTAGCAGCTGTGTCGAGGCCGGATATTGCGTTCGCGGTAAATGCTGTAAGCAAATATTTGAGCAATCACAACGCCACGCATTGGCGAGCAGTAAAACGGATATTCGCGTATCTACAAGGCACGATTGAATACGGTATCAAGTATACAAGCGGCGGTAGCGAAGCAGCGTTAATCGGTTTTTCAGACGCTGACTACGCCGGAGACGTCGAAACGCGAAGATCCACGACAGGATACGTTTTCTGTCTCGCGAACGGGGCCGTCACGTGGTCGTCACAACGGCAACGACTGGTGACGCTCAGTACGACGGAAGCCGAGTACGTGGCTGCGTCAACAGCGGCGCGAGAGTTAGTTTGGATAAGAAAGTTGTTGTCGGACATCGGACGTCCTTGTGATAAAGAAACAACTCTATATGTCGATAACCAAAGTGCAATTCAACTAGTCAGGAATCCGGTATTCCACAGGAGAACCAAACATATAGATGTTCATTTTCACTTTATCCGCGAAAAAGTAGACGAGAAAGAAATCGCGGTCCAGTACGTCCCGTCCGAGAATCAGCGCGCAGATATTTTTACAAAGGCGCTGCCGCGCGATCGTTTCAGAGATATGTGTGTCAAGCTAAACATGATAATGGCTCACGAGAAACGCGAGAACGGCGGTAGTATTAAGAATAACTGAGTTCAGCGCATTTCTGTTAGCGACTGTACTCCGACTCGAGCCGAGCTCGACTCGGATAACTTCGGCAACTCTCGTGCTCCGAAGCGAGCCGAACGACAGTCTACTCAGTCTGTCTCGAACCCCGAGCAAAGAAAGGGGAGCACATGTTGTGCGGCTTTATATCTACGAATATTAATTAATAAATAGTTAATCATCATTCATACTCGCCACCTCAATTTATTTGTTTACCCGTTCACAACCTCCTGATTTAACACATTTCTTAACGTTGAGTGTTGCGATACGCATTCTTAGTGATTGCAACTTGTATCTCGAATATAATAATTTTGCTCAGGAATTATTAGGATGGTACGTAATTGAGTACAAAGAGTTGTACGGCGTGCAATATATATAATATAATGTGCATAACCTACTGCATTTGGCCAGTGAAGCGAACAAATTTGGTCCTCTCGATAAATTTAGTTGCTTTAAGTTTGAGAATTTCATGTCAAATATCAAAAGTAAAATTCAAAATGCGCCTAAGCCTTTGCAGCAGGTTATCAATCGAACGATTGAAGAAAATGCATTGCCGATCGTGAAAGAATGTGCAATGTCATTTCCAATTACACATCACTCGAATAAAACTAAATCTGAAATTTCGAAAATTGAATTTCGTGATTTTTCATTATCTTTATCAAATAAAGATAATCATTGTATCTTATTGGATTCATCAATATTCATCGTTGATATGTTCGTCGTGCGTAACAAAATTACATATCTTTTGCGATAACAAAATTTTCGGGACAAAATCTTTCTTTTCCTCTCCATGTGATTCAAAAGAATTGTTTAACATTTCTATAATTGATGAAACATCTACTAAAGAGCCGGCATTAGTAGATCTTTCGCAGATTAGAAGAAAATGTTTTAATATACCTTATCCCGGTAAAGATTCGTGTTCAGTCATTTTTCCTATGTTATAAATCTGTATTATTATCTTAAGGTTACCACTGTGCAATGACCTGTGATCATTTAATATTAAAAAATTTTGAATAAATTTAATTGATTTGAAAATATTTTGATTTCTGATTATTGATTTTCCTTGTGAATGTAGCTATAAGTTTATAAGTATATTGCTTACATGTAACAGTAATATAACACTAATATGCAAACATTATAATACAGTTATGTTATTTGAACGTTACAGTAATATTACAGAACAGTAATTGTTTATATAACATCGACATAACACTGTAATATTGCAAAAGTTATATTACAGTTATATTACTTAAACGTTACAGTAATATTGCAGAACGGTAATTATTTATATAACTTCTACATAACACTGCAATATTGCAAAAATTACATAAGAGTTACATAACTTAAACGTTACAGTAATATTACAGAAAAGCAATCGATTATATAACATTAATGTAACAAAGTTATATAACAATGTTATATATCGAAGTAGGAAATTGTAACTTACATGTTATATAACTTGTAATATTCAGTTTCATTACAGTTATATAACATATATATAACTGTGTTCACTGGGAGATCATCGGTTCATCTGTTTTCGATGTTATGTGCTCTTCATTTACGAAAACACACAGTGCAGCAGCATGTTTACAAAAAAGTACGGCTGCCTTGCACGTACAGCGTGCACTTAGTACAGAGCGTCCATTTTCTTGATCTATCTGTATAATTATGCATTTTATTATTTATTATTTGAATTCTCAAAAATTGTGTTATTACCTCCACAGTGCAAAAATTTTAACTTACCTCTACGGTTGGAGAATAGATATTTTCCTTTTTTAAAGTGCTTCGAACACCCGGCGTTTCCTTCAACACCGAACCACTAATATTTCGATGATTGTCATCGATTATTTCTTTCACATCACTCACATGAAAACTTTTCACTAATTTTGTACCTTTTGAGATACTTTTGGGACGAAAAATATTTAAATCTACTGACTGGAACCCGTTTGTAATTATGTTATTTTATTTCAGTTATTTTATTTCAGTTTCGTGCTTGACAGGTCGTGTTACGCGCGCATTCGCCTGTCCGCCTAAAGTTGTGCGCGAATGCCATAGGACGGCGCACCACTCAACTCTGAATGATACTTGCCTAGCGTATATTTTTTAGTTCACAAAGCATTTTATTCTGTTTATTTTCCATAAGAATTCTTACATAAAAACAGAAGTACAAAACAATGTAATGATAAACAGAAATTCTTAAACAAAATAAATCATGCACATGAATACACATATATGTATGTACATATACATAATAAAAAACATAAAATAACATTTGTAATTGTTTTAACCTGATGAACATTAATACGAAGCATCAGTAAACTATAAGATGCTGCCATCATCACTTTCTGCTGTCTTAGATTGACCCAATTTAAAATATTTGTCCAACGTTGTCTGCTTTGCCTTGTTTTCTGCTTCTTTTTGCAGTGTTTTATAACAACTAATGGCTGAGTTTACTCCTCGAGACACTTTAGCGCTGCGTTCTTGGTCGGGATCATTTTGAAGAAGGATGTTCGTTCCCAGCTCGAAATAAGAAAGCGCATTCGACAAGTTTTGCGCTGTTAGCTATTGGCATATAGCAGGCCCTGTCTCTGGCTCATCATCAAGTGCTCGTTCTGTTTCTAACACCATCAGTTCCTCGTTTGAAAGATGTTCTCTGTCAGTATTTAGAAGATCAACTATCTCGCCTTCTTCCAAATCCTCAAAACCAAGACGGTTTGCTAAGTTTAATATGTTTTGTCGAGTTTTAGAAAGAGAATTAATGTTAGGCGCATTAGTCTTTATGCATTCTGGCCATATTTTTTTCCAAACATGGTTTAGTGTGGTTGATTTTAATTCCTTCCACGATTCGCTTATGTTGTCAATGGCATCTCTGATGCTGTAGTTTTTCAAAAACTGTTTTATTGACGATTCGCCATCGGTTTCGTGAATAAGTTCACGAAAAGTTCGACATAAATAATAAGCCTTGAACGTGGCTATTGCACCCTGATCCATTGGTTGTAGCAGAGCTGTTGTATTTTTGGGAAGAAAGTCAATCTCCATATCTTCAGATAATTCGGATAAATTAACAGGGTGCCCTGGAGCATTATCCAAAATGAGAAGCGCCTTGTTGCTCAAGTTATTGTCCTTCAAATATTGTTTTACTTCTGGACAAAAGTAATTTTTAAACCAATCTTCAAAGAGAATCTTAGTTATCCAAGCTTTCTTGTTGGATTTCCAAATCACGGGCAATTGTTTCTTGTTCAGCCCTCTAAAACATCTTGGATTTTCGGAAAGATATACTAAAAGCGGTTTTAGCTTAAAATCCCCTGCAGCATTAGCACCAAGGAACAATGTTAGTCGTTCTTTTGACACCTTATATCCAGACGCACACTTTTCATAATTTCAAATGTACTTACGTTCATTCAGGCATTCGCTTCCAATAGCGTCCTGTCTCATCTGCATTAAAAACTTGTTCAGGTCGGTATCCACCTCTTTCAATAATCATTTTCAAAATGTTGGGATATTCTTTAGCTGCGTCATCATCGGCACTTGCTTTTTTCCCTTTCATTTTTAAATTGTGCAAATTGTGACGGTTTTTTAATTTTTCAAACCAACCTAGGCTTCCTCGAAATATTACATCTTTCACAGCTTCATCTGTATCCTCCCTTTTAAAACTTTCAAAAATACTTTTAGCCTTTTCTTGGATAGTCATTAGGCTAATTGGCATCCTTCGTTGATTATTGTCTTCAATCCACATACCTAACAATTATGCCATTTTTTCATAATACTGCTTCTTTGGCGAGTTAATTTTGAGACACTTAAAATTGTAGCAGATAGCGCATGAGTTTTGATATTTTCTTTTCTATCTTGAATAGTTTGAACGGTAGACTTCGCTAGTCCCATACCATTACAAATGTGAATAATTTTCTCACCAGCTTCAATACGACGTAAAACTTCTAGTTTGGTCATTAGCGTGACAGATTTTCTTTTCTTCTCTTCTCTTTTTAAGTGTATCACTATCAATCTCCAAACTAAATGGACGTTTCGGTGGCATTTTTTCTAAAAAAGGGACGCTTATACATATTTAAAAGAATTAATGAACTAATTAAATATGTAACGAAAATAGTCTTGCTAACACATACCTGTCAAATATATTTCAAATTCACCAATTAATACACACAG
Organism: Netelia virgata; assembly: GCA_951802705.1. Lineage (NCBI taxonomy): Eukaryota > Metazoa > Arthropoda > Insecta > Hymenoptera > Ichneumonidae > Netelia > Netelia virgata. Next base: position 14,045,186 of record OX637863.1, on the reverse strand, counting down.
AAACAAAACCCAACCAGAAAGCAAACAAGAATAAACACGCCTTAAGTACACTAAAGAGACAACGTAGTAAAATGATGACAATGTTGCGCGCCAAACGTTCTTCATATTTTCGCGAGGCAAAATGTAGCAGTGCCGCTTAAAAAGAGAAACTGAAACTAAACAGAAAGTTGCTAACAGTAGTACAGCATTTTTTGGCCGTACAACGAAATATTGTAGGCCGCAAATCCAAAAAGTGCCATAATTAAAGAAGGCCGTTATAGCGAAATGCCGTATAAAGAGCGGCCTTATAGCGAGGTATGGGTGTATGTATATATATATATATATATATATATATTGGGACGTTGCACAATTTTGTTTCTCCCTCGCTGTACCAGTTCGCCCCAAAGCCAGCCGTTCCACCAACCTAAAACATAAAATTATCAGTAAGTATGTATTGTCCTTTCCCTTGTATTATTATTGTATAACGTGCAAACACTTACACGACGCCCCGAAGAACCTCACCGTGATAAAGGAAATCAAGAAGACACTCACCGAAGTCCACTCGCACTCGCACTCGCACCCGCACCACAACAACAGCAGCTGTCAAAATTCGCACAACGACGCTCAGCTATCGCAAACTATCGACTGGCGTGCGTTATCAATCATCGTGCATCGATCGAAGAGATGGGAGCAGCGCCCGGCGAATATCGATAGTCCTTCCCGCCCGTCCTACTTACCCGACAAATTACCATATGCCCGACACATTACCCTACCATATCGATCACTTTCCCGTTACGCCAATCCCCCGATAGAGACCCGCCCCCCCCCCCCCAGCATTGTCCCGAGAAATATCGACCCGATAGTAACCCATCACCTATCGACCCGTGATTGACTCGGCCAATACAAATTCAAGGATCTCCCGTGTCTCGTCAAATCAGAGGCACGGGAGAAATTCGATAATTTCGAGAACACTCGCAAAGAGCTCGCAAGCTTCTGGCATGCCATGTGCCGGCACTTTGCGGCGAGCAAGCGACGAAAGCAGTAGATGAGAGAGGCTAAAGAATTTATTAGGGTATTAGAGAAAATTTGTTTGAGTTAAAGTTAGAGAAGTGCGAGAGGAAAGCAAAGACATTGTTGGAGAGTAGTGAGAGCGGAGTGTGTGAGAGACTGAGAAGCGAGGAGCAAAAGGAGTAAATTAACGGCGACGAAAAAGAAGAATCGAAGAATTACGACGACACAGCAAATCAACAAGGACGAGAGAGAGACAGAGAACGCGAGAGGAAAAGGAAAAACGTAAGTGTTTGCACTATTGGAAATTTTGGCACCGCGAATTTTTATACTACGCCCTGTGGAAAATTGTATTCGAGTTCCCCCCCCCCCCCCCCCATTCTTGTTCCCGGTTTAGCTTCCCTAAAAACATTTATCGTCTCCGTGATAATTCACGGAGAGATCGTTCTTATATAATTCGCGTGTGGAACGGCTGTGTAGTTTAAAAAACTTGTTAAGTAGAAATTCGAGATTTTCAGACGGCCTTCGACCGTCCTCGCTCCCTATTATTCGCCGATCCCCTGTGTTTACGTTTTTTCTTCGTACAGTGTCCCAACTATCTCGTACAAACTTCCGAGCTTGGGAAAATATTATTTCGAGTATTTGAAATTTGGCCAGTGGTAATTAATGAGAGGCCGTAGAGTCGTAGGACCCCCACCCTGAGCTACCCCAAATCCCCTCCCTTTTTCAGTATCACGATCATAACCCTACGCCGCCCCCCCCCCAAATTGTGATAATTTGTTTTGTTATTTTTTTTTTGTAAAAATAACTGGCGCCCATACCGATTAGAATATTTTTGTATAAATTTTTTTTTTAGATATTGCCCCTGAGATCGTCCGCCGAAACTATCAATATCTCTTGTTATAATTAATTATGTTACCTAATGATAGATTAATAAAATAATTGTTACTTGGTTTATAATTCTCTCTCTCTCTCTCTCTCTCTCTCTCCCCTCCCCCTCCGCTAGAAGTACCAGAAAGGCTCGCTCTCTTTCTCTGTCTCACTCACCTGACAGCGTGCGCATGCGCCTATCATTGCGCTTATCATTGCTCATCGGCGACGCCTGGTAGCATCGCATCACCACTTCACCGGCCCAGGCACGTAAGCGATCATTATTATCAGCATTTAAACAGACTGCGGAGATCTGTATGATCATCGATCGATCACCAACGAGTATAGAGATATCGTCGTACCGCTCACTTATCTTTAGAATCGCGACTGCTACAGTGCGACTTCTGTAGCAACTGCTATAGTGATCGCGGCACGGCTGTAAGTGTGGTAGGGTGACTACTAGCTTGCATTGACATATCGCTGTGACAGCCTTTAAATTGCTGTAAGCATGTCGCGGCGGTGCTACAGGTGTGGAAAAGAGATTGTAAACAACGTTACTTCGTGCTCTCGCTGCGAGCGTACGTTCCGTCAGGGGTGCGTCAAATATTATTTTAACGGGAGATATACACTTGACGTTTGAAAAAAATCATTTTTTTTTTTGCATTTTCTTTAAGTTTGAGGTCTTAAGAATATCTGGTGAAAACGGCAAGGCAATATTTTGATAAATAAGTGCGTTACAGCCGAAAACGTGAACGGGTCGGTGCTGACCCGACAGTCAGGTAGCGGCAAGCGACCCTTCGAACAAAGCGTTTTAAGTTGTTTCGTCATTCTATTGTAGTGTGTTTTTAGGGTATGCAGGTATAAAGAACATTCAAGATGGCTCTTATTCAGTGCCACAAATAGACACGTTTTGTCAGTATTTTGCCGTTAGTGCAACTGTGCGCTACACAAAATTTTCGTTGTCGAATAGATATTGAAAACAAAATGAATACCAGAAATAAAAGTTCTCGAGAATCTCATCGATCCGGATCTTTTCGCAAAGATCGCAGCAACAAAAAAGTACCGCCAAAAAATCGATATTCTGCCGAAAAACTTTGCAACGCGAATATTAGCTCCAGTGCCAAAAAACTGAAGATCGATCGTGAGACATCCGCACCAGAAGATCCAACCATCGGATATCGCATTCTGAATTTTCTTACGGTGTCACGATTATGCTGCATTGCCACAAATGGTATTAGATGCCACCAAACCAATTTACAAAGACCTCAGCAATGACAAATTGTTAGAACGCTGTGTTGGCGGATATACGCAAAACTGCAATGAGAGCTTCAATCAATTAATCCAAAATTGTTAACATTGCTATTTTCTGGCAGCATGCACGTTCAATAATGGTGTGATCTCACTACTCGAAATTATGAACGTGTTGGGAATATCGGTTGGGTCAGGAGCGGACTTATTCGCTACGCAAGAAGATGAAACTCGCATAGCAAAAGCCGAGCTACAAGCACATGAACAGACAAAAGAAAGTCGAATACGGCGCCGACAACAAAATTTAGAAGCCATGAGCATTCCGTTGACCGTAGACGACCTACACTATGGGCCTGGTATCGATGATTCCATGTAAGTTGACAAATTTTATCATTTATTTATTCCCAAATTTTCTCAACACGTTTTTCTCGAAACCACGTTTTTCAAATCGGTACCCAAAATTTCTCGAAAACCAATGAACCGATTGCCTTGAAATTTGTTGTGCTTATGCTATACATGATTTTCTAGTACGTGTCGTAGGATTTTTTTTTCGTTCCTTAGATTTTTTTATAAACAAAATAATAACTAATTTTTGACCCGAAAATCATTATTTATGTTCAAACGTTCGCCATTTTGTCACAAATCGATATTTTCAAAATCGGCTATGACAAGTACTAGATTATAGTATCTAGTTCAATAATCTTTTTGGTTTTTTTTCAGATGATTTTTTAAGAAACGCCAGTGGGTACCGCGTATAAAGATTTTTTTACGGAGCTTCAAAGAACATGCGATATCTCGAAATATTTTCGATATTTTTTAATAATAAAAATTAAACATATTCTCGAATGTGTATACTTTCATTTGGTTCAAACTACAATCAACAATTTTTAATAGTTTTCCTACAAAAAAATCTCAAAAATAACCTTTTGTTTGGCCTCGTAGGTGTATATCTCCCCTTAACACGAGATCGGAAAACGAACTCATCTATCTAGTATGAATGGCGATCGTTCTACTCCATCAGCCTCCATAGCCATTGCGGTGGTCTCTGAGAATGCACTAGCATGGCTTGGCCAAATCACGGCTCTCATACGTGATGTTAAAGCGGATACTAAGCGGATACTAAGTATAATAAGGATACTAAGCGAATCTAGCGACTGAGCTTCAGGTATCTGTAGAGGTGATGAATGCGACATTGAGCGATATACCTAAGCTAGTTCGATCAGTCATTGCTCACTCAGAGAAATCGCCTCGCTCGAAGCAAATAAGGTAATGCTTGCACAAGAGATCGCTCTATTAAAAGCAAACCCACCGGGCCCTAGCGATAATCGAGCTGAGATCGTGGTTCGCGAAGCGATTATAAATGCCAAAAGAGCAAAACGTGATCTCAAAATCGGAGAGGTCTTGAACAATAATGCCGTAGGCAAGATATTTGTCAATGAGCTGTTATCAGGAGAATGCTATAGATTGCTGCGGATGGCCAAGGCACATGCAGCTGAGGTCTCCTATAAGTATGTCTGGGTGAGACAGTCGACCATCTTTGTGAGGAAAGATGATGGTCAACCATTAGTAACAATTCGCTCAGCTGATGATCTGTCAAAAATGACCCGACTGCCCGTGCCTTCTGCCGCCAGACTAGGCAACAACGCGCAATCTCCGGCCATGCGGAGCCTAAGAGTTGTGCACTTCAACGCAAATTCGCCACTAGGTCATATCGACCTTGTGCGTATTCACTTTGAAAAAAACCCGTGTCACATCATTTCGGTTGCGGAGACATGGCTCCACTCTTACATCCAGGATGTCTTGGTGAATATTGACAACTTCTTCCTAATGATCGAGAAGGAAAGCAGGGGGTAGCGGTAGCCTGATACATACACAAGTCGCTAACGGCGAAAATTCTCGATACTTCCCCGAATCTAGTCTCAAATGCTCCGGAGTATATAATTTTGCAGATAGCTCTACCTCGTGGGGAGACCATTTTATTTACGACGATGTACCGCCGGCCGAAGGGTTAGCTCTTCTATAAATTCGAAGAGAGGTTCAGTCGCTTTGCCCCCTTATACAAAAATATTATTATCATAGGCGACCTAAATTGTAATTTATTGTTAAAAGATTATATGGCAAATTATCTCACAAATTTCATCTCCTCCAACGCATTATTTGTCGTGCCGTCTGAAGCAATGCATCATACGGCTCGCAACGACTCGTGGTTAGACGTAGTCATACTTGATATTATATATTTTCAGTATGCGATCTCTACACCCTCTCGATCGTCGCGCGAAATCAGTGAGCGGAACCTGGCAAATTACGATGATAGCGCATTTCTCACCACAGCGGCTTCCATTTACTCGTCATTGGAGACGGACGACCACCAGGAGATCACGACAGAAACGCAGCTCGACGCTCAGGTCGCAGCCATCACGAGGTCACTCCTATCGGCATTTGATCAGCACGCTCCGGTGGTGACGATCACAGCCAAAAAACCACCAACGCCGTGGCTGACCGATGATCTCATGCGGAGAATCAGGGATAAGAATAATCTATACAAACGTGTCAAAAGGACGGACTATTAGGATTCGTAATGTATAGAGTAGTTCGAGATCAGGTGACTCGAGACATCAGGAAAGCGAAGAGTGACTATCTGCTAGCCAGACTAAATTCTGCTAGTGACCCAAAGCGTATGTAGGCGGAGCTGCGACAGTGGGGCTTGGTCAAAGCTTCCCTCTCTTCGCCACTACACTTCTTCATACCGGATGAGCTTAACACTCATTACGGCACCATCTCGGCGATCGCAGCACCGGTTACAAACGACTCATTTCAGATCATGATGCGAGAAACGCCAGGCGAAAATAATCCCTTCTCGTTTACATTAGTCGCGGAGGAGGTGGTCCTGCGGTACCTAAGGCGTTCCACATCGACGTCGCCTACAGCTGGCCCGGACGTAGTATCTAGATTTGTTACATAAAAGTCTCTTCCTTGGCTGACAGTGCATCTGACGAGCATCGTCAACCTCTCCGTAGAGCTTTCCTACTTCCCTGATCAGTGGAAGCTGGCAATAATTCGCCTGCTTCTTAAAACAAAGTCACCGAGAGCGACCTCTGACTATTTTCGAAAGTTCTGCAACCTTTCAGAACTTTCGAAAATACTGGAGAGAATTATATTCGATCAGATTTCACGCCACCTCGATGCGCAAGGCATATTGGATCCTAGGCAGTCGGCTTATAGAGGAGCACACAGCACTCAGACCGCTCTATTGAAAGTTACAGACGACCTCAGGCGGGGCATAGATGAGAGACAACTGACCATACTGATCCTCTTCAACTTCAGTAAAGCGTTCGATACTGTCCTGCATCTCAATCTACTCAGGAAACTGAGAGCATTAGGATTTTCTGAAACCGCACTCAGATGGCTGCATTCCTACGTGTCGGGTCGATCGCAAGTCGTGGCGGATGGTCGGTAAGGCTGCTCTGACAGTATTTCATTGTCGGCAGGCGTGCCTCAAGGCTCTGTCCTCGGACATTTGCTGTTCTCTCTATACATCAATGATATAGGTACCAACTTGCGATATTGTGACCATATGGTCTTCGCCGATGACACACAAATTTATCTGAGATGCTTTCCGTCAGAACTTAACGATGCCATCCGCAAAATATCGCATGATGTTAACATCATAGCACAGTTCGCGAACGCGAACGGACTGACGCTCAACATAGCAAAGTCAAAAGCACTCATCATTGGCAGCAGAGCCTACGTCAGAGAGATACGGCTTCCAGATGTCCCTCCTATTGCCCTAGGCGCTTCAATCCTACCATACGTGACTGAGGCGAGGGACTTGGGGGTTATGCTGGCCGCTGACCTGTCCTGTGATAGGCATGTGTCCAGCGTATCCCAAAAACTGCATGGGACTTTGCACAAACTTAAGTGATGCGGAAAAAATGCCTATTGTTGCGCCTCGGTGTGTAGCAAATGCTCTAATAAACGGTTTTGGAAAATAGCTAATGACGAGGCCTGCTTGATATCACCCGGTAGTGAGTGCCAGAAGAGGGCAGCTGTCACTTGGAAGGAGCGGTGAAAAGTGGAGGTGCGATGATTGGGGATGTAAAAAGTGGACTGATCTGCGCGCCTTTCAGACCTACGCACGTCCTGCGTTTCTCTTGGCAATAGCTCATTTAGATAGGGCGGCAATCTTAAGAATAGCGAGCTGTATGCCATGACTCCCATGAAGTAGTGCCGCCGACACTTGACGGACAGCCATCGCAGCCTTTGTCTGAACGGTGTCACCCTTTCATCTCGTCGCAAATAAAATATGAATCTCAGGCAACAGTTCATGAGTTTCGTGAGCTTATCGTCTAGGGAGTCAGTCAGATCCTGATACATGAGACAACAATAGTCCCAGTGCGGAAAAACAAGCGACTGCACAAGTTTTATTCTAACGTCGGTGCCTAGAGATCTCCTGTGGAATTTGAGTCTGTGAAGGGTCCCATGTATCTTTTGAGAGATGTTAGCTACATGTTTTTTCCAAGAAAGATCATTTGAAAGCACGACACTGAGGTTTCGCGCCTCTGTTACGTACGGCAAAGTGGCCGAACCCAGGGAGATAGGTGGGAGCTCGTGTAATTTTATTTTTCTGATATGTGCACGGCTGCCTATTATCAGAACCTTCGACTTCTCGACGTTTAGCATCAAACCGTTTAAATTTGCAAACTGATCAATCGCTCCGACGTCGTGCGCTACTTTCCCGATCGCGCCGCTCAGTTCAGACGGCGGCGATTGAAGATAGATCTGGGTGTCGTCTGCAAACACCATGTGGCTGCAGTGCCGCAGGTTTGCAGCAATGTCGTTGACGCACATTAAGAATAGTAGCGGCCCAAGGACTGACCCTTGAGGTACTCCGGCCGATACGAAAATCCGATCAGAACACCGTCCACTAGCATCTGTGACCACCTGCGATCGCCCAGACAGATATGAGCAAAACCATTTTATCGCTGACTCAGAGAAACCGAATAGTTTGAGTTTTCGGAGGAGATTAAGGTGTGGCACCGTGTCGAACGCTTTGCTGAAGTCAAAAAGAACTAGTACAGTCAGTTTTCGTTCATCCACACCGCGACGAATATCGTCAGTGATTCTCAGTAGCGCGGTTTGCGTGCTGAACGCGCATCTGTAGGCTGATTGCCTAGGATCAAGCAGATCATGGGCTTCCACGTGGCGTATAATTTGAGCAAAGATGATTCGCTCAAATACTTTCGATAAGTCAGGCAGGATAGCTATTGGCCGGATATCCGAGGGTGATCTAGGTATCTTCTTCTTAAGGAGCGGACGTATGAAAGCCATCTTCCATAAGCAAGGGAAATGGCAAAGTTGTACTGAGTGATTGAAGATGGTCACCAGATGCTCAACCAGTATAGCCTGTGACTTAACGATCAGAAATGGAGATAGACCGTCTGGTCGGGCCCGGAGAGATGTTGATAGGGAGGACTGAAGCTGCCTCCATACAGCCGACGCTGTGATCGGAGAAAATGAGAAGAGGACGCGATTTTCGCTCATTGGAGTCTCCTCCATCCTCTCTCTCTCTCTCTCTCTCTCTCTCTCTCTCTCTCTCTCTCTCTCTCTCTCTCTCTCTCTCTCTCTCTCTCTCTCAGAAACAGTGCTGGTAATTAAACCTAAGGATGGAGATAGCAACAAATCAAGTGACGAAACAAAAAGAGATGTCAGGAAAATTGATATCACCAAGTTAGGAGTGGGAAATTACAAAAATAAAAAAGTGACAAGAGGAGCAGTGGTAATTGACTGTGAAAATAAAGCACAAGCTGAGAAGCTGCAGCAAGAAGTAGTGAAGGATTTGGGGAATAGATATGAAGTACGAGTACCGAAGAAGAGAAAACCGAAGATGAAGATATTTGACGTCGACAACGAAGATTGTGAAAATGAACAGACATTCTGGGAGAAGATAGAAGAGCAAAACGAAATGCAGAGAAACACCATCGAGGGGAAGATAATACGAAAAGTGACGATAGCAAATGGTAAAAAGATGGTGATTATAGCGGAGGTTAAGGCCAGCTTACTGCAAACAATTTTGAAAAAAACGAAATTTTTTTTTGTTTCATAAATTGCTACTGTATACTCGTAGAAATAGTATAGAATTAGTCCCGAAGGTCAGCAAGACCGAGAAGCAGGTATAAAAGAGTGGGGAGCGGTGCGGTAAATCCGGCCGGAGCGGATTCATGGTGCGCTTATCAAAAGGCAGTAGCTACAAAACAGAATTACAACCATCCTCTAGCTTTCGATCAGGAAATTCAAGATCTTTTACAGCCAATTTTGAAAGTTACAACTCATGTGTCTGGAACATAGCCCCTAAACATAAGTTTGTTGGGAAAAAAACGCTTGAAATTGCTGCTCTCAGTGCTGCTTGCATTTTCAATGAAGGGCTTTCACCCATATTAAAAGTAATGGAAGTTATGAGTGTCAGAATCGGCCCGCAAGCAAGGCACTTTGCTAATAAGGCCAAAAACAGGCGTGTTGATCGAGCTGAGCTAGAAGCTACTGAAGCGTCTAAGGAACACAGAACTGCTTTAAGAAATGCAAGAATTCTTCAGAATGATGCTTACGAAGACCAGGAAGGAGTTGTGTATGAAGCTGGAATGGATATGTGAGTAAAATTCACTTTTTTGCGATTTTTCACGAATAAAAACTTTAAACAGATTTTTCTCCGAACCACGTTTTTTCGCATGGATGACACTCTCATTTCAAAACTATTGCACTTATCGATATGAACCAAACGGCATTTTACTCTTTAGATGTCTGGCTATGACCTCAAGCAGAACCAGAAATATTCATTATTATTTAAAAAAGTTATAAGCAATTAAAAGTGAAAAAAACGGGTATAAAAATTCAAAAGTCCGCCATTTTGTTTTTTTTCATTGAAAATGTTTCATTATGCTTGAGGCCAATTCGATACAGAACATGAAACCGTTTTGTTTTTTGCTTTCAGATAATTCGTTTCCAAGAAATGATGTCATCTATCTACTAATCAGATGAGTTTCAGCAGCCATTTTCGAAACCGCCATTTTGAAAAAAAAAGAAGTTTTTTTCAAGTAATTTCATATATGTGCCTTCATATGTAAAAAAAAATTGATTACTCAACATGCTTTGTACTATGAATGAAATTTATTGAAAAAAGTCACATTTTTTGGAGTAACCTGGCCTTAATGCGGAGACTCGAGAGAAATTTTTGCAAATCGAGAAGATAAAAATTGGATGGAACATGTGTAGAGTCCAGGACCATATAGAGATTATAAGGTGTTACATATGTTGCGGTTTTTATCACTTTGCAAAGAAATGCACAAAAAAAGAAACATGCGGAAATTGTGCAAAATCAGCATGCGACGAAGGATTGTAAAAGCGAAGTAAAAAAATGTGCAAACTGCGAAGATAAAATAAAGAGTTTTAGAATTAAAATTTTTTAATCTGATCATTCGGCGTATGACAATTGTCCATGTCTAAAAAAAGAAGTACAGAAGCAGCAAGAAAAAAGTCAAGGTAATAATATATAGCAATCAACAAATGTAAAGAAAGTAAAGTGATTTGTTTTGAGTGCACAAGTTTTTTTGAAACGTAATAGGAAATAGAAAATGAATTGATAAGAAAGTACAAACCTAGTGTGATAGGAAACAAACCTAGTGTGATTTACGGAAACTCATGTAACACAGGAGATAGAAGAACATGAATTACATGTAAATGGATACGTATGTGTAAGAGGTGATTCTGAATCGAGGGGAACGGGGACAGTATTGTTATATATTAAGGAAGGAATTAGGTTTGATATGATAGGCAGTGAAAGGCGTGACGGAAATTGGTGGGCAATAATGGTAAAAATAAAAGAGAAACATTATATAGGAATGATTATGACAGTTTATCATTCACCGAATGATAAAGATGGTGAGTTTATAAATTAGTTGGAAGAAATATGTATAAATGGAATGCAGAATGATAATGCTATAATAATGGGTGATTTTTATATTGATATGAGTATACATAATTATATTAGAAATAGATTAGTTAGAGTAATGAATTCGCTAGGATTAACACAGTTGGTAAAAGAAGCAACTAGAGTTGAAAAGAACTCAATAGTGATATATTGGAATATACATAGAAGATCGAAGGGATAAAAATAAAGAGATTACATATAGAGATTATAAAAGAATGGGTAGAGAGAAATTGAAACAACTGATAAGTAATCAGTTGGATGAAATTGTACAAAATAATGTTAATATAGTATCAGAAGCAATGATGAAAGAGATTATTAGATGTCTTGACGTAATGGCACCGTTAAAGACATGAATAGTAAGAGAGAAATAGCAGGGAAAGAGTTGGTTTAATGAAGATATTCAATTAATGATAAAGCAAAGAGATGAGGCATATAAAGTAGCTCGTATAAGTAAAACCCAAGAGGACTGGCAAGTATTTAAACAGTGGAGGAATATAACGTTTGATACTTGTAGGAAGGCGAAAAGGGAGCAGTTAGAAGAACTAGATAAAAATAAAAAGGATTCAAAGAGTATGTGGAGTGTGTTAAAAAAATGATAAAAGGTAAAAGAAGTGATAAAGAATATAAATAAATACAGTTTGAAAATAGAATAATTTACAAGGTAGAGGAAATGGCAGATATATTTAATTATTATTTTGTCAATAGTATTAGGATATTACGGGTTAAAGAACATGTTAAAGATGTTGGAGAGAATAGAAGATATAAGGATAGTGTTTGGGAAGTATTTAAACAAATTGAAAGGGAACAATTGAATACAATAGTACGGAAATTGAATTTTAATAAATTAATTGAATACGAAATTTGTATTTAATACATCATTGGAAGGAGGAATGTTTCCATAGGAATGGAAAGAAGCGACGGTCGGTTCAATAACCAAGGAGCAAGGGACGAAGAAAATTGAAGAATTTAGACCGATAAATGAATTGCCGGTATATGAGAAATTCTTGGAGATAGTAGTACAGAAACAATGAATAGATTATTTCGAGGAAAACGAATTGCTCACAGAATGTCAATCGGGTTTTAGGACAAAACATTCATGTGATAGTGCATTACAATGGGTATGGTCAGAAAGGAACAGAAATATAGGGGAAGGAAAAATAATAGGAGTAGTATTTTTGGACCTAAAAAGACCCTTTGAAGTCGTGAATAGGAATATTATGATTAAGAAATTACAATGGTATCCAATAACTGGAGTAGTATTAAATTGGTTCAAAAGTTACTTAGAAAATAGGACTCCAAAAGTAAAGTTTAATGGGATATTATCGGACAGTATTAATGTAGCCATAGGGGTACATAGGGGTGAGTATCGGGTCCGTTGCTGTTCCTAATATGTTGAAACGTGAGGGTTCGTTTCAATAAATTTTATGATTCGGGACTCGACATAAGAATGAAGAACATGGAAATCTAGGTAGAATCATTTATTTTATGATATGCAATGCGTGGTCATATTCAGGATTGCGGATCTTATTATGTCGATAAGTCATTGATCGGCATATAGTATTTTCTTCCACCGCCTCGGGGCGTGATATCCATTCTACTCTGCACACGTGATCCCGTTACACGACAATTCTATGATTAATGACTGATTCGCCAGCTTTCAGAATTTGTCCTCGTGTATGTTTTACTATTGGAAATGTGTTACACTTTGGTAAGTGTTTTATGAATTTACTTTAATCTTATTTAAGTTTGTGTATGAATTCCTTGTGTAATTTTATGGCATGTTTATTTTTAAGTAATTATTCTATTTTGTTCGTTTAGGGTGTACGTTTATGGACATTCTACGTTTTTAGACAGGTGGATAAATTTCTTATCTTTCTGTTCAGTAAAGTCCTTTTTTTAATGTTTATGTCTTTCTCTATTTTCGTAGGTGCAGCGTCACATTTCTAGTTCAGGGATATATCTTCATCAACGTTTTCTTTATTATACGCGAGTGATTTTTATACTTATTGTTTTATATCTGTTTTCCGCAGTCTTTGTCTTTTCCTGATTTTTCTCCTTTCTTTATGCGGTGTCATCCATCTCCTGTGATCCTACTTCAGCTGCTTCTCCTTGCGATGTTTCCTCGTGAGAGTGTCGCTTTCTATGTCGGGAATTTTTTATTCTACTTGTTTAGCGATACTGCGGATAACCGTGCTCTTCCAATCTATACTGTTCGCGTACTTTCTCTTAATACTGCCTACCCCGGTGTCATCACCGGGTACCAGCTAGTGTTGAAATTTCTGAGGTTTTAAGTTGCTTGATATTTATTTTTTCATGTTTAAATTGATTTTCCTTGCCTTTAAGTATTGTCTCTCACCCTATTCCATTGTTGGGACATCCTTGCCACCTGCCATATTTTCCCTGTACTAACCTCAAATTTTGCATTTTTCTTATTTCTTATCTTGTTTCAGGTAGCTGCCGGCCGTGTCGCCTGTTCGTCAGGATGGCGGGAACTGAGTCCCATTTGAATATATAAATGATATTGTAGAAGCTGGCAGTGATAGCGGAAAAATAAGATTGTTTGCGGACGACACAGTGATATATACGACGGGTTGTTCAAGTAGAGAAGTCAATGATAAACAATATTAAATAAACAAATGGTGAAAGTGGATGAATGGATTAAGATAAACGAGCTGTGTGTGAATGTAGAGAAAACTAAGGTTATGGTCGTAAGAGGAATTAGAAAGAAAGTAAACGAGGAAAGTATAAAAATGAAGCTAAGATTTAAGGAATTAGAAATAGTGAATGAAATTAAATACTTCGGAGTAATAATCGATAAAAGCTTGACTTTTTCGAAACATGTGGATTACATGAATAAAAAAAGTAGGAGCAAAGTTAGATGTGATGCGAAGGATAGGCAAGGATTTATCAGCGTATATGAGATGTTTAGTATATAAGGCAAAAATTGCTCCATTGTTCGACTACTGTGGGCCAATTCTGGTGGGTGTAAACAAGACAAATGTGCAACATTTGCAAATACTTCAGAACCAAGGGATGAGGATTATTCTCAGATGCAACAGGAGGGTGAAAATCATTGATATGCTGGATGCATTACAATTTATGTCAATGAGGGAAAGAATAAAGTATAATGTTTGTATATTTGTATATACAATTTTGAAAGGTGAAAGGTCCAAAGTATTTGCGAAATAAAATAGAAGTGGTGTAATATGAAAGAGTGGGTACGAGGCGAGTAGGGAATGGACTCATTGAGAGATTTAAGACCAGCGAGGAACAACAAAGGTTATTGTATGACGGGTTGAAGATGTATAATGCGCTACCAATAGAAATAAGAAATGAAGGTACTACAAGGTTTTAGGAAAAAGTTAACGCAGTATATTGTAACGAAAGAGAGAGAGAGAGAGAGAGAGAGAGACAAATGTGCAGTAGAAATATAATTAGTAGTAGGAGGGATAGTATGTAAGGAAAAGTAGGTGTAGTAAGTAGTTAAGAATGAATCATTAATATGTATCATTATAATGTAGCTACGGTAGCTAATAAATGACATTCATCATCATCATCTCTTTCTCTCTCTCTCCCTTCCAAGTGACAGCTGCCCTCTTCTGGCACTCACTACCGGGTCATATCAAGCAGGCCTCGTCATTATCTATTTTCAAAACCCGTTTATTAGAGTATTTACTACACACCGAGGCGCAACAATAGGCATTTGTTTTTTCCGCATCATATCTGCATTATATTCACTAGCGTAATTAGCAGTAAGTTAGAGTTGTAAGTTAGAACAGTAAGGTAGCGTTACTCTTAATCCAAGGATATAGGTATATATATATGTGTATGTATATATATATATATATATACGAGTATGTAAGTATATGTATGTAGATATAAGTTTTCTCTGTATTTGAATATGTACGACGATGTACGTTTTATAATATGTACGATACATCTTTTTGCAGAATTGCCCCAGAGCATTGCTAGGGCATATTAAATCGATCAAATCAAAATCAAATCAAATCTCTCTCGTCTCTCTTTCATCTCTCTCTCTGCTTCTTATAACGTCTAATTATACTCGAATCCCAATTATAATGAGATTCCTTTTCTAATGTCATTATTGTTATTATATTATCAATAGAATCGACTTTGTTTTCATATGTTTGAACCTGTTCCTTACAGTTTTTCAAAATTATTATGCGTATGATTTTATTTTACGACTTTTGTTCCTTCATTCGCACTTGATCGTGTTTTTTTTTCATTTGCCAAATATCGATTTAAATAATCTCTCAATAAAAAAATTACGGGTTCCCGTTGAAGGCAGGACAACACTGTGCCGGTCAGAAAAATAACCTTTTTTCATATATTATCTCGCTCGTCTCTCTCGTCTCTATATATATCCATCTATCTATCTATCTATCTATCTATCTATCTATCTATCTATCTATCTATTTATCTATCTATATATTTATCTATCTATCTATCTATCTCTCTCTTTCTCTCTCTCTCTCTCCAATCACGGCAACCCGAAACCATACATTATTTAATTCGGAAGCCGTCTGGATTCGTATTTATAAACAAACAGGTATTTCGAATGTAATATCATTCGTTCGTATTTTAATCAATAAATGACTTTAAATACTTCAAGAAGGTCAAAACGGAAAAAAATCTCTCCATCTATAGACGGCAAAGAAAATCTACCGTCTCTTTTGAATGTCGGGGAAAATCGTCACACCTGTCAGAAAAGTAAAATAAAAATTTAGGAAGATCGGATACTTCCCGAAAAAGAAAAATTGCCCATTTCCTTCATACGACGACCGCAAGTTTCGAAGCTGGAAAACATCTATAAAAATAACGATGCCAGTATTATCGACACGAGCGAGAACTCTGACGCCGATAAAACGTATACGATCATGGCAAATTCTACATTCACTCTAGACAGTGAAATTAGGCCTGTAGAAATTCCCATAAACGTCAGCTCTGCTTGGTCGATTAAAAACGTAATTGTTGTTACCATTTTGTCAACCGGACAAGTCGAGGATTGGAATAATAATAGTTCTATCCTAGAGACCAAGTTACCAAATAATCCGGTCGAGATTTGCGATATGACAAATGTGACTTCAACCGAACTTGACTCATTTCTATTAAGGGGTCACGTACAGTTAGAATTTTCAAAAAATCGATTTTTTTTTACATTTTCTAAAAGTAGCACATTTAAAAGTATTCTGTGAAAATTTTAGACGAACCCGACTGTTGGGTATGGAGATATGTAACTTTGAACGGAAATTTTTCTTCTGCATGTAAATCGTACTGAAAACTTTGAATGCGTTTTTCTCGAAACTATGTTTTCGAACACGGTGATCATTGTACCTCGGAAACGGCTTTACCGATCGACTTGAAATTTTGCTCACTTTTTCTAGACATAATTGTCCTCCGGATGAACGAAGGATTTTTCTATGCGATTATATATTTTTTTTTATAGCTGAAAATGTGAGCAAAATTTGGGTCGAAAACACAACTTTGACTTCCAACATCCACCATTTTGTGAAAAATCATAAAATTTTCAAATCCTTCGATCAACCGGAGCATTATGTCTTTTTTTTTGGGACCCCTACGTTACGTGCGGTTATGGAAAAATTTCTGCATATTTTGCAATGAAAAAATTGTATTATTTACTTAAAATATATGTCTTTTGTATGGAAAAAGATTTACGATTAATTATTTAAATGTGTACCCAAAAAAAATTCGCAAAAAACCCCTTTTTTCGAAGTCCTAACTGTACGTGACCCGTTAAACGATTGTACTAGCAATGCAATGCATAATGAAATATCTAATATCGACAATGTCGTTATTCTTAACAACACATCGACAGTATATTAATTTTTGGACCATTTTATGAACCATGGGATTTCCGTTGACGCTGCTGTAACAATACGCAATTCGCCCACTTTTGAGGCAACTAACACTCTAAACACGAACACCAGTGCCGAAGACGATGGATCGGAATATTATCCGTCTCATGACGAACTTGAAGTTTCCGCAACTAAAGAATCGGTAGACGATGTTTCTGGACAAAGCGGTTATTTACCACTCGAAAGCACGGAAAGTAATAATGATCGTCATAAAAAATGTGAAGAAAAATCATTTTCAAGCGACGAAGAATATAACTCAGCAAAATTCGTACGAGACGATAAAGTTATGTTCGTTGTCGCGTCGGACGGAAAGCGAGGCCACGAACATTCTGCATGTATTGTAAAAAATGCAGTCTAAATTTGTTCGTCACCTCGAAAACATACATAAACGATTTAAAAGAAGTTTAATCTGTTTTAACGTTACCAAACAAATCTCCGGAACGGCTGAATATTATAGACACGATAAGAAAAAAATGTCAGTTTTATTTTAACACAAATAATAGTGTAAACGACCGAGAGCTGTTGGTATGCAGACGACCGAGCAGTAAATTGCAGAAGATGGCAAGTGATTTTGCAGTTTGACAAAACTGTCGAGGATTTTTCAGTAAGAACAATCATTGGCACCACGCAAAAAAATGATTTTTATATTCGAGGAAAGAAAACAGACTTCTAATGGTTTTGGGCCGTAAAATCGTTGGTCGTATACATCCTGATGCGTCGGATACCTTGAGGACAGTAGTTTTTCCAGTTTTACGTGAAGATGACGTTGTTCGAATGATTCGATATGATTGATTGATAATTCTATATGGCAACAAAATGTGTTGCAAATACAGATTGCCGCACCAACACGAAATGATACGAGCATATTTAAGGGTACTAGAACGATTCCTAATCGCGCTCAAAGAAATAAATAATGATATTCTCGAGTTTGCTACTTTATATGATCCGAAATATTACGATAATGTAATTACGGCAATAAATGCAGTCGCTGGATTCAATTAAATAACAAATACATACGCAGCACCGTCTACAGCTTACAGCCTAGGATCGCTTATAAAAAAAATGGCCACTTCCTAGTAACAGTATTTTAGTAAATTTATCGTTAACCATTAGTATAACTTACAAAGTATGTTTTATTTGCATGAAAATTTACATTTATTCTTAATATTTTTACTATTATTTGTCTGTACCGATAGCAACGGGGGAGCAATGTCCCAGCGAGATGCTCGGGAACCGAGATCACAGCATTTCGTGCGATGAGCAGGCTGGACTAAGCCACAGCACTCACAATGAGTCGACGTCTGAATTTTCGCACCGTCGGTGCACAACGAATTCGGAACAAACAATGAACAACAAAAAGTCTAAAAGACGCTCTAGTAAGTGTTCTTGTAAAAACAATCGATTCAATTTTTAAAGTTGAAGCGTTATGTACACTTTACCATATATATGTATTTATTGGATATATTTTTTATTTTAGCATCTCCTTATGGGGCAGTCAAACCGAAGAAACGATGGAGCGACCAAGAGGTTAACGTAGCTACGGATTTGTTTGAACATCACATCGGCAATGGCTCATACCTATCATTGAAAACAATTCAAGGTTTTTTACACGAACATTCCTGCTTGAGCAATAGTTCGCCAATGGTCATAAAAGCGTGGATCTCAAATCAGATAAAAAAGAAGAATCAGGAAAATAAAGCAGCTCCCTAAAAAAAAATCCTGCAAATGACATTTTTATAATTCGAAATTTAAGAATAATTAATACCAATGTTAAGCTGTGTCCGCAATCAATATTTAATAATTTATCATATTTAATCTAATTATGAAATATCGATGATTAAAAGGCTTATTCAACCGAAGCGCCATTTTAATAATTTACCGGAGAGCGATGTAAAGATTTATTTTTTGGAAAACCAATTTTGTTGTGAAATGCATCACCTAGTCTAGCTTAGTTTAATTAAGACATTATAGAAAAAAATTACAAAAAATAAATCTTTAAGGCCTTAGGCCACCCTAGAATTTTCGAAAAATCTATTTTTTTTAAATTCCAAATGGTCCCTTAGGACCTCAAAAATGATGTCCCAGAAGATTATGGCCGGGAAAAACCTTTAGATACTCGGTTTTCGAATTTTAGTACAAGGCCGTCTGGTCCGCAGCGAGCTCCTTTTGTGAGCGCTAGGGGGAAGGTACGTTAGGGGACTAGAGCAGGTATACGGCAGATGTTATTGAAAATATTTATTTCCTGACTAGTCTAGACGAGTTTAGACTTGTCGAACGTCTCTTTCAGTTAGTTGGGCACAGCCAAGAATTTGAGAAGGACGCTAGTCGACAAACACTTGTTTTCCTCGATATTTCTGTGAACTTCCATTTCTTTTTCCCTGTATAATTATTGAGTTTTTACAATGAGTGATAAAGTGGTGTACAGTGCGAAGAAAGGAATAAAAACGTCATTTTGCAATAGAAAGAGACCAAAAATATCTCGAAGAAGACCATTGAATCGCCATGAGCTAGAAGCACCAGACGACTTGAATGCCAGTACATCGGCAAAAAAACTAAAGCAATCGGAAGATTTATATGATATTGAAGTGAATCCAGCGCTTGGATATCGTATAATTAACTTTATCGCAGTATTTTCAGCTATTTCGAACGCTGTCGTTTGTAAGATATGCCAATCGGAAATGAAATTTACTGAAAGCAGTAAGCGTGGTTTGGGATTCAAACTAGTAGTGTCCTGTGAGAATTGTGAAACGACTGAGATACCGAGTTGTCCACTTGTTGAGAAAGGCTATGAAATCAACCGTAGAATCATAATTGCCATGCGATTGCTTGGAGTTGGTTGGCACGGAATAAGAAAATTCTGTGCATTCATGGAATTACCTCGGTCTACCTTTCACTCATTCTACGATAAGGTTGTCAAAAAAATGAGCTCTGCAACCAATCTAGTTTGCAAGAACAGTATAATAAGAGCTGCGAAAGAAGAGAAAACCGTATCTATTGAAAATGGAGAAAATGGAATTGTAGTATCAGGCGATGGCTCGTGGAGAAAACGTGGATTTACGTCTTTGTATGGGATGACGACTCTTATTGGCTATAACTGTGGAAAAATCGTTGATTGTGTAGTGAAATCAAAATACTGTAAGGCGTGTGAATATTGGGCTAAAAAAGATACCGAAGAATATGTGGAGTGGGCAGAAAATCATGCAGAAGAATGCGCTGTGAATCACGATGAATCGGCAGGAAAAATGGAAGTCGATTCAGTTGTTGAGATGTTTCGCCGCTCTGAAACTTTGCACCAGCTCAAATATACTCACTATATTGGTGACGGTGATTTTAAGACTTTCAAAGGCATTACAGATGCTAAGCCGTATGAGGATTTCACAGTACTCAAGAAAGAGTGCATAGATCACGTGCAAAAGCGAATGGGCACCCTACTACGTAATTTGAAAAAGAAGACAAAAGGTCTCGGTGGAAGGGGCAAATTGACTGGGAAACTTATAGACGAGCTATCTATTTATTATGGATTAGCGATTCGTAGAAACAGTGATTCAGTTAACAACATGAGAAGCAGTATATGGGCTACACTGGATCACAAATTATCTACTGATGATAAACCGCAGCACGACAAATGTCCTATTGGAGAGGATTCATGGTGCTCATGGCAACGCGCTAAAGCTACAAATACTTTGACTGAGTACAAACGTAAGCCAGCTCTTGCAATTGAAGTCTATGAAGCTATCAAACCAATCTATGAAGAACTGACCAGTGAAGATCTTCTAACTCGGTGCATCGGTAGTTACACACAAAACAATAACGAAAGCTTCAATTCCACTGTGTGGGCATTGGCCCCGAAATCCATTTCGAGTGGTAAAACAATCTTGGATGTAGCCACGGATATTGCAGTTTGTGTGTTCAATGACGGATCTGTTTCAATTTTGCACATAATTAAGGCAATGAACTTGGAAATCGGCCCGAACAGCTACGAAATGTGCCTGGAGATCGACAAACAGCGCATAAAGCTTTCAGAAAGATCGCTGTCCGACCGGGTAAAAGAGGCAAGAATCGCTTCAAGATCAAGCAGAAAAGAAATGCAAGAGCAGGAAGATAATCGGGAAGGCCAATTGTATGGTGCAGGCATCGCAGATTAAAGGTATTGTAAAATTATTCATGATTTTCTACTACTCAAAACTTTAAACGCGTTTATCTCAATACTGTATTTTTCAAATTGGCCGGACTCGTAACTCAAGCAATTTTCAACCGATTAACTTGAAATTTTGAAAATATCTTGAAATATACATTGTCTATGGAAGTACGTAGGATTTTTTTTTATATTGCGTAGTTCATTGGTTATTAACAATTATCTGACAATTTTGAAGGCAAGTTTTTCACTTTTCACTTTATACGGGCGCCATTTGGCCAAAAATCAATATATCATTTGCTCATTATTATTTTAAAAATTACAGGAGCTGTTAGTCCGGCCGTGGACCTCGAAAAAAAAGACGTCGTCGCAAAAACGCTGCACAGCCGTCATTTTGTAATAAATCGCTTCAAAAAAATTATTGTAAGCAGTCACTGATATAGATAATAAAATCACGTTTCTGTTATCTCGATTTATTTTGTAGTATTTCTGAAAAAAAATCCCCAAAAAGCCTATTTTTTCAGCCTCTAGGGTGGCCTAAGGCCTTAAATCGCTCTTCTCTAAAATTATGAAAATGGCGCTTGAGTTAAAGGGCCTTTTAACCATCGATATAATATATAACTCATATTATGTATAATAATTTCACAAAGAAAACTGTGAACAGATTGTTATTTAAAATATATTTTATAACATTGTGTTTCGTTATTTCTTTTGGATTTAATGATGGCGAGGATTTAGAGTTAACCGTACGGACGCTGTTACGCAAGTCAAGGGGCTTGAACTTCTTTAGTTTTCGTAAAAGAAGATTTATGTGAGTATCGTGGATAGAACACTGACTTGTGGAACTCCAGACTTGCCTGGATATAAGTCCGAAAGTTCATCCTTGTATCGCACTTAAAATTGCCTTCCGTCCAGGTAGGATTTCAGTAGCAGATAGTATTGAGATAGCTTAGATTGGACTTTATAGATTAGGCCAGAGTATCATGAGCGAATTATAAATATTATATAATTGATAAAACATGTCAGTGAAAAAATACTATGTACATAACGTTACCTTACTATGAATAATAAAAATGTAAGAATTAATTAAAGCGGATTTGATTTTTTTTTCTTTATTCTGTTAGAATATTATCGCTCACTAGACCGACACGAGTTCAGTAACATCAGCCACTATTAGTTCCTATGATATGCTCCTCCGCGATGAGTAAAACTGCCCTCTGTAGTTCGAAAATGCTTGACTCATGTCGGGTTGTAAAATCATCATTCCCTTTGTACTGTCTCCGAACTTTTGAATACATGCAAAGCCCTGAAAATAACTATTTCTTCGTACTATTCCGAAAACTACCAATATGTATTTGGAGACTCGTAAACCATGCATATTGCTTTATCCTGTCCGGCAAACTGCCAATATGCATTCGAAAAGTCCTGAAAAGTACCTATCTGTCTACAACGTCCTGAAAGCTGTTTATATATCCCAAGGCCTGAAAAGAACCCATTCGTCCTATAACGTCTCAAAGATTGCTAGTCCTGAAAACTACTACTGCGTACTTTTTAATGTATATATTTTTTTATTAGACTTATATAACAAAAAATCTTCGTGAAATATATTAAGAATGATGTAAAGTACGGAAATCGCGATAAATATATGCTCCTTGAAAAAGTCCCAGAAACTGCCTTTTGACATATATATATATTGAAACGGTGGGTATCCCTTTCATTAATGTTTATAGGATTCAGGACTCGAAAATTAAATAAAGTGATTAAAAGTCATGTGTGAATAAGTTACAGAACATTCCTGTTATTTCCCATTACCCCCCCCCCCCCCCCCCCCCAGTCACATGTCTCTACATTATCATCGAATGTTCCAATGCCAATCGACAGTTAATTGGAAAATGTATCGATGACAGCGCCTTATCTCCTTATGCCTTACGGGTTCCTTCTCTCTCTTGAAATTATTGGCATCGGTCCGACGTGGTACTGTTGTACCCAAGGGGGTAACACTCCATGCTAAAGGGACCCACGTTATTTGTCTCGACGCTAATTGGTCGAGACAGAGTTCGTTAGATTTTCTATACCAACCTCGAAGATCGAAAGTTTTGACACGAATTTTGTTCTACAATGTTGGCGCCTCTGAAATATTTCAAATTGGGCGGGAGAGGTTTTACGATTCATTGGGTTCTATTGGATATATTAGAAATTGTTTAGAATACATATAGGTACAACAAATAATGTTTTATTGAATAAATATTACTAAAAGTAAACAAAACATATTGCATATTGTTAAAACTTAATTGTATTAATTTTAATTATAAGTCTTAAGTTTAAAAAATTAGTATTAATTAAGAGTTAATCTTCCGAATTGTATGAACCCGATGGCGCGTTCGGTCTCGCCAGCAGGGGAAAACGGCGGGGTAGAAATTTCCAGCGAAAAATAATGACAGAAATTAAAATAGTGCCGGATTCTGTCGCTCGATTTTCAAACTGACAAGCCGGAAAAGTAAATTGTTATTATTGTACTAATCCTTTTTTCGGCGTCACTGTTGAAGTGAAGTGCGGCACGCTCGAACTGGTTTATGGTAACTTAGTTTTGGTATTTCGCCGATTTGCACTAAGCACTGAGTTCACGACACTCCTGAACGACGGCACGATCAACGTCTATACAAAAATTCTAAATAAATAATACGCAATTTCGTAAGTTTTTTTATACAACTGTCGAATACACCCTTTCTCGCATTACACTCGCCACCATACTGGATTCGATAGCGTAGGCGCAGGCTATGTGGCTAATCACTGTTACCACCGTTACCGCCATTTCCAACGCTGCATATACCGTTACCACCATTTCAACGCTGCATATTTAGTTTTCGTACGTTGGTGGAAACATCTAACGTACTCCTCGCGTGACAAATAAGAAGGGGCGGGGGACGGGAGTGTCAGACCCCTGGTAGTACCTCTCTTGACAGGACAATGTTTTTGGAACCAGTATTCCGTGAAAATACTTGGCTGTTGAATCCAAAATGGTCGTATCCTTGTTCGGCTCACAGTGCGTCGTGTGGTTTTGTGTCAACGGATTATTGTGACTGAACTGGGTAAGGCTTTCCTTTATTCAGCGGTTAAATAAATCACGTGCTTTCTTACTGATGATTTACTCGACACGCCTTTGAGCTATGCATGCTCGCTTCTCCTTTTCCCTGTAGCGGGTTAGAGATTCTCACCGCCCGTTCGACAGGCGTCCCGCCTAGATCCTCTATCCTTTTCCATTCCCTGTGATAAGATTTGTAATTCATTTTTCATGATATGAGCAGGTCGATCCTGATGGAATTGGTGCTGATGGAGATGGCGCTCGGAACATTTCTTGTGTCAACCCTCCTAGCCTCGGGTACGCATCTAGGTTTTATGGTGAGTTTGATTGAATCTTATTTATATACTTTTACTTAGTACGAAGATTCCTTAAGTCTATTTATACGTTAATTTACTAGTCGGTTTTGCCTTCCTTCTTCTTGGGAGCCTAGGATATCCTAGCCCTCTGAATGCCGCACATTAGAATTTCTTCTAATCAGGGTTTTCAGAGTATTCAGTATACCCAGCCCATTCCTTAGTTAAGGTTTAGACGAAGTCGGTGAATTGAAAAAGTCTCCGCCAATTGTGTAATTTCAATGGGCTTTTATATTTTGCCTCGTCTTTTTTCCTTTGTAAGAATCTTTGCCTTCTTTCAGGATTTCTGCTTACTAACTTATCTGTTTCTCATTCTAGGTGTTCCTGGCGACCGCTATTCAGAGCGCATCGTTACAATATGTATATAGGGAGAGAGGGAAGGAGAGAGGGAGGGGAGAGAGAGAGAGAGAGAGAGAGAGCCAGTCAACTAGGAAGATAAAGCCTTGGTTAGTACGTGGCTCATATCGATTGACGTTGTATCTCGGCATGCGCGGTTTTCTGGCTCTGGCTCTCACTTCTCTGCTTTTTGTTGTTCCTGTATCGTATGTTGTATATATTGTAACGTTATGTTGTTATCCCACATTACTACTGTGTACCGTGAGAGACAACGCTAAAAAAGCAGAAAATAAAGATACGAAGAAGCTTCCAAGCGTACAATAAATTCATGCTTTTGGAGTGTCTGTGCGAATGGCACCGATAGGTTATAATAAAAACTTCAATTAATTTGTTTACTACTTCATACATCAATATTGATTTTTGTAACACGAGTTTTACGTAAATCAAAGAATCCACAGAAAAGTGGTTCAGCGTATTTTTAGGCGAAAAAACATGTAAATTTAGTTCCATCATCTTAAGGCCTATCGCGCGTTATCAGATTGGACAATAGCTGTCGTTACACCATGGCTACTGGGAAACTCCGCCAAAATGATAAAATTACCTTATTTTTATCCATGACAAAGAATTTTTGTTCAATATTTCTACTGATTTGCATTATAGAAGTTAACTACCTTATAAGGTTTCAACTCCTTTGGATGATCAATCAATGCGAATTGGGCGTGGCCCAACGTAAAGGGCTCTTCAACCATACTGGAGGACATATCAAGAGAATAGCAAGCTATCGCAAAATTTGTTATTACATCCGATCTTCTAACACAACGATGAATATCTGAGCTGCTGTTTTCTCTCTTGGCTATTATAAATGGTTGAAGACGTCTACCCAACGCGCA
The DNA here is from genome assembly GCA_951802705.1 of Netelia virgata. Lineage (NCBI taxonomy): Eukaryota > Metazoa > Arthropoda > Insecta > Hymenoptera > Ichneumonidae > Netelia > Netelia virgata. The sequence goes on along the minus strand of OX637863.1, from coordinate 14,019,407 downwards.
GTCTAGAACTAATAACTTACTAAAAGTCGTTCGAAAAGTCTCAAGGGCTACATTCCATCTTCTCTCGTTATTATGCAATGTTTTTAGACGTATGGAGGATCAACACATACACATTCAGTACGTGGATTGAAATGCACTAGCGCGAGGATGTGATGAGTTGGGCACGTTACACCCTTACGAAGGATGACTGTGTGAAATCTAACGATACGTATGGGCTACCTATTTTATTATACAGATGTATAATTATCGTATGAAACCTGATTGCTATGGATACCGTGACAATGAATCGGCTCTGAACAAGTATTCTCCGCAATTTGCCATACAAATGCTGAGCACTATCCAACGAATGCGGGTGACCATTGCCCGTAACAGACCATTCACCACTATTAACTTTACCAAAACATAAAAAATGTGTTATACGATTATAAGATCGAATGATAATTCAGAGTCGATAATGGAACTTAATGCATAATTAACATGATAATAATAACATAACGGTTACGTCGAAGTGTCCATTGTCTACAGCGTACGTTCAAAAATAACCTCGCACCAAGCGCTTTAAGGGGTCACGTACAGTTAGGACTTCGAAAAAAGGGGTTTTTTGCGAATTTTTTTTGGGGACACATTTAAATAATTAATCGTAAATCTTTTTCCATACAAAAGACATATATTTTAAGTAAATAATACAATTTTTTCATTGCAAAATATGCAGAAATTTTTCCATAACCGTACGTAACGTAGGGGTCCCAAAAAAAAGGTCCTCCGCGGTGATCAGTGCAGCTCGTCACCGGATCGTCCGAAATCAAAATAAAAGTAGGGATCATTAGTTAATGACATAATGCTCCGGTTGATCGAAGGATTTGAAAATTTTATGATTTTTCACAAAATGGTGGATGTTGGAAGTCAAAGTTGTGTTTTCGACCCAAATTTTGCTCACATTTTCAGCTATAAAAAAAAAAATATAATCGCATAGAAAAATCCTTCCTTCATCCGGAGGACAATTATGTCTAGAAAAAGTGAGCAAAATTTCAAGTCGATCGGTAAAGCCGTTTCCGAGGTACAGTGATCACCGTGTTCGAAAACATAGTTTCGAGAAAAACGCATTCAAAGTTTTCAGTACGATTTACATGCAGAAGAAAAATTTCCGTTCAAAGTTACATATCTCCATACCCAACAGTCGGATTCGTCTAAAATTTTCACAGAATACTTTTCAAATGTGCTACTTTTAGAAAATGTAAAAAACAATCTATTTTTTGAAAATTCTAACTGTACGTGACCCCTTAAGAAAAGTCATGCAATATGAATGATAATCCCTGAGGTGGAAGATACTTTGTTACCAAGGTTATTTTTACTTCAATGGAAAGTCATTGCCATTGGGACATTTCTTACTACAAAAGAGAACCCCTTAACAGTGTATAACACGTATACGCGCCAGAATAAAAATAAAAAATTTCGATATTCTCATTTTAAGCACTCCCATTTTAATCACATATTATTTCTAAGCAGTTTTAGGGTTGCTGAATCTACATTCAGTTGCACGGTGAACAAATTCGCGATATCGAATGCAATATGGCTGCCGAAAATCTTTAAAACTCCCCTATTGGAATGAAACTTTCTTTTCGATTTGTTTTCACTCATACACTTATTCCACAAAAGCATTTTTTCTACACTGTTAAGAGGCTAGCACAATAGCTATAGTGATTCTATCTAGTGACCACTGTCGCTTTTCGGCATTTTAAGCGTGTCGAGTATAGAGTTTTCGAACGGCCGAAGTATATGACATTGTTTTCACCGAAGGAAAAACCTCAAGATATTCTTTACTCGGATTTCTTATTACTTTTTTTTAAATAAATAATATGCGTTTCGCTTAATTTTTTAGATTGTTCGAATGCCTTCCACGATTTCACACAGAAACAAGGCTTTTATTTATAAATAACGTGAAATCTATCTATGATCTATCTACGAGTCCATATAAAATTGTATTATAAACAAAAACAACTCACGGCAACGCATATCACAGATAGACAACCAGACGCGATTTCGCGGGTGTAACGACCGTTCACTTAAATCCGTCGATGGAAATACATTTCTTGCAAAGGTGCAAGAGGAAGCGTTCTCTTACGTACTGGATGTATATACGTCGTGCGTAGAGTACTGTTACCGGAGGTTTTTCTCGACAGCATAAGAGCCCAAGATTGTCGGGTGTTGTCGAGACGCCCTGTAGTGAGTCAGGCCTACGACGTCGTGCGTTGGCCACACTCGCGGCTCACTACGCTTTTCATGAATCTTCGGTGACAAAGGGCCGAGAGGCTCGAAGTTAGCGCGACGATTCTCCTCTTCCCCCCCTCTTTACCTATTGACTCCGTTTGCCGATCAGAGACGATGGAAAAAGGCACTCGAACGCGTACCGCCTTGGTTAACACACGCGTCCCGAGACAGTAAATTGTCTACTAATTTTCACGTTGGGGAATAGCGGAAAAGGTTTCAGAGTAAAGTGTGTATCTATTGTTATCAATTGGCTTGTTGAAGGATCGGCGAAGAGCGCTGCAACATGAACTTCTGTCAAAAATACACGTAAGAATAAATCTGTTTTTTTATCCGATCATTTGGGTCTTCCATTGATCGTGCGAGCTTATTTGGTCGTCCAACGGAATCCTCCCCTGAGAATCCTGTTTGTCAATTTATTTGTCAAAATAGTGTCGTTTGTCAGAACGTAAAACTGACCGGCGCCCAAAGCGAATTATAGAAATTGTGCAATATTGTCAAAAGAGCCCCGGCAGCCGACGGACCGCGGCCGCGCCGGGTGGACATTTCAGAATAAGAGTCAGAAAAGAAATATCGGTCTCAGCACATAGTGGGTACATACGACTTCTTCTTGGGAGACTTGGGTCAATGAAAACGCGGGCATGAAATAGAATGAAAGCTATAAACCTTTTGCTTTGAATTCTCTGATACCGTCGTATTATTGGTGTTCATAAAGGTACTAAGTATACGTACATAGTACTAACGACGCAGACATAAACTGGTTTTCTTCGCTACTCTTGCGGTATCCCTGGAGGTTTGTTATGCAGTTTACGATGGCCACTGTATGGCTAGTAGAACCGGTGTCGTCGTCTGTCGTGGCTGATCAGTTGCGCTAATCCTCCAACTTTCTTTGGTCGGGACGCTACAGAGTAACGTGTACACAGAGCAACTTTGTTGCTCAAAGTTGCACACTTTGTTTCGTGCGTGTGATTATCATTTAAATAAATTTGCGTAGTGATTAACCCCTTGCATTCCTATGTCGAGTGTGACTCGACCTGTTTTAATTATTTGTTTACTGTAATATCTGACCTGTATACAACAGATTATATATATGAAGTATTCCACGGGAAATCGGCAATCAGACGGCCTCTTCGATTTTGACCAACAAATTTTCTCTCACAGGTCTTACAAGTAGAACTTGCCAGTGTTGCAATCGTTTTTGGGACGCCCTTTGGGGAGAGTGTAGTGCTCGGCCCCAAATGTCACCCCCTGACATCGTTCACCCTGGTGGGCCCTCGTTTTCGAGAATTCGACCAAACAAAATTTGTGTGACGATCGTGAACCTCGAAAATGGCATGTATCGTCGAAGCGACCCGATAGCCTATCGGTTATGGTCTTCGGCTAGTACTCTGCAGGTTTTGGGTTCAAGTCCTGCTACCGCTATTACTATTTGTTTCTTTTTTTTCAATCGAAATGCCTGTAAACTTTATTTTTATTTATTTACTTTAATTCCAATCCGACTTTTTTTATATTGGGTTTAAAATTCTTGCCTGAGTGATTGTAATCAGCGTTTTAAAAATTTGGTATATACAATTTTTTTCTTATATTCTTCATCTAGTTTGACATTATTGCTCGTTTTTCGGATAATTTCAAAGTTACCTCCATTTTGTCGAAACGGTAATTGCAATGAAATAAAATTCGAATTAAAGGAAACGTTGCGGTTAATCTCCGTTTTGTCTAAAACAGAGATCAACCGAAAAACGAGCAATAATTTCAAAATAGATGAAGAATATAAAACAAATGTATATACACAATTTTTGAAACGGTGTCAAACTATATTGATTGACTTTCATTGAAATTTCGGTTTGCCCATAATTTTCAAAATATTGAAAAAAAATAGTAAATATCGAGATTCCATCATGAAACTAGTCTAGATTTTTTCGAAACTGCAACAGGAATTCGGAAAAAATCGAAACAAAATCGGTAATGTCATACTTGACTTTTTAATTTTATCAGAAAAAAAACCATTGAGAAATTTGTAAATCATTGGTTCCTTATTCTGTTCTGAAAACGCAGCTCAGGATGCATAATTTGACGTATTTATAACATTACTAAAAATGTCTTGTTCTGGAATTATTTGCATTTGAATTTTTTTTTCGGAATTTTCAAAAATTCATAACTCAAAAAAAAATTACGAAGAAAATCTAAAAATTTCATGACTTGCTCTTTTCATTAAGTACTATGAGGGAAAAAATGTTGGTCGAAATCGAAGAGGGGTTGGGAGTCTTATTGCTGATTTTCTGTGGAATGCCTCACTGTTCCGTCACTTCCATGTCACGTGTGGTAATTTTCCTCCGATCAACTTGAAATTTTGACACAATATTCTTGAGATGTTATACATTCATTTAAAAAAATTAATAAAAAATGAAAAAAAAACATTGTTTTAGTACCTAACCCTGCCCTTAAGGTATACTACTAACCTGCCAAGTCTCATCCCGAAGTCAATTTCCGAGACCGTAATGTCCCCTTGTGAGTTTAATGCCATAAGATCCATAGTGGGTAGATTTTTCATTCTAATTTTTTTTTACTAAAAGAAAACTCATTTTTAGGTAATCTAACATTCTAACATTCTTTTCATGATAAAATAAATGTGAGTTAATATATCTACGATATTTATTCAAAATCTTAACTTAATGATTAAGATTATTACAGGTATGATACAATGAATAATAATCATTCTATTTTTTCATATTAATGTATTAAACGATTTATTTTCTTTTTCTTTGTCGTTTAAATAATTTACATACTTTATGATCTTCGGAATTGCAATAATTTTTAACAAAAACACAACCATCTGCATCTAGGATTAGAGTGTGGAATTGCTCAGTTCCTGTAATAGTTTTCGTTTTTGAAAATCGGTTGCTGAGATCGTTTACAGCTTTATTGCAATTCTCTTCTGATGAAAAGTTGCCCACTATGAATCTTACGACATTAAACTCAGAATAAACCAAAGTTTACAAAAAATAGAAAATCGGAAATAAAAAACAGGGATTTTCGAAAAATTGATATTTTTCTCTTAAAAGCAGGGAAAATTTTTTGTTCGATCGAAAAAAAAGTTAGAAAGAAAAATCTGCCCACTATTCTAGTAATTATATGTAAGAATTATATAATATGTACCTTTTTGGAGTGATCTCAGTCTGCCTATTCCTGTATACTTATAAGCAAGCATGTTCCTATATATTTGTAGTAAATGAGGCTAATATTGTTATAAAAGTCAAAGATTACAGATTTTTCTAAATACTATATTGAATTGTCTTTTTATTATAAATTATAAAAACCACTTCATAAACTTCCTTAACTTTTCCACATAACATGAATATTTCACTTGCTCGAGCTCGTCAATATATTGTTTTATATCGCTGCCAATAGAAACTGTTTCGATCTGGCAGCTTGATGATCTTATTAATTTTTATACGGTCAAATGTCACCGAAAATGTAGAAAATTGCGATTAAAATGGGTTTTTAATGTGAGAAAAGGCGGTGGTCTAAGGTTACCCCAAAACTCAATATAACTTAGGACCACCTCTATTTATGTCTTTTGCTCAGGAGTCCCTTATAATATATATACTTTTCAATGTAATTGGTATTAACATCATCAAAAGATCACTGTAATCACAATTATTATTAGTAATTTCATACAAATTATTGAGAAACTACAACAAACTGTCTCAAAAGTGGTCCAATTTAACCCGTAATGACAGTAATCCAAGTTTATTCACTTAATTTTTATATCAATATAAACATATATATATGTAAGATAATACGATAGTATTACTTCAATAATTAGATATTTCGAGAAGTGTAAACAAATTAATTACTGTGAGGTAGAAATGATTGGAACGAAATAACTTTTAATGTCGTTTCGTATATTCTTACTGAAGCACAGTTTAGTTAATTGAACCAATCATGAAAAAGGAAAAGATTAATTACACATTATATATACAGGGCGAAATGCATTAAGTATAACAGAATTTATTCTGAGGTAGACGGGACCATTACAAACAAAAGTTGCAAATATACATTAGGGATATTTTCAATAGTTTACGAGATATAATTTTTTAAAGTTGGGCTAATCAGAGCGCGCCGAGAAGCGTTGGAGCCGTCCGCTCTCCGCCCTAACTTCACCGAAAACCAACAAAATTTCCTTGTCCTATTTCTCCGCCTCTTTTAACTTTAACTATCCTGTACTAATTCGCGAGTTTGTTGACCATAGAGACGACAGTCTTGGCGCGGGGTGACGGGGGAGCGGGGCGGCGAGCGCGGGCAGCCAATGATTGATACATTGCGCTGTTTCTACGGCTAGGGCGGAGAGCGGGCGGATCTAACGCTTCTTGGCGCGCTCTGATTAGCCCAACTTTAAAAAATTATATCTCGTAAACTATTGAAAATATCCCTAATGTATATTTGCAACTTTTGTTTGTAATGGTCCCATCTACCTCGAAATAAATTTTGTTATAGTTAATGTGATTCGCCCTGTATATATATATATATATTTATCTCAGTAATCAAACTGATGTAAGCTGCGGTTGCAATTACAGCTTTGGTTTTAGCAGCGTTGTTTGTATCCGAGGTATAGGCGAATTCTTTCTCGTTCAGAATTTGTAACTTTTTTACTGCTTCATCATAGGTTGCTGTCAAATTGAATACATCAGATAAAATTAAATATAAATACCCACCACCAAAGCTGCAATGCAGTAATTTTTGTAATATAACTTACCCGCTTCACCATGTATTGCTATTGCATATGTTGGATATGCCTCTGGGGCAGGACTTGCACATTTTACTAATGTGTGTAGTAATGCCGAGTTTTCATCATCGTACGGCGGAGGCATAAATTTTATTGACAATGTGTCTTGTTGGTTTATTGGCAGTTGTTTCTTTTGTGGGAAAGAGAAGGATACGGAGATTATGTAACAACGCTTATTGTTCGGTTGAACAAAGGAAATAGTTTTATTAATATGAATAGCTTGGATACTTCTTACAACGTTGCTCAAGAGCGACTAACTAGCATAGCCCTCGCTGCATGGTTGGCAACCTCGAGCGATCAAATTATCGCACCAGGGCCGTCAAATTATAGTGCTTACAAAAAAATTATCGTACTTTTCATTTTTCAGTTAAAATTATTGAAAAAAAAAATTCACAAGTTCGATAGTTATTATTTTGAGGTCAAATCATTATGTATTTCTTTCGCAAAAGATAAAATTATTATAACAATAATTTACATTTTCAGACATAATACTTCGTAGATAATACATCGTCGATAATACTTCGTACATAATAATTCGTAAACTATTTCATTTTTTAACAAGAATTATTGTTAGACTTAGACTCCAACTTTTTAACAAGACTTAGTTCTTATTGCTGTCAATTCGTGTTTTACCGGCCTTTGGGTATAATGAATTTTTATTCATTCTGGCGTATTCTTCCGGAAGTGGCTCGAACGTCGGGCAATTGCTAACTCGCTGTCGCGCTTGAAGAATGCCGTTCAACGACGAAGTTACCAGTTTATTTCTGGTCTTGGTTTTTGCCAAATTCACAGCGCTGAAAATTCTTTCGCACTCGGCATTTAAATGTGGAAGCGAGATAACGTTCAGGGCGAATTTGGATAAATTTTTAAACGTATAACTGACTTGAACTTGTTCATCAAATTCAGACAATTTATGCCAGAAAGTATCAGGTTCGTCGGAAATATTGATATACCTGGGTAATTCTAAACTCGGAAGTTGCCGCCATTCATCATCAACCACATGGCATTCAGTTTCGTTCAGTATACGTGGCAACAGTTGCATTAACGGTAGTAAAGAGGGCGTAGTTTTCCGAGTTTTCTCCAGCACAGCATTCGCCGGTTTAACTACGGGCATGTTTTTTAAAACAACGTCTGAGAAATCGAAACTTTTTTTTAACTGTTGACAACCGAAAACGATAAACTGATTGCATCCTTTCAGAAAATCCATTTTAAGATTAGCGTTTTCGCGAATTTCAACTTTCTTCAGAAAGTCGGACACCTTTACTCCCAAGTACATCTGTCTGTAGAGGTAACATTTTTTGTGTGCATCTTTAAAAAATCAACGTACGCACGCCTGACTGTTTCAAACATGGTCGCAATGACAGTCTTGTCAGATTGAAAATATGCATTCAATCGAGTGAATTTTGGTAGCACGTACTCGAGAAACAGAAAAAAAAGTTTCATCAATGGATCGCTCAGTGCGTTCAAGATATGTTCAACCGTTACCAATCGCTCGGAATATCGCTTGTCGATAAAATAGAGTTTTAAGGCATCCCATTGCTCAAGCAAGCGCGAAACGACTGCCTCCAATGAAAGCCACCGAGTTTGCGATGGATAGAGCATTTTGTGAACTTTCAAATCTAGAAAGCATTGAAACTTTTGAAAAGCGAATTGTCGCTTCGCGCTTGCTTTGAAAAAATTATAAATATTTCGTGCTAGGTCTTCACATGTTCGCGGTAAGACTTTACATGCTTCAATTACACATACTCGTAAGTGCAGCGAATGGCATAGGCATTTGGAAATTTGTAAGCCAGGACAGAGACTTCGACATCGGCTTGCTACCGAATTATGCGTTCCCATTATCGTTCCGCAACCGTCTGATCCAAATCCAATCACGTTTTCGAAGGACAGCCCGTATTTTTCGAAAGATATTGTGATGTCGTGGGTTATTTATTTACTTATTTGTTATTATTGGAGCTGCCGACTCGGCTACGGAACGCGGTAGTTGAGAGGAAAAACGCGGTAGACACTTAATCGGGAAACACAAGACTTTATTTTCAGTGGTTCAACAGACAGCGTAACGTTGCTGCTCAGATGATCGGAAACTACTAACTGACTAGCCTAGGAGGAGGGTGGTTCTTATAACATTAACCCGTGGGAAAGTCGTAGTGTGGTGGGGAAAGAATTTGGGAGTCAGAACGTTCTGGAAACGGAAACGTCTGGGGAGACAATGGCGGCTGCAGGTGTTTCGAGTTTAAGGCAGGTCAGGCCATAAAGATAGGTGATTAATGGCTGGACTGTGGAAAATGGAAAAAGGAGGTTTTGGGCCTTTATCCGAAAACAACGACTAGCTGCGTTCTGACGGAGAGATGTCCCGGCGATAGCGAGGGTGTAGCTGTAGGAAGTCACGTAGGCAGGAAAGGAATGCGAGAGGCGCATGGGAAAGAAGAAAAAAAGGTGGCTAGGGGTAGACCATCGTCTTAATATCGTAATGCACTGGAACAAATATTCAGCGGCCGCTGGTCTGCATTACTTTCCATCCACAATGCACTTGGATTTCACGGCGGAAACATCGGTGAATTCATCAATCACAATACTAAACTTCGTTTTTTTCAGCTTTTGACTCAAAGAATCCTTTTGAGACTCGCCAAGGACGTTCTTCACGATTGCTTTAGTTTTAGTTGATTTGAGTTGTAGATTTTGGAGGGTTTTTGAGTCGGGAAAACAATCTTTTATCAAGCAAGACAAATGATCCATCACTTTGTAAGCGATGTTATGGTCAACCATGAAAGCAGACATCTTAATTTCAGCTCTTGTGATTGATGTACTAGCAGAGGTATCAACGTTTTGAGCCTGGTGTACGAAAGTGTTGATAGACGGGTGTTTTGAGACGGATCCGATTTTTGTTTGATGGGCGCGAGATTTGGCATGATTTCGTATAACGGCTATTTCGGCGGTGAAACTGACGTTCCAGTCGCCACATTTTCCTTTGTAGCTATTATCCAGATCTCGGCGAAGCCAACTTTTAAAATCCGCTTTATTTACCCACGCATCTCGGAACTTTTGTGGACGGCGAGTGTTCAAACGAATTTTTTTCTTCGGAGGTGTATTTGGCTCGGTATTTTTTCGGATTCTTGTTTTTTATTCTGTCGTACGGCGGACTATACGAATAGCAAAACAAAATTATTAAGTTATACTAAACTTCATACATACCCTGACATACCTTGAACGTATCGGTCTGGTCGACACTTTTCAATACCGGGCACGATTCAAGTTTCAACGCGTCGGTACTGAGAAAAGGATAGAGTAGGGGTAGCGAACCATGATTTACGGATGAGAGTGGCGGTGATGAGAGGTGCGATGGTGTTTCGATGTATTTTTTCCCTGACCGCTATAACTAGTAACTATGGTAGTAACTACCAAGCAGACCAATCACGCGCGCTCTCTCGCTTCTGTCTCTCGCTCTCTCTGTCTAAGAGATAAAACAGAACGAACTTTCTTCGTACCAAGACTGCTGTCGTACATTTCATCTTTTGTTTAATAATAGCAGCTATCAATAAAATTACCGTAGATTTGCATTACATAGTACAAGCACTATGTTACATAGTACACATGGTAAGATTATGTGACATCTACTATCATTATGTTACGGTTGCCAACCCTGCCTCGCTGCATGTGCTCGAAGGCCTCATGGCAACACGCAAGCATAGATAAAATATGCAATGCTTACTACAATATGTTTAAATCGAAATCATACACGATCCATGTTGATGGTACGAAGTCGATGCTTCTTATTCCATTTCGTCTTTCTTTGGAGAATACTGTCAGTTTATAACGTGTGTCATCCATCCATAATATGTGTAATAAAAAAGTACTATTTATTTATTAACCTTCGATGCATAAAATTTATTAATGTGTTATAATTACATACCTTTGATAGTACATGCGCAACCGACGTATGTGTCACTTTTTTTGGGTTATGTTCAACTTTATTCACGTGGTGGGGGCGTGATCTCTTATTGTTGAAATTTCTGAACGCTTGCGTACCACGTACATTTTATGTTTATTCGAAAGTTTTTTGTGTGATGCGAACGATTTTCGTAGAATGAATTCTCAAGCAAAGACGCTAGTCCATTGAAATGTTACATTGACCCCGTAATTGTCAAAGTCAGCAATTTTTTTTTCTGGTGCATAGGGGGGGATATAAAAAGCTTAAGTCCAAGTTTGTAGGGTTGTAACCTTTGAGGATAATCCGCCATCTTGAAAAAAGGGTGAAATAGTTTTTGCAAAATAACTATGAAACTATTCACCGCGCAAGAAAATTGTTAAGTTATTTTTTGTAGGAAATTAAATTCTCTATAAATTTGCTATCTTGACTTTTTATCGTAAAATCAAAAATAATAAAGTCATTAACAAGAAACGACAAAAATTAAAGAACAAATTACTTAAACTCGTTGTAACTTTTTTCTTTTCATTTTACAGAAAAATATGTTGAATGCATTTCGATAGAACATCTTCTGACGAATAAATTTCACTATAAATGTTTCAAATTTTGTTAATTTATAAACATTTTACAGTGATGCAAAGGTAAGTGTCGGAGTACTAGAAAATAGACATAAAAATGAACGATTATGCGTCGTTTCTTTGCAAATTTCATTAATTTCGGCGGACAAATTTCATTTGTTGCTATTGCACTGTTGATAATAATTAGTTATTAACTCTTTTCCACACTACCTACGAGGTGGAGCATCCAGACGCTTTTTTTAACGTGGTGTCCCCAGTAGGCCTAATCCACGGACATGACCCTAATGATTTTTTGTATGTTTTCTGTTATTTGTGCATTGGTAATTTGGATTCTATTGGGGCCTAAATCTTTTTGATGGGCCAGGCTGTTGTTCGGGCTCTGGTTGAGGATCGGTGGTGAATTGTTCGGGTGGGCGGATAAATGGAGTGGCGCCAATGTTGGCAATTCGTCATCAAAATTTTCCTCGTCTATTAATTTTGTAATTTCCATGACGTTGCTGCAGATCTCCCCAGAACAATTGAGACATACTGCTGAGCATTTGAGGCCTGCTTTTCGACACCCACACATTGCACCACAGTTCCCTTTGCAACGACAAAATATTAATTTTAGAAGTTCGGTGGGTGCTGGCGGTTTCATTGTTTGGAGTGGCATGAGTATTCTTCCATTTTGTTTCCAGCCCCAGTTTTCCGGATCTTTCCATTTTCCGAGCCATAATTGAATCTGATGGTAAACTCGAAGGCTGTGCAAACGGGCTGTGTCTTCTGTTGGAGGGAGTGAAGACAAGTTAAAAATGTTTTTTGTCACTGACTTGGCGAATCGTTTATATCTTAAACTGGTGAGAGTGTCATCATCTTTGTTGCCACCATATAAGGCTATGAAAAAACGTTCGCCAACGACAGTGAGCAAAGCGGCATCGACATTTTCATTGAGAAATAAAGCTGCTCCACTAGCAAACTCAGGATGTTTTTTCAGGGTTGTGATATATTTAAGTTTACCTATGTTGTAAGCTGCTGAAGTTGTGTCACATGCTCAGAAAGCATGAAGAAACAGTATATTATCGGCAATCACATCTTCGTACATGAAACTTGACGGGCAAAACAATTGTTCGGCTGCACGGCCTTTGGATGGTTTCAAGAAAAAAACATTCGAGTGTTTTCTTCCAAATGCCGTGAGCAGCACAAGAATATCGACGTCCTCTGCGACAATTGTTACCGAATCGAAGGATGTCGATGCAACGAGAGCCGAATGAACGATCAGAGTATCTGCATCTGCTTCGGCTTGATCGTGAATAAAACTTGCCCCTGATAAAGATGTTTTGAGCATTTCTATGAAGTTAGCCTTATTCTTCTCATTGCCGAGAAATTTTTCTTGCGATAACGAAGACCGATCATTAATTTCAAATTAGAAATTATTCCAGAAATGCAGTAGAATATTCAACAATGAGGTGGGAAAATAAGTTCATAACTAATTATTATTAATATTGCAATAGCAACAAATAAAATTTGTCCGCCGAAATTAATGAAATTTGCAAAGAAACGACGCATAATCATTCATTTTGATGTCTATTTTCGAGTACTCCGACACTTACCTTTGCATCACTGTAAAATGTTTATAAATTAACAAAATTTGAAACATTTATAGTGAAATTTATTCGTCAGAAGATGTTCTATCGAAATGCATTCAACAGATTTTTCTGTAAAATGAAAAGAAAAAAGTTACAACGAGTTTAAGTAATTTGTTCTTTAATTTTTGTCGTTTTTTGTTAATAACTTTGTTATTTTTGATTTTACGACAAGAAATCAAGAGAGCAAATTCGTAGAGAATTCAATTTCCTACAAAAAATATCTTAACAATTTTCTACAAAATAAATCGCGATAACAGAAACGTGATTTTATTATCTATATCAGTGACGGCTTACAATAGTTTTTTTGAAGCGATTTATTACAAAATGGCGGCTGTGCAGCGTTTTTGCGACGACGTCTTTTTTTTCAGGGTCAACGGCCGGACTAACAGCTTCTGTAATTTGTAAAATAATAATGAGCAAATGAATTTTTCGATTATATATAGTAACTGCTATAGAAGTACGTAGGTTTTTCGCGATATATTGATTTTTGGCCAAATGGCGCCCTTCTAAAGTGAAAAGTGAAAAACTTGCCTAAAAAATTGTCAGATAATTGTTAATAACAAATGAACTACGCAATATAAAAAAAAAATCCTACGTACTTCCATAGACAATGTATATTTCAAGATATTTTCAAAATTTCAAGATAATCGGTTGAAAATTGCTTGAGTTACGAGTCCGGCCAACTTGAAAAATACAGTATTGAGATAAACGCGTTTAAAGTTTTGAGTAGTCTCGCTGCGGACCAGACGGCCTTGTATTAAAATTCGAAAACCGAGTACCTAAAGGTTTTTCCCGGCCATAATCTTCTGGGACATCATTTTTGAGGTCCTAAAGGACCATTTGGAATTTAAAAAAAATCGATTTTTCGAAAATTCTAGGGTGGCCTAAGGCCTTAAGGACGTTGTCGTGTAAATAATTTTCGACAGATTTTATTTTTATTTTTTTAATGATTCTCTAGAGTGATACCTTCGACATGAGCGAAAGTTTGTAAAGAATTACGGTCCAGGGGCGCGCGAAAAAAATATCAAAGTTTTGAAATTTAACAAGGAGTCGACGAAAGGGACGATTATATTTTCGATTTTCTTTTTAATAAAAATCAATCGATCCGTTTACAAACTTCTAAACTTATTTTACACGACAACGTCCTTAAGCGTACAATCATCAAGTTAATTTTTTAGGAATCTCCATTTTATAGAAGTAGATAAAAGTATAGTAATCAATTAATCATATGACATAAGTCATATCACATAACGCGAATTAGTATGTCTAGTCTATTTCTTCCAGTATACACTTTTTATTGAATTCTCCTGTTTATGAATTTATGTGCAGATTGGAATGGTCCGACTACCAGTATCGCACCTCCAGTACCAAGTTCATTTGCAAATTACAATTTGCAAATTGATAGCAAACAAAGAATGTATGAAGACAGCGACAGCAGTAATAATGAGATGATACTTGAAAACGATATCACTGCTGAAGGAATAAACAATTATACTGGAAATCAACAAAGTCATCATGAACTCGATGAGGATAATATTAACCACTCTATTGAAAATAGTGGGGATGAAGCAGAAATATCGATAGATGAAAATCAAACCAGTTATGCGGACCGAGACAGTGATGAAAGTTTTGAAAGAGATGAAGAGGTTACTGGAAGCAATCTCGACTATGCTAATCGACAAAACGTACAGGACGATAAAAATGAGATCATGGCACTTCGGCGGTGGGCACTTGATTCTCATATACTGCACACTTATTTGAATAATTTGTTAAAAATTCTTCGAGCGAGAGCCTTTCCTTCTGTACCAAAATCGGCAAAAACATTTCTCAACACATCCAAAGCGGTGTACGAAATTAAAGAGTTCAGAAATGACAATGGTGAAGTCAACGGTCAATTTGGATTTTTTGGCATTACCAAAAACCTCCAAAAAGTTATAAATACAGATATACATATGGAAAACCTGTTATACTTACAATTCAACGTCGATGGGATTCCTTTATGTAAATCCAGCAGTCAACAATTTTGGCCAATACTATGCAAAATTCATTTCGAACCGGATAAATAAAAATCATTCCCAGTTGCTATATATGCAGGAACTGGAAAGCCGACTATTTACTCAAATCAATGAATATTTTGAAAAATTTATATCTGAAATATTGGAACTTCTACAGGATGGAATATTGATAAATGATAGGCTGTTTGAAATTCGCATGAAATGCTTCGTGTGCGACCGACCTACTCGCTCAATCATCAAACGAATTAAAAATCATGGAGGTTATTATGCCTGTGGAGAACGATGCGATAATCGAATGGTATATGCTTCTACGGATTGTGAAGAAAGAACAAATGACAGTTTCCGTAATAAAGAGCAAGTACAACATCACACAGGCATATCGCCTTTGATTGTAATTCCTCAACTTAATATGGTTACGGTTTTTGGATTGGAGTTCGTGCATCTTTGCTATTTGGGTGTAATGAAATTTTGTTTCGATTATTGGCTGAATGGTACTCGGAAAATTAAATTAAGCCAAAATGGTAAACTTCAACTGTCACATCATCTACTCGAATTACAAACACAAGTACCACAGGGTTTTCAACGCACAACGAGGTCGTTAATCGATTTTGCAAAGTGGAAAGCCACAGAATACCGATTATTTTTATTATATCTCGCTCCAGTTGTAATAAAAAAATATTCTATCGCGTGATCTGTACAACCATTTCATGGTTTTTCATACAGACTGTCGAATATTATGCTCAGAAGATCTTGCATTGAAATTTAACGATCACGCAAACCTTTCGGAATTTGTACAATTGGCTAGTGATTTGCACGGACCTCAATGCCATGTTTTAAATTTGCATTAACTAATCCACTTGGCTAGTGATACGAAAAATATGGCATGTTCTCTGAGCAAAATCACAGCTTTTCCATTCGAAAACGCTTTAGGGAAAATTAAAATAATGCTCCGCAGCGGTAAGCGACCCTTGTCCCAAGTATCCCGGCGTTTTCACGACGAATTCGTAACTTACGATACTAAAATAACTCTACCGCCCATGATATCTATGTTACACAAAAAACAGGGAAAGGATTCTATAACAATAAAAAAAACTCTGATATAAATTATGAATACTCACAACGAAATCACCCGATAATATTGTGTTAATTAAAAATAAACAAATTCTGGAAATTAATACCATGTACTTTCAACATCGTGAAGAAAATAATGTGCAAATTACAGGAAGGATTTTTATGAAAGAAAAACCAATTTTCGAGTATCCAAGTAACTCCGGAGAGCTTCATATGTGGAAAATAAAGGAAACGAATCGCGTAAAAATATGTACACTTGAAAATATCAGAACAAAAATGGTATGTTTTAGAATTCCTACGAATTCAGACAATAAGAAAACATATGAAATTCCTCTTCTTCATGGCAAATATAGAATATGAAAATAACTTATATTTCGATAGAATATATATTTTTGTTCCTGATTCCAACCTAATAACAGGTAAAACCCAAAAAATGTCTACGTCGAATGGAACTGTTTCATTTTGAACTTATTCAAAAACATCTTTTTTTAGCCAGTTCAATTTGCGCACCGAACTTAACATAAATATTGTTTTTTATCGTCCAATTCCGTTTTATATTATATTTTGTATATTTTATGACTTTGAAAATTATTTAACATCGTTTATATATACATGAACAAAATTAATGTGATAGTATGGCTGTCTCAGCAGGGCGCTGTACGGCAAGCATGAGTACGGCCGACTTACGGCAAGCATTGGAAGGGCGCTGTAAGGCATTCGAGTGTAGGGCCCTATTACATCAGGCCTTTGCAAAACCGTATCAGGAGCTTCTCAGGCTTGTCATGTCGCGGCAAGCCGTAGCGCTACCTAATCAGGGCCTAGTAGCAAATAAGGCAAACTCTACAAAATTTCTACTCGGGAAATTGTACGACCTTCACAGAGTTCAAAACGCAATTTTTAAATGAATTTTATTCGATACCAATAAGGGTTCGCTTTAAAAAGAGATAGATGGAAAAGAGATTCGAGGCACAACAAGAGGGATTACAGAGTTATTTTTATAAACAATTGTCAGAAGCGCGATATTTTATCTCCAATTCATCGAATTTCGAGATAAATTATAACATAGTCCGGCAATATGCCGTTTGAGTAAGGGAAACCTTGTCGACGATAAATTTCGATGACACAAATGTAATAACACAGACTTTGGGCAATCTTGACGCGGTAAGGAATGAAAAGAAACAAGCGACAAATAACCCTCACTTGAATAACGGACCGAGGGTAAACATGAGAACGTATGATCAGAATTATCGAGAGAGACATAGGTCATATAATTATCGCGATCAGGATCGCGGGGAAGATGATTATCAGAACGGAGCACAGAATTTTCAAATGCCAAACACACGCTTCCCATCTCCTCAATATAATCAAATGAATCCCCAAATACATTATCGACACAATTCGAACAATGCCAATACTCACGGAAATAGACGAAATTTAAGCTAAAAAAGGGTGCGCTTTATACAACTCCGAAAGCGTGTCAAGGAGATTTCGATTTCGTGGAGGAGCTGAAAAAGGATCTCGAAATAGGAGACAAGCTGGCAGTAGAAAATTAATTAAAAAAATTTAAGCGATGTCCACATATTAAAATACAAATTGAGAACGCCGATATAAGGGCATTAATTGACACCGGGAGTCAAGTTACAGCTATTTCAGAGAATTTGTATCACCTAATTAAATCGTGTGGGAAAATCGACGAAATACCAGTGTCGAATGTACAAATTTCAAGGGCTTTTTTCGTAAAAAAAGGAATGACCGGACATAATTTTCGGACACCACGACTAGATGGTCAAACACGAAGCCACTATTGATTATAAATCGGGAACAATCGAAGTTGCGGAAATGCGTCTCTCGTCTTCGTCCGTAATATTAGAACGGGATTT
This sequence comes from Netelia virgata, assembly GCA_951802705.1. NCBI lineage: Eukaryota > Metazoa > Arthropoda > Insecta > Hymenoptera > Ichneumonidae > Netelia > Netelia virgata. The sequence goes on along the minus strand of OX637863.1, from coordinate 14,001,262 downwards.
GGCGGAGACGCTAATGTACTCGCAAAATGAGAGTGGAATTCACGTTTTTGTTATTAATGTAAATGATTTAAAGGAGAAGGATGATGAGATCGAATGGAAAAATAAAGAAGCCGATGAACAAGTGCGAATAAACGCGTGCAGTATCAGTGTTCCCGCGGATTCCTACGCGGTAGCGGATAAATTCATATCACTGGATGCGGATCAGAGAGAGGCATTGGCGCTATTGATAAAAATCAACGGTTACGCACATCGTATAAACGTGACGGAGAAAAATCCTAGAATTAAACATCATTATCCCATCCCCATTCAATTAAGAAAAGCTACTAGCGATGCGATACGTGCAATGATAGAAAATAAAATTATTGAGAGGTCGGTTATTTGGTTTTGTCATCCGTTAAGAACAGTCAAAAAAGAAGATCAATCTGTTCGCGCGTGCCTCGATGCACGATTTTTAAATAAGGTAATCGAGGATGACCATGAATCACTGCCTATGATCAACGAATTACTACATAAATTTGACGGCGTCCAATGGTTTAGCAAAATCGATTTAACTCACGGGTATTGGCAGGTTCCTCTGCACAACAAATCGCGTCCATTAACCGCATTTCTTTTTGATTCGCATTTATATCAATTTTGTCGAATTCCTTTCGGGCTTAAAACCGCAGGATGGGCTTTATCAGAGCTCTGAGCTTCGCGTTGAAAGACGATTTTGTGGAAAATATATCGTTACAAATCAAAGTTAAAAAAGAAATAAAAAATAAAAAATTGGGTTTTTGAGATATTGATATTTTTCTCTAAAAAAATGAAAAATTTAATAGAATATGACTTAAATATGTTTTATGTATTTATTTCCGAAAAGCGCGTTTAAAAACGAAAAATTTGAAAAAAGATCATATCGGTTAACCAATTTTTGAATAAGTTATGAGCGTTTGAAAATGTTTGAAAAGAGGCATTTTTCGAAATTCATAACTTTTTTAAGGTTCGGTAAAAAAATGTTAAAAAATTCACAACAATTTTTTTAGTGGGGTAGTATAACATATAAAAATTTCAGCAAGATAAAAAAGGGTTGAGTTCAAAAGTGATCGGTTTGACGTGGAATGCCTCATATGTTGTTTTAAGGGGTCACGTACAGTTAGAATTTTCAAAAAATCGATTTTTTTTGCATTTTCAAAAAGTAGCACATTTGAAAAGTATTCTGTGAAAATTTTAGACGAACCCGACTGTTGGGTATGGAGATATGTAACTTTGAACGGAAATTTTTCTTCTGCATGTAAATCGTACTGAAAACTTTGAATGCGTTTTTCTCGAAACTATGTTTTCGAACACGGTGATCACTGTACCTCGGAAACGGCTTTACCGATCGACTTGAAATTTTGCTCACTTTTTCTAGACATAATTGTCCTCCGGATGAACGAAGGATTTTTCTATGCGATTATTTTTTGTTTTTTATAGCTGAAAATGTGAGCAAAATTTGGGTCGAAAACACAACTTTGACTTCCAACATCCACCATTTTGTGAAAAATCATAAAATTTTCAAATCCTTCGATCAACCGGAGCATTATGTCATTAACTAATGATCCCTACTTTTATTTTGATTTCGGACGATCCGGTGACGAGCTGCACTGATCACCGCGGAGGACCTTTTTTTTGGGACCCCTACGTTACGTGCGGTTATGGAAAAATTTCTGCATATTTTGCAATGAAAAAATTGTATTATTTACTTAAAATATATGTCTTTTGTATGGAAAAAGATTTACGATTAATTATTTAAATGTGTCCCCAAAAAAAATTCGCAAAAAACCCCTTTTTTCGAAGTCCTAACTGTACGTGACCCCTTAAGTTTTTTACGCGATGGGTATATTAAAAAAAAAAATCACGAGAAAAGCCGGAGAAATATTTGTCACCGAGTGGCTGACGATCACCAAAAATGAAACACCTAAATAGTCAGCGTTGACAGATATTTTTTGCTTATGTGCGTACATCAACTCTGAAGAGACGGACTAGCGTATGAAAAGGATGACATATGACCTCAAATGAGCGTGCATATATGTGGACCGCGCGAAGAAATCTTGGACTTCACAAAAGCGACCATTATTCACTCTCCTTTCGTTCCTCTGTTCCTCAAAGCCCTATACTCACTATGCAGGATGATTTTGAAGAGCCCAACCCAGTCGCCCACTTTCGACTTTGCCCGAGGAAATCAAAATCTTTCGTAGCTGGAACGTGGCCCTCGCAGGTACCGCAATCCATTAAAAATGAGATAGAAATCCTCGTTAATATGCAGGATGGCCGAGTGCTATGTCGGGGTCAAGCTTCATGGTGCGATTGCCAAGATCTGAGCGGGAACGATTTAATAGGACGAAAGATAATTTCTCTGCGAGCACATTGATTCTGAGAAAAATCCTTGACCTAGTTTCCTCGTCGTTGTAATTGAGTTTTACCAAAGTTTACTAAAATATCGTGCGTAGAATGATTGAATGATACTTGCAGTAAGGAGAAATAGAATTTCAAGCCATGCATTTAGTGATATCGATTTCGGAAGAGAAACTCGAACGCAGTAGTTGAAAGGAAGTGCACAGTTTACCTACATAACGAATGAATTATAATATATACGAACGCTTGATAATATACTCCAATCTATACGAGGTTGTATCTCTACTTATATTATTCAAATATTTCCGACAGGAAAATATACTACTCGTCTATTTCACGATATTTCCCAAGAGCTCTTTGAAGACATAGTCATAGAACGCATTCGTACATATGGAAGCTGATCTATAGAGGTCGGCTGGTGAACGTGACTCGCAACTCGAATACCGTCAAGGGAACAAAATACGATTCTTTCTATTCGAAATATAGCCTATTTTCCGTTTATCGATTCTCCTTATGCTGGAAAACTTAGATTTAAGTAGGATTATCCGTAACCAAGGATGCCAATGATTATTGATTAGTTTTGTTTATCGATCGAGGTATCCATGAGTGATGGAATAGAATGATGAATCAATTTATCAAATTTCAGCGAGAGGCTTTCAGACCAAAACTGTCAAAAGGGTTCAAGTAGGGGTTCTTGAAACTATAGGAGAAAAGTTTACTAATCTTTACTAATTCATTATTCATTTAACGTCTCCATCGGTCCAAGAATAATTATATCCAGTCGGTAGATAAATATTATTTAGTAGTTCGTCGTATTGAATATTTAAAAATTAAGGATTTTCTAAATTTTAAATATTTCGACCTGCAATTTGTATTGAAATATCAGGAGGATTCGTTGAACAATTTATGCTTCGGAGTTTTTAATATCGTGAAGTTTCAAATGTTACGAGGCAGTGAACATTAGCTACGTTCCAAAATATCAGTCACGCCACGATGTTTTCAGATATTTGATTCAAACTTGATTTGCATACTCACTAACGAGGAGATCTTTTGAAAAATCTAATCGTTTGAAATTCAGTTTATTTTGCTTTTCGTCCAAGTACGTCATCGAACCTTTAAAAACATTCAGTTACTTCTTGCGGCATTGTTCTGCCGAATTGTAGCTCTATCTCTACCTCCCTCGTTATCTTCAAAGTGATTTCTCGAGAAACCCAATCGGAATCGCCTTTTCACAGATTTATAAAGAATGTAAATTCGATAGCCCTATTTTTGATAAAGCAAAAGTTTCAATATTTAATACCTGTTACATAGATACATATATTCAAATATTTGTTTAAAATTCCAAATTTAACCATGTCTCGTATTGTTCATGTCAACAGTATATACATATATTAAAGTATTACACATATTATACATGAAGTATACCTATGTATTATATACTTTTGTTGTGTACCTATCAGTGGTTTATATTATTTATATTTTTATATCGGTTAATACGAGAGCTTTAATATTCTGGCTTTGCAAAGTAAGCTTGAAATGAAATATATTCAAATATTTCTTGAAAATATCAAATTCAACCATGTTCCGTCCATGTCAGCACTATGCGTTGTGACAGGAAAATAAAATATAAATATCTTTCCTCGGCGCAATGATTTATATTAAATTAATTTATATTAAAATCATATTGTGCCGGTGGCATTAGCCCAGGGGACCTGCTCGAAGGAAACGAGCTCTCGCGAAATTATCGATCAATTAGGACTAAATCCCAAAAAGAGGAAGAAATAGACGAAAGTGAGAATGTCGCGTAATGAACATCTCTCGACACTCCTTGTCCAGTCGTTGTTGTATAGAGACGTTTTCTGTCTAACCTGTCGTAGGTTACCCCTCGTCTATTTTGTAAAATGTAGTTTACTCTCGCGTCGGTTATATTAACTTATATATAAATTGATTATGAAAACTTAATTATTTGCCAAGTTTTTTGTCAAATAATTTAATTTGATTGATCTCGACGAGCTCGAGAAAATGAGCAGCGTACGTCCGGGACGTCCGTTGCTATTGCAAATCGGAACCATATTTTGTAAACCAACGAAAAGTAAGTTTTGAATAAATCTATAATCTCTTCTCAAGCATGTGAAGCTTTTCGATGATTCCGAAATTCTTCGGGTCATCCAACTGTACTCTCCCTATTGTGGGTCTCGGCTCTATCTTAACTTTATCGAGTATTAACCTCGTTATGCTAACTGGCGCCCAACTATTTTTCTTGAAAATATTTTCAAGTAATAACTAATAATATTTATTAATAAAATAAGCCAAACCAGAGCCCTGCCAACCCTTGACCCTTATCGCGGCAGGCGAGGGACAGGAAGACCCGTCTCAATGTGTATTCGCATAAAACGACTATTTATTGTTAGACTTAGTTTTACATTTGTTGAAATGAAAGTTGAGATATTTAGTCTTTGTACAAGAAAGATCAACGTAGTCGTACACTGTTTAATAATATAAAATCAACCATGTCTCGTATATGTAAGCGCTATATATACGGATACACATGAAACTACTACCCGGGCTTTTAGTTAGACAGGGATGGAGCTCGTAAGCCGGACAATGGGACTACACGGACCACTACACGAACAAATCCATAACTCGTTGATAACGGTGCATGGTGCGTAGTTCTCGATTCGAGAGTACACCGCGCTCCCGCGTTGATCGTAGGTACTGCATAGCTCTCGAGAATGCGCGCGCTAATACGAATGAAAAGCATTGTTCAAGTGATCCGCGTATATACAGTATGTAGCAACATAGCGAGGCGGAGAGGCAGTGTATGTACCATCGCACGGTCGTCACCCATGCACGGGAGTATCGTGTGTATACAATCATCGTTTGGACGCTCTTCCCCAAACCGGGTAAGTGCCTCCTTCCCCGCCTTCTATCGCTAATTAACCCCATACTACAAATATGGCCAGAAATCGTAAATTTTGGTTAATTACTTAGTTCAAGCAACAACAGCAAGCAACAGGCTTTACTGAGCGACCACGTTCCATTTTCGTCGTGAGATTGAAGTTCCTTTTTTATAGCGTTTGCCCACTGTGCCGCTTCGCTTCCGGTAGATGCTTCTTTATATGTTTTTGGGACGTTGTTACTCGGCGACGTCTCCTTCATAGCGTGACGTTCGTCTCAAGAGTGCTCGATTCCTAAGACTTCTCGGCGTGGCGTTTTGATTTATTCTTTGCGCTGCTGCGCCTCCGGCTTTCTCGTCGGCGTCTTCGAATGCTTCCTCGTCGGTGCTTTCTGCCCGTTTTCGTCTCGTAGCTTCTGCGTTTTATACGCCCTCGCGTTTCTTATTTTTCAGCGGAATTACGACGCTATTTTCTTCGTCTCCCTCTTCCTCGTTTTTCGAATTTTTCGCAGTACCGGTTTTCTCGACAAACGTCATGTCGCGTGATATTATTATTTTTTTCGTTTCACTGTCGTACAGCCGATAGTTTCTCGACTCTCCTTCATAGCCGGTCAGAATCATTTTTCTCGTACGCGCGTCAAACTTTTTTGTAAATTGCTTCAGAATATGTGCGTCAGCGTCTGACCCAAATATTCGCAGATGCTTAAGATTTGGTGTTTTCCGAACCATCTCTCGTATGGCGTTACATTCTTACTTGAACACACCGAACGATTTAACATATATACCGCACTGCTTGTCGCCTCTCCCCACAACTGTATCGGTAGACCATTTGCGAGTAACATTGTGCGCGCGCTCTCTACAATCGTGCAATTGTCGCGTTCGGCTTTGCTGTTCTGTTGTGACGTGTACGGCGCGGTATTTTATTGTTTTATTCCGCGTGACGTGAGATAATCGCTCATATGCGATTGCAAAATTCTAAGCCATTATCGGAGCGCAAAACCTTCATAGGTCGACCGAATTTGCTCGCCACCATTCTTTTGAATTTTTTGAATTTTTCGGACACTTCCGCTTTGTGTTTTAAAAAGCATACGTGTCGATATCCGGACGCTTCATCTCTAACCGTGAGAAAATATCTTGAGCCTTCGATAGACTCTTGTGACATTGGCCCGCCTATGTCCGTGTGAAACATTTCACCCGGCACTGTCGACGTTTCCGGTGTATCGCGATCGAATTTTAACCTATGTGCTTTCCCAAATTGACACGATTCGCAAGGAATTCCGCTCTCGTCTTTTATCGAAACTTTGTTTTCCGATATGTCCGAGACCCTCGTGCCAGACACTTAGATTCGTTGCCGCGACGTTTGCTTCCTTCGCACTCCCGGGCTTAATGACTTTGAAAAGCATTCGCACGATATCTTTGCCTGCTTCGATACCGACAGCGACGACCTCTCCCTCGCGCATGATTCGTCCGTAGGCGTTCTTGAAACTCGCTTCGAAACTCTTTTTGTTACATACGCCCACGCAGAGCAAATTTCTCCGTAACTTGGGAACGTGCAACGCGTTTTCGATTTTCCCGTCGCACCACATACCGTCAATGAGTTTCTTTATTTGTATGGTCCCTCGACCGGCGACTTCGCACTTTTCGTCGTCACCGAGTAACAAGATTGCTCCGAATGTGTCTTTTTTATAGTTTGAAAACCAGTCACGACGATTCGTGAAATGTCTTGCCGCCATTATTTCTCGCACGGCATCACTTCCGGTTTTCGCCTCTTCGTGCGCGGCGTTCGCCGCCTCGTGCCCGGCACTGGCTGACTGCACATGTGATGCCTTTGTGTTTATGGTCAAACTCGCAGCAAGCGCTTTAGTCGGCGCGGTTCGACAGAAAAGATTCTGTCGATAAAGGAGTGGCTGAGGCGATAAAAGCATATGTAAGAATTTCGCATAAAATGCATTCTAGCGATAATTTCTCGGATTACTTTTAAAAAGAATAATTTTTTTGCATACTATGCAACAAATTTTGCATTCGATAATTTGTTATTATATTTATATTTCAGGTTAATAAAAATATGTGAAGTGTTAAATTTCATGATAGAAAGTTATTTCTAAAAATATTTGTTAAGATAACTATAAAATTGATTATTTATAATTAATTGATTTAATTTTCGACTTTGGCAAAAAACTAATTGTTATTGTTTCGAAAGTGAAATATTATTTTGAAAAAATACCCATTACATAAAATAGAGGAGCGTAGTGGCTCTGTGGATAGGGCACTGGGCTCGCACGCAGCGGACCCGGGTTCAATCCCCACAGCCGACACCAATGGAAAACAATTTTTCCATGTGTTTTTTTCTGCAATTTTGGCGGTTCGAATCCCACCAAAGCAAATATCCAAAAAAAACCTCTCTGTGATGAATGGGTGGTCGGTGTTCGGCTTTGGTGCTCCCGCAAGGCAGTTCTCATCGCGCGGATGGTGACGCCTTGGCGTGGTGGTCCATCGTATTCGTATCACAGCTGAGAAGGTACCGGCCCCTAAGCGACTCTGGTGGTCGTGCTTGCGTTTACTCGCATTACCACTGGGGGAGACTAGGAAGGTACCGACCTGTATCATCGGAGGTTTTCTGCAGTTTCCCCACGTCCGCGGCAAATACGATGTAGGAGTACAAGGTAGAGTGCGAACCGGCTGCAGCCGGGACAGCAATAAAAAGGAGGCGGCATAGGATTGTAAAAACCCGAGAAGGGTGTGCAATTAAAACTCATAAATAATAATAATAATAATAATACAATTTACATAAATATGCATTAAAATAATAAAATTAAAGACTAAAACATATAAATAAATTCATTATTTCGATAAAAAATGGTCTTTATTTTTTTCTACTATGGCATACCTATTTTAAGACTTAAAACTCATGACTCTGCAGAAAAAGGGATGAGGATTTAAAAAAAAATAGTTTCATAATTGTGCCAAAATTGTATCATAGTTAAAAATGGAAATTAAAAGAAAAATTCCTTTTTTCAAGTATCTTATGAACCGATATAGCTCTTAATTTTTTCCCTAGAACCTACCATCAGCCCCCAAAACATATTCAAAATTTAGATCAATCAATTTATGTGTTCCTCAGAAAAATGTTTTTTTCTGATTTTTACATATTTCGCTTTTTTATTCAAAAATCAATTGAGTTAGGGATTTGAAACTTTCAGGATCTTACTATTTCATTAGTACCTACATATCCTCCCAGTATCAGTAAATTATTTCTCGGGGGCAGATTCAGTAGCTTAAGCTAAATCAAATTACTATGTAAAGTCATCTATTCATTCTATTCCTAAAGCTGACCATGAATTTTACAACAAATTAATTGAAGATGATACAATAGAAGAAGATATTGATGAATATAATGGAAATTTCGATTTTTAATTTGAAGTAACTGGAATAGAAGATGAGGTAATTAAAATAAAAAATTCTAGTCAAGATTTTTATTTGAAGTTGATTACGTAACAACAAAATGTTTTTATAATTATTCGATTATTATATTAACGTTTTTTTAGAATACATTTTAACTGTAGTTAAACAAAAGTTGGTAATAATTCATTTTATTATTACGGATAAGCCAATTAAAATTTTGAAGTTAAAATCGCGTTTTTGGTTGGTTAAGACGTTATTGCTCATTCTCATTCAATTTAAGTTCTTTGCGTAAAAACTAATTAACTGTTTTTATGATTAGTCCTTTATTTTTTTCATGTTTTGTCAGTTGTAATGCTTTGTTATAAAAAACAACAGTAAATGAAAAAAGAAAATTTCGGTGATAGGTTTATTGCTACAGAAGACAAAAAATGTTAAAGTTAAAATCTGGAAATTTTATTTTTGTAGGTTAAGATGTTATTGCCATACCATCCATATCGGATTTAATTGTAGTAATAATTGGAGTAGTAATAATTGGTAAAAAACATTGATACCATAACGGGCATTGGCTTCATCAGCGAATTCCGTTGTACAGGACTAGTACGTAACAAGCTGTTACATTGTTTAAATATGCGTGGCTAGCACAATCTGACATGAGTATAGCAAATAGAATATGCCCCCACGAATGATGCGCGAATGTGCGAATAATGGGAGATCCAAAGTGCGCTGAGTTTTGTATTCGTTCGATTTACTACGGTATTTCATCGACCCTCGCATACATCGGGTAATGTATATTAATAGTGGTGAGGAGTTACAATAGATATTAGTTTGGCGTTCGTGCGGTACGATCTTTTACAGCTGTTATGTTCAACCCTTTATAATTAGGAAATCTCGTCGGACTGTAATTGATATTTTCGCTACAAAATGTGATAATTATTTTCTATATTATTAAATAAAAAATAATATAGCGTTTTTTTTCTCAATTAAATTGTCCAACAGAAAAATGGGTGAATTAATAATTGTAAATCGAAACATAATCAGAACGACAATTTTGCCGATTTGGGTTTTTTTTATATCCGTGTAAATTGCTCTTGGGTTTCTTGTATTTATTTAGACGGATCTGTCGACTAACGTTGTTCTCAATCGATTGATTCGATTCTAATAATGGGCACCAATTAGTTTTTATAAAACTAATCAATTCTATTTAGTAATATGTATAGTGCCATTGATTGATTAACTATATCGACCATTACAGGTGATTATAGTCGAGCTTCGACTAGAGGCCCAAAACATTGTAAGAAAATTTAATTGTGCACAAGTCAGCATAAATTAAGGGTAGAAATATTTTTGTGAAAAAAAGTAATTTTTGCCGAATTTTTTTGTCGACATTTTTTGTATATTAAAAATTACGCGACTTGAAAATAATCGGCATGGTCTTAAACACAAGGGTTGAAAATGCATTGTAGTATTTTTTTCAATTTTATTATTTATCGCTCTCCAAAGTAAGTGGGGTCGATTTCCCATCCACCCCCAATGAGTATTATGTCACAATCTGGAGGTGTGAATGACAAGGGTTGAATTGAAAAATTTATATTACATCACGAGTAAAAATATTGTATATACTTAGATACAATTATATACAAATAATATATAATCATATATATTTACATATAAGGTTATATATAATTGTATATAACTCTATACATTCGTATATAAAATCCGATATAAATGTACTTCCACCAAATTTGATTTGATAAAATTATATATAGTTCGTATATAATGATATATGGAGATATATAATTAGATATAATATCATATACAGTTATATAGAGGGTGGGCCATCTATTGGTACATTTTTAAAAATGCGATGAAAAGAGTATGCATTGATATTTTTTATTAATTTTGTTGTTGTTTTAAAGCTAAAAGTATCCCTGTCAAGAATGAAAAACGATTTCGTTCATGTGGCTCCCTCTACTGGCCTTACAGTATGCCATTCGGTCACCCCAATTAGTGATGACATTTTGAACTACCTCGGCGCCAATTTCACTCAAAACAGTCATAATGTTGTTTTTCAAAGCTGGAATTGTCTCTGGATTATCCGCATAATATCGGTCTTTAACGGCACCCCACAGGAAGAAGTCCAGCGGTGTCAAATCGCAGCTACGCGCAGGCCATTTGACATCTCCTGAACGGCTGATTATGCGGTTGTTAAACTTGGTGCGCAGAAGGTCGATCGTAAGTCGGCTTGTATGGCATGTGGCGTCATCTTGTTGAAACCAAAGGTTGTCCACATTCATAGCGTCGATTTTAGGCCATAAAAAGTTGGTCAACATGGATCTGTAGTCACCACTCCAAAATCCACACCAAACTGTGACTCTTGGAGGATGCATTGGTCTCTCTAGGATTGCGTGTGGCTGTTCCGAACCCCAAATCCGGCAGTTTTGCGTGTTCACATATCCGCCGAGATGGAAATGCGCTTCGTCCGAAAAGATGATTTTTCGACCAAAATCGACGTCATTATTGAGCTGGTCTATGGCCCACATAGCGAACTGATATCGAAGCGGATGGTCATTTGCTTTCAACTCCTGAGTCATCTGGATCTTGTAGGCGAATAATCCGAGGTCTTTGTGCAGTATTCTCCTCAGGCTGGTGCGACTAATGCTCAGTTGCTGCGATCGGCGTCGAGTTGAGGTCGTCGGATTCTGTCTCACACGTTGGGCCACAGCCTCAATATTCTCGGGTGTGCGCACTGTCCGAGCTCTGGGACCACTTCTGTCATCCACTAATATCCCTTTCTCACGAACTTTCTTCACCAATTTGCGTATAGCGCCTTCGGTGGGTGCTTTATCACGACCCATATTTCTTTTCAAAATTCGCACAGTTTCGGCGACACAGCACTGACTTTGAAAATAAGTTTTTAAAATTTCAAAACGCTCTTCAAGAGAAAACATGTTGTTTCGTGCCGCGGACAGTATGGCTAATGAACTGTAAAAATTTCGGGTCTGTAGCTCGTTTGCCGTTGTCATACGACGAAATTAAAAAACGTACCAACAGATGGCCCACCCTGTATAATTCAATATAGTGTTGTATATAATTATACGTAGACGTGAAACTTTTATTTACGATTTATAAAATTAGATATAATATTACATACAGTTATATATAATTCAATATAGTGTTGTATATAATTATATATATACGTAAAAATTTTATTTACGGTATATAAAATTGTATATGACTGTATATGAGTACTTTTATTTTATTTTGAAATACATAATAATTGTACATATATATCTTTATATGGCTTTATATGGCTCTATATGATTAGATATAGAAACAGTTTTCTTTGGTTTTATTCGCGTATGGAAGCAGGTAAATCGAAAGATTGTTTATTAAAAGTTAACAAATTATGTATTGCACGGCGAGCGGCCTTCGCTCACAGCCAGCAGGTGGCGCATGGCCGCGCGCTTTCTCGCAAGCGCACCCGTCGCCCACCGGTATTATAAATACGTGAGCAGGACGAACAAAATCGTTACTCGTCTCCCGATTGCGCTGGCAACCACACTCTTATGTAACATGTTGAGTAGTGCTTACCTATCAATCAATAAAATGTTTTGTTGTAACCCGAGTAAAAATTAATATATATATAATTGTATATTAATTGATCATATACAATAGTATACAAAAATTGGCCCGGATAGAATTTTATATATTGTATATTAGTATGTACAATTGTATATTAGTATATATAATTGTATACGTTTATATACAAATATATACAATTCTATCGGGCCAATTTTTGTATACAATTGTATATGATCAATTCATATCCAATTATATATGTTTATATATATTCATTTTTACTCGGGATCTTTCGTGCTAATTCTTACTTTTCTACTATTAGCCTAGTAGCTATGTTCCTAAAGTAATATATTGAGACGGGAACCGTCTCATACGACGCCCCACCACCTCAGAACTGCTCGCCACACAGCAAATAATAGAAAACAAAGGCGAGCTGTCCACACGGCACCACGGCTGAACAGCTGACCCGGCAGCACGGATCCCCCACCAATGCAAAAACAGGGCAGCGGATGGTATAAAAGGGCACCCAAATCGAGACTGAGGATCAGTCCCGGCTGATCGATCAACCCGCCTGAACTCTGAAGAAGAGTCTTGCCGGTACCAAACCAAGCGCTGAAAAGTCGCCAACAGTCGGAGGGACGACGAGAGGATATTCCCCCGAAAATTAAAACGAAACAACGTCGGGCGAGAGAAACGACGACGGGAGTTTGGATACAAGAACAGCTGGTCGAATAAACACAGACACGACACGGGACGAGGAGGAGAGGAGCGCGTGCCTAGGCGTCAACATCGAGAGGCGAGGTACAAGGAATAACACGAGACGTCGCGAGCACGTAGCTCGGGGAATCTTGAGCCGAGGAGAGGGGGCATCACCACGGGCGGCCAAAAGCCTATTAATATAATTGAGATACAATAAACACGCCAAATGAGACGGCGAAACATTACCAATGTAAACACTTTCGATATTCTGAAAATCAATAAACAAAATATATCGTATATGTAAACAGGCCGCCGAAAGTTATTAAGAACGGACGAGACATTACCCTAGGTCCGTGTCTCGATCATCGAGCCTCAACCAACGAACTGTAAAGAAACGTTCTGTAGTTTCAATATATATATATGTTTAGATACAATTACCAACGGGTTCACTTGCCGTTTGGAGTTCAGATTTGGAACAAGCCTTTCTTTAGAAAAAAAATGTGTGTAGGTACTTAGGTACGCACGTAAGAAGTTATACTTCACTGGCGTGAATAAAAAAGTAATTTATTTTATTGCTGTGTGGATATTTTTTTCTTTTTTGTTGTGTGGAAATTGTGCTTTAAGATTTAAGGTTATATTAATGTTAGTGTTATTTGTATCCCAGGTTCCCTTCCGCTCGGAAAGAGGTGCGGGGAACATGAGTGACACCGATCAGGCACGTCCTCAGAGTATGAAGTGACTCCATGACGGCCGGGGTAACGGAGCACCATACGGTGACCGCGACCATATACATGCATATTTGTGAATGGGTATATGCATACCCGGATATCTGCAAAGATATATGCGGAAGAATTTATTTTTTTCAAGCAACATAATATTTCGTAAACATTTTGCAGTTCTCTCCAATATGTGTCAAAAAATGAACAGAATGCTGTCGAGTTTCAGATGTGCGACCGAAAATTGACAATCGTCCATCGAGTTTCGACTCAGCTCGTTGGATTCGTCAAACGGCTGTCTTGAGCCTAATGCATATGCGTTAGACAATGTAATTGGGAGTCGGAAAATCGCGACCGAGAATCGAAAATTCTCGGTCAATGTTCGACTCGAATATTTTTATTCGTCGAACGATGCTTCTAAAGGATCGTCGATCAAGCATGGTCAACATCAGACGAGAAAGTGCGATCTCGGCGACGGACGACTCTCATCAGCGAGAGACAGGCATATATTTGCGCTCTCGTCGAGAAACGCAAAGTTACAGATTCCAAAATACGAAACGTTCGCAAGCGTGCTGTGAGCAACCGTTCGAGTTGAAATTTGGACATGGCATAGAGAATAGTATCCGAAATGGGCTCTTGGTATTTTTGCTGGAAATTTCGAAAAACAAATCCCACTTTTCGTTATAACCATTGCAAAATATATATATTATCTACATATATATAAAAGACGTATATTCCCGATATCTATCTCGACTTTATCATAGATCTTGAATCGACAGCTAACGCGCAATAAAAATACGCTCATTTTACCTTTATTTCATTTCATACAGTGGAAAAATAAGCGACTATCATTTGCAATTTGCATTGTCGGCAAGACAGGGTACGAGGCTTTATTTCACGAGGCAAAGCGCGGTCGCCGGTGACGGAACATCCACGAGAGCCGTACACATAGACGTTCTTACATATATATACACATCCAGGTCCGCCTGAGGTAGGGCTAATTTGTAGCGCGCGCTGTCGCTGTCGTGTATATATATATATACCGCACGGGCCTCGTACACATATATACACGGGCCCTGTGCGGCAGGCATGCCGGGCGACAGTTGGTGACGGAAGAGGCTAGGCCTCGTGGTTTAACATATATAGATATATAGCGCTAATGTTTTTCGGCATATGGCTCCGCCTTCGTATATCACTGTACGAGTCTCGTAAGAAGATTTCGCCAGCGCGTTCACACGGAATTCGGTACACTATTTTTGTCTATGTCGGTAAAATTTTCTAGCCGCTGTCGTTATCTTCTTGTCAAAAACTTTAAATCGCCAATTTTCATCCATTTGTGCATAAAATCGAATGAAATAAAGCTTGAAATGTGTGTTATTTAATCGTGGAGTGGCTCTTGGCCTAGAAACTACGATTCGATCCGTGCACCATATAAAATTATGCCATTTCTCCAATGATAAGTCAAACTGCAAATTTGTTTGCAAAAATTTTGAAAGAAAGTATCAAGAGCCACTTTTTGCCGTAAGTCTCTGTGTACCTGCCAATTTTTAACCTGCTCAGTTGTTCAATGCTCGCATGAGTACTGATCAAATTTTCGAAGCGCACGTCGTCTGTATCACTGCCTCTTAAGACCATGGACAGACTCGTTGATAGGTTCATTAGACACGGGTGCTGGTTAGACTGCCAGTGCAACAGTCTTAACACGCGTACCAGGCGGGCAGGTCCGTGGAAACGACCCTCCACAGCCTGATCCGCGAGTTAGAAGGCACCCTCAATAAGAAGAAATCCACTTTATCCGTCTTTCTCGACATCGAAGGGGCGTTTGAAGCGATCTGCGAAGCGGCGAGGGCACTCCAAGTTGAAGATACGGTTATCCAATGGATGAACTTCATGCTCCGATCGTGAATTATGACAGCCAGCCTCGGCGGGACTGACGTCAGGGCGCACGTCGCTAGAGGGTGCCCACAGGGTGGAGTAAAGTTTCTCGTGATGTGGCTCATGGTTATCGACGGGCTCCTGAGCAGGCTCGAGAGGCTGAAAGTAAAGGCAGAGGGGTTTGCCGATGACGTTTGCATTGCGATCAGCGGCACTCACCCGGGAGTAATGGCAAGCGAGATGCAGAAGCCACTCGACATTGTGACTGGGAGCGGGGCCCGGGGATGAGACACACAAGAGCACTGTTCTCTGGCCCCGCGGAAAAGTTAGGGACCAAGCTGACGCTCCTCGACCGGTCTCAATTGAGATTGGTGGTGGGGCTAGTTTCGAGTCACTGGCACACTGAAGAGCACCGGTAACGGTTATACCCCACCAGGGGCTCGGGCACAATGGTCCACTGGACTGAGCGCCCAGTCAAATGCCATATTAGACAAAAATAAATATATTTTCATTGAATCGTCCGATTTAATATTGTTTTTGCAAAATTGATATTTACATATATGTATATTTATACTATTTTTAACTGCCTTCATTTGAAAGGTATTTAATTCAATTTAAGTGTTATTTATTCAAACTTGCATTCATGGTTTTTAATGTCGTTTAGCGATCATTTGACTCAGTTGAAATTTGTTTGAATGCGTAAAGAAATTCTTTTTTTATTCACGCCAAAGAAGTATGACTTATTACGTGCGTACATATGTACTCACAGGTTTTTCCTTTGCTTTTCTAAATAAGAACTTCGATGTCGCCAAATTGCGAAACGATTAGCATTGTGATCAAGAAAGCGTTAACACGTTCCGCGCCGGACCGATTTTTGAAGACTTTCCGTTCAAGCCGCGTGGGGTACATCCGACCCACGCTTTTACGATTAAATAAACTTGTTTGTTACGAACGCTTTACAATTTTTACAATACAAAGCCATAATTAGCAAGAAAAGAGTATCAATTTTCATATGCATTAGACATCAAAGCAATAAATTCAATTTTTAAAGAATTATTTCAACAGACACATGGTCCAGCGTTTACACTATCGGACGAGTTGCAAGCTCCTACATAACCATTATAACAAAGTCTGAATGAATAAAAAATAAAGCGGTTTACTTGAAATATGTTTAATATTGTTATTTACAAATCTGCTTACAATTGCAAATACATATTGCGGTGAACTGTGTTGAAACATGGCAAACATAAATGGGGATTATCTAGACATCCATCACAGAATGTTATAACTTTTATAGTAGAATTGTTTGCCCTTTTCGAGCCAAACTAATTAACATTATTTTTATAACACGTTTTACATCTTTTTCTTACTAAATCGAATTTAGCCCTACTATTTTTATTTCATGGCGAACACTTGTTGATACTATGGGCAGCGAATTATTATCTTCGTCGGACATCATATGCATCGCTAATCGTTTTCTAAATTTAACGCTTGATATTTTATTGTCTGTGAGACTATTATATATTATCCACCCATTTACGACGGCTGCATTGAAATAAAGTTCAAATGCAATTGTTTTGTACCATTTAACTGTTTTGCGTAAAGGATTGCAGTATATTTTTTTCCTTCATTATAATCTACAACAATTTTTTGTTTTACACACATATCCTTTTTTTCGTATAACAACAGTTTCGTCAGAGTGTTTTGTTGATAATGAAAGGGCATCACGTTTGGCTTTCCATTTTAGTACCGGTAATCCATCCGAACTTTCTTTTGCGATATACTCGTTACGCTTTAATTTGTTTGCAACTAAATCTTTTGGAATTCCTCGGCGATTCGATCGCATCGTTCCAATTAGATGAGTGTCTTTGGCAATTAGTTGCCGAGCCAAGTCAATACTTGTTTACCAATTATCGGTACATAGTGTATGACCCTTCTCAAATATATTTTTTCATAATGACAAAACTATATTTGTAGGCTTTGTTTTCTCCGCGCCTGTAGCGTAATTCTGTAACTCGCTATGCTGTCGTTACGAGCTCATAACGACAAGTTTCATTACGTCATTTACCGATACCCTATTATAACGACTTTTTTTATTTATTTTTATTTTTAACTTTTTTAACTATTTTTATTTTCTATAAGAAATGAACACAAAGTTGTTTACTCTCGAATACCTCGCTTGGGATTTGCATGTTCTTGAGGAAAGACGACGCAACTCGAACGTCGTGTGGAAACTAGGCGGCTGAGAGATGCTCAGAATCCTTTTAAGCTACCATAAGAAGAATTCACGAACCTTTTTCGCCTGCCTCAAAACGCTATGACGAATCTTGTTAATGTATTGAGAGTCGGCTTACAAAGTGAACGAATCATTGGTTTAAGCTCAGAAATCAAAGTAACCTTGAAAATGTTGCATTTTCTCACCTTAATGGGTACTCAAACAAGGTGTTTGTTAACAATTTTTTCTAAGGACATTTTTTAATATTTTGTAATCGATATTTCTTTATTCAATGAATTGTTACGAACCGATCCGCCCGACAAACATACAAATCATCAAATTCCATAGAGGCGTTTCAACTCGCGAGTTGAATCCTCGGAAACGCTAAATTCCACAAAGGCACTTGAACTTGTATAGCAACTCACTAGCGTTGCACGTGGTGCACCATCAGCATTTCCCAATAACCAAATTCCCAAAAACCTGACTATGAATAGGGAAATTAACCCCATTTCCCAATAATCAATGTACAAATCAATAAACCAACATTTCCTGACTACCCCCACGAGACTTTCATAACACCTTCGCCGTAGGGTATCGAGTATTTCGCCAGACCGATGATTAACCAGTCTTAATTGATGTCTTCATCTTAACAAACGTATGAAAGGGTTTACCGGTACTCGTGGGTATAACAGTGAGTTCCGGAAAACCAATAAAGAATCGATGACGAACTCTCCGCGTTAAAATCATCCCTAGTGGCTCTTAACGCAACTCAATATATTTCGGTACCGCGATAATTACCCCAGCGGCATTACGCGTCTGAATATATTGCGATCAATTGCAATTTTCCGAAAGTATGATATTATCTGAAATAATTATACGCGCCGAATGATACATTACCATACTTTGAGTATTCGTCTCGTGCCGACTCAGCGAAGCACTGATCGTCATTGTGTACGCGTATAAAAACTGTAAACACATGATCAGAAATAAAAATAAAAAAAACCGCCGAATAACTGCTGAGCCGTCTCCAGCCACATCGAGGAAGCTGTTATTCTACCTTCCCGAATCACCGAGCAATCCGGCGGCGTCAGCAATCACACACACACACACATATGATACCCCATATGAATCTCATAACAATCAAACGATCCATTAAAATTCATAAGTAAATAAAACGCTAAGATCGAAAATCGGGTCTTAACAACTGGTGTCAGAAAAGTGGCGCCGACGAAGAAATTCCTCCCATAGCTCTTCATCATCCTCCGATAGTGATGACTCAAGCTCTTGTGAGCTCCTCTTGTGTTCTCCTCGTCATCGGACAGTGACCATAAGTAAGTGAACATAAATAATGAAGTCGTCACACTCGCCGTATAATTCTCCCCTGTGGATCGTTCCTAAAAAGGCCGACTCACACGGGAATAGGCGGTGGAGGATAGTGATTGATTATCGATAACTAAATGAGAGAACAGTAGGCGACAGCTATCCGCTACCTAATATCACCGAAATCTTAGATAGGCTCGGGAGAGCGAAATATTTTTCGGTGTTTGATCTATTAAGCGGATTTCACCAAATAAGAGTCGCCGAAAAAGACCAACCGAAGACGGCATTCACGATACCCCGAGGTTACTATGAATTTGCACGAATACCCTTCGGTTTGAAAAATGCGCCGCCAAAATTTCATTGGCTTATGGACGGTGTTTTATTGGGACTCACGGGCACGGAACTATTCGTTTACTTGGACGATATAGTGATCTTCTCGTCGTCCCTGCAAGCACACCGTACCAAGGTCAACCGGCTTTTCCAACGGCTAAGAATGAATGGTTTGACCCTTCAAGGTGATAAGTGCGAGTTCTTGCGTAAGGAGGTTGATTACTTGGGGCACGTCCTTAATAAGGATGGAGTCCGCCCCGATACGAAGAAATTAACAGCCGTAAAGAATTTTCCGGTACCAAAAACGCCAAGGAATGTGAGGGAATTCCTGGGTCTCGCGTAAGGTCGTAAGGTCAAAGAGTGAAGCCACTCTCTGACCTTACGAAGAAAATGACAAAATTCGCCTGGACCAACCTGTGCACCGCGCTTATATTGCAATATCCCGATTCCCAGAGGGCATTTATTCTAAATTCAGACGCCTCGGACGTTGCAATAGGAGCTGTGCTGAGTCAGGGAGAAAAAGGGTTCAAGATCTACCCGTTCAGTATGCCAGCAGACTGTTGACCTCAGCAGAGAGGAATTATACAACGACCGAGAAAGAATGTTTGGCTATAGTTTACGCGGTGAAATATTTCCGGCCGTACTAATATGGTAGGAAATTTACACTAGTCACCGACCATCAACCCTTGGTCTGATTGCACTTGGTCAAGGATCCTTCCTCGAAACTCATGCGATGGAGGTTGCAACTGGAAGAGTATGAGTACCAAGTTGTTTACAAAAAAGGAAGAACAAACTTGAATGCCGATGCTCTTTTCAGAAACCCGGCTACGTCTCTTTCTCTCATTCCTCGGGATAACGCCGACTCCAAGGAGGGAGGTACAACGGATCAAAATCTTAAAGAGCATTACAAGCTTGTACCATTACAAGCCGAATTCGAGATCGAGGTCGTGCTGCTACCACCGCCGCCTATGATGACCCGAGCTTTTGGGAATCTTCGGATGACGAGGACGAGGTCATCGAAGACAGTTGACGTCACAGTATAGTGCCGACGCCCGAAATCGAGGATATCACTGAATCCGCCGAAACCGCAGCCGATACCACCACGGAACTCGACACTTCGACGCAATTGAATCCTCGGGGGTATCGTTTCGACACGTCCATAGCTGTCCAACATGGAACCAATCAGTTAACCTTGGAGGAAGCAAAGGGATGACTCAGACGATTATCTGACAGCCTACTACCGTCTCGCGTCGGATCAGAAAAATCAAGCTCAATTCTTAAGGACGAATCGGAATGCAGCGACACCGAGCTCACGCTGCAATAAGCGAAAATCATCGGAAAGGAATTCGGCGACAGTCCCGAGACATCACGAAAAATCGATGAATTGCTCATGGAACCAACGTTCAATGACGAGGTCCCGATTGTAAAACACGTCCTTAAACGACCCAATGCTAGCCACATCAGCGGAAATTGTGCGAAGGAAACACCCGAAGTACCCATGACCCAACGAAGAATTTCTCTGATGCCAACACCGATGAAGTCGAGAACGACCGGCGTGCGGCTGTATGCCCCGCAAGGTGCGTTTCTCGTTGCAGCCTGCCGAGGCCAGCGAAGGACACAACGACCCGACTAAACTCCCGGAGGGTATCCGAAAAATCGCAATCGACTCATCTTCATCCTCGTTATCGTCATCGTCATCGTTGTCATCATCGGATGAAGATGAACTCAACCTTTCCGACAGCGACTCTGAAATTGGCGATCTAATCGCCAAGGATTTAGCGACAAGGCAGTGTCAAGTTGAGACGAAACCGGAACATCTAGTAATCGGCCAGGGGATAGTTATGCATTTTGTCTTTAAGGACTGAATCGTAACAAATTTGGTGGGGAAACAATTACTCGACTTCGGCTACATCGACGCTAACAATCTTGCCCGAGAATTGAAAACCAAATCAACCCGACACAAAACTCGAATAGTTTTTAGCATCACAGCCACCAAAAATTATTTCGAGAAGATGACTTTCGACGACCTGAAAACCGCCCTCGAGATATTGCGACAATCGATCAGGGAACACGGAGGTCGCGAGGTTCGTATCGCGGCCGAAGGAGATGAACACGACGAAATTCGAATCGCTAGATTTCAGCGACTACTCGAGGACGACCGCAACGGAATACCGTGCAAGGTTATCATATGCACGGGTAAAAATGAGACACCGCCGACCTCGGAACGGTTGGCTGTAATTAAACAATGGCATAGCGACCATGTCGGAGGGCACAAAGGAGCTCGCAAGACCTATGAAAGGTTGCGACAACGATACCAATGGAAGGGTATGAAGAGAGAGGTACAAGACGTCGTGCGATATTGCGACAGTTGCCAACGGGATAAATTAGTCCGTATCAAAACAAGGGAACCAATGGTGATCACGGACACGCCCGTGGCTGTATGGGAGAAGATCGCCATCAACATACTCGGCCCATTGCCCCAGACGAAGCGCGGAAACCAGTTCGTCTTGAGAACAATCGACCTATTGACGAAATTCGCCCGAGCCTCCGCATTGCCCGACATGAAGTCTCAGACGGTAGTCAAAACGCTCGATCCGGACTATTTCGCCGTACACGGAATTCCTCTGGATATATTGAGCGACAACGGCAAATGCTACGTCAGCAGTCGCATAGCGGATTTCCTGAAAGAAAGGAAAATCCATAACATAAGGGCCACAACGTACCACCTGCAAACCACCGGGTCATTAGAACGAAGTGACCAGGGAATTGCTGACTATGTAAAGCATTATATCGACCGAGAAAAGGAGTGGGACGACATTCTGCCATACGCTATTCAATCGCATAATGCCACCGTCCATGAATCGACAAAATTCACGCCGTACGAGATGGCGTACGGAAAATTAATGAATACACTATCCACCCCACCCCTGAAAGAAGATCTGCCCACCATCACCACATATATGGGACAAATGATAAAAAGACTCGACGACTTAGCCGAGATCGGAGGAAATAATTTGAAGACCACAAAAAAACGCAGCAAAGGGTCGCCACGACAAAAATCTGAATGTCGTGGAATATCAACCGGGAAATTTAGTACATGCTCTGCGTGAACCCAAGCAGAAGAAATTCGATCCTTATTATAATAGGCCGTATCGTGTCGCAAGAGTCCTAGACCAAAATACGGTTTTGATTGACAAGGGCCATGGCCCACTAACCCTGACCCACATGGACAAATTAAAACCCGCGTATGTAGAGGGCGATACCCTGCCATCACCGGAGCCACAAAAAAGAAGAGGACCACCGGCTAAACCCAAACCCGACTGGAAATACTAAAAACAAAATCCACGTTTGTTAACACATTTTTGCTGGCCAACGGTAAATAAACAAAATGCAGGCAGGGTGCGGTTGGGTATTTCTCGCGATCATCGCAGGAGCAATGTGGGTACAACCGCAAGCAATTGACCCCGTGCCAGCCAATTACTGGATCACACCGATGACCCACCATCCAGGCATATTCTTCGAAAATATCGGGACAATTTGAATTCACCATACTACCTGGAAACTAGTAACATCGGTTGAAATAACCAAGTTTCTTGAGCAGAAGTCGGAGGTAACAGTACATTTCAAATCTCTCACGGACCATTGCGACCAATTGAAATTCGGCAAATGCGCTCCCGCCGAACACGCCTCGCACCTTCAGGCGACGCTCGACGACACCGACAAATACGCGGAGATCCTCCAGAATACGGTCGGCAATATTGCCAACCAATCAGTCGAGAAGAAAAAGGGCAGCCCTCTTGGGGTTCATCGGATCACTCAGCAGGACTCTATTCCGAATTTTGAGTAACGGAAAGTCTCGAGACGGCGAATAGCTGGATATACTCTACAGCCGTACCTATAGAGCTCAAAATAACGAGGAAAAATTACCAACTTAGGAGCGAAATTATTCAAGGCGCGGGCATCCTCCACTTTATGCCCGGATGTGTCGCCTCCACTGGCTCAACGCGTTTTACGGCGCAAGAAACCTTCGTCACGGAAGCTAAATATACCTACGCACCGGTAGCAACCTTAACCCTCACTTCGCTATTACTTATGGTGAACATCGAGGCAACACATACGATACTGGAAACGATTATACCCAAGACAACTTCTACCGCCAACAACGGCTGGGATAGCTCCGACAACGCGAAAAGTCGTGACGATATTGAACGAGAGGTAAAAACCCAACAACACCTGCATGGCGGCCAACGAACGACTGACCTCGCGATCTACTCAGAATCGGGCGGATTGTCATTGCTAGCAGTCGCAGACATCGTGGTATTTGCCTATGTCAGATGTCGAAGAGCTACTACATAAAGACGACAAACAACAAAAACAATGCAAAGGCGGGAGAGGATGCCGACCATCTCGTACCTTCTCCAAACAATAGGCACGGATACAGCAATCGTCGAACCAGCGAGGGAATCCCCTGCTCTGCCACCCCAGGCCCCAGCGGTGAACAAAGCCGTCATATTCGTGTCCGGCATAACTATATACAAAAAAAAAGTTAACAAATGCCATCGAAACCCCGATAACTGAAAAGCCATTGAAAGCTTATGGAACATAACATTCATATTATCGGTGAAAGCTAAATCTTCCGGGTTCCAGGTCTAAGAACCTCTCGTCGACGCCAATACAAAAAAAAGAAAAAGAAAACAGGTTTTCTCTTATCACTCCATTATTGCATTATTCTATTAAATATTATTTTCATCGATACGCCTGGTCTGATAACAGTACCAGGCGGATAGAAGACGCCGAAAGACGTCCAATGGCCTTCGACGGATTCATAACCCCGAGGCGACTGGCCGAATATCTGCCGAAACCTGCCCAAGCCTTCGTTCCGCTACATGTAGACCAGTGTGGTAGGGAGAGGAACGAACTCCTCGCTCCGATCCTCGTAGCACGACTACTGACAATGAGTAGACAGAGGGCCCAGGTTCGATTCGCCAGCAGATATCACGCGTCCGCAAGGGGATGTATGCCCCCCACTCATGATTCTCCCTCTCGAAATTATCTGAAACCAGAGCATTAAGCAAATTACTCACAAACAAATATTTAACCATCCCCCCCCCCCCCCCCCTTTAACAAACAAAAATCCTATAATTACTTACGGATAAATTGTGAATCGAAGCGGCGTCGGCGACTGATATCCAGTGGACACGGGACCTTAGATTATATACAAAACCCGCGAAAGCATCGATAACCCCCCACGCACACAACAATGTCGAATATCGGTGGAAGCGCGGACCATAGGTACCACGTTCCGTCCAAGAAGGGAGGGCTGTAACGGACCGATCCGCCTGACAAACATACAAATCATCAAAAATTCCCTAAAGGCGTTTCAACTCGCAAGTGAACTCCTCCGAAACGACAAATTCCACAAAGGCGCTTGAACTTGTATCGCAACTCACTCGCGTTGCGCGCGCTGCACCATCAGCATTTCCCAATAACCAAATTCCCAAAAAACTGACTATCAGTTGGGAAATTAACCCCATTTCCCAATAATCAATGTACAAATCAATAAACCAACATTTTCTGACTACACCCACGAAACTCCCATCACCCCTTCGCCTCGGGGCATCGAGGTGTCGGCCAAACCGATTATTAATCAGTTTTAATTGATGTCTTCGTCTTAACAGACGTATTAAACGGTCTACTGGTACTGGCTCCCTAGTGGCAAGTTCACTCGCGTACCCAGAGTCTTGTGGGTGTAACAGTAAGTTCGGGAAAACCAGTAAAGAATCGATTACGAACTCTGCGCGTTAAAATGATCCCTAGTGGCTCTTAACGCAACTCATTGTCAATATACGGTACCGCGATAATTACCCTAGCGGCATTACGCGTCTGAAGATATTGGGATCAATTGTAATTTTCCCAAAGTATTATATTATCTTACATATTAAAATGGAAGAATGTTTGCTTGTTTGTTTGTTTGTCACGACTGAGCTCCTATACCATTCATCCGATTGCGATGGAAATTTGGTGAGTTGTGGCCCACCCTCCCGCGAAGGTTTCTGCATTAGTAGAATAACTTTATTTACAAAAATAAACGCGTACGATAAACAAAATTAACATTTATGCATATCCATATATAGAGATTAATCTGATAGCTGTCAAAGTATACCACCAAAATGACAAGCGAAATAAAACACAATCGTTTGTTTTAACGACTCGATCGACTCGGTATCATTTATAGCATATATTCAAAACAAATGAGTGTCTTTTATTTCGTTTTGGTGAAATAATTCATTTGACAGCGAGTGTCAAATTAATCGCATACGGAACAAAACAACATTAACATTTATGTATATATAGAGATTAGATTGACAGCTGTCCAATGAAGTACGCCACCAAAATGAAAAGCGAAATCAAAGACACTTATTTGTTTTAAATATATATATGTATATAAAAGCGCCATATTTTTTTAAGTTTTTTTTTATTGAAATGATAGCGGAACCAATTTATGAGTAAGAAATGAAGCTATCGCCCATATAAAAATCGAATTTTTAAACGCTACCGTTAAGAAATTATGACGTAGATATAAAGCGATTCAACTCTCCCGGACTCTCATAAAATTATTCTGCTAATGCAGAAATATTCGCAGGCATGCGAGTTGGTACTGGAACTCAGTTCCTATACCATTCTCATTTCAATTATACTATACTTTTCGCATTTCAATTATACGATATTTTTCGCATTTCAATTATACTATACTTTTCGCATTTCAATTATACTATACTTTTCGCATTTCAATTCCTTTGGCAACAATACGATCAACAAAATATTGTACTGGTTATCGCATCATCTGGAATCAGAGCAACTCTTTTGGATAGTTCAAAAATTTGCAAATAGCCGTTGAATATGCAAATCAGTGACAATGAGACACCAACATGCAATATAACAACAAATTTAGGAATGGGAAAAGTACTCAAATCATGTAAACTCATTATATGAGACGAATGTACTATGGTGCCCAAAAAAGCATTGGAAGCGCTTCATCGTATACGAAAAGATTTAAGAGGAAATGAGCAGATCTTCGGCGGAGCACTAATTTTATTGTCTAGTGATTTTAGACAAACTCTACCAGTTCACCATGTGCTGATGAAATTAATGCATGTCTTAAATCGTTATTTCTATGGCAACACGTTCATAAATTGACTTTGAAAACCAATATGCATATACAACTACAACATGATACATCGGCTGAACATTTCGAAAAACAATTGCTGCATATTGGAAATGGGAAAATGACGATTGATGGATTCACATAATGTATCACATTGCCAACAGACTGTTGTACAAATCACAGCAACAACACACGAATTGATTAACAACGTTTTTCCTAATATTACACATAATCACAAAAATTATCATTGGCTGAGTGCCCATGCTACATTAACAGCAAAAAATGACTTTGCAACGGTACCAAGCTTTCAGTGAACAAAATTATGAATAATATCACCGAAGCTACAATTTGACATGGAATATTTAAAGTATAAGATGCACTGTTGCCGCGTATCCCAATGATGCCATTCGATTGCAAAAGTTTGCAGTTTCCGGTGCGACTCGCATTTCCAATGACCATCAACAAAGCACAGGGACAATCGCTACAAGTGTGTAGATTAAATTTGACAAATCCATGCTTCACACATCGACAGCTATAGTAAGGAGCGCAGTGGCTGAGTGGATAGGGCGCTGGGTTCGCACTCAGCGGACCCGGGTTCGATTCCCGCAGCCGACACCAATGGGAAAAGAAATTTTTCTATGTGTTTACTCTGCAATCCTGGCGGTTCGGATTCCACCAAAACAAACGTCCAAAAAGACCTCGCTGTGATGAGTGGGGGGTGCTCATATTATCGCAGATGAGGAGGTGCCGACCTAGGAGACTCTGGTGAACGTGCTTGAGTTTACTCACATTGACACTGGAGGAGACTAGGTAGGCACCGACCTGTATCGACGGAGGTTTTCTGCAGTTTCCCTCCGTCCGTGGCAAATGCGATACAGGGAGGAAAGGGGAAATGCGAAACGGCTGCAGCCGTGGTCGCAAGTCGGAGGAAGGAAGAGGAAGGAAAAAAGTAGAGGTGTGTAAAAACCCGAAGAGGGTATACACGGTGGTAAACTACTTAATTAAAGATCACATCGACAGCTATATGTGGCCTGCTCACGCGTAGGAAAACCTTCGAAATTATTCGTGTACGCACTAGACGGAAACACACAAAATATTGTGTATCCAAAAGTACTTGACTAAACATAATAAAAAAAAAATCTTCCATTGACATTTGCTGTAAAATAAATGATGACATTAAAGCGGCATTGCAACGGAGGCCGGGTACTGCTAGTCTGAAATAATTGTACGCGCCGAGCGATACATTGCTATACTTTGAGTATTCGTCGCGCGGTGACTCAGCGGAGCGCCGATTGTCATTGTGTGCGCGTATAAAAACGGTAAACACGATCAAAAATAAAAATAAAACAAACCACCGAGTAACTGGTGAGCCGTTTCCAATCACATCGAGGAAGCTCTTATTCTATCTTCCCGAATCACCGAGCAATCTGGCGGCGTCAGCAATACACACACACACATACAACACCAGGTGAGGTGCGTAACCCCGCTTTAACTAGGATAAAAAACCGCGTGTCGAGGCCTGAATAACTCGACCGCAACAATTTTTAATCTCATAACAATCAAACGATCCATTACATTTCATAAATAAATAAAGCGCTATGACCCAAAATCGAATCTTAACAGGGTATACGTTTCGAGAAATTACAGTACTTTCTGTATTGAACAACAGTCCACTTTTTCTGTTTCCGATGATCCAGGCCAGAACATTTTGTAACACTGCAAAATATATTTTCTCTTTCGGATGTTAACGGAATAGCTCATATCTTGCTTGTTAATCATAATTACACTTTATTTTGGTTCGACTCGCTATGCAGCATAAGTACAATCCAACTTTGTATATTATGTGTTTAGGGCATTTTAAAAAATCAATGCATCTTCGATTAGGTCATGATGGATACTCGGTGGAACCTTGACTATTAACATCTTTGGCCAATTTCCCCGAAGGCACGCGACAATATCAATATACAAAACAATTGTGCAAAACAAGTTTTCAAATCTGTTTGGACGTGTTTGTCGTACCAGCGTGTCTTGATGTACGAGCCGGCATTTTCAGCGGAAATCATAAATGCATTCCTTTCGATATCGATAACGTTGAATAACGACATCTCGTTATCCCATTGGAGGTTAAACTGGAGGAAAATTAGTAGATTTTGAAATTCCCGTGACTGTGGGGCGTATGGACTCGCGCGGAACTCTAACTATACTTCTTAATAAAAATACGAAATAAATAAAAGACGTAATTATAATGCCACTCAGATGATTGCTACTTAAAAACAGAAATTAGTTATTCTATCTAAAGAACTTTTTAGTTTTTCTTCGGAGCAATATTATAGGTAATGTTTATTTCTTATAGAAAATAAAAAAATTTATTTGACAAGTTTTTCTAAAATCAATTTGTATCGGTTCATTGTTGATTACTACGAAATCTAACTTACTTACTTACCTGTTATTTCAAACGTCGTAATTATTTGTCACTTTTTTGAGCACGTATTAAAGGTTAATAATTTACGAGGTGCTGTCACAATGGTCGTTATGGCATATCGAGGGAGTCGCCAAGCCTCGCTATCCGCTCGAGCCATAGCGATACCTTACCGACGCATTTCGATATCGATAACGACAAAACTCGCTAAACGTAGTGTACAAAATCGCAGTTTGACAACTGCGATTGTAATAGCGTCGCGATAAATAACGAAACGGAACTTGTCGTTATGAGCTCATAACGACAACATAGCGAGTTATAGAATATCACGTCGCTTGCTATTCGTAGTTACAAAATCGTACCGCGGTAACGTCGAAGCATCGCTATTCGTAGTTACAGAATCGTACCTCCATTATGGGAGTGTCATTACACGAAGCGAAATTCGTTATCGTAACGATAGCGTTCCGAATCGTTATTCTCATAACGAGTTACAGAATTGCGCTACTGCTTTTTTTCCGCAATAAACTTGAAATTTGACTGTATATCCCGGCGCCAAACATAATTTAAATATTTTTATACCGTACTTATGTCGTTTTTGCTTTATGTACTGCCTGAAGATGATGAGGGAATTTGCGTTACGCAAACCATAGCTATTTACGCAAACCATAACTATGCGTCAAGTACTGAATCGCCCCTCGCTCTATTGTACAGTAACATACTGAAATAGTACTTAAGATAACCGCAAACCCAAGTAGTTTTTTAAACTGTGAATATTATTATTGTTCATATTGTGTAGATATTTCTTTTTTGTGAAAATTGTGTTTTAGGATTTGAGGTTATATTAAAGTAAGTATTATTTGTATTGAATCGTGTGATTTAGTATTATTTTTGCAAAATTGATATTTACACATATTTATATTTATATTATTTTTAACTGCCTTCATTCAAAAGATTCTAATTTGAGATTTTTATTTAATTTAATATAAGTGTTATTTATTCAAACTTGTATTCGTGGTAGTTAATGTCGTTGATCGCTCATTTGCCTCAGTTCAAATTTCTTTGAATGCGTAAAATAACAATAACACGTTCCGTGCCGTGTGGGGTGTAAACGACTCCCGTTGAACTTTCCATTCAGGCCGCTTGGAATTCTCCTTCAAAAACGAAGAATTCATTAAAAATGTATTGGAGAGTCAAATATAGACATGTTAACATAATGTATACTGCGTTAATGAGAGCGCGGGGCGTGCAGGCACCACGCGGCGTAGCGATCCCGTTTTTCGACCAGCTTTTGTTCAAACAGCAGACAGTTTGTTTGGTCCATCATTTATTCGTGCGTCATTGAAGCGGCTCTTATTGTTTGATAAAAGCTCGTGTTTATTTGGTTCAGTCTGTTTCTACAGTAAAATCAGTGCAATATAAAAAATAAAAATGGAGGATACATAACATATTATGGTAAGTGCATACTTATTTGAGTGCTATAGACAAATAATTATATAATTTTTACCCCTTATGATCAGGGATGCGATGGCATTGCACAATGAACAATTTGCAAGAGATGACTCTGATATGCCACTCTCAGAAGTTATAGCGAACGCCGTAGGAATGCACGGATAATTTTTGAAAATTTTTCAACAGACAGCTCAAGCGAAATAAGACCTTCTCATCGTTTTTTCTGCGCATCGCAATATAATTTCATCGAGTAGTGAACATGAAGAAGATGGATCGAATATTATCAATAATAATAAAAATGCTTATTCTACGGACTGGTCTAATCCCACTAGAAACCAAGCACAGATTACGCATTTTATTGGCACACATGGTTTTAAAATATTAAATCAAAGATCTGAAACAGTAGAAGACATTTATTCCTTGCTACTGGATGATCGTATCTTTGAAATTAGGTTAGCTGTTCCGCCTGGTATAAAATTGCCCTTCTGGCGTAGTATATGACATTTTCCCACTGCTGGAATAACTTCAGACCGAAAAGAAAAAAAAAGAAATTCTCACTCGCAACTAACTTCATGGTGCGTGACATCGAGAAAATACACTCCTATTAGAACTGCCTAACGCGCCTAAAGAAGTATAACTTCAATTACTTCAATAACTACGTTAATAATGGACTGTATTCATCAAACATTTTGTCTAACATCAGTGGTATGGATAAAGTAATATAATCTGTAAAACATATATTTTGCCTCCTTCGCCCTTTAAGGAATAGAATTTTGAAAAACCTTTTTTAGAGGATTTCTACGTTATGAGACATATACCATACATTGTACAAGTTTCACGTTTTTATGCGTAGGCTGGTTGAGGCTGTGCGTTGATATTTTTACAATACAGTTTATGTATAGAAACATGAACGTATGGCTTGATATAACAAAATTGACAGGCTGTAGGGAACCCAGCCGAGCGGGAATCTCGACGGAGTGCTACCCACGAATGTTTTTGGACTTCTGGTATTTTGACTGCAAACTCGACAAAAGTCTCGTTTGGAGGAAAATACCTCCAACATATTTTCGCTAACGATCCTATGAGCGCTAATCGTTATTACGTATACTCGCTAAAAACTTCGGAGGAAGCTTCGTGTAATATTGCTTTGTAATAATCTATACCTACTTGAACAGAATAACGAAATCAGTGATGTGCACTTTCCAGAAAATAGTGATAAAGGAAACGAGATAAAAATCAAACGGCTCATCTACGATATACGATACAGAATTAATGAAATAAATTGAACAAACTCTGTTCTACTTATTTAAATGAAAAATGGTGACTCGTTTGCACCCGGACAACAAATAAAATAGTAAATCTGAACATAACCAATGTAGCTACATTTTTATGGGCGATGCACTTTGTATGTTTGTGTTACAGGTATTATTGCCATGTTAATTGAAAAATTTCAGCAGATACTGTTTTCGATTTTCACTTTTAGATAATTGACTGCTGCGCTCTTTGCTTACAACTAGTCCTGATTCCTGATCGGAAATTTGGTGTAGGTACAAGATTATAATTTTTTTACGATTCCCGCCTTGTCGAAGAAATGTAGTAGCTTTTTATAAAATCACTAATGTATTTACGAGGCAACATTATCCTCGTTCGAAACTACTTCGAACGAGGATAACAAATTGCAACGACCCCTTTATACCCCTTTATACTGCTACACGACGAATAAAATAAGCTCGGAAAAGAGAATAATGTAGGTAAAACACGAAAAATAAATAGGCAGACTAGGGAGTAAAAGCTGTTTTCGCTAGGCGATGAGTTTGCGAAACAAGACAAACGACAAAAATGCCAAAGACTAACAGCAAGCCCCTTCTTGTACCGAGATACAATGATGGACGTGTCTATTTTTGACGCGGGTCATATTACGCCATCGCACGCTAATGATCTCGACCGCAAGCATTGAACTACGTTAAATTATGATCGTACGGGAGAACTAGGGAACGGTTATTTCTTATTACTTATTGTTATTACTTTGTGAGAAGACGAGTCAGAATTTGATAAATTACTATTTATCTATAGAATTCATCTGCCTAAAAGGGAAAGAACTACAACGTAGAAAGAAGGCTTTTTAAAAAACAAGTTTCGTTGGGTTAATACATTCGTTGTTTTGTTTTTATTTTTTGAAACGTCGCTGCTTCGTTGATGGAATTAAAGCAAAGAATTATATGACTGTGAGAATCCAAACTTGGTGTCTCAATGGCGACATTGTATACATAGTTCATTGTCATCATTGTTGGCGTCGCGAACTCGGCCAATGACCACCATTATCAGAGTAGTTCACGAAGTCTACTGTGCAAATCTAATTAACGCCTCGAGTAACCAAAGATGTAAGCCACACCGGTGGATGGATTGAGACAGGTCTCTCCTCCCTCCCTCGTCCCTTTAATTGGTGCCAAGGTGATTTGCTGAACGATCGATGCGCGACGCGGCGGAGCTACCATAATACCCTCATGAATTTAGCATGCCTCGTGGTTCCAAATTATGCCTTATATATTATATTCACTCCAGATGCAAATTTCCGGGATGGTTTTTACTGTTCTCGGTTATATGTTGAAATTTGTATGAAAACAAATTTGCAAGCGTAACAGATAATTCTCGCGATGATATTGAACGAAGATGAATTAATGTGGACGTAATGTTCATGCAGAGAAAGAGGTTGCTACCGTTACCGATTACATATTACAACTTTTGATGTAACGTCGATTTCGATTTACAGTCGGACTGGGGTTTCTAGAGCTGGATACCTCCTTTTTCGAACGTTAGATTTGCCTTAAAACCGGCGAATGATTATTTAAAAAAAAGAAATATAACCTTGCATTTGATAACCGAAGATGACCTCCGCGAAAGCTTGGCGAATGTATACCGACATAGTAACTGGAATAGGTATATCGTGTTTTCCTCTGCCATCTATACAACTTTGATCCGAAACGTTTTTCAATCAATCCAATTGCTTCCGAGATTTCGAATCATTCGTGCGCGCATGTGCGAGAGAGAGAGAGAGAGAGAGAGAGAGAGAGAGAGAGAGAGAGAGAGAGAGCGAGAGAGAGAGAGGCAGCGTTGAAACTCTGCCGACTGTCAACTTTTGTCAATAAAGGACCGCGAGACCTCAAATCACAATGGCACGGTCATTTTATGAATTTTTCCCATATACAACGGTAGTAGGGATGATCGAGACTCGTCTTACGGTTATAAATACCGATGTGAAATTTTTTCCAGTTCAGTTACGATCGCAATAGCGTTCTAAGGTTCGAGAGCACACCCACACTCCAACTGTCCGGCCTGACGGCATCGACATTTTGCAGACACGATACCTCCACCGCATTGGATATTTATTAAGCTTATCTAAAGAATTTTTTTTTAAATATCCCGATAAATGCAGAATGAAGAAAAATTACATAAAATAGCGAATGCAAGGAATTGAACCTTCCTATTTTAAGTATATTACTCCAATATTGCTTAGACCAATAGTTTAATTTTTTGAGATATTGGTAACGTCATAAAACCGCTCTCACCGCTGTCGTGGAATTAAACGTTCATTATTATTCCGCTCAATTTACCTCTCATACATAATTTCAACTGAATGGTTCGAGATTTGCACAGGAAAATATATCCTCACCATGTGTATAGGTACAAAGTCAAATCGATTTTCGTCACTTTCGTCAAATATGTGCATGCATAAACTCACGACATACAAATGATCCGAAAAATGTTGTTAAGATACAATTTTTATAATTTCACGGCATTTTAAATACTTATTGTTAGTTAAAACAAAATCCAGTCGTAACGTATCACAACGCTTCCTCTGTGAAAAAGCAAAACGAAGTCCGAGGTCGTTCAAAGTACGATTTGACATGAGTTGGGAAACTACAATAAACACTTATTGTAGTTTCCCAACACTTTTAATCATTCATTCGAACGCGTACAGTAAATATGTATGATTTCATGTATGGGGGCACGTAATGCAATATAAAGGTATGCTGAACTCGAGAGAATATCCCACGAGACGAGACTCGATGCATCGACAGTTATATAACTCTCGCATGCATAGAGTTTCAAAGTACCAACGAATGAAACCGCTCTGAAAAAGAGTTATACAAATCTACCTGCACGTGTGCCATTTGAAAATGTCATAGCTCACGATTTACTCGCTGTAAAAATATATGTATATTAACTATATTGACTAAAAAGACGTTAGGTTAAGGGCTTACATACACTTGTAATTTTCAAAAAATCGTTTTTTTTTTATATTTTCTGAATATACATATATTTGAGCATACACACTCAAAATTTTATGTCAATCAGACGAATATTTTCGAAGTTATAGACACATTTATGAAGGCGCGTTAGGGAGGCGGGTCTCACAGTCGGGGACCGGCGCGCCAGCTGCTGATAACTTATCAGTTTATAAGCATGATTATCAGCCATTTCCACAAGAAGTTGCTGAGGCCCTGAGGCCCATTTATGAAGATCTCAGCAATGAAAAATTATTGGAAAGATGTGTGGGTGGTTTCACCCAAAACAATAATGAAAGCTATAACCAACTGGTGTGGAAGATCTCTCCAAAAGTACTTCCAGCCGGATCAAAAACGGTGGAAATGGCTGCATATATAGCTGCTGGCATCTTCAATGAAGGGACAGCTGCCCTTTTATATTATATGAATGCAATGGGCGTCTCACTTGGGTCCAATGCGCATTCATATACAGATAAAGAAGATGCGCAGCGCATCAAGATCTCCGACCTGAGATCACACGAGAGCACCAGAGAGGGAAGAATGGCTCGCAGACAGCATCAAATCGAATTATTAGAAGCTGCCAACGATGCGAACGGATTATTATATGGCTCTGGAATAGATGACTCCATGTAAGTTGAAAAAAAAAAAAATTTACCACATGTAAAACGCTTTTGAAACTTTAAACGCGTTTTTCTCAAAACTATGTTTTCAAAATCGGTGATCAAGATTTCTCGAAAACTGCTGAACCGATCAGTCTCAAATTTTAACACAACCTTTTTAGCTAGATTTTTTAGTAATTAATCGAAGATTTTTATTCTCCGATAAATATTTTCCATTTTATAAACAATTTAAGGCTTAAATTTTCGTTCAAAATCGAGTCTTTCATTTTGAGAAGTCGCCATTTTGTCAAAAATTATCTTTTCGCTAATTCCTTCGATTAAATACTAGATAATGTATTATATTAACGAAATTTATTCGGTTTTTTCATTTCAGATAATCCGGTCCAGAGATATCGTGATCACCGCAAAATTGGTTTTTTTTGCGGAGCTCTAGGAGATCGGCGATAGCAACATTCGCGATGATTATTTTGACAAATAAAAAATATGTTAATATATTATAAGGTTATTATAATATGTACACCAATTTTCAAATTAATAAATTGAATAGTCTGCGCGAAAAAAATTCTTGAAAATCCGTCTTTTTAAAGCCTTCTAACTGTATGTAAGCCCTTAAAGAGAGCTACGCGGAATACGATAACGTTTGACGATTACAAACCATGTCTCTTTGACCATAAAATTATGATGAAAAATAAAAAATTAATTGGAATCATAAATCGTAAAGTCGAAACTATGAATCAAAGGAAAGTCGCTCTAAGTTGGAACGACGACAAACGAATAATATGCCTGAATATGATTGACACGCTTTCAATTATAAACCCTATCATAATAATGTAAATATAACAGTGTAAAACAAAAAGTTTATAAAATTTATCACTATGATATCTAGTAATAACCGCCGAAGACATCATGAAAGCAGCACGAAGAGGTGTCGTTGTATCGAGAGAAGAGTTGCTGAAGAAATAATGTAAATACGGAAAAATAGTTCCACCGCATAATGTAAATAAACGTTATATTTCTTACCTCGCTAATCATGAGGAAGAATAAATTATAAGTGGGAGTTTTTATTGAATACCCTTTTTTCGGGTTTTTACAATGCGGCCATTTATTCCCCAGCCTTTTTTCCTCTTTTTACGCTTCTACCATTTACTTATTTTTCCTCTGCTAACTCCGACTTCCTTTATACTATCCCGGCTGCAGCCGCTTCGCATTCTCCCTAATCTCCCTGTATCGCATTTGCCATGGACGGAGGGAAACTGCAGAAAACCTCTGCCGATACAGGTCGGTACCTACGTAGTCTCCCCCAGAGTCAATGCGAGTAAACTCAAGCACGTCCATCAGAGTCACCTAGGGCCGGCACCTCCTCATCTGTGATACTATGGGCCGCCCGGTGCCCGACCAAGGCGTCACCATCCGCGCGATGAGAACCGCCTTGCGGGAGCACCGAAGCCGAGCACCGACCCCCCACCTATCACAACGAGGTTTTTGTTGGGCATTTGTTTTGGTAGGATCCGAACCGCCAGGATTGCAGAAAAAACACGTAGAATTTTTATTCCATTGGTGTCGGCACAGGGAATCGAACCCGGGTCCGCTGCATGCGAACCCAAAGCCCACTGAGCCACTGCGCTCCTCAGTTTGTAAAATTCTTTTATTATTTCTGTTGTTTGAAACTTGGCGTATAAAAAAAATACAAATCAGATTTGTTTATCCAACTACTGTGAGAACTATAGAAACCTAACCATTTTACAAGAAATTTATTTCCTCGCTTTCGAATGACTTTTTCCACAAGGTATGTATTTGGATGTTTGACGGCTGCGAATTCTTCTTGATAGAAACCTCCCGCGATCGGCTGGTCTTTATAATCTCGCAACTTGTACATTACCGAATCGGTATTTACAATTTTGCTTATAATGAATATTTCCGTTGTCCGGTTCGGTGTATAACCTTTTTCGAAAACATGATTATACTTGCTTATTCGTACTTTATCGCCAACTTTGAATTTTACTTAATTTCCCGCAGCAACGTCGTGAGGCGTCATCTTTATCGTACGATGCTTAGAATTATTATAATTTTTAATTAAATCTTGGAGTACATCGATCCACTTGTACGATCCACGTAGGGAAAAATGTTTCCACATTTTACCTTTAATCGTGCGATTAAAACGTTCGCATATCGATGCTTTCATGTCACTGACGGTGAAGTGCAGGGTGATATCGTAGCGTTGGAGCGGAGTCTTGAATTCGTTGATATAAAATTCTTTACCACGATCTCCGTGCAATTTTTTTGGGATGCGACCAAGTTTAGTAACCGACACCATGGCACTCGACACATCCTTGCCACTTTTGGTGTTCATTGGTACGACCCAAGCATACTTTGAAAAAATATCGATAATCGTTATTAGGTATTTGTAACCATTATTGTACTGCCCGTACGCCGACATATCAACGAAATCAGAATGCCATGTCCGTCCAACCGGTGTATATGAACGTGATGACGCGTATAATTTTTCCGTATTGGTTATGAAGTTCATCCGCTATCGCCTGTTTTTCCATGCTCCGGCGCAATTAATCCAAGACGATCACAAACCATTTGAGAACGACGTAAAGTAAATTTTTCAAGAGCTTCGATCTGCGTTTTCAGTTTTTTTTTTATAGCGTCCATCACACTGGATTCATCCGATCTCAGTCGCTCATCTAAACAAATAATAACCTCGGAATTTTATGCAACGAGTTGTTGTATCGATGCGTGATTCGTTCGTTCGTGTTTCATGTGTTGTTCAAATTGCGATGCGAGGTCTTGACGAATCGGTTCAGATTCGTCGATACTATTTCGCAAGGCTGATGTAATGGCGTAGATAAGTCTAACTCGCATAGAAACAGCATCGTGTTCTCCGACGGGGGCGCCTAAATTACACAATCTTCGATTGGCCATATCGTATTGACCATCGGCGGTGATGTTAAAGCTTTTTCCGGGAGGACCTCGACTGCCAGCGGTATCAGTATTCCTACTCCTTCGCAAATGATGCCCAAACACATCAACGCTCATTTTGATTGTTTCGATAAGATTGCGCTCGAATACTCGTTAGCCAACATAAATAAATGATTCCAGCTTCGCGTAGTTCTTCGACGATGGAATCGATCTCGTTCGAATGACTAAAATTTCCGGCTGATTAGGAGGCAAACAGGAGTCGCAACCTATCGACTGATTCGTTGCGGCAAGCCTTTAACCAATCGTTCCGACTGTTTCTTTTGTGCAGATTTTCTCAACGGTGATGCGCTGGTGGGTGCAATTATATTTTTGAACTTCGCGCTTTTATCCTCGCGAATGGCATGGTAATATTTTCTGTAAGCGTTTGTCGAGTTGAGGATTTCACGATAATTTTCCGTGCAATTTGCCGTTACAAGGGATTCATCGGGTAATTTTTTTAATATCAATTCCAGTAAACCCTCACTTTAATCATGGGTCTTATTACCGACACGAATCATATTTTGCTCAAACCTAATTGGTGAATTCCCGACCATTAAACGAATTCCCTGTATTTTTCGCACTCCATACGATGTATCCAATTCTTCCTTCTCGTTCGTGTCGAACATTTTCACGTAATTTTGTGACAAATCAACATTAATATCGTCTTCAATACTCATATTTTCTTACGTGATATCTCTGTGAGCCGTTTCAAACGACTGTTCAATCTGATCATTCTTGTTATCGATACATTCATCCTCTTTTTTCACGGATGATTTGACATTTGGCTCTCTCTTGATAGCTGATTCTTGTTTTACCGACGATGATGCCTGATCGACTAGTTTTTGCAGCGGAGCTACCACCGGCCGAAAAACTTCTTCCATTTTTCTCGCAGTCGTCATCTTTTCCAATGTCAACATTTTGTTTCCGACGAATCGCATCGCACGCGCTCGTGATTTGTCGCAAGATATGTTTCGCCTCATTTAGCTCAGCTCTGTGCATATTGGCGCTTTCAAGACCAAACTTCAACTGCGCGATAATGTTGAAAGCTACAAATTTATAAAGCAATCTAATCCCTTCCTGTAACGACCCATAATCAATTCTCTATCCTCGTCTATTACCATATTTTCCATCGTTTCAGCACTTTGACCATAAACTTTTGAATTGTATGTACGACATATTTACGTGTATTGTCATATCAGCGTACGTTTGACAAAGGTAAAAGCAGTCGACGTCTCTGTGTCGTCCCATACAGAAAAATGCTCTCACATTATCCTGTTTTTCTCAGGCAATATCATCGAAAATCATGATCGAATTCAACCCGGCCTCCTCAGGTGAAGACTTGTTTGTGATCGGTAAAAGGAAAATATTTCACTCCTTTCACAGATTCCAGCAAATGTTTGAGAAATATATACTTTGGTTGGTTCAAAGATTTTGAATACACATACACATTTTCAAATCTCAAACCATTCGGATGTGTAATGAGGGTAAAGAGCGCGTTAATCTTTCCACAACTTGATGGACCACAAAACACTGCGCGTCTGCTACTTGGTAACAATTCCCCATGGTGCCTCCTTCCGCCCTTCCTCGCTCCGTCTTGTACGAGATCAGCAATTTTTTTCGTGGGTAATTTGATCGATTGTTTATGGAACCTCATCTCAAGAATAACTGACGTCGCGGGACACGAGTGAGCCTTTTTATAAAGATAATTGATTGGGTCCTAATGTTATAAATACGAGAAACGTCGAAAAAAATTGTCTCAGTATCATTTTGTACTTTCTATGGGAAACATCACATCGGTGAATAAATAATCCTATTTTCAAAATCTGAGGAATTCTACTGCAGAATACCGATAAATAATCGACTCGAACAGAAGTTTTCTCAGTCAACGGCCATTCTTCATTGAGTAATGATCGTACACGGAAAGGGCCTTATCAACAATGTCATCAATCGGTTTCCTATAGAACTGCATGTGCCTGGTTATCAATATTGCGGTCCTGGTACCAAATTGAAAAAGAGACTCGGACGAGGTGACGCTGCTTGTAAAGAGCACGATATCGCGTATTCTGGAAATCGAGAAAACATCGACGCTCGACACGTGGCTGACAGAGTACTCTAGGACAAAGCTTGGAAACGTGTTTGGCAAAAGATGCAAATTTGAGTGAAAAAGCTACAGCTTGGGGAGTTACGAACCTGATGAAAGCTACAACTAAGCTCGGTATGGGTATTCGGGAGAACATCCAATCACCGCGTATTCTTTCTGTGCCTCCAAAAATTGGTGTTTTTTGCCTGTTCTCATACCCCTTTTCGCTGGATTGAGTGTCACCGGAGCTCTCGCTGATGGTGCAGCAGGCATTGCCAAAGCTGTGAACGATGCCAAGGCTGCGGAAAATGCTCCCGAGAAGAGTAAACGTCACAACAAGGCGATCGAAAGTTGAGCGTTGCGAAAGGGTCTTTATCCTAAATCTTACAATAGCGGTATGGGTCTTGATATAAACAACGACTAAGGTTACCACACCGAAGGCTGACCGACGCTGATTTATCAAAGTTTGCCCGAGCCATGCAAATTCCACATTTCCGTCGTGTTTACATGAGAAATGCGTTACCAAAGGATGGACCCCGAAAATACGCATTGGACATCGTCAATCTTGATGATAAAGAAGGTCCCGGCAAAAGAACATGAATGTAATGTACTTTGACAGTTTCGGTGATCTTCAACCACCACCCGATTTAATAAAATACCTCGGTGTCGGTAGCATTGTGAATTACAATTATCAACAATATCAAGACTATGATACAGTAGTGTGTGGACATTTGTGTCTCAAGTTTCTCAACGGAGAATTATAAAATAGTATGTTATACGAGTCGTAAGATCAGTCGAGTGCTAGAAGCCATGGATGAATGTTTTACATTGACATTGTCAGGCACATCGTCTATACGGGAAGCTCATTATTTTCCCCCGATCGAATTGTCAGCGCATAAAAATTATACTCTGGATCTCCCTGAACGGCTGACCTTCAAGTTAATTCCCAATATACACCAGAGAAATAATAAGTTTTACGTGGGTACGGAGATTATTAGTATACCTACCGACTGGGAGTTACGAAATTGAGGGTATTGATCTGCAAAAAGTACTCTCCGATCGTAATATCGACATTATTCTCAGTCCCAATAACAATACTCTGTGAAGTGAAATTAAAAGCAATCGTGAAATAAATTTCGAATCGAGTGATTCTATTGGTCGGCTGTTAGGTTTTACACTATACATCCTTCCACCTAATATTTCCCATAAATCTGATTTACCCGTTACTATTCTCAAGATAAATTCTCTACGAGTCAAACGTAACATAACCTCGGGAGCGTATATCAACGGACGACGAGTTCATACGATTCACGAATTTGTTCCCACTGTGTCGCTAGGGTATAAGATTATCGAAATACCCTCGCACGTCGCATATCTCGCAGTTACTGTCAAATCGATACATAATCTACAGCTGAAAATTGTCGATCGAGACGGCGAGCTGGTGAATTTTCGGGGTGAGCTACTAACGATCCTACTACACATAGAATCATAAAAAATGGGAATTGTCTCTGAGTCGAAAAGCGGTAAAGGGTATAAGTTTCAACGCCCATGCCTCGAAAAAAATATTCGTCGAGCGCCTCGCAAGGAGCTAACACGTCAGAATATTCGATATCTGAAGAGCCTGGGTCTGAAACTTCAAACAAAATGAAAATAACTTCTGGTTGTATTACAATTACTTGCTTCATACCATAGAGAAAATCTTAAAAATATAAAAGTCCGTGTTTTTTTATGATGCCATTGCGCATTACGAGATACACGGGCATCAGCCATTCGCCTCGGTAACCTTCAATACCGACGATGAAATTCGTATCGCCGTGCAGCATCAAGATTTGTACATGTTGCCGAGCAAGCGCTTGTTGCACGTTAGCGGTAGATTGAGGCCTCACATATACCTGAAACTTTGAAAAAATCGATTTTTTTTTTATTTTCATTGTCCTCCATTTTTTAAGAATATTTAAACAAAAATGAAAATCTCACTCCATTCCCAAGTTATGGGCAACAATGTAAGCGGCCGTAGAGCGGGGAAGACTACCTGACCCTAA
Source organism: Netelia virgata (assembly GCA_951802705.1). Lineage (NCBI taxonomy): Eukaryota > Metazoa > Arthropoda > Insecta > Hymenoptera > Ichneumonidae > Netelia > Netelia virgata. Next base: position 13,958,832 of record OX637863.1, on the reverse strand, counting down.
CCGACGGAGCAGCTCGACAGCTGCGCTTCGCTCTCCTTTTGTTCGCCAAAGCCGAGGGTTTCTTAGAAAAAAAACGTTGAGAGAGCTGTATGCAGAGGTTTTATTATTAATAGATTGTAGTCGTTTGGAGAGTAAAGTTCGTGTGCCTCGGTGAAAATTTAGAAAATGTTGAAACGTCGTTCCTGTGATCGCAAAGGTTCAAGGAATGAGCACAATTATCGCGCAAAGAAGAAGAAGGCTCCTCCTTCACCTGCAGCTATGGAGTCTGAAACTCATTTTACAAGTACCGTTACAAAAAAATTGAGTGAACAATTGATAGACGTTTCGTATAACGAAACTCTTACTGCATCATCCATTTTGCTGCGATTTTCTTTGGTAGTGCTGAGTGTCTTGTGTGTAGAAAATGTGGTGGTAATGTTAAATTCGTTAAAAAGAGTAAACGTGGGCGTGGTTTTAAACTAACTATAATTTGTATGAAGTTTAATGAGGATATGAATTTATCTCCTCTGATCAACGGGTCGACATACGAGATAAATAGAAGATTCTCGTTTACTATGCGCCTCCTTGGAAAAGGGTTGAATGCCATGCAACTTTTCTGTGGTCTCATGGATCTACCGTGCTTTATTGCCCAAACGACTTATGACATTATCATGAGCAGCGTGGACGAAGCCGTGAAAACTGTTGCGGCAGCATCCATGAAGCTTGCTGCTAAAGAGGAATCATTATAAGGTGCAAAACACAAGAATTTACAATTATGCACTGATGGTATAATTGTATCCGGTGATGGCACGTAGATGAAAGGGGGGTTTTCATCACTCTTCGGTTTGGCTACACTTATTGGGCATTTTAGTGGAAAAGTCGTTGATTCTTATGAAAAAGTGCGTTTTGCAAAGAATGTGTAGTCCACAAAAAACAAGAAGACCCTATAGAATATGCACAGTAGTTCCATCAACATCAAGAATTCTGCTCTGCAAATCATAGTGGGAGTGGTGGTAAAATGGAACCTGATGCCATGGTAACGATGTTCCAGAGTTCAGAAGCGTTACATTGTGTGAAATATCAATACTACATCGGCGACGGAGATTGCAAAATATTTTCCGCTATTACAAAAGCTCAGCCCTACAAAGACCTTGAAGTGAAAAGACAGAGTGCATTGGACACGTACAAAAACGTATGGGCTAGCGACTCCGTAAATTAATTAGTGATACTAAAAAATGTAATTCACAGCCAAGTAAGCCTGGAACATCAGATCAACGTCAACGATCAAGCCTCAGTGGTAAAGGAAAGCTGACAGCGAAATTAATTGATGAATTGACTATCTATTATGGATTGGCAATAAGGAATAATACCTATTCTTTGGAGGGAATGAAGAAAGCCATATGGGTGACATTTTGACATAAATCATCCACTGATGAAAATCCTCAGCACTATTCCTATCCACCAGGTAGTGACAGTTGTTGTGAATGGCAAAAGGCCCAAGCACAAGGATCATTTTTTATTCATAAGCCCCCTCTACCTGAAATTGTACAGGCGGCTATGAAACCCATTCACGAGGTATTCAGTAACGACGAACTCCTAGAAAAGTGCCTGGGTGGATTTACCTAAAATAATAATCAGTGTCTGAATTCCAAAATTTGGAAACTCGCTCCAAAATGTACCACAGGGAGTCGGTAAATTATAGAAATTGCAACTAACGTTGCAGTATCGACATTCATTGATGGAGCAATTAGTTATTTACGAATGCTAGAATTGCTTGGAATCAGCATTGGAGTCGAGGCTCATTATTACTGTGATAAAGAAGATAATAATCAATTGAATTGTGCTAGAATTCAATCAATCAAAGCTTCCAAAGAAGCAAGGATTGACAGAAAATTATCAAAACCATTAAGGGACACCAGAATTCAAGAGGGAGAAGGCATTCAATACGAAGCTGGAATGGGAGATTAGCCGGGACGCCGCATCGTAATTACCGAAAACTGTAAACGCGTTTTTCTCGAAAGTACGTTTTCGAAGATTATCGGCACGATAAATGGCCACTTTTCCATATTAAAAATTTTTTTTTTGTAATATTTGTAATTAGTTCCTCTATAGTCCGGCAAGGGGTTTTTTTTTAAAAATTTTGTTATGTTATGAATTGTTATTAATTATCAAAGACGATTTTGTTTCATGAAAATTTCATGCAAAACTTTGGGATTTTAAACAAATTTTTGCAAATAAAACAAAATCCTCCCAACAGACTATAACTACTATATCATTCGCTAACCATGTTTTTTTGTTGAGATCGGATCAATTTTCAAGCAGTTTTGATGAAGACCGTGCTGCGCCATCCTCGTCGGCCACCCGACATTATTAATTATGTACAGCGATATTAGAAAAAAAAATATATTACATTTTTTTTTAGATATCTTAACGATGAATAAGCAACGTAGAAAACGAAAAATTTTACTTTCCTTTGGTTCATATTAGAAATAATTTTTTTAAATTACGACGTTTTGCGAGCGCCCAGGTATATGTGAGGCCTTAACGAGAGCCAATGGACAAACTACGATACCTACGCTACGAGCTGAATGCTGTTGAAAGTCATCAATGTAAAAATGTTGGTCTCACGAGCGTGATGAAAAATTATGTATCTCAGAATCCTAGTCAGACGTCGGTAATGGAAAACGCTGTTTAGGAACCCAGTGAGAAGAGCAACAAATAACTGACGTTTCTAGCTACTTTGATATCTCGATACCACTGACAATGAGTATGTTATTGGGTTTGCCCGAAGATTATCAGAAGATTATCATCAATGCCAGGCACGAGCTTATATTGACAAGGGCAAACACCGACACGATTGTCGTCATACAGACTCGACCGGAAGGGGATGCTGCGTCGAATTAATTCAAAATTACTCTTTCTTTATACCAAGGTGTCCGATGAACGAAAGATTCAGCTACTAAATTACATATCCAAAGATCCACCCACCCCAATAAGTTTTCGCACTTGGGAACTGGGCGAGTACCCTCTATTACCGACTTCGTCGAAATACGTTTGGGTTGTAAAAAATTCTACTCCACGCGAAAAACCTCGATACGCAATCATGGGATTCCAAACAGCATGAAAAAATAATGCTCTTAAGAATGCGAGTCATTTTGATCATTGTCATATTCGAGACGTTAAACTCTTTTTGAATTCACAGAGTTATCCTTACGGGAACTTGCATCTCGACATTAGTCACAATCAGTATGTTTTGCTCTACGAAATGATGTAAATTTCCAGTCTTCTTATTACGAGAAGGAGCCTATACTACTCATAAACGGGTGACGATTGACGCGTAGGGGGACGCACGCGGTTTATCATAACGAGCAAGTGAAGTAAGAAAAAGGAGAGTAAAAGTGAATGGTTCAAGGTGAAAGCTAGTGAGAGGCTGGGGGAAAAGGCGAAGATAGGGTGGAAGTGTAGGAAGAAAAGGGACTGCAAAAAGAGTGCAGTTTGAGATAAAGGAAAAGTCGGGTGAAAACAATGGGGTTAGGAAGCGAGGAAAGAGAGAAAGCAAGCGAGATGGGAGAAAGCGGGAAGGACGGAGGCAGCGACAGCGACAACGGTGGGAGACGGCGAGCAGCCGAAGCTGAGAGTGAGGGCTACAGCTACCGTACCGACCCAGGAGAAAAGGAAGATGGCGGGAACAATCAGCTGTCACATCTATCACAGGCATCGGAGTGCATCGACACAATCTGCGAGACGCCGACGACACACAGGAGTGTGACAGTGAGAGGAAGAGAATCGGAGGAAGGTAAAGAAACGGAAAAAGAGTGGACAGGTGAAATACTGGAGACAGGTAAGAAGAGAAGAGGCAGACCAAGAGGGGGACTGGCTATCAAGAAACAAAAAATATACTGTGCAAGATCGCTGATGGACTATTTGGGATCGAGAAAACGAAAGGAAGGAAGTAAAGTACTGCTGGAGGAAGAAAGCCGGGGCGGAAAAGAGGAGAGACAAGAGGAACGAGAGAAAAGTATGTACGTGACGAGCATGAGAGAGAAGGAAAGCCCCAACAGGGAAAACGAACTGAGGGAGAGAATTGGAAAAATAGAGATGAAAATGGCTGAGGAAAGGGAGGAGGAAATAGTAACTAAAATAAGAAGAATCGTGGAGAGGACGGTGGAAGAAATAATAGCCAGATGGGCGGAGAATCAGAGAAGGAAACAAAAAGAGTTCGAAGGAAAAGGGCGAGATATGATTCGGAGAGAGAAAGTGGAAGAAATGCTAGTGGGGGAGCAGGAGAGATGGAGAGAAAGATTTGAGAAACAGGAGGAAACAATACGTTGGTTCGAACGAGAAAACGAGGAAAAGCACCGAAGACTGGTGGAAGCCGAACGGGCGGAGAGGGGGAGAAGCATGATGGAAACGAGAAAACAGGAAGAGAATAGTAATAATAAGAGTTGTTCGGAAGCGACAACGAGAGGAAAAGAAATCGACGAAGGAACGAGAAGGGCCTCATCGCCGCAGAATGGCGGGGAGGTAAGACGGAGCGATTGAAGGGGAAGGAGAGACAGGACGGAGAGCCCGGCGGCACGGAGGGGATGGACGCAGCCCAGCGAACGCCGACACAGCAGGGAGACGCAACGAAAGCCGGACGAGCTGAGCGAGGATGAGTGGGGATTCGACGCGCAGGAACGGAACAGGAGAAAGTGCAGCATCGTCGTCAGGGGGGTTAGAGCAAGCGGGAACGAAAAAACAATAGCGAGAGAAATTAGCTGAATTATACGGTCAAAAATGGGGATTGCGCCGAGAATTGTGAGGGCGATGCGTACGGGAGAGGGAACGGTGGTCATGCTGGATTCGCGCGAGAATAAAATTAACATCGTGAAAAAAACGGGGGAGTTTGAGAGGATCAGGGGTCTGGATAGGGGACGATATGACAGTGCGAGAAACAAGTGTAACGGAGTGGCTGAAAGAAGAAGCGGAGAAGATGAGGAGGTTGGGAAAACGGGTGTTTCTAGGATACATGAAAATAAGCATAAACGGAACCTGGTGGTACTGCGTAGAAAGGGAAGGAAAAATGGAGAGAATGCCATTTCGGAGTAAGTGGGGGTGAGAGCACGGAAAACGAAGGGGGGAGCAAGGGGATAAGATCGATGACGTGGAATGTGGCAGGATACGGGAAGTTGTTAGAAGCACGTGATTTAATAAGCGATTGTGATATAGTTCTAGTGCAAGAAACGTGGATTGAAGAGAAAAATGATAAAGGGGCATTAAGCCGACTGGACAAAGCATTTAGGTGGTGGTCGAAGGCGGCGGTGTGTGACAAAAAGAGGGGAAGAGCGGGGGGGGCACTTAGTAGGGATTAGAAAACATATTTGTGATAGATGCAGGGTTGAAGAGTGGCAGTTTGGCCTATTGATAAAAATGAAGAGACGGAATATGGATAAAGAACTGTGGATTATAGAAATATATGTGAATGAAGGCTTCCAGAGAGTAGAAGAGGAACTGAAGCAACGCGTGGAAGAGGGAGCGAAGATTGGGGCAGCGGTAATAATCGCGGGTGATTTGAACGCGAGAATAGGGGGGGGGGCAGGGATTAGTGAGAAAGACGGGGGAGAAGAAGGGAGGAGATGCTCGCAGGACGGGGTGGTAAATGCAGAGGGAAGAAAACTATTACGCTTTTGCGAAAATCAGGGACTGGCAATACTAAACGGAAGAACGAGGGCAGTTTTGGCGGAACATGTCGACTTCGGCTTGTGGAGTTCCTCTGCTCTGTACATCCGTCAAATATTATTTGCAGTCATCCCCAATATCAATATCAATCAATGCGCGCTGATTCGCGCAATTTTCGAAGTTGATATTGGAAGCGTGAACGTCAAATATTGCCGGCTGTAACAGAGCGGGTTTGAGAAACCTCTGGAGGATCTCTACAAGCATCGTCTTTCAAGAAGGTTGCAGACGATGCATTAGAGTTTCTTCGCTTTGAAAGTAAGCGTTGATTTCATTGAAAGATTCGAGTGCGAATCGCAAAAAAAGAATATAAGCTTTAGTTACTAGGTTTGTTGCAACCTCGAGAAGTTCTTCTGCTTGTTTAACCTTCTCCAATGACTGATCACCCAAAAATGCTATCAGCGTCGGCCAATTCTCAATAATTTTAACGACGGCGAAATGGCGTGAGAGCCATCTCGTTTCTGCGTATCGTGTGATTTTTGCCGGACGATCCTGAAGGCTATCTTGAAAATCGCGAAAAAGTGCTGTTCGTTTCGGACTGTTGTTCAAAAAGGTCGCGATACCTCTGATAAAGCGATCAATCTCTTTTGGGATAGCGGAGAATGCAGCGCTAGCAATCAACGCGAGAGAATGGCAAATACACGGCTGCGTTATTAGATCGGGGTTATTTTCCGACAGAAATGTACGGAACGACGAATGTTTGCCGACCATTACGGATGCATTATCGCACGCGAGACCGAGAATGCTGCGCATGGGAATTTGTTTCCGGAAAAGCTCATTTTTGAAGGCTTTGAACAGTTCAATGGCCGAACAGTTCGCCGCGTTCAAATGAAGCATCGTCAACAATTCTGTCCTTACCCTCAGCGTACTTGGCTCTACGTAATGGACCATTAACGACATCCATTTATCGTTCGTACAGTCTGATGTTTCGTCCACGTGAATCGAAAATTTGTTTTCGCGTAGCACTCGCGTTATCCGGTCGGCTTCTACTACGCTAAACACCCTGTCGACTAGCTTCGTTGCTTTTGTTTTTCCGACGGTCATAGCCTGCTACGATGAGTTTAAATAGGCTGAGCATATCCGGTGCAACCGTCATCGCAATATTATGCTCAGCCAAAAACGTCGCGAAACGAATTTCAGCAACTGGTACTCGTTCATTGAAGTCAAATTCAGCACCAGAGGCAGCTGAAAACCTCTCTTGAGTACAAGTTGCTTCCGGAACACACGCAGAAGGCGTAGTGTTCCCCGAATGCACCGATCCTACACCAAACACACTCATGTTTTTTACATGCACTTCCGATATCAAATGCCTCTCTATCTCACAGTGGCCACATGGCAACGTTGTGCCGCACGCGAGGCAATAAAACTTATCAGGCTGCGAGGCAACAGCCCGAACCCATTGTTTCCAATCTGGATGATGATCATACCATTGGTGTTGGAAATGTTTCTTTTTAGCCGGTTTCTGCTTTTTTACCGCGGGCTCATCCATGAGCAAAAAATCAAGAGTTGAAAAAGCACAACCCAAATGTCGAATAAATTGAGAAAAAAGTAATTAAAAAACACCAATGTTACGAGGCACAGAGTAAAAACGCTACCGATTTTCACGCCAGGACTTCTATAACTGAGACTGTTACTTGCCCTATACCTCTATAAGCGAGAATTGAGCATATCGATCTGTTTTGTTTTCGACGAAATTACGAAAGCGTCATACATTGTAACACAGTAAATATGCGCGATTCACGCTTATAGAGGTATAGGGCGAGTGGTACTTAAGTGGCAAAGTATTTATTTAAATCATTTTTGTGCAATCGATGAAAAACTTGGACTTGGACGTTTCTTTGACCTTTTGCGGCATAATGGCTATTATAATAACCTGTTTCGTCCAAGATTTTTATTTATAAAAATTTTATTTATAGGTGTCTGTAAATGGTTATTTATATACAATTTTGAGCTTAAAATATCGAACAGAAAATGTATGCTTCAAAGGGTGTAGGTTTTTTTTCGTAGTGAATTATACCTCCTCGGGACACCACGTTAAAAAAAATGTGTACCACTGTACTTTACCTCACGGGTGACATGGAAAGAAGTACAAAACATGTCATTTTTTTGTTTTTACGTTTACAGGTAATTTTCATTGTAGTAAGGTGAATTGTTTATTTGTGAACACTCATCGATGACAGAACAAAAATTTGTTAATCGTAAAACATCACGAGCAGTTTTCCTATTTTCAGAATAATGTTCTTTCAATGAGCGTGTTTCACAAATAAACAATTCGTCCCATACGAAAAGAAATTAATAAAAAAATAAATAAATAAAAAAAATAAAAGTACTGAGCGCGGTGAACAGTTCCGCGCCCCTGCGGATCGAACTCTGGAACGCTACCAACGGGACCATCTTATCGCTTATGTTAAAAATGCACTTTCTGGAACTTACGATTCGCGGCCGGCTTGATGATTGGCTTATTTTTGGGGACAATGCTTTATCGCTTGATGAAAATATGAGAATTAATATAATAATACGAATATCAATATATTTCCGCTTACTTTTGTGAATTATAATTGATTTGGGATAAGGACGGGTGTGAGTAAAACGCAAACAATTTTTTATAAGATAAATAAGTTGTAATTTAGATTTACTATTATATTTAAATTAACGTATAAACTAAAAAAAAATAAGCGATCACAGTGCGCGATACATTTTTTGTATGCTTTCATAACGCAGAAAATCAAGAACTAAATAAGCATTAAAATCATCAAAAAGCCTCGCGCGTGACGTCGGGTGACGTCACGCGCAAGTCGTGCTCAAATTGCTTTTTCCCTCGAAGCCTTCGTTTCGGGCGTTTCGGCTTGGGCGCACATGAACGTGCTCAGCGCCCATGTATTGGTGTAGCTGCCGAAGGCGCGGTCGGGGAACTTCGACCGCGCTCTCCTCTTTCCGAAGATGTCCGAGCGTTGCTCGCTCACGGACACGCGCTAGTATGATTGTGTGATGGGCGCGTAAGAGACTAGAGAGAGGGTAAGTTTTACGCGATATCTGGCTGCACTGGTCTTGTAATCATAGTTCATATTTCGCGCCACTGTCGGCGCTTCGCAGATGCGAGAGATCGATACCGCGATCGATTGCTATGCGCGTCATGCCGAATTGCGCATGCCTGGGCCGGCGCCAATATGGCCGCGGCCACGAGTGATCGTTCCGCGTATTTCGTGTTTTGTGCCGTGTAGTTACCCACCAGTACGCTATCCACCAGTTTACTGGAAACTGTTATTCGATGACTTTCCTTAATATTCCGTGTTTTTATTTTGTTTTGGCTCCGAGTCTTTTTTTTATACTCTGTCCTTTTTGGAAAAATTGTATTCGAGTTCCACCCCCCCCCCCCCCCATTGTTGTTCCCGGTATAGTTTCCCTATATAACATTTATTGCCTCCGTGAATTGTCACGGAGATATTAGCATATTTTTCTTTGCCGGTGTGAAACGGCTGTGTAGAAATAAGAATATCGCCCCTTCTAGTGTCTTCTAGTCTCCCGTGGCGGTCATATTGGACCTGTCAAGACAGCGGCCTAGGTTCAATCCTCGATCGATTGTCGAGATTTCTTTTCCTTTTTTTTATTAACCCTTTTTGAAATTGAACGTGAACAAATAATTGTGAAATTTCCCGGATGTATTCAAGTATAAAAATTTATTAATTATCCCCCGGAATCATATTTAGAAACCGAGTTTATTTGAGGTGAGTACAAATTTTCTTCTTGTGTCAGCGTATTATCATAGACGGCCTTCGACCGTACTCGCTACCTATTGTTTACCCGATACGCAACTATTTACATTTTTCTTTTGCGTGCTCGAGAACGTTCGAGTAAATCTAGAACGTTCGAATAAATTCAACCGATTATATTCTCATGAAATATAAATTCTACAGAGATCTGAGAAATATTATATCTGTTTTGTGTACCATTTTTAAAATTGGCCAGTGGTAATAATTAAGAGGCCGTAGAGCCGTAGGACCCCCACCCTGAGCTACCCCAAAATTCCCTTTTCCCTTTAGCCTCCCGATTTTTGCACCCCAAAATTTGTAATAAAATTTATTTTTGTTATTTTATTTAAAAATAACTGGCGCCCATCCCCATAATTTTTTTTGTACAGATTTTGTTTTCTTTATTATTAAGATTACCTTCGAGACCGTCCGCCGAAACCATGAGATTCTTGTTGAAATTATTTTTATATTCAATTCCGCTCATTGCCAGAACAATCAATTATTTGTTATTCATTTGGTTATAACTAGTGTTGTTCATATTGAATTTTGTGTATATTTCCCCCTCCCCCCACTGTTCCCCCAGTTATCCTCCTATCGGCGTGACAACATATATTGAAACGTAAGGTAATGTTTCATATAAGAATTTAGGTTCGGGACTCGAGAAATCATGTATAACGTAGGCAGAAATAATGTAAGCATAATCCTCGATTTATTCACTCTATGGTAATTACAGAAAGCTTATTGGCCGATTTCCCTCTCTTCCTCGTCTGAGCTTGCCTTGCCCCACTCTAGTTCCTCGTGATCCTACAGGGGTGTTGTTGTCGCGAAGCTCCCTTTCCACCGAGTTCTTTGATCCTACCGACGGCTCACTTCAGACCCCGACTCGCTACAGATTCTCCAAAGATGGGGGTTCACCGTGACGTGATGTATAGTGTGTGAGTGTTTCCTCCGAGTTCAGTGGTTTCTCTTGGTTTTTGAGATAAGCAATGATTAAGTAAGTACGATTATCTTGTCCTGCTGGTGCTTTGTACCTAACTTTCGTTTATCTTATTTCCTAGGTCGATGTTTGTCGGCCGCCAAGCCTACTCCGGGTGAGGATTTTTCTTATTTCTCAGCCTGTCTCTACGGTTTTTTTCTGTCTTGCTTTTCCCTTTCATTTGAAACCCTGCTTACGCATTAGGTGCACGACCGTTCCCTACTCGGTTTCTACCCTGACTTGCCAAATTAATCTTAGCCACTGACCAGGTATTACTGCTTTCTTAACTCTTCGCCATGAGTCTGCATTTTTCTGTCAACTTTGTTTTACTCTTTTCGGTCCAACATCACCTTTGCCATCGCGACCGGATGCTCGCTGACTCGTCTCCCGGTGAGTACCTTGCTGTTTCACTCGTGCGGACTTTCCTCGCCTCTGGAATCCCTCGCCTCCGGCTCGCTCCCACGATTCCGCTTTCCGCTAGTCTGCTACCGCTCGCTGCCTCGCTCCTCGGAGTTTCGTATCCGCTGCGCCGTGCTGGCTTCTTGTCTCGGGTTGGCCGATACGCCTTTTCTCGCTCGTTGACCTGGTTGCTCCGCTCTGACCAGCAGAATCTCTCCGCTACTTCGCCTTCTCGTTGCCGTCGCTCATTCTCCCGATACCCCCTGAGCATTGTCCCCAGTCACCTCGCCTCTGTTTCCAGAGGCAGAGTACCAACTATGAGAGATACTCGTAAGTCTCGAAATATCAACCTCTACTCCTTATTCTTTTCCTTTTACTCGCTCCTTCCCGAGTCACCTCTCGACTCCTTTATCCGGAGCCAGAGTACTAACCCTGGGTAAATTGCCTTGCTTTAGGGATTCGAATCATTGTTCGATAATCCTTCGAAATTTCCTCTCATCTTTATATCCTCCCCTCACCGCCTTCTCTTGTGAGAAACTTGTAGGCCCTCTGTCATTTCTCCTACCAACTAACCTCAAAATTTGGTCTTATTTTTATTTCTTTTCCTTTTCAGAATACCGCCGCGTGCAGCGTCGTCCCCCAGAAGGCAGGGAGCCTTCATCGTTTCAATATATATATATATCTATATATATACTAGCGGTACCCGGCATGCGGTGCAATGCCGTTTTGGTGTCATGATTTATTTTACAGCGAATGTCAATGAAATAATTTTTTTTTAATTATGATTATTCAAGTGATTTTGGATACACAATATTTTTTGTTTTACCATCTTGTGCGTATACGAATAAATTAGAAGGTTTTCCTACTTGTTACAGCAGGCCACATATAGCTGTCCATGTGTAAAGTATAGATTTTCCAAATTTAATCCACACACTTGTAGTGATTGTCGCTGTGCTTTGTTAATAGTCATCGCCACTGCGAGTCGCATCGAAAACTGCAAACGTTTACATTTTAATGGCATATCTATTGGTATCATTAGGATACGTGGCAATAGCACATCTTCTCCTTTAAATTTTCCATTTTAAATTGCCGCTTCGATGATATTGTTCATCATATTTTTCACTGAAATCCTGGTACCGTTGCAACGTCGCGGTGGATTGACGTTTCGTAGAAGAATGATAGGCACGCCCATTTTCAATGTTAAAACGTGTGGCGGTGTGCGTGTCAAATCAAGTGAATTGAAGAATTCGGTTGGATAATTAACAACTTTTTCTTAATTCATTAAAGTATCAATCAACTTGTATGTTTTAGCTACTCGTGGTATTTTGTTTTGAAACGTAAAATTTATATAATTGACGTCGTAGTTTTTTGCTGCTAATATAGCACGTTCATTTAGCCACTCATGATTTTTGCAATTATGTACAATATTTTCAGAAACTTTGTTAATCAATTCGTCTGTTGCTGCTGTTATTTTACAGTGTGTACACGAACGGTTTCGAGTCTTGCTTCTCGTCTGTTTCTGAACCTCGTAATACTTCTCTTTTTCTCGATTGAGATGTCGATTGACAAGTCGCTCTTCGTTTTGGTGGCATAATTAATTTGACATTCGCTGTCAAGTGCTTTTCGTGTTTCCTCCTTTACTAAAGATCATTTGTCTTTTTCGCATTTATCTCCATCTTGTTTTCCGTTGCCCATCCTTCCACATCTCTTTCCTTCCGCCGAGTCCGCTACCGCCGCCACATTGTCCGCATACTTTATCGCAAATATTTTCTCTTTTCCTATCTCAACTCCACCTTCGTTCTTTCTTACCCACTTATCATCTAAATCATCTATGTACATATCGAACAGTACCGCGCTTAATACACGCCCTTGCCTCGCCCCCTGCATCGTTCTAAATCCCTCTGTAATTTTTTCATTCACCTGTACCTCAGTCCTTGTGTCTTAATATATTTCCTTTATCCTTTCTAACATTCTTCCCTCTATCCCTTTCTCTTCTATTTTTCTAATCAATATTTTCCTGCACACTCTGTCAAACGCCGCCTTAAAATCTATAAACATCACATACAATTTCTTTCCTTTCGCCTTTAAACTCTTCTTTATTACCGCATTCATTACAAATATCTGATCTCTCGTACTTCTCTTTTTCCTACATCCTGATTGGCTTTGCATTAACTTTTTGTTCCTTTCGATCCATCTCTTTAACCTTTCCGTCATAATCTTCGTTAATAACTTGTATCCTACGTCCAGTAACGAAGCCCCCCCTGTAATTTTCCGCTCTTATCTCCATCCTTATATATTGGCACTATCCTTGCGGTTTCCCATCCCTTCGCCATCCCTACCTTTACCCACATCCTATTCAATACCTTTCTCAGCTCTTCCCTTTCCACTTCGGGTAACGCCTTCAAAAACTCTACACTTATCTCGTCCTGGCCGGCCGCCTTCCCATTTTTCATCTTCCTCAATGTTTCCTCCACCTCCTTTTTTTCAAATTCCTCATCGAATTCTCCTTTTCCCCTTTCTGCTTCCTCCTTTCCTCCCCTTCCTCTTCCTTTCCTCCCCACCTGCATTCCGATTTGCACTTTTCTCCTTCACTCAACAACCTTTGAAAATGCTCCTTCCAGCCCTCGCATGTTATCGTACTCCTTAATGTTCTCCTTTCTTTACTTCTGAATCTATTTATCGCTTTTCACCACTCTGTCATGTGCTTTACTTTTCCTACCTCTCCTGAACTTCCTTCTTTCTTCAATCAAATCCTGTTTTTCCTTTACCCTTCTTTCCTTTATGAAACTTCTCCCATGTTGCCATCCTCTGCCTTTTACACCCTTCGTTAAACCATCTTGGCAGCTTACTCAGTCTCTTTGTTTTTGCCTTTTCCCCCCTTCCCTGCCTTCTCTGCCGCGCCCCAAATCCTTTCCCTAACCCCCTCCCATCCTCCCCCTCCTCCATTTTCCTTTTCCCTCTCCTTTCCTATTTCCTCTACGAACCTGCCTTTTCTTTTATTGCTTTTTCTTCATTCCATATCAACCTTGTGCCCTGTTGCTCTCCTTCGTCCTCCTTACCTTCTTCTTTCTCCTTTTCGATTCCCTTAATCACGCATTTTATCGGTAGGTAATCTGGCTTTATTCTTTCCACCACCTCCATCCACTTTACTTCTTCCTTTCCTCCCCTATCCAATGCTATTATGTAGTCTATCGCTGAACCGCAAAAATATTCCCCCCCCCCTGCAAATGTTATTCTTCCCTCCCAATCTCCTCTTGTTCTTCCATTCAACACCTTTAGGCCCAAATCCTCGCACAGCCGCAAAAATCTTCTCCCCTCCGCATTTATTATTTTATCCTGTGATTTTCTTTCGTCTTTTTCTTCTTCTTCTCCCCTCCCTCCCTCATTCAGCGCCTTCTACCCTCCAATCCTTGCATTCAAATCTCCTATAGCTAGTACTCTGTTCTTCCTACCAGCCTCCTCCATTATTCTGCTTGACGGATCTTTTTCTATTTTTCGCATTCCAATATTGTTATATACCGTTATAATTGCTGTCTTTTTCCTAATTGTTTTATTGCTCACTATCAGCCCAAATTCCCATTCCCTTATTTCCCATCCTTTTTCCTATCCCAATCTTATCCCCACTGCCTGGCGCCCTTTGCCCTTCCCTTCTTGACATACTTTTCCTTATATGCTGCTTTAAACCCTCGTTTAAAGCACCCTCGTCTCCTGCATAATAATCATATCCGCCTTCTTCAATAATTCCCACGCCTCCCCTACTTTAAATACTTCTGCTACATTCCATAATATTATTTTGAATTCTCCATTCTCTTCCTCGTTCTCCTCCTGGTCACATTCTTCTTCCATAGTCCTCGTCACTGCTTGTCTCTACTCTCTTCCTTCTTTTTCTCTCCTCATTCTGCCCGCAGTCCTCTCTACTCCCTCCGAAAGGGCAGCATCCCTCTTTCCTCGTCTCGCAGTCGCTCGATGTCTCCTCTCCTCCCGTTCCATTGTCCCCATTCTTCTCCCAACCAGATCTTCCTGTGCCTCACCTCTGCCTGTCTGCCGCATCTTCTTTCATATTCCGCTACATCATTGAGCCACCTCTATACACCTTTTTCTCTTCTTGTGTGATCATCGCTGATTTTCGTCAGAACTTCTATTTTTTCATTCCTGTTCCAGAACTTCAGGATCATGATTCCTCTTCTCTCACACTTCGTTGCCGTTCGTCTTCTTATCTCCCATCTGCACCTTTCCTCTACCTTCTTAAAAACTCCGCCTTTATTATTTCCTTCCCCCTCCGCGAATGCAATTTTTATATTATTTGTTCGATTTTCTCTTCTATTTTTCTCCTCTCTCCACTCCCATTCATTTAAAGCTATCGGCTTTCTCTTCAGAATTTCCCTCTGAATCTCCTTCTCGTCGACCCCCATTCTGTTATTATTTTCATCCATCTCCCCCCTTCTCCTCCTTCCTTCTTCAGCCGCTCTTCACTCTCCTCTTGCATCCTTTCGGTCTCTACCCTCTTCTCCGTAACCTCCGCTTTCTTCCTCATACCTCCTTGCAACTCCGCCTCCGTACCTTCCTTGCTTTCCCCCCCCCTGATCTTGTTACCTCTGTTCTTCTCTCTCCTCTCCTGCGCTCTTCCCACTCCGTGCCGTTTTTCCCCTTCTCCGCATTTTCCTTTTCCTCCAATCTCACTTCCATCCTGTATATTTTGTACATGAGCTGCCGTCTCTTCTCTCTCCACTCCTTCCGCTCCAGCTCTGCCATTTCTCTCGTATCCTTCATCTTCTCTCTATAATCTTCTATTTCAATTTGTTATTTTATTGCATTCCTCACATTGTCTACTGTCCTCTGATTCACATTCTTGTTTTTTTTTTATTTATATCCCTCCACCACCACTCTTTCAGCTCGCTTTCCGGCAGCGACATACTATTCCTCATCGTTCTTCTCATTCTTATCTCCGCTTCCTGCAAACCTTTTCGCCATGTATAAACCCCATCGACATTGTCCTATCTCACCCCGCTCTCTTGCCCTTCTTCCCCTTTCTCCTCGCTGACTTCACCATTCTCGTCCGCTTCTCCTCACTCACCTCTCCCTCTTCAATATCCTTTTCATCTTGTTCATTTTTGCTCTTTTTCATCGGTGGCGACTGTAGCACGCTACCCCCATGCGGCGATCCAATCACTTCAAAGAATTTCCTTGCATTTATATTCGTCTCTTTCTTCCTTGGCCTTCCTCTCTTCCTTACCGCCACCAGTCCTTCCTCTTGCTCTTCCTTATCGGATGCCCCTTCCTCCTGCTCTTCTTTACCCGCCGGCTCCCCCACGTAGTTCCTTCTTGCTCCGCCGCGCTTCTGTTCCGTTTCACGCGGCTGTTTTCATCTCTCGGCACCCCCTTGCCGCGCCCGCCTTTTCGTTCCTAACCTCCTTTCCGCCCATTCGATTTTTACCACTTCCAGCCTCACGTATCTCCCGTTCTTTCACTATCTCGATTTATCACAACTTATCCCGCGTCACCTCCCCTTTCTTTTTCACCCATCACTATCTTTTTGTTTACTCTTTCCCTCCTAATTTCTTCTTTTCACTTTCACGTCTTCACCGGCACGTGCTCTTTCTCCATATATCGCTATGACCTCCCTCTTGAGGTTAGTATTTTCGAACTTCAGATCGAAAGCGGGTTGGAAAGGAAGGATTCGCAGTGACACCGGATTTGACACGTAGACTATGCTGGCATTGACCGGAGGGTGACGGCTTAAGCGCTGCAGAGGAAATAGACTCTGGGGGATTGAGCGTGTTTTACATATCGGTAGACTCTATAGTTGATTTATTCGTGCCGCGCTGATCACGTCTCTGCTAAATATTTTGGAAATATGTGTACGTCCCCTACAGATCATTGACAGCGGCGGTCTCTAGCCTTCGGCTGGAAGGACGCTATTATCACGACTAGCGTTCTTTTAGCACCAGGCGTGACGTACGCCTAGATATTATCAGAGGTACAGGCCTCGTTGAAAAATCGCTTCGCAATATATACGCGGATATATGCATATAACAGGTATGAATATCATAAATTTATATGCAAACGTCGCCCATCGTCAACCGTCTTCAACCCTCACCAAAACGCCGAATATGCTTCGAAATAGAATCGTATGCAAAATGGTTTCGCATTGAATCAAGATCCCTTTTAAGCACTTACATAGGTTCCGAAGGACAAAAAACATATTTTCTTTATTTTTGTTTTAAATATAATAAAAGAGTTATGTTATCCCAACTTTAGCATATCAAAGAACAATATTTGAACTATATTTTATAAAATGTTCTCATTGAAAAATTTAGCAAATTTAGCCGTTGGGGTGAGGTTCAAAAGACTATCTCTCCTATAGTTTTACTCAAATTGACATAAAACTTTGGGAAAATATTCTTGGTATGTTGTACTATTAGATTTTAAAAAACGTATTTTTTGAAATTTGAGCACTCATGTAAGCCCTTAATTATTTCACACTTAAAAACGATGTCGGTAATTCTAAAAAACGAGCGTAAAAACAAGGTGAGACTCTAATTTCGCGGATCCAAAAATTGGGGAAGAAAACAAGTTTCAAAAATGTGTAACTCAACAAATATTGTTGCAGCTATAATGAGGACAGAATTTTCTTAACCTCAATTCAGTTGAAGTTTGAGAACAAAACAATAGTAATGTAGGGAAAAAAAGAAAAGGAATTGAATAATTTGTTAACGTGTCATCTCATTTTCATTCTACTCGATAAAATTCCGTTTTTATAAATAAACACACACAAGCTTCGAAAGAGAAAAACATTTACACGATATTTACGCAATATTTGGCCCGCTAGAAAAAAATGAAGAATCAGCCCATATTCAAGAAAATGTTGACATTGAATGAAAAATAATACATGACTCAACCGGTAAGAATTTTTTGCCACGGTATATTATTATTTAGATTCGATCTCCGATGCAGGGCCAGTCTGCAGTTTCTTAGATAAATTAGCGTTTGTTTTTACTCCCTTCACATCACAGAAAAATGTAAAAAATGATTGTATGTCCCGCGGAAGTAATATCGCAGTTACCCATTCTATACGTTACTCTAATTTCTGGATCTGATCCATATACATGTAAGGTAGACGCGTTGCACTCCCTCAGTCTCCCAAGTCAAAAACTCCCGCACGAAGTGCGGGTAGGTAAAACAGGCACCTGACTGTGCCTGTGAGAGGAATTACGCAAGGAGAGACACGTGGAGAGAAAATTTGTCGAAAAAGCCGTCCATACAATAATGGAAGATAGAGGAGTGTAATAAAGAAAGAACAGCGTGGAAAATAAACATCGAATGGTGTTTCTTTGTTTTCCAGGTAAGAATTAAGATATAAGATAGTAGATTATTAAGATTGCTGTAAACTATAATGTAAAGAAAACAGGATTAAAGAAAACTTTGTTTTACAGAGAAATAATTGTTTTTCTTTTGCTCGCCGTGAATTGCTGCTCCAAAAAAGACATATTATATACATATAAACGCGGCATGGAAAAATTCCCACTGGTCTTCGAAACGACTAGATGCGCTTTTCCTTTTGTTTGGTCTCGTATCCATTTGCATCCGTCGTATATCTATTCATAACTTGTTATAACGCCAGATACGAAATTTTACTCATCTCATTTTCCATGCTAACGTGAACCATGTAATAACTGACAGAAGTGCCTACTTGAAAAATTTATGATCGAACCAATATATGTACCAGATGATCCCTAATGCTAAAAATAACTCCGCCCGTCGTTTTTTCAAGCTCAATATACCTTATAATCCTTAAAAATACAAGATTGTATCACGTATTATTTAAGGGATGTGACATTGTTTGGGCAGTAATTATTTTTTAAATTATATAATTCTGAAAGTTTTATGTAATACTCGACAAACTGCAGAGTGCTCAAGAAGTACCGGAAAGATCGAATAACCTTTGAGAAAAGCGTTTTTGAAACAATGTTGAATAGAAACGTTGTCAGATTTAAAAAGGCGGACTTTGCCATGATCGTGAACTTTACCTTCGAATTGTTCTTGAAGGTCAAACTTGGGTCAACTTCATTTTTTTTAAGAGGAACCCCTACTCTTGAGCATGCATTTGAATTTCATGCTAATGAGTAAATGAGGTATTCCACAAGAAATCGACCCTTCTTCGATTTTAACCAAACGTTTTTTTCCTCATAGTACTTAATGAAAAGAGCCAGTCATGAAATTTTTTGATTTTGTTGGCATTTTTTTGAGTTACGAATTTTTGAACATTTCGAAAAAAAATTAGAATGCAAATAACTCCAGAACAAGACATTTTTAGTAATGTTATAAGTGCATCAAATTATACGTCCTGAACTGCTTTTTGAGAAAAGAATAACGGAAAAATTATTTACAAATTTCTCGATGTTTTTTTTTCGATCAAATTAAAAAACATCAAGTATATCGTTACCGATTTTTTCAATTTTTTCTAAATTCCTCTTGCCATTTTGAAAGATCTACACTGGTATCAGAGTGGAATCTCAATATTTACTATTTTTTTCAATATTTTGAAAATTATGGGAAAATCGAAATTTCAATAAAAGTCAATCAATATAGTAAGACAATGAGATAGAAACCATTTATTCTTAACAATAATAATTTTATTCATGTTTTTATTCAATTTTTGGTTCAAGATTTTCAACGATACAAATTTTTTTGAAGATGCAAAATATTTCACGAGATTTTCATTATTCATACTTCATTCGTCATATCATACTCGACCATGCATATCGACTTTCTTCTATTTGCTTTATCGTGAATGCAATTGAATGAAATTGACGTGTTTGAAAATGCAATTGAATGAAATTGACGTGTTTCAAAATGTCGCTTGCCAGCGGCAGCCGCTTCGCCATTTTGGGCAGCACCTACTGGGCGCCTGCACTTATTCACGAGTTCAAATGGGCATCGAAACCCAACAATTTACCAAATATCATGGTCAAGTTTTCACCAGAAGAGGATTACGAAGCTGCCAAAGTACGTTTGGAATCACGATTCAAACAAACCAAAAGGATACCAGGAATGCAACAAATACATTACATAATCCCCAATAATAATGAAGATCTCAATGTAAAAAAAATTAATCTTCCGACAATTTTACATCTCTCAAAATCTTAAAACCATAAATTCACGAATAACATTATTATTGTCTTGTTTTGCAGTTATTTGCATTTGAATTATTTTATTCGGAATTTGCAAAAATTTATAACTCAAAAAAATGGCGAAAAAATCTAACAATTTCATGACTTGTTCTTTCCATTAAGTACTATGAGGAAAAAATGTTTGGTCAAAATCGAAGAGCTGAAAACCCAGATTCTTTAACGTACATATCTCGATAATTATATTTACAAACTCTGAAGACAGAATGTCTGATAAATCTTTAATAACCAAGATATTTGGGTTAGACAATTTGGATTTTGAAAACTTTCAAATGAAATATCTTAAAAAGCAAGAATTTAAGAGAACAAATGACAAGACGCGCATGCATTTACTGTTCTGGGAGAATTCAAATGCGTGATAAAAAATAGGGATTTCAATTGGAAAAAAATGTAGTTAACCACGGATTGTCCTTGAAGATAAATTTACAGTTAAGTTCAACATCACGGTAGAGTCTGCCTTTTTAAGTCGGACAACTTTAAAATTCAACATTTATTCAGAAAACGTTTTCCTCAAGAGTTATTCGACCGTTTCGATACTTTTTGCACATTGTACATATATGTTATTCGGGTATACACCATTGTACAAGATTGTATATTTTTCACGAATAAGTGTTCTGTTTACGCCACATTTCGAACTAATCCCTCCTTGAATTACAATACATGTACAAATATAATAATTTCCCAAAAGGCTCCATCATGGCAGAGTAATCGTTGGAAATATGGGTTGATTTACAGTAATCGTTCCTTCTCGAACGTTTTAGGAATATCTGGCGATGAATCTAAAGTTATTAAATTTTACATCCACTACATCCATTTCACGACTTTTTTGTTTATTTTTCAAAATCGATTTCTACCAGTGTTTTCTAAATGAACTGTCGATATGTGATATGCGAAGCAATATTTTTCTTATGCCGATTCGCCATATGCGCTGCCATATTTTAAACTTTGGAAATGTCACTGCAAAAAGTTTGGCATCAGAGTATGGCATCAAGTATCGCGACCAGATAAGCACGCGCTCGCATTATGACCGAACTCTTTTAGTCTGTGTAGCACAGGGAGAGTCTGACATGGCGGAAAAGGGCAAAGAAAAGAGGGCGGGGGGGGCGGACGAGATCAGGAAAAACAAGGGAGAGATATAAATATAAGGACTGTTCTAAATATCACCTTCTTCATCTCCATTACTTATCAATATTCGTATACCTTGTCACCAAAATAAATATCTCTACGGAAAGCAAAACGTGTGGAAGATCGTTGTAACGAAATTTTACAAAAATCGATTAAAATTTGCAGATTGTATAAGACACTTTTTCATTTAAGGGGTTAGAGTCACTCAGCATTAAAAAGAATATTTTTTTTTGCATTTTCTAAAAGTTCAACACTTCAAAAGTATTATCTGAAAATGTTAGGCAAATCGGGGCATCATTTATGAAGACATGCAACTTTGAGCGCAGCCCCGTCGAGTGGGCACAAGTAGGTAGATAGCGGTAGCTGTACGCTTGACGCAAACGTTACTTTTTACGGTATTTTTACTTTGAAAATAGACGACGATAGGACCGTACGGTTAATCCTCCATCTATTTGATTTGCACCCTCTTATTCGAGTTTCTACTGTAGGAGCGAGGGTAAGTTTGGTGAGGCGCCGAGACAGTAGCCAAGTAATAAAACAGATTGTAATGTGCCCTCATCCCTATTTTACTTTTAATATTATTCGATTATACCCTCAAACCCATTTCTGTTGGCACCATTGCGTGCCAGTATATGTATATCATCGGTACAGATGCTCATGCTACGAATCAGCCAACTGCCTGTCACCTCCCTACTTAACACCATTCGTATTTCTCTACACTAATTTGTATTGTAATTCTCCATACTTATATTTTTTGCTTGTTGTTTTTGTTATCGTTATCTGCACTTTTCCAACGCAAGCGATTTTACAATTTCATCTCGGACGTGCTTAGATGTATTATTCTCTGCTTGAGATTTGCCTAGAGATTAAATTCATAATAATTATTGTTTCTGTTGTTATTGTTGTTATTATTATTATTATTATTTATTTAGTACTATTACATTTTGTATACAAGTCTTGTCATCTAGCCGGCACCTATGAGGATTCTACGGACATATGCTAAGTAGAATCCTCTTACAAACTTTCTACAAATCGTTCTTCGTTACTCTTAACTACGTAAGTAGCTTTCATCCCTGTTGTTGTTGATATCCTCAAAATTCCCCGTATCGCCAGTGCTCATAATGTTCTCAAAATGTGACAGATCTCGAGGATAACGGCCTTTTGCATTTGTTCACGTCTGCGCCGGGAGCCCGATGGTGTGTTGGGCTTCGTTCAGTTGTTTCGGTATCACTCTCGTTGACGATACGATGATTGGTACTATCCTGACACTGTCCATCCTCCGTAGGTGTTTTTTTATTTCCATTGCGAGTTCCGAATATTTCGCAATCTTCTCTCGGAGGGTTATCTCTACATTATTCGTGTTTGGTACTGCAATGTTAATCATCGTTGTTGTCTTCGCACGTTTGTCTGTGAAGATATTCCCCTTGACAGGTGAGGTGGCATCCTGATGTGATGTGCTGAATCGACTCGGAACCTAGATGATATCGCCTGCAATTATAGTCCTGTATTAGCGTCCTGTATTAGCTGTAGTATAGTCCTTAATGATGTATCTCTGGTAGGTTCTTTGTCAACATAACTCTGGTTGAGGGCATGGTAGTGTCTTCCATGTAGTTCTTATCTGGCCCATGTTTGCAAGATGGTTTCGTAGCCACTGGTGATTTCGTCACCGTTCGGGTGGTCTTTTGGCATGTTCAATAGCGTGTGACTCTGGTCTGCCCGTATTACAGCGTTGTACATCGGTAAGATTCGCAGAATACTCTGAGTGCCTTGACTTGCTTCTCGTGAAGACAGATGATGTTCATCAGGCCCCTTGCCTCCCTCGGATCTTGGTAAGATCATCCGCTCCACCGCTGCTTTTGCTGGATGGTGATACCTGCTCGCTGTTAATTTTGTCCTCGTCAGTCCCTGAAGGCCTTCTAGGTCCGTTCGGCTCCATTTGATTAGTCCGAAGGAATATTTCAGCATCGGGATGGCGTACGTATTGATCGTCTTGACTAATTTCTTGATTGTCCATCTGCCAAATTTGGTTGAGCCAAGCAGTGTAGTTGTTAGTAATATTATTTTTGATCCGGGTGTGTCAATCACCCTTGCTTGCATCACTCCCAGGTATTTGTATTCTTCTCGTTGCTCCATCGCCCTTACGGTTCCCCGGTCGCCAGTAGGGTAGTCTCCCCCTCGCATCTGCCCTTCTCTATATAGATAATCTTGCACTTCTGTGGTCCAAAGTCCATCTTGATGTCTTGTGAAAACGTCTTCGTTATGGTCAAAAGGTGTTTCACTTGTGTTTCGCTGCTCGCATAGAGGTTGAGCTCGTCCATGTACAGCAAGTGTGAAATGGTGTAGCCGCTTTCCCGGCCGCTCTTCACCTTGAATCCATATTTGTAGCTATTCAATTGCCTTGACAGCAGGTTTAGCGCAAGACAGAACCGCAGTGGACTTAGTACATCTCCTTGGAATATTCCACGCCATATACGAATTTCCGGAGTCGTTACTTGATCTTCCTCCATGAACAATCGTAGTGTTATTCTCCGCTTCTCCATGCTCCGAGCCAAAAAGCTCACGATAATTGAGTGTACCTTATAAATCGGTAGTACGTCGAACATCCGAGAATGCGGCGCGCTGTCGTAGGCCTTCTTATAATCTATGTATGCGACGTGCAAGTTCCGATTACTCTTATGCGTTTGAGCCAGTTATTCCATCATCGAACGAAGGAGTCAAGCAGCCACAAACCGCCACCAATAGCAAAAAGCCAAAATAGGACGCTACACAAAGCGAGTTGCAGAAAGACCAGCTGAGGAATAAGAAAAGCCCGAATAAACCCAGCGACGGGAAAGCCAGAAAGGCTTGAACGAGCAACGGTGAAGGCCCAGTAGCGTAGAAAAAGGCACTATCCTCGACAAGCCAGAGAGGGCGGAAGAAAGCCAGAGAGAAGCCACACCCAGAAGCAGTGCTGATCAGGCCAAGAGATGGGAAAAGCTATCTTCCCGTAAAAGCTGAACCCCGTAGACACTCAGACGGACATCAGGGCAATCCGCCAGACCCGCAAAGGCGACATTCTGCTGGAGCTCGGCAACAAACCCCATAACAAGGAAGGTTTCACCAAAGCACTGAGAGAAAGCCTAGGGACACCGGGCAGAGTGGAACTCGTTTCAAGTATGACATTGAAGATACGGGACCTGGACGGTGGGACGGAGGAAGAGAACGTTCGCGACGCTTTGGCGTGTGAATTCCCGAAATACTCCGGAGAAATGAAAGTTCGAGTGCCAAAAACAGTGTACAGGGGTCAGAAAAACGCCCTGATAGAGCTGGATAAACCGAAAGGAACGGAACTGAAAAAGAAGGGCAGGATCAAAGTTGGCTGGGTCAACTGCAGAATCCGACAGCGGATAACTGTCGCCCGCCACTTGAAGTGCCTCGGATACGGGCACCAGGCTCTAAATTGTAAGGGACCGGACAAAAGCAAGATGTGTTATAAGTGCGGTGACAACTGGCCACAAGGCAGCCATTTGTGAAGCTGAAGCCCAATACATATTGTGCTCCGAAGAAGAAGAATCGTCACATGTGCCAGGAACAGGAGCATGCGCGGCTTTCAGAAGAGCATTGGATACAGCAAGAGGATACAGAAAAGGGATCCGACGTGATACTCATCAGCGAGCAGTATCGAGACAAAATGAGCCTAACCTGGTTCTCGGACAACCTCGGTAGGGCAGCCACCTGGATAGTGAATCCCGGAAAGGCCCACATAGAGGGTCAGGGAAACGGAAATGGGTTCGTCTGGGTAAAACGGAAAAACGTTTATTACTTGCGCGACTACCTCACACCAAACGAAGAAATTGCGCAATGCGAAGAGAAACTTAACAGCCTGGAAGACGAGGTGCAGGAAATGGAAGGAAATATCATCGTCGCTGGATATTTCAATGCCAGAGCGGTGGAATGGGGCATCCCACAACCGAACAGGCGAGGTGGGCAAATCATGGAGATGGCTGCGAGGCTGGGGCTGATTGTGCTGAACGCAGGCTTAACCTCAACCTTCCGAAGACCCGGGTACGGAGGAACTATTCCAGATATCTCGTTCGTATCAAAATACGCAGTAGCAATTGTTAACAAATGGGAAGTGATCGAGGACTTCACTGGTAGCGATCACCAATATATCACGTTCGAATTATATGAAGAAGAACGAACATCGATAACCAATAGCGACCTACCACCGAGACGGAACGTGGCCAAATTGGATCGGACGAATCTATCGCCCGAAATAAACGAAGGTCGAAGAACCCTAACGGAGAACGAGAATCTGGACGCGGAACGCTTGGTACAAAAGACTATACACCTCCTACTGCAGGCCTACCACGCATCAATGCCAAGGAAAAGACGCCCAGCGACCAAGAAAGCAGCGTACTGGTGGACTGAAGAGACTTCTACCCTGCACAAAAAGTGTATCCAGCTACGAAGAAGAGCAACGCGGACGAGAAGAAGAAACCCGGATGAAGCAGCAATCATCGCAACCGAGTACAAAAGCGCGAGGACGATGCTACAACGACAAATCAGGAGGACTAAGACGGAATGCTGGAAACGACTCATATAGGATGTGAACAACGACCCTTGAAGACTCGGCTACAAGATTGTGACTCACGGACTTGAATCTTTCGAGAGAGGAGCAACGATGGACTTGCATCGTAGACTTACTCCTTCCGACCCATCCAGTCAGGAGCGGAGAAAATATTGATACGAGGACAAAAAGCATCACGCCACGATTTAGTTGACTAAATCGGCGACTAAATCAGTTGAAAACAAGAAGGTTCCAGGACCGTACGGAATACCAACCGAAGTACTGAAGGCTGTCGCGAACACTTGCCCGCAACCCCTGAATATGTACAACTGATGGTTGAAGAACGGAGTATTCCCTAAATCATGGAAAACGCAGCAACTGGTATTGATCAGCAAGGGCAAAGGAAATCCGAACTCCCCATCGCATATAGACCGCTCTTTATGCTGGACACGGCCGGGAAACTACTGGAAAAGATGATAAAGCCCCGCCTACAAGTAGCAATACAGGCATCAGGAGACCTGTCGGAGCAGCAGTATGGCTTTAGAAAAGGATGATCAATGGTAGATGCAGTAGAAATTCAAATTCAACGTATCAGTGTACCTACTCGTGATAATAGACAGCTACCTGGCGGACCGAGTGCTGCTTTACGACACACTCGAGGAACCACAAAGGAAGGACATTACCACAGGTGCGGCCCAGGGTTCTATTCTAAGACCGGACCTTTGGAACATTTCCTACGATGGTATACTGCGAATGGCAATGCCAGACGATACTTACTTGGTAGGATGCGCTGATGACGTTGCCGCGGTCATCACAGCGAAAGACCCAAAAGCGGCACAGAGAAGGCTAAATCAAATAATGAGACGAATGAAACAGTGGATGGAGGATCATGGCCTGAATCCAGCCACCCAAAAAATCGAGATCGTGCTACTCACGCAAAAACGGACCCCCGGTATACTTCGATTTCAAATTGGGGCAGAAGAGATGGAAATAAAGGAAGCTGTAAAATACCTCGGCATCACCCTGGACACGAAACTCTCATTCTGGAAGCACATAAGAAGAGTGACCGACAAAACAGCGACCATGGTAGCCGCGCTGAGTCGACTCATGGCGAACGTCGGCAGACCAAGAATGGGTAAACGCCGACTGTTGATGTCGGTAACGCACTCGATTCGCTTGTACGGAGCGGAGATCTGGGCTGACGCACTGGGAGCGGAATGCCGTAGGAAGCCAATAGCCATGGTCCAGGGGTCCTGAGAGTTGCGTGCGCGTACCATACGGTATCGGAGCCAGCGGCCCTTGTGATATTGGGGGTAATCCCCATAGAGCTTCTCGCCAGAGAGAAAAAACGAGCGTACGTACGACGGACGGAATGGTTCTATTCCGCCGAGAGACGAAGAAACAGGACTGAGAGCATACCATGCAACTCTGGCAAAACGATTGGGAAAGCGATAGGAGAAGGAGATGGACGGCTAGGCTGATAAATCAGCTAGCCCCACGGACAGGACGAGAGCACGGCGAAGTGACCTACTACCAGACCCAGCTTCTTACTGGGCATGGTTACTCCAGGGTCTACCTGCACAGAATGGGAGTAGTAGACGAGCCAGGATGCCTCTACAGTGATGCTAACCACGATGACGCCTACCACACCTTTTTCGAATGCGGGAGGTGGAGAGAACAAAGGCAGAGCATCGAGATCAAGATGAAGCCAATCACTCGAAACAACATAGTCACATCGATGCTGATCAATGACGAAGACTGGACGGCAGTAATAGAATTTGCTAAGATAGATCTTCGAAAGAAGAAAGAAGAGGAAACCCGAAGAGCAGTGGTGGATGGAGACACGAATTAGTTCGACGCCACAACGAAATGACAAAACGGAATTCAGTGAAGTGAGGTGACAAAAAATTGGCCTCGCCTGCAGCAAGTAACCCAGACGGAAACGCCCCCTGAGGGCGAAGAATATGGACGACCCTGACGAAATGCGGAAGCGGTACCGGAGTCGTCGCCGAACTTCGGGACAATGGTGTGGTTTTTAGCGGGTAAAAATCCCGCACACCGTGGGAGAGCGGACCCTCCCCCAGTGTTTTTTAGAAGATTTTCCACAGTACCTACGAAAACACACATACAGTGGCGTGCAAAAGTTTTGGGCCGCATTATTTTTCGTGCATATTGCATAGAAATACGGCCGTGGGAAAAAATGAATAACAACAACTTGTATTGACTTATATTTGATAACCATATATTATAAATAATAATACTGTTCTCGAAGAATTAATCGATCAAACATGTTTAATTCTCGAATGAGCAAAAGTATCGGGTCATATATCGCTAAGGAAAAAATTACAAAAAATTTTAGAAATGAAAAAATATAATTCGACGTTCTTCATGTGAGTTAGTACGTTGTGGACATGCCCTTCGCAGCGATAACAGCAGCGCACCGACGAGGCATGAACTCGATTAATTGCGGTATTCGTTTATGTGGCAATTTTTTCCACTCATCACACAAATGCTTCCATAACTCGGTCTTGTTGGGGTGATTTTTCGTTCCAACACGATGTTTGAGGTCTTGCCACAAATATTCAATCGGATTCAAGTCCGGTGATTGCGACGGCCAGTCCAAGAGTCGCACTTGTTAGCTTTCGAGAAAAATTTTGACTAAGCGCGAAGAATGTTTAGGGTCGTTATCGTGTTGAAAGATCCAACCGCGTGGCATATTTTTATTCACAAATGAAAGCATAATGTCTTTATAAATTTTAGCGTTCATATTGCCATCAATTTGCGTCAACGGACCAACGCCGGCATCAGAAAATGCGCCCCAACATATAATATTCCTACCACCGTGTTTTACGGTAGGAATTTGATATCGGACATTATACCTAGTACGAGTTAGGCGTCTTGCGAACTTCCGACCATCACTTCCGAATAATTGAAACTTTGATTCGTCGAAAAAAAGCACTTTTCGCCCATCCGATACCGCCCAATGCTCGTATTTTTTCTCGAAACTCAGCCTCGCCTTCTTATCTTTTTTTACTTATGAGCAGTTTTTTACACCAATACATCCCATCAGTCCTACATCTTCCAGACGGCGAGAAACGACAGTTCCCGAGAAACCTCTGCTGCAGTTTTCCGCAGATCTACGATACACCTTCTCTTGATAATTGTATCGATACGTTCGGTAGTTTTTCGTGGTCTACCACTGCGATTGTCACCAGTCAACGATTTTTTCAATTTATATTTTGCCAGAATACGATTAACGGTACTTTTACCGATTGATAAAATCGTCGCAATATCGCGAGAACTCTTTCCTTCTGAAGAAAGTTTTACTACGAGTTTCCGAACCTGAATATTTACATGTTTCGCCATCGTCTCAAGAACAAGATTAATTTCCTTTGTTAAGCATATTTTGAAACCAGTACGGAAGAAAACGTAAACAAACCGTGTTCGGAAAAACAAAACATGGCTATTTTAAACGGAAACAAAAAGGAGTGCGACGACGCCGTCTCCTGGAGACAGCTCCTCGCCGAATGTGAGGTGAAAATGGAGTCGAGAGTCGCAGAAATGCGGAATTTCATGAAAGTCATGATGGATGCTGAGAAGAAACAGCCAAATGTGAGCAAGACGATAAAGGATGGTCTTCCGGTTTTAGTGCAGCATCTGGAAGAGATCGCGGACTCCAGTCACTCACTTAAGAAGGCCCCGGCCATTTATGATAAGCCGGCAGTCCCGCATCAGCGGACCCGAACTCCTACAACCACGAGAACTGAGAACTCGGCTACATCGGAGCCCGCCCCGTCGACGTCTGAAGGCGGGCAGAAACGGATAACAACTAGCCCACCGATCCCTCTGGTGACGGGATCGATAAAAAAGAAAAAAAGACGGAGCTACTGAAAGCGAGTGGATCAAAGTGGCCCACACCAAATCCACAAAGAAAGAAAAATGAAAGAGGAAATGAAAAAAGGAAAAAGACGGGACAAGAGGGAGGAGGCAATAAAAACAGGCCTCCCAAGGAATCGCAGGCGTGACAAACATCGCACCCACGGGAATCGCGGAAAACACGGCGCGAAGGACAGCCCGGCGGAAACCGGACGCGATAGCTCTTCGACCGGCAGCAGGCCAAACCTACGCGGACATACTAACACAGTCCGCAGACAGGTCAATCCTGAGAAACAGGGTGTCGAGGCGAAGTCGCTTCGACACACCCGTGTCGGCAAACTGCTCATCGAGCTCGGAAAAGCACCGACTGATGCAAGGACTACGTTCTCGGAGGCCCTGAAAAAGGCAGTAGGAGAAGAGAGCAGTGGCCGGGCACTTACACCCAAGAGTAAGTTGCAGATCTGCGACCTGGCCAGCTGCTCTACGAAAGAAGACGTCGAAGAGGCAGTACGAAGGTCTCTCGGTGTGTACGGAGGTTCCCTTCAAGTAGGCTTGACCCATGCAAACACTCGGGAGCAGGTCGCCGCTATAGTCACGGTTGACGAAGCAAGTGATGCAGCCTTGATGCGGTCTGCACGTGAAAAGTCGGTTGGTTTAACTGCCGAATTAAAAGACGAGTGGAGGTGTCCAGGTGTTTTAAACGCCTGGGCTTTGGCCACCAGAATCGGCAGTGCACCGGTCTGATGTCCTCGGGCACCGAGTCATGACTCGCAGCCCGAGTCATGACTCGGGCTGCGGATTCGTATGGGTGAGGAGTAGCGCGACTACCTATATCAGCTGCTAACTCACCTCAAGCGACCGAGTCGCGGCATTTCAGGCCAAGCTTGGCGGCCTGGAGGACGCTGCTCGAGCCATGGAGGGCGAACTGATAGTGGCCGGAGACTTCCAAACCTCCGAATGCCAAAGCTCTCGAGTGGGGTGAAGTCTGGCCTGATTCCCAGGGTGAACGAGTGCTGGTCATGACGTCCAGACTCAGGCTGGTGGTATTAAATACCGGCTCGATGTCCACGTTCCGAAGGCCGGGATACAGGGAGATAATTATTGACGTCTCCCTGGCGACGGAGGGCCTGGCATCGCGGGTCGAGGACTGGAGGGTGATCGAGGACTACACAGCCAGCGATCACCAATACATCACGTTCCGCGTGCGTGGTGTAGCTCCAGTCCGAGCCAGGTTTTCCCAAGGCCCTGTCAGGTGGAACGTCGATAAGACGAACACCGAGAAGCTGTCTCCGACCTTAATAGGTCGACGATCAACACTATCCAGGAGGTAGTCGAGGCAGCCAGGGGTACGGAGCGGGGAAACCACCTTTCCCGCCCCGTCTGTCTGCTGGTCACGCTGGATGTGAAGAACGCCTTCAACTCGTTGCGGTGGAGCGACGCGTTGAGCGCGCTGGAGCGGGTTTTCCGAGTGCCCGGATATCTACTCCGGGTATTCGAAGACTATTTGAAAGACCGCACCCTGGTCTATACCACCGCGGATGGCCCGGTGAGCCGTGAAATCACGGCTGGGGCAGCCCAAGGCTCCATACTCGGTCCCGACATATGGAACGTCACCTATGACGGGGTCCTCAGTACGGAAGTGCCGGAGGGTATATTCGTAGTTGGGTATGCATATGATATTGCCGCCGTTATCATCGCCAGTAGCGTTGATGCGGCACAGATGTTCCTTAACCAGGTAATGCGTCGTGTCCGCCTTTGGATGGGCTACCACGGCTTAGAGCTAGTGCTGACGAAGGCGGAGATCGTGCTCCTCACTAAAACACATATCCCGCTGCTGCAGGGCATGCGGGTAGGAGAGGCGACGGTCCAGACTAAGGCGTCGGTGAAGTACCTGGGGGTGAGCCTCGATTCAAGACTCACGATCGGGGAAGAGATACGAAAACGAGCGGACAAGGCGGCTGCGACGACGACGCTACTAAGCAAGATTATTGACAATATTGGCGACCCCCGACCCTGCAAACGTCGTCTTTTGTTACGCACCGCTGCGTCAATCATGCTCTACGGTGCCGAATTCTGGGCCGGTGCACTGCGGTACGAGATGCACCGTAAACGCATGGCCGCAGCACAGCGGAGAGGGTCCATCCGTATCGCCTTCTTCTACCGCACGGTGTCAGAGCCAGCAGCGCTTGTTGTAGCCGGGGCCATGCCCATCGACCTCCTTGCACAAGAGCGGAAGTCCGTCCACCAGGACTATCCTGGTGAAAGCTAGGACAGGGCAAAGGAGCTTGCCAGGACTCGCAGTACGCAGTCCTGACAGGAGAGATGGTAGGGGGACCGCAAGGCAGATCGACAGCGAGACGCATCCCCTGCCTCTCCAACTGGTTACACCGTCAGCACGGGGAGATCAATGATTACTTCACCCAGATGCCGACGGGACGCGGGTATTTCCGGGCCTACCTCCATAAAATGACGAAGGACCTGGACCTGTGCTGCCTATCCAGCGGGTCCCCAAAAGACGACGGCCTCCACACATTCTTCTGCGAGGAGTGGAGCGAGTGAAGGGATCGAGTGGAGGAGAAGTTCGGGAGCGTAACCCCGGAAAATATAATCGAGGTTATGCTCCTGAACGAAGAGGCCTGGGCAGAGGTAGCCACGTATGTGGAAACGGTCCTCCGCCACAAAAAGCCGATGCTGGACGGGAGAGAAGCCCGAGGGGCACATTAAATAAAAACTAAATCAAATAGGCGCCACCATGAAGCAATCCATATATATTGGAAGACGTGGTGGTTTCGTAAGTAGGGCCGCGAAGCGAGTCCGACACTTAGGGGACTAGATAGGCCCTCAGTTAGTGAGCGAAATGCATTTCCCCTCTTCCAAAAAAAAAAAAATTATCATTTTAAATTAGCTATATTAACATTGATATATTATAGTGAATAGTTTAAAACATAAATTGATTCTTAACCATTTATTTCGTCAGTTACACCGCGGGGGTGTCAACTCCTTAAATTTGATCCGAGCATCGCCTCACCTCTACTCGCTATCTCCATTTCGGAGTAACATCACGCGCGTAGGTACTGACTATACGTCATGTCAAAGGTTATTTGCTCTAATGGCTTCAACTTCCACTTGACATTTACTTTCAAGCGACCGCTTCGCGTATTAGTGTCAAGCTCAGTGGCTGAAGCGTCGAGGTAAATACGAAGTAACAGGCGTGGCCATTCGCATATGGACAGCTTGACACGATGCAGACGAAATATATCGCGCGATAATGCGCCCAAGTAACATGGTATCATTTCAAAATCTAAGTTGGACTATTGGGAATCGCTCCTAGGCTGAAAATAAGATGAAAAAGGAGAGTTGATACAACGCTCGGTTGAAATAAAGATAGGGGTGACACGATCCGGTTTTTGTGTCGAATACGATGTTTCCTAAATCTGATAATTCGATACGATACTTAGTACCTACCGTGCTTTTATATATTAATGCCCGCAGTCCTACTCTTCCTATATTGATTTTAGTCCCACAGCATAGCGTCGCGTAAACGCACGGTCTGAAGAATCGTTATGACTAGAGGTCGCGAAGATATGAGGAGGTATGGGGTAAGTATAATCGACATTTTAGTATCACGTGTATACGAGAAGTTGATAAAGACTCTGGAAGCGCATCCAGAACTTACGAGTGATGGGACGTCGTCGAGGAGAACGATACGGCATGTGCCGGGGTCTACGTCATTAGCGCTAGTCGCATAGCTCATTGTAATTAAAACGTAACAACCTGGCCCGCCCAAAGCTTGACCGCGATGGCGCATAAGAGAGGACGTTGATGTAAAAGACTGGGAGCTACTCTTAGATTTCTCGAGCAGGCTTCTCTCGTCGAGAAAACCCCCGCGTACCCAACTAAGGCCTCCCGAAAGTCCGAGATGCTCGCGGCCATTGGGGAGAAACGAGAATCTAAGTTAAACCCTCGTTCCCCAACGAAGGAAAACGCAGAAAGAGACGCCAAGAGCACGAGCTTTTCTAATTCTTTCGTTATATCGCGGTTTTTTCCACCCTTCCTTCGAGGCTCTCCTTTCGAACTCTTCAACGTTCCAACGAGTCTCTCATAGATGGTTCTCGTAGTGATTTTTCCACCTCTTGCAAGCGATGCTGTTGCCAGTTTCCCGCTCGTTCCTTTTGTTACTTTGCATTGCTTATTGGTATTCGGACTATATAGCCGAGTTATCCGCAGGGTTATTAAGAGGATTGTGTAAATCTTGAATTACCTATTATTGAAATTCTAGGTTTTATTAGATTGGGTATACCTTCATAACGCGATATACTAAGGGTGTATTTTAGCTAGTGTCATTTTAGTTAATAAACATAAAAAATCAGTTTCTACAACCTCCATAAAAATACCAAAGCTTTGCCGTATGTCTGAGCAATGCATCCCGTATTAAGGGATTACATACAATTATTAATTTAAAAATAACGATTTTTCATTTACTCGTATATGTTTTTTCGATAACATTGTCTTTCAAAAATATTCTGTGGATATTTTATGATAAAATGATGAAAAAAAATCTAAGTTATAGTCGAAAGACTGTAGACGCTCGAGTGCCGACAATCTACATCTGGCGTACAGGTGCACGATTCTATCTCCTAAGGTTCAAATGTAATTTTCTCGAACCGTCGTTAATTGATCCGAGATGAAGGGAATATCACATACTTAGCTATTAAACTTTTATGCAATTCTTATCATTGAGTTGTTTTAATTCGGTCCTCAGTTTTTCTTAAATAAACAATATCGATTTAAACTTCAAAATTCTCGCTTTTCATTTCATATCATGTTTACTTTTCATAAAATGAATATTTCTAAAAGCGGCGAATTTACGAAGACTACTTGTGTATTTTCAAGTTTTTTTTAGGCCACAGCATTCTTATGAAATTGTACCAATATCGATTATGGAAAAAATGACAATTCACTGAACGGATGACGCTCGTTACCAAATGATTGAGGTTAACTGAAGTAGGTATATGCAATGAGATTCGTTTTACTGGATTCCATCAATTATTAGAATTATTTGAAATGTCACATTTCACAGGTAGTGTCGTTAACGTGTATAATTAGTCACATTCTGTGGGCGATCCTCAGGAATGAAAAACGTGTCACAGGAAGTCCATTAGTCAGATCTTATATCGTTGACGATAGAACAATAAAGATTTCGAATATAAAATTGTCCGTAGGTTTTTTTACTAAGGACTCTAGGGAAGGTGAAATAAATGACGTGCATACAATTAAGACATGTTTTATCATTTCATTTTTAAATTTCATTTTTAAATATTAAAAATATTGGCTGGTATAAGTTCTGGACTTTTTGAAAACATCTTTTACGATATCAGAAAAAGATCCGGCATGTCTTATCTGAAAAAAAAAATATTCCGCCAAAGTAGATAAATTATAATTATTATTTCTGAATGGTTTCGTATGTCGTATTTTAATGTTAACAATATTTATTTGACATTAATGTCGAATATAGAAAGAGCCAAAATTATGATTTAATTAATTGTTTAAAATAACGGAATTAATAAATATTTGCCAACAAATGAATATAAATATCCGTTCGTTAAGATTAGTGATCCCTTCGCAACAAACCTCCATAATTGTATTGATTTGAACGTGAGAATTACTCGGATGCCTAAGGGAATGAAGCGATAAGGAATGTGCCATTGTTTTTGTTTCACGAAACTACCTCAAAGTAGAAACAAAATCATCATGATCCGCCACACAGTTGTTGAGATAATAGATATTTTGCATGTACAGTCGGTCACAAAAATACTCGGATACCACCATAGAATTGCTTTGGTCTTCTCTATGTCAACCAAATGTTTGAAGACCCATACGATCATGGTATGATACGTTAGAACGTACTTTTGAAGTAACATAAACGGAAAAGGAATTATTTTGTACGTAAGATTTTTAAATAATGCGAGAGATTCAAAGAAACCACGAATTTGTATGACACTATGTTTAAATAATAATTCTTACCTTAAGATTAATATTTGTTTGGATATCCTTGCTGTTGCACCACATGGCTTAAACAAGTTGGCATGTTTGAAATATTAAAAAAAAACAATCTGGGCTAATATGATCGCATTCCTCCACAATCCGTTTTCCAACTCCTCCTTCATTGTTATGGTGGTTTTCCGAATTTGTCGGTCCAGTTCATCCCACAAATTTTCAGTAGGATTGAAATCCGAAGATTGTGGAGGTTAGTCACAACATTAGCATATGTATACATTGAATATTCGTGTAAAATCCGTGCGTTGTGCTTCAGATCGTTGTCTTGATTACATTGTAAGCCTTGTCCAACCCCCATTTGAGCAACATTGTTTTTAAATTGTTTTGTAAAATGGTCAGATATTTACACTTATCCAGAATACCCTATATAAATACTAATTGACCCACTCCCTGCAACCAAATACACCCCACATAATTATCGAACCGCCACTGTGCTTCATAGTGCGTTGCAAATGTTTTGGATTTTACTCTTCTTTTCGTTTTCTCCACACTCTTACTCTTCCATCACCGCCATAAATATCAAATTTACTTTCGTTGGCAAAAATGACATTATTTCACCACTCATGTTCTTTGATAATATAAATTTTTGCAAAATGTAATCTCGTCCTTCTATTTGTTGCGTTAATGTGCGACTTTTTCGTGGCTATCCATCCCTTGTAGCCTTCATCTTTCAACACTTTTCGCCTATTTTCTGGGTGTAGAGTAATACTCCGTTCTTACCGAAGCATCGTGGCCAATTTTAGTGAACTTGTCTTTGGTTCTTTTTTATTTTAATTTTGTATTCTATTTTCTTTCTTATATCTTTTTATAATGCCCGCAAGAGTACTTTTACTCATTTTCAACAGATTTTCAATTTGACGATATGATTGTTCCTTCTGCTATGGAAAATGATTAACTACTGTATTTTAGACGAAA
Organism: Netelia virgata; assembly: GCA_951802705.1. Lineage (NCBI taxonomy): Eukaryota > Metazoa > Arthropoda > Insecta > Hymenoptera > Ichneumonidae > Netelia > Netelia virgata. Next base: position 13,922,301 of record OX637863.1, on the reverse strand, counting down.
TATTTTTGGTTTTCCAACCCATTTCTCAATAAATTTGCATCGGACCTAGTGAGTACTCGATCATTCACATTCGTCATAAGCCACATAACAGTATGTTTACGAAAATTGTACTCCTATTCAACGACTAATGTATACATTTACTGACAGTATACCAACGGTGTCCGAATATTTTAGTGACCTACAAATTCGGGGTTTCTTTGAATCTCTCGCATTACTTAAACAATTGTGCATACGAAATAATTAACTTTGCGTTCATGTTAGGTACGTTCTAATATGTCATATCATCATTTTATGGTTCTTCGAACATTTGGTTGAAATAGAAAACAGAAAAACAACTCTCATAATGGTGTTGGAATATTTTCGTGACCGACTGTAGGTACTTTACGATTTGAAGCGCATCACTCCGACTTGTCACACCATAGTCTGTCTTTTCTCACTACGGGCCGCCGGGACACGGTCCGCAGAATTACGCCGCACGGGCACTCTTTTTTCACTCAACAATGTGGTGAGAAGTGAATACACTCACCAGGAAAATACTCGTATGGATATAGTTAGTTCTATTCTCAAAGAAACTGCTCGGGTTTTTACTTTTTTGAAATTGTTAATATCTTAGCCATAAACTTGATCATAAATATGAATTACTGATAACGGAAGATCTAAGTAATTTATTAAGTTTGTTTTTCCAAAGATGCGCTACTGGAAGTCTCATTTTTCCAGCTAAGTATAAATCTGCAAGGTTAAAATTGACCAATAGAATTGAATTTGGTTATACCCATGAAAAGTAAAAAAATTCCGGAGCAGCAAAAGCACTGCTTTTTTATTTTTTGTTTAATTCGCTCATATTCTCGAACTATCCCAAGATTCTGGAGCGTAAAAGGTAATTATTGAAATAAATGTAGTAACATGTTTATTTTACACAAACAATTGATTTATAAGTAAACAATAATATTTCTTAAAATTTTAATGACGCATTCTTCTGAGAAATTTCATCGCGATCAATTGTTCATATAGTTATTTTTGCACTAAATCTTTTGTCAACGAGATAATTACGAAAAGATCAAAAGACTTCGTAATTCGCTTGTTTAACAATGTTTTGCGTGCACGTCTTCAGTTCCTTTTCTTATATTATTACGAAACGATTCCACTAAAAACCTAAGTTTTCGCAAGCAACATCCAAATCTAGTGATTTTTAAACCACAGGCTTTGAACTAAAAATTGAGTTCCAAAAAGCTAAAATTGTCAAATTAACAGTGCACCCTCAAGTTATTACAGTGTAGTGATGAAAGATTGGAGTTCGCCTTCACTGCCCCGTCACTTTCTATCATTTTCTTATTCAAATCACTGTCTATGCCCCCCCCCCCCGCCCGTCGATTAATTAGCGGACGGAAATGATCATCATCATTCGACCGAGTCAAGAGTGGATACTCTCGAATTATAAACGAAGAAATGGTGCCAAACATGGGCCAGTTCGTGCTAATTGAACATCGATTTATCGACCTTGATATGTGCAAACGTGAAGTCCGAGGACCATTCAATCTCTGATCGATGAACTTATAGCAGGTATTATTTTTAAGTCGATCCATAAGCTCTTGCTATCAGTCACCTAACCGTGTGAAGTCAATTCAATATTTTTTCGCACGTATCATGATTCTAATTTGAGAGCTATACATTATAATAATTCCGCATAAAAACAAATTTAAATGGATAGAGTTTAATAATCTTGATGTCAAGTCGGGAACATTGGGTGGAATTAATTTGATTGAGAAGTCTTTACTTCTGCCTTTCCTGATCTCACAATTTTATCCGTTGTTCACTTCCGTCAATGAAATCTATTCGATTCATCTGCATTAATTATGATATCTATTAAAAGATTTTTTAGGGTTCTGTGTAATGAAAGAAGTCGGCGGCTAATGAAATTAGGACGGAACAGCATGTCTGAAAGAATTCGAGATGTACAAACCAATTGACAAGCTTTGAGCTCTTTCAGAACCGCGATGTAGACCTTCGCTCAGCGTCTGATGAGTGGTTGGAAAAGATTGAGACGAAAACAAACAATATGCCACAGAATCGAGTGAAGTAGAAAGAGAGAGGAAAAAAATGAAAGAAATTACATTCATCTGGTTGGGAAAAGCTGCTTTCATGCATATAGGAGTAGGGGGTGCGATTCGATTTATCGCTTTCACTTTCATATAGTACTTGGCCATTTTCTCTCTTTTGTCATCCATTTCTGCCAGATTTCCGTTTCGACCATTTTCATCATAAATCGGGTTCTCTCCGTTTCTTAGGGGCTTACTTTCATAAGTTTTCCCTTCAGTTGCTAATATGTTTAATCAGTCAGTTATGTACCAGTGAATTTATTGTTGACCGGAATGAAAGAAAGGAAAAGGGAATCCTTGATAGAAACCAAGCTGCGAGACAAAGCGTCCGGAAAATCCAAATAATAAACGTAGAAGAGAATCAAGAGGGAAACACTATAAAAGGAGCAAAATATAATTTAGAATAATCTATTCAAATGACCTAGTTTTCATCCGAAGATAATCGGAAATCGGAAATATGAAGTCGATTATCGGATTACTTTATTCTATGATATCATTCAAGAACGAATGTAGATTTTTTAGAAGAACATTGATTCCTATGCAATGAAGGGTGTTTAATTATTCTTAATAAGCATTTCGTTAGTCCATTATTTACCGTGTCGAAATTTACAACACGTTAACGTAGAAACATACGTGAAATACAAAAACGTGGATACTTTTCATTAGAGATCATATATATTCCATTTTAAACTTAATAATTTTATCTTCAATTCAACAAAAGTAAATGGCATTTGTCATATATGACATTGAAGATTAATAGGCATCCATGAAATAATGTAATTTGTAATAAAAATTACATTTATAACTTCATTTGCGATATCGATATAACTCAACTGAAGTATAATATGCATGTGAAGTGGAAAACCCATTTGAAATTGTTTGTAGCTTTTATAATTAGTCTTATTGATGTTTTGAAATTTACAAAACCTAACCATATTTATGTTGAATAGTCAAACGAGGCACGGAAATATAAATCGTATACAAATAATGAGAAATTACACTTTATTCGTACATATCGAAATTAATATATTTAATATATTTGTACTGAAAACTATAATTTAATTTTTATTTCTTGCCTTCTAACTTTTATACTTGGATTGCAATTAGTTCTTAGACCTTCTACTAGACACATGCCGAATTTCGTTCACTACAGTAAATCAACTTTTATTTGGTGTTTTATAATTCGCCCACAATAGAGTAACTGTAAATTATAACAAAGTAAATCAATTTTTCATTTGCATTACGATTAGTTGTTGAAAAAATAACCATCGTATTATAAGTTTCGAATAACACAATAATAATAATTGTTTGTAATAAATTAATACGGATAATTTTAATAAACCATGGCACATTACATTTCTGCACATGGGTAAGCCGAAATCGCCATATAGGTACTTTTGATTACGGTAAATATAATTTGCTTTCACGGTAGATTTTGTTTAAAAAGAAAGTGCGTGGAAAAACGAAAAAAAGCTTGTAAAATTCAATACCATGAAACTAATTGTGCAATTACCTTAAACCTCCTGATATACATCCCTCGAAAAATGTTTTCAATTGAAACAGCATTGCTTTTACCAAGAAAACGGAAGGAAGTTTTCAAAATCAGGTATCTATTTTCCTCCATTTGTTTTTCATTCTTTTTTGCTGGCGTTCGACGCAAGGCCAGAAAGAAAAAACAGTGTGGAAAAAGTCGGTCATCGTTGGCATACGAGAAATGCCGTTCAAACCGATGAAGACTACGATCGATACAACCGAGTGACACTGTACCCTCTCCTTGTGTGCGTATATATATACTCTGTAGTATACGAGTGGCTATGCATTAGTACCTCGATAAGCACGTAATATGTTGTAAAACGATACGAACGACTTGCCGTCGAATAATATATACGGCTTCTACATTTCACTACGCCCGCCTAATATCAAGCGGGAAATACGTGAGTTTCAGGACAACATGGAAGGCGTCGGTCGGAAGAGCACTGCTTCGTTTACTGGACAGGAGGGCCTGTAGAAGTAATACAAATAAAAATGACGTTTGATATTATATTAGGCTGCGATAATATAACGAACAAAATTGCAGGACGTTTCGATTTAAAAATTCGGTTTACACGATGCATCTGTTTACGAAATTTACTCTTTTAAAATGCATTTTTGTCGCAGAAACTGAAAATAGAATGCAAATATATATGTATGCATTGTTAAAAGCCTTCAAAAACTTCAAAGAAGACGCAATTACGTAAAAGTTACTTGACATATACGTAGGCACGACAATGTCACGAATGCAGAGAACAAGGAATATTTACGGATCAACGTATTTTCAAATATTTGAACGAGTTTCTCGAGCATATGTATATGTCGGGACTTCTTTATAAATTAAAAGAATGTTTAACCCCCAAGACACGTCCATTCATGCCTATTTATTGATATTCTAGTAGCGCGGAAGTTGCATAAGATTATTTTGGGTTTGATGCCCGCGTCAAGAGATGGTGTTACACACTTGATTTGCAGGACCTCGTTTTTCGACTCACCTTCGCGAGAGCCAGAATGCAGGAGATCTCAGCGTACTTCGCAATATTGCCCACTTCCCATCTCTTACATGAGAACGGCAACATTACCCTTCTCATGTATCAAGCGGCAGAGCCAATGGGGTCGGTTCCTGCTAAGGCAAGCGAGCCACGTGAGGGTCGGGGAAGGTCGGAAATCATCCAGCGCCCGAGTCGCGCCGAACAAGTGATGAGACTGTCTATTAGAGTCAGTCTCTCGATGTATGCGACGTGCGAAAGTGTGTCTCGAGCGCTAATAGAAACTGGTCCGCTGCTTTATGACATATTCCTTCTATTGTATTATCTCTATTAAACACGTGTTCTCAATAAAATATATATGTTATAGTACAAGAAGCCCGCCACTCATGCCTGCTTTAACACTATTATTATCGCCGACGCGAAGTTCCGGAATATTTATTACCAATCAAAAGAAAATTAGTACCTATGTTTTATCTTTAAAACTGTTATCCTGTAATTGCTGAATCCTAGTTGAATAAGGCTCGATGATCGCGGGTACATTTGGCACGATAGGTCTCATAAGTGTATAAAACTGTAGGACTATCATGCCGAAATATCTTCTACAATGGCCAGTGGTGCTTTCCCGAAGTGTCCGATTCATAATAACCTTCAACTGCACTCTCCACAACATCGTATATATTATGTACATTTAATGCTACAATTTTGTGGCTCCTACAAAAATTGTAATCTGGCAAATCGCAATACCGTCGTGGAAAACAGTTTTGTATGTACACAACGTTGCAGTCATACAACATTTGTTATAAAACATATATTTATTACAAAAACATAATTATTTCGATTCATTGTAAACTGTTATGACATGTATATAGAATTACGAATTGAGAATAACATTTTTTCGATACAAAGTCAACTACTTTATTTTCCCGAATGGTTTATAGAGTTAATATTGAGATCAAGTGAAAGATCAATAAGTTCATTTTCATATTGTTCAGAGTAAGAAGTAAGCGTGGATTTCGGTACGCATTATCCTGGTGTTCGATACTTCAAGGTGTACCAAGTGATACCTGGTGGTGAATCGTCAGACATAAATAATTCTTTGTTACATTACCGCGATAACATTATTTATAATTCTATACTCCCGAGACGACATGCTACACTACAGCCTCGGTTTGGGGAAGCGTTGCGGGCCCGATCCGCATTGCTGTTGCGCAAATCTCAGCTGCGCACTCGACACCGCGCAGCTAGAATAGTTATTCGCGGCTGGTGTAATAGGTCCAACACTTCTCCCACCATACCGCACAACGATCAATACCAACCGCGCAGTGGGGATTATCGTCATTATACGAAATCTCCTTCTAGAAGTTTTCTGAATCGAAAATCTTGCAGACGACAGAGAAAGAAAGAAATATCTGGCAAAGACTAACAGGCAATATGACAGAAATTATTGGCACATATGATGCTGGACCACCACCGTCGATGGTGCAGGAACGTTTACGACACGGTTAGAATGTTTTTATGCGATACTATGATAAGCATTTTTTATTTACGCATCGAATGGCGGGGGTAGAAACATGGTGGAACGGATCATTTAACATAACCTAAGATGTTGCACCTGTATTGCTCCGAATCATGTGTCGTGTTTTGCAACAGCCAAACAAAATTGAAACGACAATGAATATAGACAATTTGAAGGAAAATCCGTTAATATTTACTGACGATGATGACGATGATTTTAAAATCGAAGTGATATTGCGGGTTCAAAAACCATACACAATACGACGACGTCCAAATTTATTTAACAATTATAACGACGAAGAATTTTTGCGACAATTTCGATTTTTTCGCCACGTTGTAGCGTCCGTTTTCTTGCATTCAATAATTTCTTTATTTTGTGAAATTATTGAAACAAGGATGTTCGTTTCATCGGCCGAAAAATTCGCGCTTCTTTCCCTTTTCGGGATATCAGCCATCTATATTTATAGAATCAAGAACTTATAACATATTTCACCTGTGTCTGAATTATAAAAAAAAAAACAGTACTACTTGCCGTTATTCAGAGAAAAATACGTTTTCAATTAATAAAATAAAATATTCTCTTTTTTCGGATTCTATGTGTAGGTATACTAATATGCGAAAAAATTACGTTATAGTTTTGAAAAACCGATTACACTTGAACATAGTCATAAATATTTCCTGAAGTTAGAATCGATACATATCGCTGGGTAACTGACAGTAGGGTAACGGTGGAATAACGCTCACGCATTTAACTGACGGGTAAACTTCACCCGGCTGTTAGCTACCGGATACTTTACCTGAAGGTGGGAACAACCCGCCCTAAGAGAGTGATCAAAGCGTTGAAAAATTTACAATTGTTCAAAAGCATAAATATGTGCTAAGTTCAATAAACCTCAGAACAGCAAAATATACAAGGAGGGGGGGGGGGGCAACTAATCCTACCCTCATACCCGCGCGCACACACACACGCGAGTGCGCGCGTATACGCACTCACAGAATTTTGTTTCTGTTTTACGAACACAAAGTTATTATACGATTAAGCAGTTCTGAAGAAGCAACAATTATTAATTGAAAAAAATATAGTCTTGTAACCAGGCTGAAATACGGGTGGAATAATAACCAAATCAAGCCAAGCATTACATCCCTGATTCACGCCGGATTATTAGCGTTAATCTGGATGAAATCCCATCCTGATTAATTTATTGTTCGGGCCATTTCTTTGCCGTCCGGTGGTTAACGCCATCTATCGTCTTGTCAATAACATATGGTATAAAACCCACCTGTCGAGAATCTCGAGATCGAGAGACGCGTTACGAGACAATGCCATTGTGCCACGACATGTCACCAAGACTCTCTTTATTCCGTGCACCTGGTTCTCGTATATTTTTCATATTTTTATGTATATGATATCAAACGTTATTAACACTAGGTTTACGGGACCCGTCAATTTGACGGATTTCAAACTTTGAAATGAAACACGCAAAAAACCATAGCATTAATCTTAACTATTTTGCATCGTAAATTTATAATTTCATTAAAAGAGTTTATACGCACAATTATTATTTTCCTAAGCTTTATAAATTTTGAAAATTGTATCTTGTATACCTATTTCTACGGAACCCGTCAATTTGACGGGTTAGCTGATTACGTCAACAATCCTTATATATTTGCTTCGCTTGTAAAATTATACCTCCAATAGCAAATATAAGACTGAAAGAAAGGTCTAAGACACCCCCCCCCCGCCCCCCAACTCATAATCTCAATAGCGCCTCTATAACGAATTGTGTAGCCCGGGTGTCAAATCCTCGCGTTATTCGAAACTCAAAGCGTGCAGCAGACTAAATGTCGTATCGAAAAGATATTCAGTTCATGTGTTGGTGCAAACATAAACAACACACACAAGGAACTTTCACAGCCTGCGGTAGCCGACGTTAGGCTGCGATATGAATCTGCGATAATCCCTGCTGTCTTCAGTATAGTCGCTGCAGTGACAGTGGTAAGAACATTTTTCGAAGACAGTGTGCAAAAGTTTTGGTTATTGTAGTCACCCGCTTATTGTAAGTTTTTACAATAGGGTAATTGAATTTTGCACGGTATTTTTTACTTTCACCGATCACCCTTTTCTAGCAATCATGAGTAGAAACACGCGATATAATAAGAAATTGACAAAAATTACCAACATCAATGAGGATTGTTCTGAGGTGTCCTACGAAGAAGATCAATATGAATTAGGTGAAAGTGATGATTACAGTAAAGATTCTGAATCCACTGAACTGCAGAAATGGAAGGATCTTCGGATAGTGAAGAGGAAAACCTCTTCAATATACGGCGTAACAAGAAAAGGAGGCGGATTATTTCTAGTTCTGACACCGAGGATGAGAGGACGAGTATTCCAAGTACATCCACAGATGTAATGGAAGAAATTGAAATTGCAGTTGACGGGACACGGTGGGTGAGACTGAAAGCAGGGAAATCTAGGGGTAGGCCGTCCGTTCATACTATATTCAAGGATATCGTAGGGCCTACTGGTTACACAAAAAGAAATATTATGTCGGGTTGTGTAACTAGTGCTTTTGAATTGATAATTGACGCTCACATTATGAAACATATAAAAGACTGCACCGAAACCGAGGCAAGTCGAGTTTTGAAGGTCGACTGGAGAATTACAGTTTCCGAATTACGTAGTTTTCTAGCAATACTATATGCCCGGGGCGCGTACGAAGTAAGAGCATTGAAAGTATCTTATCTATGGTCCAAAAAATGTGGACCTTCTTTTTTCCGAGATACAATGACCAGAGATAGATTTATGCAAATTCTAAGATTTATACGCTTTGATAAAAGAACCGAACGATCCGAAAGGTTACAAACCGATAAATTTGCACTCATCTCTGAAGTATGGAACAGATTTATAAGTAACAGCCAGACTTGTTATAAACCACATCAAAATATCACAGTGGATGAACAACTGTTTCCAACTAAAGCCCGTTGCAGATTTACACAATACATGCCAAATAAGCCGTACAAATTTGGTATTAAGTTTTGGTTAGCGGTTGACGTTAAATCAAAATATATTTTGAATGGTTTCCCTTACTTGGAAAAAGATGACACTCGATGCTCAAATTCGTTAGGCCAGTTTGTAACGTTGAAATTAGCCGAACCGTATTTACATCGAGGAAGAAATATCACGACTGACAATTTTTTTACAAGCATCCCGCTGGCCAAAAAATTGCTTGAACCAAAGACAACTTTGGTTGGGACCATCCGCTCGAACAAGAGAGAACTACCAAAACCAGCGAAAGAAACAAAGGACAAAATGCCGTTATTTTCATCAAATTTATATAAATCAGACAACTGCACGCTTACTGTATATAAAAGTAAACCGAAAATAAAAGTTCTTCTTCTAAGCACCAAGCATAGAAATATACAGATAGAAAACAATAGAAAATGTGTTCCAGAAACTATTACATTTTATAATAAAACAAAGTTTGGTGTCGATGTCGCGGACCAGATGGCACGCAAATATAGTGTGAAAGCAGGGTGTTTTCGATGGCCTCTCCAAGTTTTTTATAATATTTTAGATTTGGCAGCGATAAACGCGTGGATATTGTACAAAGAGTGTACCGGATCGAAAATATCCAGAAAGGAGTTTATATTTTCTTTAGCCGATGAATTAGCTGGAAAAAACAAGGAGAACGTTCGTCACAGTTCAGACGTTTCAGATCGGTCACCTTCAACATCGGGAGTGCGAAAAAGTTGCCAAGTGGGCTACTGTAATAAAAATAGAAGCAGTAATTGCTGTATGTATTGTAAAAATATCGTATGCGGAAAATGCACAAAAGAAATTCAATACGTATGTAAAAAATGTCCTCGATAAATATGATTATGTAGCCTTTATATTATTGTTATCATTTTCGTAATAACTTAACAAAAAATTTGACTTATTAGTATTTTATTTTTACGTGAAGCCTTATATTGTTAAACTCAGATTTAGTTTGAATAAATTGATTTTTTAAAAATAAATACGTATTTTCATCCACCCGTCAATTTGACGGATGCTCGTAGAGATAGGTATATAAGAAACGCCCGTAAACCTAGTGTTAAACTTGACTGCTGAATGCCACATTACATGTTAACCGCTGCGGCTGTTCTGGTTATCTTTCCATTTAGCCCACGATATCCAAGGCAGCCTGCACGAAACGTACACTGACAAGGGGACCTTACGGTTTCGGAAATTGACTGATGAGACTTGGCCGGTTGGTAGTATGCCTTAAGGTGTAAAGTAAAGTCGTAAAGCCCTCTAGCCACAAGATTCCGAGAAAAGGGCCTTAAATTTTTTACGCGCACCTCATATACTCGTCGAATACTGGCGGTTGCCGGTGATAAACTTAGCACTGAACGTGGTAATCCTGATCGTCTATAACTCACTCATACATACCCCAGAAATTATCGTTCTCGATTTTCTATCTTTTCCCACATGTTTCGTGGATGCCAGTCTTTCGCATATCTATTGTAACGGAGGGTTGCTCGATGTACATCAATGGATCGAAAACATCGATGTTTATTATTCGCTGTATCGAATCAATCCGATGCATCGGTTACTTTCAATGTTTAACGATGCATCGATGTATTTCATTCGATGTATCGAAATAGCGTACGCCCTGTACAAAATACAAAATTTTCGATTTACTCGACTATGCGTGTCATTGTTTAGGCAGACCACCTCAATAATACGACATTCGCACAGACTAAGCTGTATGGGCTGTATATGTTGTTTTGCCTGCTCTTGCTCGTTAATGTTTAAAAAAAATAGAAATCGAATAGGACCGAGGAAAGTGTTTCTGATGAGCTGTTTGTCTACTTGAGGACCCCGGTTGGCCGGCTTAGCGAAAATCCGTTAGAAGTCTAGTCTGATTATAAACAATAGTTCCCAAAATTACATAAAATAGCTTATAAATATTTAATTTTGGTAGCCAGCTTAATACTATCCGAAAGACTTTTTTCTAAAGCTTCACAAGTTAACAACGCAATAGAAAATAAGGAAAGTGGGTTAATAAAATGTTATTTATGCAAAGTTTAGAGAGGAAGTATTGGGTTTTCTAATTAAGCACTTCCTCGCTTTCTGATTGAGATAGGATGATAAATAAAAAGAAATAAATAAAATTTCAACAGGATTTTCGATTTTGTCTCATTTTGCAACTTTCCTCTCCTCTAAGTGTAACTGATATAATATATGTCGATGTTTTTATTCGATGCATCGAAAACTTCGATGTTATTATTCGATGCATCGTAAAACATCGATGCATCACATCGAAAAAAACATCGATGTATTTTTTGAATGAGCATCCCTATTGTAACGTAGCAGGTTCTTGTTGCCCCCACTCCAGCGGGACTCGGCGGTGCGACGCACCACTGGTAGTTCGACAGCTACTCACAGATGACCGCGCGCTCTCACATGCAAAATCTGACCAAGAGGATATAAGTACGCGGCTATACGTCGAACAAATTGCCTTTGCCTTGGTATATCCCTTGGCTAGTTTTACAGCTGAAAAGTAATTCCTTTGGATGCCGGACAGCTTTTGAAAGCCAGATTGATACACAAGTGTCGAGACGAAAAGGTTTATGCTGGTTGTTAAGCGAAGAAGTGAATTATGGAGTAAAGACCTTGTACTTTTTACCTTATTGTACGACTTATGTTAATTTAGTCTTGTCTCGAACCAACTCATGAAAAACGTACAACATTTCACTAATCTGACGGGATGCGATGCAAAAAGCTATTATTCCATTATGATGTAACAGATAATAATGTTGACCCGGAACGAAATTTTTGGACGTCTCGAGAGTAAATCGAATCGAGTGGAGTGGTGAGGATCAAGGGCGGGCTCCAACGTACAGTAGGTAGACGGTATGTACGGACCCTCCGCTGACGCTGCAATATGGCAGAGACTTTACATTTGGATCGAACAAAGAGTATGGAGGGCCTAATGACCCGATGGTTGGGAAGGCTAAGGAGCATCCTCAACCATCCAGGCAGTCTTATCACGCCGTTTCACCAAACTCTCCGGACCGCTCCTTTGAGGCTACTGCGGGCGCGCCGTGCACCATGGAGAAGTATTCGCAGGTTATATCGTTGTTTTTCCATATATACTTGGCTCAGTGTATAGTATATAACTGCACCATACATATATATCTGTGCGCGTGTGAGAAAAAGAGTGCAATTTCTTACACAACTACAGTCCCTTCAGGGGCAATAAAAAAACTCTCGTCAGCATTTTTGCCGACCCACGACCCTCTTTCACACTAATTCCCTTGGATATATACAAATATGTCGTGACACCGTTCGGCTCAGCTATCAGAGTCATATATACTATATGGCGAAAAGAACATATATAAATCTGGCGGTCGGTATACGCCGGTCGGGTCTTTCCGCGAATAAGACAGCCGTGCAATGGTGGCATACAGGGTGTCCCAGCAAGGTCAAGGAAAATATAAGTTTGACCGAAAAGTGTTTCAGACAAAAGTTATATGGTTTAAAAATATCTATTTACTGATTTTATCAGTTTGACCTTGGGTTTCATCGCCAAGGTCAGGTCAAGGCCACATCAATATTTTGTTTAATGGAACACCCTATTTTTCGTTGCATGTTCTTTTTATTTTTTCATGAAGTACTTTTCGAGTTATGATGCTTCAAAATTACAGTATCGACGGATCACAGACCGATTTTGTCTTGAGTCTTACTCGTTTGCCGCTGGGCTGCTCGCCTCGTTGTGTTCATGTACAAACTCTATGGTACGTAAGTGGGCTCCCAACTTTTACCGACGATTTCTCGAAAACGAAGCCGAGTTCGCACCTACAATTTTGGGGTTTAGTTGGTATAGTGTGGATAGGCCCACCCTATAATCACGCGAAGTGGAAGCCCGTAACTCGATACACCTTCCGGACCGTCAAAAAGTACGAATCTGCTTCGCTAACTGGTAACGTCAGCGAAGCGCATTTGCGCCCCGACATGAATATTTTTTTCAGCTTTTACGATATTTCGTGAATAAATAATCGACCGACTTGGCTGCCTTATTTTCATATGGTTTGCCCTGCTGTGAAAAACTACACAGCTGATCGGTTTGTCCATTCAATATAGTGCATCTTTTACTTTTCGTCGAATTTTCACGTGATTTACAACACATTGTAGGCATACGTTTAATCATTTGTAATTTTATAATATCATAAAGATTGTATGCCAGTTGTGAATTTCATCGTGAATAACAAAGTGTTTCACGTAGTTTTTAGATTTTTACAAAGTATCCAGCTATGGAAAAGAAGTAGGAAAAATAACAGATACAGTCGGTCACGAAAAAATGCAAGCATAGAGTTGCTCTTTCTGTATTCCATTTGAACCAAATGTTCGAAGGACCAGCAAATTAAGGGGTCACGTACAGTTAGAATTTTCAAAAAATCGATTTTTTTACATTTTCTAAAAGTAGCACATTTGAAAAGTATTCTGTGAAAATTTTAGACGAATCCGACTGTTGGGTATGGAGATATGTAACTTTGAACGGAGCCGTCTCCAGCGCACCAAAGTAGGCAGGTAGCGGCAGCTGCGCGCTCGACCTTCTGAGGCCGGTCAGTGCCTCTATTGTGACCTATACACACATATATATATTATTATATATATAAGAAAATGTACCTTTGAAAATTATATATATATTCCAAGGTACATTTTCGAAAAATTGCTGCTTTGAAGCAGTTTGCTGTGAGACGTAGAGCTGTGCGCACGTTATATTTCTCTGGGCATACAACAGTATTAAATTCGATAAAAATGGATAAAAAAGTTTCAAGAGAAGTGAGGAAGTCTCGAACAGTTTATAAGTCGAGATCCCGGAAAAGAAAACAGGTTTTCAATCCGAAAACTGCAGAGATAGATGATGGCGGAGCGAGTACGTCTGCGAAAAAACTGAAAAATCAACACGAATAACATGTCCCTAAAACTAATTCTATAGATTATAGAATTATTAATTTTTGTTCTGTATTTTCCGCGATCGCGAAACTGGTGAAATGTGCAAAGTGTAGCGGCGAAGTGTCGTTTGGCATCGTGAGCGAACGTGGACTTGGATTTAAAATTTCTTTTACTTGTGAAAACTGCGCTCCGGAATACATTGCATCCTGCGGGTTCATTAAACATTCATACGAAATAAATCGAAGATTTATATTAGCCATGCGTGTAATAGGAATCGGTTACAAAGGTGCAAACAAATTCTGCGGTCTAATGGACTTTCCGCCCTTTTTATCCAGATCTTCGTACTGCATAATGTTGCAGCATATTTATGAAGCGAGTCGATGTATGGCAGAATTTTTCATGAAAAAGGCTTGCAAAGAAGAAATTCGACGTAATTCCGTGGACAAGAAAAATGAGAATACCGATTTAATGGTTTCCGGTGATGGGACGTGGCACAAACGCGGATTTTCATCTCTGTATGGCGTCACATCGCTGATAGGACGTTTCACGGGCAAAATTATTGATGTGCTCGTAAAAAGTTCTCATTGTAAGGCTTGTGAAGTTTGATAGGATAAAAAAGGCAGTGAGGCATATGAAGAATGGTATGAAACCCATGAAGATTCTTGTTCGGCAAATCATACGGGATCTGCGGGAAAGATGGAGGCCAGTGCTGTGATTGAAATGTTTCGTCGTTTGATAAAAAATCTTGGAGTGAGATATTTAAATTACATCGCGGACGGAGATTCAAAGACTTACTCCGAAATTTTAAAGGATTCTCCTTACGGGAATACTGTCGTGTCAAAAAAAGAGTGCGTTGGTCACGTTCAGAAACGGATGGGTACGCGTCTACGTGGTTTGAAAAAAAAGACCAAAGGACTCGGAAAATTGACCGGTAAATTGATAGACCAATTGTCTGAATATTATGGCAATGCTATTCGGAACAATTGCGATTCCGCTGAGAAAATGAAGACAGCCATCTGGGCTACATTTTATCATAAAAATTCTACGGATGAAAATCCGCAGCATGATAATTGCCCACCGGGTGCTGACTCATGGTGTAAATATCAACAGGCAAAGGCGCAGAATGAGTTGGAGTCTTTCGAGCACGATTACACCGCCTTTCCAGAAATCGTCGCAAATGCTCTACATCCTATTTATGAAGCACTCACAAACGATGAGTTATTACAAAGATGCATTGGAGGATTTACGCAAAATAGCAACGAAAGTTTCAATCAGAGCGTGTGGAAAATCATACCAAAAACTTTACCTGCAAGTTTTACAACCGTCAGCATAGCCGCCAATATTGCTACCTGCACATTCAACGAAGGTGCACGAGGACTATTATCTATTTTTGACGCTATGGGGATTAAACTAGGACCTCACGCCCACGATTTCGCCAAGGAAGAGGATTCTATTCGAGTTGCGACAGCTGCCCGACGATCAACACAGAATACTCGAGAGGCCAGAATAATGCGACGAAGGCTCAAAATTACCGCTCGGGCAGCTGACAAAGAGAAAGAAGGGACCGTTTATGGTGCTGGAATAGACGATTCACTGTAAGTCCCGACATAAATTTTTCTTCTGCATGTAAATCGTACTGAAAACTTTGAATGCGTTTTTCTCGAAACTATGTTTTCGAACACGGTGATCACTGTACCTCGGAAACGGCTTTACCGATCGACTTGAAATTTTGCTCACTTTTTCTAGACATAATTGTCCTCCGGATGAACGAAGGATTTTTCTATGCGATTATTTTTTTTTTTTATAGCTGAAAATGTGAGCAAAATTTGGGTCGAAAACACAACTTTGACTTCCAACATCCACCATTTTGTGAAAAATCATAAAATTTGCAAATCCTTCGATCAACCGGAGCATTATGTCATTAACTAATGATCCCTACTTTTATTTTGATTTCAGACGATCCGGTGACGAGCTGCACTGATCACCGCGGAGGACCGTTTTTTTGGGACCCCTACGTTACGTGCGGTTATGGAAAAATTTCTGCATATTTTGCAATGAAAAAATTGTATTATTTACTTAAAATATATGTCTTTTGTATGGAAAAAGATTTACGATTAATTATTTAAATGTGTCCCCAAAAAAAATTCGCAAAAAACCCCTTTTTTCGAAGTCCTAACTGTACGTGACCCCTTAAGATATTATATATTAGACCATACTTGTCAGGGTACATGAACGCAAAAAATAATTATTTCGTACGTACGATTGTTTAAATAATGCGAGAGATTCAAAGAAATCGGGCATTTATAAGTCACAAAAATATTCCGACACTACAAAAATTTAGCTTACAATGTTTAAATAATCATTCTTACCTTAAGATTAATATTTTATTGGATATCATTGCTATTGCACAGCATTGCTTAAGCGGGTTGGCATGTTGGAAATCATTTTGTTTTAATAATCTGGGCTAATACGATAATACGACTTTGTGACGGCAATCGAAATATCCAAAAATAATGATGCCAGGTACATTATACGAAAAAAAAGAAAAAGGTGCGGCAATCTCGCGCTGCTAGTCCAAGATTCTTCTATTGCTGCCAAATAATATCTTGATACATCAAGAAACATTCAAGCCCTAAAAGTCGCGTATTCTAATATGTGATTTTTATTTGATTTAATTTAAGTGTTATTTATTATTAAATCAAATAAATGTTATTTGATTTGATAAGTTATAAAAGTTATTTATTAACAAATAAAAGTTATTTATTAAAACTTGTATTCATGGTATTTAATGTCGTCTATCGATCATTTGACTCAGTTCAAATTTGTTTCAATGCGTAAAGAAATTATTTATTTATTCACGCCAAAGAAGTATAACTTCTTACGTGCGTACATAAGTACACATAGGTTTTTTTTTTGTTTTTCTAAATCAGAACTTCGGCGTCTCCAAATTGCGAAATGATTAGCATCGCGATTAACTAAGCGTTAAATGATTTTCCGTTAAATTTGAATATTATGATATTATTATTTTACGCATTTGAACAAATTTGAACTGAGCGAAATGATCGATAAACGACATTAAATACCACGAATTCAAGTTTGAATAAATAACACTTAAACTAAATCAAATAAAAATCTCATATTAGAATCTTTCAAATGAAGGCAGTTAAATAATATAAATATAAATATGTGTAAATATTAATTTGGGAAGAGTACAAAAGTACTCACGCATGTACTTCACGCTCTTCCCACTCATATAAGGTCGACTACTGGTTCCTGGCCAAGTAGTGGGTGTTTTACCCTATGTTCTTAAAAATTCTATACCTAGTTAGTTTGCAACGATTGATCTCAAACCACTGATTTTGTTAGTTTCTTAGATTTAAGGAAACCATTTATTCAGAGTTTGTACCGTCGGCTGTCGGTGCTTTAATTTGTTACAATTTGGTATTTTGGGCGCCAGTCAGTTTATCCATTACTGACAAACGGGAAATTCAATTTGACAAATCAATTCAATGTGTTGAGATATTCAAGGCGAGTTCCGTTAGAGGACCGTAGACAGGTAAAGCCTCTCGAAATCAATGGATAACCTAGTGACTGGCTGGAATAGATAAGTGTATTTGTATTTATAAATTTGATAATGTTTTGCAAATGTTAGAAAGAGCGGATATCCAGATAGACCCTGATTTCTACAACCAATGTTCCAACTCTTTCGACAATTCCAATATTACACTGTGAGTTCGTACTCCTTCACCGTTAGTACGGTACTAGACGTTCGTACTCTCAGGCAATCAGTACGCCACTCTATGTCCGTGCACTTATTATTAGACAGTTGGTACGCTACTCTGTACTCTTCGACAGTCAGTACCTACTCTACTTTACATCCGTACGTTTAGATAGTCGGCACGCTAGTTATCGACCTGCTCGTCAAAATTATTCATGATCAAGATCGCTGGCGAAGGGGGGGGGAGAAGAGACAGCTTCTTCGTTCTTTATTGTCGATGATCATCGAAACGTGACGCAGCGTCACGAACTCGGTCGACGTACGACGTCGGAGACCCATAATTATATGGGCTATTCCGACAATACTCGACATCGCAGGTTCTTATGATTTCGAGTAAATTCTCTGGTAACAATAAAATACTAAATATTTTCAATAATATTTTTGTTAACTTACAGTTCAAGTCCCTCCAATAAGAACTGGGTTTTTTCAAAACTGTTGTATGCTCTTTCAATGCTTATGTGTTATGAAAGAACCGAATCACACTTTTTTGATAAATGGTTAGAAGTCCACGAACATTGTTGCTTTTGGAGAATGTTTTATAACATTACGTACATAACGAAATAAACAACATCTTATGATACAAGGGCTTATTGTTTATTTGTTTCCTTTTGTATTGTTTGTCTTTTCTTTCAAAACGAAATTTTTACTACTTCATTCAACCTCCTAGACTCCATTTCCTTTGTAGTGCTGGAGCCGCCACCCTGCCCTCAATGCGAACGCACCGTGCAGCTCGACTCTGGTGCCGTCGTGGACCCTCCATAACCTGCCCTCGATCTCAAGTTCGAACAGCAGGAACCTCCAGACCCTCCCCTCAATCCCAACTGTGCGTCCACGATACAAATGTTATCTCAACCCTATTGTAACCACTCTTTCAACCTCTGCATCGGTTGTTTAAACTTCGGTAAGTGAGCATTTTTTCATTACAAAAATTAATTAAATAATTTTAAAAAAGTGTCGTTGAATTTGATCACCTCTATTTCACAACCATTTGTCATAAAATATATAATTTTCGTGCATCTTTATACGAATATGTACAACCATTTTTTAAACGAAAAGTTATTTGATTGTATATAGCAATATCTATAATAGCAGTCACGAGACGAAGATAATGTTGGAAGTAATTCGTTCTCATAATCCCCTCGAGAACTGGCAATGAATAGTAAAAAAAACCCACGTTCTTAATTCAGATGGCTTCCAATGAATATAATTGCCTATCGAACGTGGCATGCGGTGGATCCAATTCGGCGGTTTGATTTGCAGCAATTTATTGTTAATAGTTCCACATACCGCAGAGAGCGAAAATACGAAAGAACTAAAGGCCGTATCGATCCAAAGGCTTATCAACCTCTTTGTGACACCACAACAAATTCCATGCATATAATCAATGCCAACTCCTTCGATGAATTCGGGCATCAGTCGGGAAATGGAAGCCGGACCTTTCACTCCGTTAATCGGCCGATTGCATAATAATTCCTGATCCGCGTTTTCAATTGTTTCTTGAGTCGTTCTCATTTCAGGTTCATTCTCATACGGATACACACGAGATGTACCCCCAGTGGCGTGAGTGAACGTCTCACCTGCATTTTTGCAATTTTCGCATCCGTATTGACCATTATGAGCCATCATGTTCAGGTATTTCGCTTTGGCAGGTAGATCATATGTGCCTGCCAAAAGTATACCCCTGACATTGATGATACGTCCGCTGGACAAAGTAAAAGCCACGCCTTCCTGTAATTTTGCGAACTCCGATCGCAATTTATAGATGAAATGGTTAACTGCAGGCTTTTTGTTTCCAAACCCTAGACCAGCGAGCATCGTATTTTCCCGTTTCGTGCGATACTTGTATGGCAACTCGTTGATTATCAAAAACACTGACCACATGCTGATTTTCGACGAATTGAAGACGAGCACGCCATCGGAATACCACATTAGAGAAATGTTGTTTGGATTCGACAAGAGTCCTGTAGCCTTGTATTTCGTACATGAACTTCCGTCGTAGATATCCGAAAGTGTATCAGCAGGCATCATACCTTGGCGATTAAAACGGTGTTGTAGTTGATTATGAAATCCGTCTCGATTGAACATTTCCCCTAACTGCTTTAAAAAAGGCATTTCAATTAAGTGCGATACACCTCGCCTCGCATTACATGTGTTGCAGATTGCATTATGTGACTCCAACGATGTTTGGCAGATAGAACAATAAAAATGTGTCTTAAAGTTCTTTTCCGTCACCGAAAAATATTTGCGGAATTTATATAAACTGTGATTTTTGAAACCGTCCTTTACGCAATGAAGATTAATCATTGGTGATTGGTGCACCCGTATATAACGGGTGATTATCATCAATGGGTGGGGGCTGAAGCTGCTCTCAGGAGAGGTAGTTAGTGATAATATTAAAATATTCACAGAAGAAATTCTTTTAAAACAAAAAGAGGTCCGTGCAGAAAAAAAAACCGAATTGATGACAAAACAAAGTGCACGTAAAGATCTCGAGAGTGAAATAGCCAACGATCCGGGCATATACGGAATTAATAAAATGCCGGATCGAGTGCATTCGGCCGTATGTACGCCATCCTCTACAGACGCTTCGTTATCTGTTGAAACAGATCCAAAAGTCGATAGCATAAATCGAAAAAGATTTTCGGCGACAATGAAGGACCTCGCTGCCATCGGTAATTTGAATCAGGTTCTCATATTTACAATTTTATAAAGTGCTTTTTACATGCAGCTGTGAATGAAATTTGTACATTAACATCCTAATACTTACGATTAAAAAATCTATCTATTCTGTTGATTGTATGTTAAATAATAGCACATATAACATAGGTAGAACGTATTATAATAATTATTATAATTTTTGTTCACAATAATCTTGAATTCAATTTTGTAGCGCTGCTTATATGTTCATTCGATTATATGTATGAGATGGTGATTACTGTAAAACATTATACAGAGTCTTTATTCTTATTTTATTTGATCTATTTTATGTTTGTTTGCGCTAATCAACTTTTCTTACATACAGTGTAATGAACGTATGTTTAGAATTGTAAAATTATAGTTATAGTAATTATTGTAGTATGTTTCGCCGATTTTATTTGCCATATTAGGTAATGGAAGAACAATAGAATTTTTTAATACTATTTTAAAATAACAATTGAAAATCTCGAGATTTATCTGTTCCCAATTTATTTTAAATCATTTCAGTAGTCACACAATATTTTGAAACTTGGTCTAAGTTTTGTGTACCGTTTTTCTCACTTCTAGCTACGACGGGAAACATTAGCTTTTCGGACTCGGTCGTCGAAGCCTCAAGGCATCTTCCATATCCATCGAAGCTGGCACTACAGCAATGCCTGAGAAAACGCCTTACGAGGTATACACAAACTCTCGTGTTAAAAAACATTTTAATTAAAACTGCTATCGATGATCTTTTTCAAACCCCTTATTTTGTATTTCAGGTTGCGGATTTATACAAAAAGCCTGGCAGGGACAAGGTAAATTTGTTGTCTTCAACGATGGAATGAACTATATTTACATCTGTATATTGATAAAAATGTATCATCCTTAAAAACGAAGTTGCCAAAACGTTCTATATTTAACATTCAGATGTTTTGACAACTTCGTTTCTAAGGACCATTAATTTCCGGAAATTCACTTATACGTTAATGGACTATTATTAAAACGATATTTCAGGTACCTATTTTCAACGGCATAATTTTGTTTCTGTGTTCGGGTGTAAAGACTGCAATGGAAACGAAATCGAATACCTACGACACAGAAACTCGCGCCCATCACAAAAATTGGCGATTGTTAGTCCGCTATTGCTTAGTAGAAGAACATCTACCGGAACACTCAGCGAAGGGGACGAAATGTGGTCATCGCCCAGCCATAGATTATGACTTATATAAAGGTCTTCTATGTAAGTATGTTCTGTACGCCACGACATACTTATATACGTTAATTACATTTAGGTGTGATCATAGTTCCTTAATATATCTATCTTATACCTTAATTTTATTTTTTTTAGATTTGGCCAGAGAATGGGCTGAAGAACATTTCGAAGAAACCGAATATAGACTTCATCAATAAATGTGCGTATAATAAACGCAAATCCCAGCGGCAAAAAAAAAATGAAACATCGAACAATCCAATAAAATCGAAAAACAAGGAAGAAAAGAAGAAGAGCGAGGATCAGGCAAAGGAGGCCGATCAGAATATCCAACAGGATCAATCACAAGTCGTATCATTTCACCAATTTTCGGACAGCAATCATACAACCATTCAGAATTTCCAAACTCCTTGTCCCGTCAATTATGAACATGACCAACAACATTTTATTAATCATTTTGACAACAAAAATCATCAATAACAATTGTATCATCCGTTTTATCAAAACCCTTACCACCCCGTTCAATTGCCCTCACATCCTCAGCAGTTTGACCTTGCTCTTACGATTCCTCAAAGCTATGGAATTTCACAACCCGGGACGAGCCCATATATGTCTTCTAAAATCTGTATTTTCTAGCTGCGGAAAAAAAATGGACGAAGTCCTTTTGGAATTAAAAAATGTATTTCTATGATTTTTTTAATATTTTTGACAGAGTATTTGCAATTTGTTTGATTTTGTCCTTTCTACCTTAATGAAAAAAGCGTGATTTTTTTTAGTTGATTATCGTTTTTTGAATTGGCTTTGTCAATTTTTTTTTATTTGAAGTTTTCTTGCATTTGGAAAGTTTTTATTGTTCAATTTATATTTAAAGGTTTACGATTTGTTTATTTGTTTTAAGCATATTATATTAAAAAAATTATGGATGTTTATTTTTCTTTGTTGCAGGCATATGAAAATAAATTTGAATTTACAGTTATTATCTATATATACGGTCGACTTACTGCAAAAGGTCACTTACTGACATAAACCAAATTTTGAGACAAGCCGTTCATTACTTTTACCAGAATATTCGGCTTTATCAGTAGTCATATGTATGACTTATTTAAAGTAGATAATTACAGTTGGAATATTGTGGTAAAGTATTGACTCCTTTTCTTAAAGTTTGGTTTATGTCAGGTGGTGATTTCTTGCACTAAGCCGACGATATATATACATGCGCGCGCGTACGCACGCGCATGTATATATGTTAGCTCATTTCACTTATTAAAATTAATTTATATCTTTCTGATAAATATGTAAAATTATTAATGCGCATTAATTCCTGTTTCCCCCTCCATATACCCCCCCCCCCATTCGGAAAGTGTCGAGGGCCTTCAGTAGGTTAAAAGAAGGGGTCTGGAGGGTTTGGACGAGCGTGTGGAGGAGGGTCCCCGGGTGGTTGTGGAGGGTACACGAGACCCTCCGCAACCCTTCATTGACTCTAAATGTAAACGTTCTGCCATTTTGGAGGGTCAACGGAGAGGTCCGCATATACCATCTGGCATACGTTGGAACCCCACCTAGACCCTCGCCACTCCGCTCGATTCGGCTTATTCTCGAGTCCTTCGAAAATTCCGACTCGGGCTTCCTTTATGTACCCTACAAAGGCTAGATTTGAGCTTGAAAAGTACATTAACCTCCTAACTACCCGAGGTACTAGAGGTACTCGAGGTTGATCTCCTATGAGTAGTACAAGGGCGGTCAGAAGATTAAGGTAATTTTGGTACCGCTGACTGGACGTTATCGGTCGAATAACTCAAAAATATTTATGCACCTACGAGAGCAAAGTGCCCTTTGTACGTTTGTTCTGGATAAATTCAGAGTTGTTCCAGTTCTCTTGTTTATTTTTAGATTATATATTCAGTTTGTTCCCAGAAAACTATAATAACGACAGCTGTATACGAATTTAAACAAACTACGCGCTTTATTTTTTTTGCTATGTTTTAAAATTTGTTTCGGAGGGTTTTAATACTTTGGAACAATGGTTAGAACGACTAGAACAATCCAGAACAATAAAGAAAATTGAAATGTTTGATAGATGGGGGGCTGCTCAAAGAAACAGTTTTTTTATTTTTCCGCCATATTTATGTGTTTATCGACTTTACACTCTGGAACAATTTAGAACAAATGTAGAACAATCTACAAAATCGAGCAATGGGTGGCTAACTTCATAGAGCCACAGGATTGGACTTTAACTCAAAATAGTTTGGTATTGGCCTTGTTGGACGATATAACGATTAACATTGTATCGAATTACGAAGTTTATGAAAATATGGGTTTATTTTCACTTTTGTAAATGTCAAATCATCGCACTGAAATGACACAAATAATCGAAGAAACATGCTTTGTACACAATTGACAACATTTAATTCTAAAAAAATACAGTGCACAATTCCTCAATCCGAATTGTTTCGACGGTAACAAAATGGCAGAGATGTTACTACTAATATTGCTACGATGCTACTATTAGAATTAAAGTGATCGATCTCGAAGTTTTTTAAGGGTCATCGAACTCGTCAATCTTGCCTCGCTATAGAAAAAAAGAAAGTGTCACCGGGAATCACTTATTAAAGCCGAACAACGCGTTATACCATTTCGCTGCTTCATGAAGTACGATATTGATTGAACTGTATAGCACATTGGAGTCGGAGGATGACGCTCTTATGTATTACGGACAACGACGTGCACTTGTCTTGTACTCATTTACATATGGATGCATTCGCCAATAATAATAATATGGGAGTTTACCGTATTTTACTACCTATACCAATTTTTCTCTGAACTATATTCCTCCGACATCCTTATTAGCTGTCCCGGCCGCAGCCGGTTCGCTTATCCCCCTAATATCTGTATCGCATTTGCCGCGGACGGAGGGAAACTGCAGAAAACCTCCGCCGATACAGGTCAGGATGAAATCGCCATTAGAAGTGATCGATTGCGCCAAAGTTGAAAAGGCAATGGCGGCATGTATTCGAAAACTCTGGCTTTTCAAAAGTCAAAGCAAAATAATAATAAATTGTAATGCCTGACGTATCTAACGACTGTGAATCGGGGCCCAAAATTGGTATCACCACACGTACGAGACACGTTGGTGTGGCTTACCATCGCCCGAAGTTAAAACTCAACTTTAGAGCGCTTAGAAAATATATAAATATAGCGATTCACCCATGTGCTCGGTTCCAAGTACAGTCGAAAAACGATGTCCCATTTTTTTAATGGTAAGATTTATGATCATTCTACCGATTAATTAATAATATCAATTGTGTCGAAACTGGATGCAAAGTTCGTTATCGCGAATGCTAATAGCTCGACAAAAAAGCTTTTTCCCGCAATAAAAAAAACCTTCAACCGCCGCTCCCATCTATGTAATTTTTTCCATCTGTTCCTCGCAGTCTGCCAATATGTAACTTGCATTCACGAAAATGTTTCTCTTCGTTCTCACCGCAGTGTATGTGCCACAGTTTAGCTTTCTATCCTCGCAACAAATTTTTGCCAGAAGTCCACTTCTTTTTCTTCACTTCTGGGCATTTGCGATAAATCTATTTTGTATTTTATTCATGCTGATTCGCCATAACCGATCTACTCTACTGGCACTTTATTTCCATGCTTAGTTATTATCACAGTATTGTTATCAGGTCAAATTCTGAATATATTTTTAACACGTCAACGGCAATATTCGAATGATATAAAGGATCAAATTCTGAAAAATTATACGTGTCTGCTCCTGGACTTCGCTCAATTCTTGTACATTGGCATTTTGGAAATTCGAAGAGGGCTGATTTGGATCATTAACGTAAAAAGAAGTTTGGGGTCTCCGGAGCAGGGAGATGCGTCGAAAGAAGACCAAACCCTTGACTAATAAACATAAAAAGTCACCGTAGGGTTCAAAATCCGATTGGGTTAATGATGTAACTTTTTTAAAAGTACGTAATTATTATATTTTGTTGTGTTTTATATTCATAATGTCCCAAAACATTATCCCAAAATAAACCTTATTTAATGTTTTCATTTTTGTTCGATGAGAAATAAAACGTTCAGTGTTTCTTTGAAATTTCGGTACTTTATTATAGTATTTATAAATAACGAACATTTTGTCGAATTTTAGGAAAAATGTACATAATACAATTATTGTAATAAATAAAATTCCTGACAAAATACAATTTATTTATCATTCCCTTATCTATTCATGACTAAATCATTTATGGCAAAACCATATTTAAATTCAGTCAAATTAATAGTTATTGGGGCAACTGTTAGAAAAAAATTTATTCTCAAGACCATTTTCGAGTTCGCGAGAAAAAATACGCAGAATTAAAAAAAAACTCTCTACGCCAATTTATAAGGGACTTATTGAAATTGTTAACTATGCACCATACCATCCGGTCGCGCGCGTGGGGGCGGACTGCGGCAACGCTGTTCGCTGATCAAGCTGCTGCTGGTCGAGTGCTCGCTACTCGCGATCGACTTATATCATTATCCGCAATGAGATGAACGCTCTAAAGGGTTCGTATCATATTGAATCTTATGCCCAAAAATGTTGGGAAGGCTCTCGAACTTGAATTTTGCAAAACTCTTGATTACAATAATAATAAATTTTTTTTTTAATTATACGTCTTACACAGACGCATCAGAATCTGAACAAATATTTCAATTCGCCTAATAATTTAAGTTGTCATTTTGATTTGTTTATAAGCTAACTTTATATCCTCGAAAAATGGAGTTTTTTTTTACGAAATTATTTTTTTATTTAAATCCTGAATGTACATGTTGACAACGCACCTCCTGATTTTTTTCTATCCTGTGAACCTTCTGTGGACACTGGAATCTGAAAACGCCGGATTGTCGCAGACCGGAGATTGTTGCCAAACTATATAACACATGCGTTTTGGAACGGTATGTTGACAAATGACTGACAGCAGATACAAAAAGCAAATCAAAAAAATTGTTGCTCAATTGCAATTTACCACTAAACTAACAATGTCACGTTATTTTTGCATATGACTTATTTTGTAAAGGCCATTATGGCACACAACTTTTGTGGGAATCATTTGTTGATAAAATCCATTCCAAAAAAAAATTTTAAAAAACTTTTTTTTTTTAATAAGCTAAAGCATATAAGAAACATATAGGTTGCTAAAAACATATAGGAATTTTATGAAAACTTCAGGGCATGTTCCTGGAGGTCCAATCAACCTACACAAAATTGGCACTGCTCTTGTGTCTTTGAATGGAACTTATGTCTATTCCGACTAGATAAAAGGCCATGCGTAATTTTGTTCGGGCAGGTTCCAAAATTGCACATTTCAAGCTTCAAAATGGTATTTTTATCGATGCGATAACGATCGATTTTCCCGGTCAATTTGACGCCATGCTGCCTTGTCCGTCGATTGTTTTACATGTGTACCGCCTATGTCGACGTAGTTTTGCGTTAAAAAAAAACAAATTGTTATAGGGGGTGGCAGCGCGTGATTTTTTAATTAAACAATTATTATTTTCTTAAGAAGGAAAAATCGTCAGAGAATACGATCACGTTGATAAAAAAAACATTTTGAACCTTGAAATGTGCGATTTTTTAACCGGTAAAGATAATAGCGCTCCCGGGCACGGTACAACAAATAATCTTTCCTCTATTTCAATGAAACTATTTAAGAGCTTAGAATTAGAGTCTCTGCCTTATGGTTTTTTTAAATTTGTGTGAGTCTTTATTTCTTCAGGAAATATTCAACTTTGAAGGAAAAAAGCACAACTTTTGATACAAGTAGCCATAACTAGGTGACGAAAGTCGCATCGCGGCTATTAAAAGAAGCCAATTTGTAGGTGAATCTTTAAACCCCACAATGCATTAAAAATATTTGGGTTAACTAATTTGTATAAAAAGTATAAGCCAAAGCTAGACGAAGAAAATTTAAGGACTTTTCTTTCCATTACTTTTAGACTTGTAACTTTGTCAGACGTAAATGAAAAAGAAACTCTCGTAGTTTATTAACGAAGAGACTGCAAGCTTCAAATTGCTTTGTCGTCCTGGTACGACGAGTATAACCAAAATAACATTGTGAAATATTGACAATTTTATCGAGAGAAAAGAAAATTCCTTTAATTTGTTTGACCAGGATATATATATATATATATATATCTATGAAGCTTGAGACCGGTGTACGTTTCGATCGGTTTACACCACACCTGCCGCGGCCGTGGTCCATCGGCTGGCAGGGCTCTTTTATACAATTTTCAAAAATCACTATTTTATTGGGCGCCAGCTAGTATAAATACTAACAAACTTGTCGGCTAGCGAGAGCAAGAGAAATGGGTTCAGTTGGTGGGACCAAGATTTAGCAGAGTCAAAGAAATATCAAAGATCACGTGCCGCAGAATAAAAGTATAACAATAGACTTACGTTTGTGCTGACAATTAATAAACAATCTCTTTTATTTCGTCCTTCAAGTGGTTCTCTTATAACAGCTTTCCTTTTCAAGATAATTCGACGAAATGCAGGCATTGGGGTAGCCAGATCCGTTTTTGATAAAATTCCTCATTCAACGCACTCTCACACACACGCCAAATATAAAAATTATAATTTTAATTAAATAACAATTACTTTAAATTATAATTTAAATTAAATAACAATTACATTACTATTAATTTTAATTAATAACTATACGGTTTTTATTAGAGTACGAAATAAAACTGTTCGTATTTGTTTTCCAAGATGATGGAATAAGGAAACGACGGAATCGACTATTTTTCTTGTGTTCATTGATGGCTTAGAATTTCAGCCAGCGAACCATTTCACCCGGAATTGACAAAATGAAACAATTCGTTGATATTTTCCACGGTATCGGATGTGTTCTTAAATCCCCAATCGAAGCGACGATGCCAGCTAGTCTTGTGGCTACGTCTACGAAGCATAAGCTTTGACAGATTAATCCAAGATCTTGACAGAGTGCCAAGAGCAAACTCGATTAATATTGTAAACGAGTTAGACCGGAATTAGACCGGAAAATAGTTAGCGTAAGGAGGGAGGGTTGCAACAGGACCACCCCGCCGCTTTCTAAACCTTTTCTCCTCGGTATAATTAAAAATTGAACGAACGAACTTGTGAGTTCATTCCTTGAAAATCCTGGTTCAAGGAAAACCAATTTCTACGATAAAATATAAATTTTGCTGCTGGCACATAAAAATTCCTTACACCGACACTCGTTGAATTCGCAAACCTTTTTGTTAGCTAAGACTTAAGTTTTGGTCGACCTTGTTTAATTTTCACTCTTTAAAGATATTTGACATAATATTCATCACGTTACAAGTCGAGTCAATTAGAATTGTTAAAAACGCTAATATTCATGGCATTATGATTAAGGGGTTTATAATAACCGAAATATAGATACTGGTCCGTGGCGATGGAAAATGTATGTGTGTGCGATGCGATGGTGGGGAGTTGTAGTCCCAACTCACCGTCGCGATTCGATAGACTAATTAGTCCTGCCAAGAGAGTTCAAGAGTGAACAGTAAGGTCGAGTGACGTGATCTCAGAAACGGTCATATAGCCAACTCATCAAAATATAAATCTATATATCTACAAATCGCCGTTGTAATCTCGCCAAAATTCTCCGACGCTGATATGCTGTGCACCAGATAAGTGAATAAAAGAAAAACATCTCTCGCAACTATATAGTCGATTTCATTTTTTGTTATACCGATACATTTATTGCATACAACATTGTCATTAAAATTCTCAACTATCATTTCACACATCATGTTTATATAATCACGTCATGCCCATATATTTAAATTGTACCGTACCGCCGATAATCATAATGCTAATTTACATTTCAGTAATTATGTACGTGCGGCAAACCTTTTCATTTTGATTTATTATCCGTATTGAGATACAACGCCCAAATCAATAAATTTATTTTGTATATCAATATAAAACACACGCTCCATCTATAATAAATAAAATCGTTAAAATAAAAATAATAAGAATAAATCATTACAGGTTACATATCTTGATAAATGAACAAAATTACATTTTTCAATGATGTTTTTTCCAATAGTAGGTACTATTTTTTAAGAATATTCCATGAAAAATTCACATTAAAATATTCCGCTCGAATGATGAAACCCGAATATCTGGCGTGCAGATGTACCATTATTTCTAAATTTTGAATGTTATTTTCTCGAAACAACGTTTTCATAATCGTTTTATAAATAAAACAATATTTGCTGAAGCGTAAGAATTTTCTTTGTTTGCTTCAAATCACTATTATTTTACGAAAAATCAAAATATTTTAAGCAATGGTTATGACAAATACGGATTTAATTTATTTTCTTTAACAGAATTTTTCTTTTTCGCACACGTCGTTGTCATAAAAACGTTTCAAGAGAATGTTTACCAGTGCCGCCATTTTGAATATTTTTAAATCAAACTGTCAAAAAACTCGATTTCGTGGTTATGTCACTTATATTGTAGATCATATTTTATTTCAATAGACTTATTATAAAAATTGTATAATTTTTCTATAATCTCAGCGTAACTAAAGGTAGGTATACATAAAACCCCTAAAAAAAAGTAATGATTCGAAATTATTATTATGCATCAAATTTATGATTTATACTCCCTGACCGTTGTTATGCATAATATTTGCTAATAAAACCTTCTAAGCGGCTGTTTATTCAAATAATTCTCGGTCACGATTCTTGACACGAAGGCAATTGACCAAACAATACGATTTGAATAATTCCACAAGATTGGCAAAATGTACATCCCTAATAATCTCTGTTATTCAAACACTCAAGTGTAATATACGCTACGTGTGTACAGCCGTTAGCGAGCAATAGGACAAGTTCGACATCCCGAGACTGGAACCGTGTTCATCGTGCGATATTATTTCTGCAACTGCAACGCTGAATTGCACATGGAGTGAAGCTTGCTGAATCACACGAGTAAAGTCCACTGGCTCTTCTACAAGAGGAGGATTGAGCACAGAGAAGTGAAAAAGAATTGGGATTTTCTATGACCGAAGCAAAATCGCTTGAGCTACAGTTGTTCGATTTCTAGTAAAATTGCATAAAAGTGCGACCAGACCCTGTGAAAAGTGGATCACGAGATAATGAAGAAAGAAATGATTCCGGAGCGTGAAGAGGCAGATTTCATTTGAGAGTTACAAAATTCGTAAAATTCCACATCCATTTGACGAGATTACACGAGAGATGGATTTTCCTCATACTCCCTACTCGGTTCCGATTTGCGAATAACTTTTTCTGAACGCTTTCAGGGACGGTGGTCACGTAACCTAGTTCGAAACACGTGTGATACACATTCGGCACGTGAGTTTCGTTTAATTCTCAAGGTTCTACCACCGTGCAATCCTGAGCCTCAATGAATTTACTGGGGTTTCGATTCAGGCAATTGAAATTTTTTTAGAGTGGATGAGAATTTATCCAGGGGTGAGAGGAGCCGCGCTCGACTCTGATCCGCGATCCCGAACCACAATTTTTGCAGCTATATATAGGGCCATACTAAACAGCGTATATCTGTATGTATTTTATATATGTATGTATGTATTGTGTGCATTAGTTATATATAAGGACATACCGAACAGAGTGTAGCAGGAAACATAACGATATAATCTGTAAATAGTTTCTTGGTGGTGATGCGCCCGCAGTAGCCTCAAAGGCGGGGGGGGGGGGGGGGGGGGGGGGTCGAGCGCATGGAGGAGGGTCCCCAAGTGGTTGTGGAGGGTCCTCCTCAACCTTTCGCAGACTCCAAATGTAAACCTTCTGCCATTTTAGAGGGTCAGCGAAGGAGTCCGCATATATCGTCTAGCATACGATGGAACCCCGCCTGGACCCTCGCCACTTCGTTTGGTTCGGGTTATTCTCGGAGCGCCCGAAAATTTCGACTCAGGTTGGGTGATGTTATGGAGTTGCATGCACGCGTACGCCAGCTTCCTCCTAGTTAAAAAATATTCGAGAATCCGGACATTAAATACATGGCTCGTACGTCAGAACGAGTAAAAACCGACGCGAATTAGAACCTCGAATTAGGCTGTCTCGTTAACCCTTTGAGCGCTTATGAGTTATGCGACGCTATAAGGGCTGGCTAACTCTGAAATTGCATTGAAACATATATTGATTGTAACTGAAATAATTTGCGCAGGGACTGCAAAAACCTTAATAGAACCCTTTATTTTATTTAACAATAATCACATGATCATCATGAAAAATAGTTAATTATAACTTCTAAATTGAAGAATTAATAATTTTCTTGTGTGTGGTAAATCTCGAAGCAGGGTTCAATACATAGGCCAATGTTAAACTTATTGGATTTACCTAACATCGTAATACATATGACGAGTGATTGGAGTTATTGTATGTATATCGAGTGTCTTTTTCTGGAAATGTAGCATCAGTAGTTTGTTTTTATTATTTGTTTCTCACGAGATTTCTCAATAATAAAAATCACCCAATAAAAGCCAAATCAGTTTAGAAACGCTGATCCGAATTTTCGCAGCGAATAAAGTAGTGCTTACTGAAGAAACATAATTTACTTTTTTTACAACAAACTCAAAGGTATACTTCGTTATTTTTAAATTTGTTGACCTTTATATAGATAAATTATTTGCGGACAGACTTTATCCCACCTCATGGTGAAAAATAAGGCAAGAACACGTATTAATATGGATCAAAATTATTCGGCGCATATCAGAAGATGAGCAGACAGATTTAAATTTGGCGCAAGAATGACGTAATAAAAATACGAGGCTGAAGTTAGCCGATGAACTTTGAAAGAGCATTTCAGCAGCGCATATTGGCTCCAAAAATGGTTGGTTTTGAAAAAAAACGCATAGCTCCGTATTTGCTAGAATGAAATTCTATCGGGGTATTTTTTTTCGGTGTCCCTGGTAAATTTTGAATTTACAGAGGATTTTTATGAAGTTTTTTTATTAAAATAAGATTAACATCGCATATATACCAGAAAAATTATCGAAAAAAATGCAGAAATTTCGGGCTTAAAAACAATCATTCGGGGTATTTTTATTTCATTTTTTTCATCATGAAATGATTTTTTTACGTTTAAAAAATGCATACTAAGAAAAAAGAAAAATTGAAATCGAAACCATATGTTTTGAAATTTCTCGCCTGCGATATTTCCCTCTTGAGATATGCTATGTTAAACACTTTTTTTTTAGTATGAATTTTTTTAATGTTAAAAAAATGATTTCATGATGAAAATAAAAAAAATACCCCGTCGAGGCAATTTTAACATCAATCCATACAATTTTGATTTTTTTATCTGCGACATTCCATCTCAAAGTTATCGTATGCTAAAGGTTTATTCATTTCCATGTATTCATTTAACGGTGTGAGAAAAAAATACGCCGAATGATTGTTTTTAAGCCCGAAATTTCTGTATTTTTTTGTTCGATATTTTTTCTAGTATATGTGCGATGTTAATCTTATTTTAATAAAAAAAATTCATAAAAATCCTCTGTAAATTCAAAAGTTACCATGAGCACCGAAAAAAATACCCCGAAAGAATTTCATTCTATTTTTGGAGCCAATATGCGCTGGTGAAATGCCCTTTGAAAGTTCATCGGCTAACTTCAGCCTCGTATAAAAATAATAGAAGAATTCGAGAAAATATATCGCCTGTAGTCAAAGGGTTAAGGGTATTTTAGAATGGAGTACTAAAAACCGATGAATAAATGTCCAGAAATACGTACCTACGTAGTTGAACTGAAAATTTCAAAAGTGTTTGGTAGCGACAATCTAGTTAACAACTGCGCAATAAATACGCACACAACTCTAATAAAGTATTGCAAAAAAGCACACTTGCAAATGTATTCTTACTATGTTTATGCATCTCTATAGGCTTGTTTCGGCAAATTGTCCCTTTAAACGTACATTCGAACTGCTGCGGTGAGTTATACCGCTTACTTCAAACATCTTCGACCTGCGCTAATTATAAATCGGAAGATATGTTTATTCCCATTACTCCGAAAATCCGATATGGTTCTCGAACTTTTTACTCATGAAAAATAAATGTAATAGATGAATATCGAAATAATCCCGTACCAAGCCGCGCTTGGTTAGAAAGTAACTCTGTCGGGAGAAGCGAGTCTATGCGAAAGCAAAACTTCAAAGAAAATCGAGTTCGCACAAAAGCCGCGTAATCCTATTCAAATTTATTGGCGTAACTTCGTCCCAGGTTTCTCCAGACAACGCTCCATCACCTAAATGGATTTAGGTTACTTGTCGGTATCACATAACTTCCATTTCGAGATATCTCGAGATAGTGCAGCCCGAGCGATTACCTACTCCGGAAGCCGACAGGTTCGTAGTAATCGATTTTATCGTAAATACGGGAAATATCAGTGTGCTAACGAGATTATCCGTATTGGCTCATTAATTTATCTATTCATTTTATATAAGTCGTCAGGCCAACAAAATTTTCGTTTTTTTAAATATTAATATACGATCATTTCTAGCGGGCGCCCCGGTCAGTTGAGACTAGTAACGGGCTTCGATCGCTTCCCTTTCATCCCCTTCATTCCCACAGTCTAGTCTAGAATACATAAGATATCTTCCAATCTCCATTCTCGGAGACATCTTCTAATATGGCATCTTCTAATCTTCTAATCGGACATCTTCTAATATGGCATCTTCTAATCACGATGCTTCTAGTTTATTCTTATCAACATAGATCCCATAGTTTCATGATGCAGGGGCGCGTTACTCGAACTCTCTACCATTTTAATCGAACGCGCTTTCGATTTCCGTTCTTCATGTCCTAAATAATAAGTAAAATCAGCAAAAGATACTTTGTTATGTCAAATATTGCGAAGCTGCGAACCACAATGAAGAATGTTGATGCATAAAAAGCGATTTTCAACCGAAAACCTGTATTATCGCCGCAAAATTACGTTCTTTTTGAATTCTTGGCACAGGGCCTATTTGAATGACTTTCCGTCATGAGGTATGCCGTATTATCAGTGCAGCAAAAATAAATAATTTTCCCATATGAATTGTCCTTCGTAAGAAAGAAATTTTTTCATAAAATATCACATTCATTTTTGCATTTTGTAATTTTTTCAAAAGATTTTGTAAATGGTGTTGACCGCATATTTTATGCAAACAAAATAATTTCATTTTTTACAAAAGCATCGCTATGTAAAACGCACAAAATTAAAAATAACTGTTCCTTAAACATGCAATAAATATGCAAAGTTTGCTAATGTACTCGTGTATCAAATTTGGACAAGATCGTTCAAGGCGCTCTCGAAATATTGTTGTTATGTTTCAAGGCCACTAGTGCATGAAAGTGAGACACGTTAATTACGTCGAAATAAATGGAGCCCAAGAAATTTTCGCCTTGGTCCGGGTCGTTGAAACTACTCACTGCAGTAGATGAACGATGCCGAGAACGAAGCCAGGAATTGCAAAATCGTCGCTTCCGACTCTCCATCTTCTGCCAAAGGCAATGAGGCTCGGCATGTTAGGAGGGAAAAAACGGAAACTAGAAAGCGCTAACACTTCACGCTGCGTTAATAAACTTGTCTCGCTTGCACTGTAGAAAAATCACCACCGAAAACTTTATGTGATGTCTCGTCTCTCGAACGCCGGAAAATGTGACGCGCGACTAACAGGCTGGCCACGTGGGCACATCTTATTACCACATTTACGGAACACTCATCAATTCCTCTGCAAGAAACGTCTACTTACATCATATTCATATAACGTACAGACAATTGATAACCGAACAACAAAAAACACCATGGCAAAAGATAAAAGTGTCAAGTAAAAACTATTATCAAGCGTACAATCAACGAGAAGGAATGACAAAAGTAACGAAAAATCTCTTTTAAAACTGCGATGCGAGGTGACTACGCGTATTTACCGTCATATCGTTCGACGCACACTGATGCGCTCACGCTCCACCGACCTCGCGACAGTTGCCGAATACTATCGCTCCCTCTCTGCCTTTATTTATTCCGATATCGCACTGCGTCTTGCTCACTTTCGATGAGATTGTGCCAATCTCTATTGCGCGCACATACACACACGTGGGCGCATATTTATTTATATTAGATATAGTCGGACGAATGTATGCATGTATTTTTGTAACAGACCGACCGTAGCGTAGTGTAGCGGACCGACCAGACAGCAGCATAGAAATACTGACGCGTGCTCCGGCGTCTGGAGATTCCGGTCAGTATTATATATATCGCGTTACGTTCTGTGTATGACCCCTATATATATATATATATATAGAATAGTCGATACATATATACAAATATATGGGCGGTTCCGTAAAATGCCATCACGTACTCCATCTATAATTCACGACGATTTTTTTTACTTTACATTATTGTTCGACCTTGAAATCCAACACAAATAAAACAAAAAATACTTGCAAGTTCCTGTAATTGTTGAGCTTTATTTATTTTCTGAATTATGGGCTGAGGTTATACCTGAAGAAATCGCTGTCACCAAGACGAAACGAAAAAAGGTTGAAATACAATATATAAAATTTCTATATCTGGCGATGGAAACTAGAAAATTTCAGACATCACATATTTATATAAATTGGCATCTCTTCCAGGTCTCTATTCAGAAAAAGTTGTTGACGGTATCACCGTAAATGGTTTCTGCTCGAAAATAAGCTCGACCGTGCTATCTAAAATAGGCACATCCGAGTACCTACCTGCCATTTAGAGTGAGAAACACTGATTGCAGTAAAAAATGGAAAATAAATGCGTGAAGGAAATTTTCTGGAAAATGGATATCCAGAGAATTTGATAAATGTTCACGAGTTTGGAAGATTCACTCATGGCGATAGCGAGCACTCGAAGGATGGAACCTACTTTAGGACGCTGAAACGAAGGCGATTTTTTAGATTTGTTTAAGAATAAAGAATAAATCCAATCTCTCCTTTTAAGCTTATTTCGTTTATGTTGAAACGATATAAAATAATTATTTTAAATGAAAATAAGTGATTCAATCATTAAATAAACTGGTCTTCATATCCTCGCTTGTCCCTTCCGTTGTTGTCACTTACATTAGGGAGAAATGTGAAGTCGTTAAACAAAACGTTTCGTGCAAAAGAAAAAAAAACACATATATACATTTATATGCAATTTTATAGCCGATGAACAATTAGGGAAAAAAAAAGAAAAATAGTGTATAAATGATGGTACTGTAAACAAGACACGGTTGTGCGAGAAATAAAAATCTTGTTCTGTGTAATTTTTCTTCTAAATAATCTCAGTTGATTTAGAATAACAGGTTACAATTTATTTGACAACCTTTAGAAAACGTCAATCGGCCGACTCGTTTTTTATCTTCGCAAAGCCAAGACCTGGCAAAAAAACTTCATACTTATTCTCTAATTGTAAGTTACAACTTGAGCTAATCAGTATTTCGCTTTACACTTTTATGAATATGTCATTAAGGACGTTCACAACTGACAATCGGCGACAAAAGTTTGACACACGCTTGGTCCGGTTCAACTGCCGCTTCGTAGACTGAGCCGCTCCCCCTAACCCGAAACTCTTAACACAGACTGTACGCACTAACACAAATAAGGCTGTGGCGTGCGGTATACGTATACACGAATGCAAGCATTTAGAGCGCCGCAGAGATTTGGCAGCGTTGTTAATCACGGTTTTTGATGGGTCTCAAGTATGTTGTAGAGGGACCTGTCCCCCGTACCTGGCTAGCGGCTTTTTATGCAACAGCCCCTAGTTTCCCCGAGAAAATCGATTTTGAAGTTTTATGGGTACATATTGTACCCGTAACGTTAATCATATTTCAACGAAGCGAGCGTAGTGCAGCGGATAAGGTTCATGACTACCACGCTAGCGGCCCGTATTCAAATCCTGCCTGTGTACTTATGTTTCTATTTTTATTTTTATTTTTGCTATTGCAATTCATCGTACAGGATATCAACGAATAGTATAGGTTATGCCAAATTATTTTTCCCCATTTGAACTTCCTTCGTTCCTGTCAGAATCCAATAATTCTATCACCCTCGCGACAGATCAATGAGAATTCTCCGAATCCAATGTATGATGCTGCATTACGGACTATTGTCAACATCATAATATCATATGATGTAAGGACAAAGAAGAAATATGCTTTAGATGCCATGAGCCAGGTCATTGAAGTAAGGACTGCCCACGGCGCAACCATCGTGAACGAGTCAACAACGTGGACGAGGTTTCGCATGGGAGTAGGTAAACAAGGCCGGTTCTAGACCAATGCGTGTAAGTGCACACGTACACGGCACACGTACACACCCATGCATACTCGCCGAGTTCCACGGCGACGGGGCGGGGGGGGTATGAGGTATGAGTCACCCGATATTTCTTAATCGTATTGTTTATTCAAAGTGTCTGATAAATATTTGTTGATACCGCCGACCAGCGGATGAATGATTTTTTCAGAGAAGGTAGGGGGTAGGGTTGGGCGCACATACCGACGACAAGTATATCGAGACGATTCTTACGATGAGATTAATAAGGGAAATTTTGTTTCTTCGATATCGACGGTGCAGCTTCTCGAACGCTTTAGCGATGTACATGCGTGTATTTTGGTGAGGATTGCAAGTGTCCAATGTGTACATTTTCGATACTCCTTGATTTCAGCGTGTTACAACGCATCGCTGTTACGCTACAGTCAGAGCAGTGAGAAATCCTCTAGATGTAAATGAGAATATATATCTGGGTCCGCGTGTGTTAGTACAGGCGTATATTTTTTCAAAGGGGGTACCGCGACATGTCCTTTGCTGCAAAGAACGAGCCGCGAGCGAGCCGCGAAAGCTAGGATAGCGAGTAACGATTTCTCGAAGGCGACTTACGATAAACGATGACGACGGTCGAAAACTCGCTATCACCCTTTTCGCGAACCTTACGACGAGCGAGAGCAGCATCATTAGTCGTCGATCATTCGAGTCGAAAAGTTGAAAGCGCATACAAGACTCGAGAAAAACTGTGAAAAACTGTGAAAAAAGTGCCTAAAAGTAAGAAGGTATAAAGAAAGTGTTCAGGTGATCAGTGTAGCGAGGAAAATTTTATTAATCTACGTTTGTTTCTTTAACAAATTATAGCAACGCTTCATCGTACGAGAGCCTAGAGAGAGAGAGGAAATTAATACACACAATTGGCACCATTAAAAATACCAAAAAAATACCAACGCGAGATGTGGCGTAAGTTTTTATTTTCATTATTTCTATTATTTACAAAGTAACCCGTTACATGCCGTTTTTGCCAGAGTATTTTACTCCGCAAGAATCATACTTTTTTTAAATGAAACTTCTTATGGGGTAAAACAAAATCGAAGGATGTGGAACACAAAAGTTGTCGCGACGAAAAGAATCTGTAACGATATCGCGACCTTTGTTCTTTGGTCTCCTCTTTGTGCGGTGCCTCGTAGGTCCCCTCACTCTGCTGTCGACCGCTTGCCACTCATAGCTGCTTGTAGGGATGGCCCCATACTTATTCGACATCGTAGAGACTGTATATAAAAAATAATCAATCGAATGTACATTAGAGACTATTTTTCCAAGAAAAAACTTTTTTTTAAATTCTTTTCTTTTTGATGAATACCAGCTTTTCATTTTCGCGCCAAGAACGCAGTATGTTGTATAAGTTCTTTTCTAAAATAACTCGTTTGGTACTTATCGTTTTTTGATAGAGTTTTTTCCTGCGAATCTTACTTTTTAAAAATGAGAAATTATTCTTTTGAGAGAAAAACACATTTTAAAGCATGTTAGCTTTTATTGGCGCGCGTGAGAATATACATATTTTGTTTCAATCTATTTAATTTTCGAATTTTCATTCATGATTATAATTTAGTTGTTTAATCTCTGTTATAGGGTATTATGAAATAAAGCCTCGGGTATTCGTCCCGAATGAATGGGCGATTGATTACCCATGATTGAGCCAAATCTTCGACGCTATCGATACGACGTTGGCCGTCGTATCTACAAATCCTCTCGGGACATTGGCGATTATAGAACTAGGAGTGTCAGGGATGGTGCGCCACCAAGAGGACGGAACTATTTTCATTGAGAAAATACAAAACGACCACCGTTCTTTTAAGACCCGTAGTAAGTAGAATTTGTTTGATTGTTTTCGACCTTAATTATGACTGTAATAAATGTATCAATATATATTTTTTTGTTTCAGAAAAAGAAACATTAGAGGTGATGTCGCCGTCAACCATTTAAAAAAATTATAATTCATTTTTTTTTTCTTATATACTTACGTATATTTTTTTTCTTCTTATATACAGTAAACTCCCGTTTATCCGACATGATTGGGCGGCGGCCGGTTGGGATAACGAAAATTTCAGATAAACCGAAGTCCCCTGTTTTCTCGCGTGAAACACCCCGAATTGCGTCAATACCGCGAAATATGATCGTAAAACGTGCGTGTAGAATGCTATTGATATAGTTGTGAATAAGTCTGCATGTTTTTGACTGAAAAATTTGTGTTGACGTGTTAAAAAGGGGCTAAAGTATGATTGAAAACTCAAAGTTTTTAAATGCTGAATAACAAAGCTCGTTTATTTTGCGTTCTTACAGAAAAAATCTGCCTTATTTGGCAGCGGGAAAAAAACAGGGGTTTTAATGTTATTACCTACTCTTTTGAATGAAAAAATTAACTACAAAATTATGAAACAAAACTAGAGATTACTCAAAGGAGTGAAAAGTTTGTTTGCGATGCGTCATACAGCACCAATGTGAGCCGCGTAATTTACGTGGTTGATAGAGTATGTACATATATGAAGAGGTGTCACGAGCAAATAAGTAATGGTATTCGGTGGGTGGGGGTGGGGTAGGTGCATACGTTAGGTTGTTCAACACCTATTAGACGTTAATTTTTTACGTACATACATATTTTTAAAGTGGTGAACAATGAAAAAAATTGTACAAATTTGTTCGGAAAAATTTGGTCGGATAAAGCGGATTTCGGATAAACGGGAGTTTACTGTACTTACAAATATTGTTTTCTTCTTGTATACTTACATATATTTTTTCTCATGTACTTCTATATACTTCTATATATTTTGTACGGTGTAAAATAAACAAAATAAATAAATAGAAAGTAAATAAATATAAATAGATTTTTCACAAAATTTGTTTCGTTAACACTCGAATTTATGAATACAAATAATTCAAGAGACATTCAATTCAAAAGAATTCGTGAAAAAATTGATTTGCCCAAATTTTGTTACCAACGATTGAGTTCGCGATCGTGCAACAATTATTTTTGTCACGCGTTGAATATTTCGTAATAATTGTCTAAGGCGAATTAACAGTTCACGTCTCTTCAACGGTGATAACTTTTGACTGTGCCGCATGAAGGCTGATGCAACGACTGATTGGAGAGAGTATAAAGTCGAGACAAGTTGAGACAAGTCGAAACAAGTATAGACGTTTCCATTGTGGGGAACCGTCCAACAAGATTCGAATCGTTGTCATTCGTAAATAGGGAATACACAAAATATAAAAACACACATGGTATATATTAAATCTTTCATTTTCGGTGGAAAAATACACTTAATTGTGAGAGAATTTTTAGACGATCCAATGTTTTAGGGATAGAACATTTTTGCTAGCGCTATTGAACTGTGACAAATACTCATGATGCGAACATTCAGTGCGTGCGCTTTACTGCAATTTTCGTAACGATGGATACTCGAGATTATCAAGATTGATTATGAACTCGGATCGACCATTCAAAAAATTCGCCAACCATTCTCTCTTCTCCGAACACTTGATGTAAATTACTCGAGCATTGCGCAAAGCGTTTTGCAGAATTTCGTTTATAGCATTATAGGGTACAGTACCAGAGTTCCATGGTAAGCCGTGATAATAATTTGTCAACTAAGCATTTGTACATCTGTATTTGACAGGCAAATCGGTCCATCCGCATAGCGGTTCGAAGAAAATCGTTGACGGTGTTATATTGGAATCCAATAAGGAAATAACATCCAATCCAATAAGGAATAACAAATTCGTTCGAGGGTGTTTTAAAACCCTGCAAGTCAACCACGTACTCGAGCTCGGGTACAACTGATTCGAATAACCCTCGCGACTGATTTATTTATAACAATCGATCATTATCCCTGCTCCCCCTACACAAAACTTATATATACCGATAAAAAAACTAAAAAGTACAAATATCTCTATAGATGAACGCGTTCCTACACTATTTTCTTAACATTACCACTGAGGGAATTATATTCGACAATACGATCGTGTAAAATTAAACAATAAGCCGAGGTTTGAGCGATAAAGGGATTTACAGATTCGAATTCGAGGCAAATATCGACGGGATCTGATTGCAATGATTCATTCTTGAACAATCGATAACAATTAGCGGCGCGTATTTCAAAAAGTCTCCTTTGTTTATGAGTGGTTCAGGCTCCCTCTCGTAATAAGAAAACTGG
This sequence comes from Netelia virgata, assembly GCA_951802705.1. Classification (NCBI taxonomy): domain Eukaryota; kingdom Metazoa; phylum Arthropoda; class Insecta; order Hymenoptera; family Ichneumonidae; genus Netelia; species Netelia virgata. The sequence continues at coordinate 13,880,060 of OX637863.1, read as the reverse complement.
AAATTTACATACATTTCGTAGAGCAAAGGATACTGATTACGACTAATGTCAAGATCAAAATGACTCGCATTCTTAAGAGCATTATTTTTTCGTACTGTTTGTGATATTTGTTTTTCGAGTTGAGTAGAAGTTTTTACAACCCAAACGTGTTTTGACGACGTCGGTAATAGAGGGTACTCGTATAGTTCTCACGGGCGGAAACTTATTGGGATGGGTATGTCTTTGCCTATATAATTTAGTAGCAGAATTTTTCGCTCATCGGGCACCTTGATATACGGTATCATCCATTCAATTTTTGAAAAAGTACTCGACTTCCGGTCGAGTCTGTATGACAGCGTTCATGTCGGTGTTTGTCCTCGTCAATATCAGCTCGTGCTTGGCACTGATGATAATTTTGCGATAGTCCTTGGCGAACCCCAATAACATACTCAGTGGTAGCGAGATATCAAAGTAGTCAGAAGCGTCAGTTGTTTGTACCTCTTCTGCACTGGGCACACAACCGGCGTTTTCCATTATCAATGTCTGGCCAGAATATTGGGACATGTAATGTTTCATCACGCTCGTGTGATCAACATTTTTGTAGTGGTCAATCTCAGCAGCGTTCAGCTCGTAGCGTATCTCCTCGAATAAGTGACAGACGGCATTGGCGACCAACTTTGTGTATCTCGTAATGCGCAATGGCATCATCAAATATCACGGACTTTTGCATTTTTAAGATTTCCTCCATGGTATGAAGCAAGTAATTGTAATACAACAAAAGAACTTATTTTTATTTTGTTTGAAGTTTCAGACCCAGACTCCTTAGATATTGAATATTCTGACGTGTTAGCTCCTTGCGCGGTGCTCGACGAATGTTTCGTTCGAGGCATGTTCGTTGAAATTTATACCCTTTACCGTTATTTGACTCAAAGACAATTTCCATTTTTTAGGATTTTATGTGTAGTCGGATCGTTATTAGCTCGCCACGAAAATTCACCAACTCGCCGTCTTGATGGACAATTTTCAACTCTAGATTGTGCATGGATTTGACGGTAACTGGGAGGTATGCGATGTGCGCGGGTATTTCGATAATCTCATGCTCTGGCGGTACAGCGGGAAAAAATTCGTGATTCGTATGAACTCGTCGTCCGTTGATATACTCTCCCGAGATTATGCTACACTCGACTCGTAGAGAATTTATCTTGAGAATAGTAACGGGTAAATCAGATTTATGGGTAATATTAGGTGGAAGGATGCGTGGTGCAAAACCCAACAGCCTACCAATAGAATCACGCGGTTCGAAATTTATCTCGTGATTGCTTTTAATTTCACTGCGTAGAGTATTATTATTGGGCTTGAGAATGATGTAGATATTACGATCGGAAAGTACTTCTTGCAGATAGCTCTCAATATCCTCAACTTCGTAGGTCCCAGTCGGTGTTGTGATAATCTCCGTACCCACGTAAAACTTGTTATTACTCTCATCTATATTGGGAATTGAATTGAAGGTTAGAAGTTCAAGAAGACCCAGAGTATAATTTTTATGCGGGGATAATTCGACCGGGGAAAATAATTATCTTCGAGTATAGACGATGTGCCTGACAATGTCAATGTAAAACATTCATCCATCGCGTTGAGCACGCGACTGATGCTACAATTCGTATAACGGCCCATTTTATAATTCTCCGTTGAGAAACTTGAGGCACAAATGTCTATACACTGATGTATCGTAGCCTTAATATTTCTAATAATTGCAATTCACAATACTACCAACACCGAAGTATGTTATTAAATCGGGTGGTGGTTGAAGATCACCGAAACTGTCAAAGTACATTATGTTCTTGTTCTTTTTCGCATATGCGACCCAGTGCGTGCCGGGACCTACTTTATCGTCAAGATTGATAATAGCCGATTCGTATTTTCGGGGTCCTTCCTTTGGCAGCGCATTTCTCATGCAAACACCGCGGTAATGTGGAATTTACATGTCTCGGGCGAACTTTGATAGATCAGCGTCGATGCGCGCTCGGTGTGGTAGCTTTAGACGTTTTTTTACATGAAGACCCATACCGCTTTTGTAAGGTTTAAGATAAACTCCTTTTCCCAACGCTAAATTCTCCATCGCTTTGTTGTGATGTTTACTCTTCTCGAGAGCACTTTCCGTAACCTTGGCATCGTTCACAGGTTTGGCGACGCCCGCTGCACCACCGGCGGGAGCTCCGGTTGCACTCAATCCCGCGAATATGGGTATGAGAAAGGGCAAAAAACCACCAACTTTTGGGGGTACAGGAAGAATGCGTGCTGATTGGATGTTTCTCTTGCCACCGGTATTTTTTACGGCTGCGCGTGCATCCCTGTGAGCTGATTTAATTGCGTTCGCGTCGGGAATCATAGAGGTTTTCGCTGCTCTGATTTCGATGCACTTTATCGAGACTTTTTTGGCTCGAGAATCCTTCTTCCTCGTCCTCTTCTCCCTAATACCCATACCGAGCTTAGTTGTAGCTTTCATCAGGTTCGTAACTCCCTACGCTGTAGCTTTTTCACTCAAATTTGCGGGTTATGCCAAAACACGTCTCCAAGCTTCGTCCTCGAGTGTCCGGTACGCCGCGTTTCGAGCGTCGATATTTTCTCGATTTTCAGAATACGCGATATCGTGCTCTTCACAAGCAGCGTCGGGCCTGTTAAACCCCGTATCACCTCGTTCGAGTCTCGTTTTCCATTTGGTACCAGGACCGCAATATTGATAACCAGGCACATGCAGTTCGATAGGAAACCGATTGATGAGATTGCTGACAAGTCCCTTTCCGTGTACGATCATTACTGAATGAAGAATAGTCGTTGACTGAGAAAACTTCTGTTCGAGTCGGTTATTTATCGGTATTCTGCAGTAGAATTCCTCAGATTTTGAGAATAGAATTATTTATTCACCGATGTGACCTTTCCCGTAGAAAGTACAAAATGATACTGAGATAATTGTTTTCGACGTTTCTCATATTTATAACATTAGGACCCAATCAATTATCTTTATAAAAGGGCTCACTAATGTCCCGCGACGTCAGTTATTCTCGAGATGAGATTCCATAACCAATCGATCCAATTACCCACGAAAAATGTCGACGATCTCGTGCAAGATACGCAGAGTATATTGCGGCCCACCCAATTGTGGAAAGACTAACGCGCTCCTTACCCTCATTACACACCCGAACGATTTGAGATTGGAAAATGTGTACATGTATTCACAATCTTTGAATCAACCGAAGGAGACATTACTCAAACGTTTGCTGGAATCTGTGAAAGGAGGGAAATATTTTCCTTTCGCCGATCACGAGCAAGTCATCAAACCGGAGGAGGCTGGATCAAATTCGATAAAGATTTTCGACGATATTACCTGTGAAAAACAGGATAACGTGAGAGCATTTTCCGTATGGGGCGACACAGAGGCGTGGACTGATTATACCTCTGTCAAACGTACGCGCGTATTCCGAAACATCTCGTGCGTCAAACCGTTCCGAAACATATCTTGCGTCAAATCGCGACCGCGAGCGATGCGATTCATCGGAAACATAGAATGTTGAAGTTAAGAAAAACGACGACTGAGAGAAAAATGGACGAAGTTTTTAGGCCGGTGGTAGCTCCGTTGCAAAAACTAGTCGATGAGTCGTCATCGTCGGTAAAACAATAATCAGCTATCAAGAGAGAGAGCCAAATGTCGAATCGTCTGTGAAAAAAGGGGATGAATATATCGATAACGAGAATGATCAATTTAAACAGTCGTTTGAAACGACTTACGAGGATATTTCGGAAGAGAATATTAGCATTGAAGATGATATAATTTTGATTTGTCATAAAATTACTTGAAAATGTTGAATATGAACGAGAAGAAATAGTTGGATACGTCGTCGAATGGAGTACGAAAATTACAGGGAAATCGTTTAATGATCGGGAATTCACCAATTACGTTTGAGCAAAACGTGTCGTTCGTGTCGGTGATAAGACTTATGATCAAAGTGAGGGTTTAGTGGAATATATATTTAAAAAATTACCCAATGAATCTCTCGTAATGGCAAATGATACAGAAAATTATCGCGAAATTCTCAACTCGACAAACGCTTACAGAAATCATTACGTCAGCGATTACGCAATTCGTGAGGATAAAAGCGCGAAATTCAAACATATTGTCGCCGCACCCATTGTCGCCTCACCGTTAAAAAAATCTGCACCAAAGAGACAGTCGGAACGATTGGGTAAAGGCTTGCTGCGATCCAAAATTGTTAAAAGGAACAGTAGTGTAGATTCCGTTTATTGGGACGATCCTAACGAATTAGTCGATAGGCTGCGACTCCTCTTAGCCACCCAATCAGCCGGAAAATTTAGTCATTAGAATGAGATCGTCTCCACGGCCGAAGAACCACGCGAAGCTGGAATCATTTATTACGGGCAGGGTAGGGTTTAACAATTTTGTTTTAGATTTTTTAATTTTAACTGAAAGCATAATATCTCAAGAATATTGTGTCTAAATTTCAAGTCGATCGGAGCAAAATTGACGACGTTATGAGTATTTTTATACCTGCCTGAATGTTCTGCCTACCTGACCGGAGCGCGCTATTGTTGCCTGGCAGCTGTTTCGATCTCTATATAATACCTTCCCTTAACCGTCATCTTTCTGTATAGAAATTTGAATACAAGTCCAAACGTGATTAGGTCCTGAATTATATTTACAGTCAGTGCAGAGTATATAATTTAGTACAGCAGCAAACGTTCTATCGACCAGACGTACACGTGCTTTCCGATTTTCGGATCATTTTAGCTAAAACAGACGAAAGAAGGCAGGATTCGTCGTAGACAAGAGCAAAAAGATGCTTTAGACATCCTGGATGACAGCAACATCCTTTATGGACCTGGCATTGATGATTCAGTGTGAGGTAAGCCGATAAAACTCACTTACGAACGTTTCATCTCAAATTTTTTAGCGTTCAAAACTTTGAAGCGTTTTTCCCACAACTCACATTTTCAAAGTCGGTGCCCATCATAACTTCAAAACTACTGCACCGAACCTTTTGAAATTTTTCAGACTATTGCTGTATATAATTTACGAGGTAATGCTGGAGAGTTTGTTTCCAATTTGTTTATATTTTTCATTTTATAACAACAAATTAACCGATTTTTTGCTAAAAATCGCGTTTTTCCCTTTAAAGTGTTCCCAAAAATTGACAAATTTTAATTTCGAAAAAACCCCCCAGCGTTACCTGGGGAAAGTCCTTATTTAACGATATAACTTTGATTTTTGTATTTCAGATGATCCAGCACGGAGTTATGATGGGCACCGCAATTCAACTTTTTTCCGATACGCTTGACAAAAATTGCTGCCATCGCCGTATTTTTTAATATTTCTTCGTGAAAATTCGACACAATATTCTTCGAATGTCACACTTTAATGTACCATTGGTTTAAATGAATAGATATTAACCGTTTCGTCAAAAAATAAATCATAAAGATGTTCTTTTTTCACACGAATTAACCCTGCCCTTCCCTTAATGGTTGCTAAGTCTTACCCGGAGAAGGTTTTAAAATCACCGCCAATAGCCAATACGATATGGACAATCGAAAATTGTGTAATTTAGGCGCCCACCTCGGAGAACACGATGCTGTGTCTGTGCGAGTGATGCATGCTGCTATTCAGGAGGAATTTAGACTTATTTGTGGCATTACATTTGCCTCGCGAAATAGTATCGATGAATCTGAAGCGATGCTTCAAGTCTTCGCATCGAAATTTCAAGAACACGCGAAACACGAGCGAGCGAACGACGCATCGGTACAAGAACTTGTTGCACGCGAGTCCGAGCTTATTACTCGTTTGGACGAGTAACTGAGATTACACGAATTCAGTGTGGAATATGCTATAAAAAATCTGAACACGCGAATAGAAGCTCTTGAAAAATCGACTTTACGTAATTCACAAATTTAGTCTGATTGTCTTGAATTAATTGCATCGCAGCATGGAACAGACGATAGCGGATGAACTCCATAATCCAGGACGGCAAAATTATCCACGGCGTCACGTTGATATACGTGGGTTGGATGTGACGTGGCAAGCTGATCTCATTGATGTCGGCGTACGGGCAGTACAATAATAAGCTACAATAAGCTATAAATACCTACTAACAATTATCGATATTTTTTCAAAGTATGATTGGATCGTACCAACGAAAACGATAAGTGGCAAGGACGTGTCGAGTGCCATGGCGGCGGTTCTTAAATTTGGTCGCGTCCCAAAAAAAAATGCACGTTAATCGCGGTAAAGAATTTTATAACAGCAAATTCAAGACTCTACACCAACGCTATGCAATCACACTGTACTCTGTCTTCAGTAACATGAAAGCATCGATATGCGAACGTTTTAATTGCATGATCAAAGAGCGAATGGGGAAACAATTTTCCCTATGTGGATCGTACAAGTGGATCGATATACTCAAAGAATTGGTTACCAATTACAATTATTCTAAGCATCGTACGATAAAGATGAGCCCTCGCGACATTACTGCTCGAAATGAAAAAAATATCTTGCGACACGTTTATCGAAAATCAAAAGTTAATCGAACGCGAAAGATGAAATTCAAAGTTGGTGATAAAGTACGAATAAGCAAAAATAAGCACGTTTTCGAAAAAGGTTATACAGCAAACTGGACAATGAAACTATTCGTTATAACCAGAGTTGTAAATACCAATCCTGTAACATACAAGTGGTGAGATTATTAAGACTAGCCGATCGAGGGCGGCTTCTATCAAGAAGAACTCGCACTCGTCAAATATCCAAATAGATACCGTGTGGAAAAAGTCATTCGAACGCGTGGAAATAAATTATTTGTAACGTGGTTACGTTTCGATAGTTCTCACAATAGTTGGATAAACAAATCTGATTTGTAATTTGTTTGTTTATATCATAAGTTTTAATCAATAGAAATAATAAAAGAATTTTACAAAATGGTTTTATAATTTATTCTTCCACGTGATTAGTGAGGTAAAAACTATAAAATTGTATTCACTTTTTTAACATTATGAGCAAAGACTATTTTTCTGTAGTTACATTGTATCTTCGGGTGTATCCACCGATTATTCTCGATAAATGGTCACCTCTTCATGCTGATTTCATAATTGACGTACATTACCGCTCAAAAGTTTCGATACACCAGTCGATATTTCTTGCCGCACGTAAAGTTGGATAACTCTGCCAAAAAAAAAAAAAAGATATTCGAATTTCCAAAGCGGCGTTTTAAAGAGGATAGATCAGGCTTCAGTTTAATTTTTTTAAATAATTTTTTCCATTTTTTTCGACCCGGTACGGACTTTGGTTCGTGACCGTTTTTAGGCCTTTTTTCGACCACCGGGAATCAGGCACACAATCTAAGAATTTTGTTCTACTATGAAAGCCTTCATAGTAGAACGGGAATGCAGAAGCTCCATCTTCCATTTTTTAAAAATTGTTTGCGATGTTTTTCCGGAAAGTTATTTCATTTTTGGCTAAAAACGATGATTTTTAAAAAATTCAAAACAACCCAAGAACGATACGGTTTAAGAGAAAATGTTAAGGATACAAAAAGTTGCGTATTTTCATACTGAATCGTATTTTAGTATTTTTTCGATACTCCGAGTCGAATTTTTTGTTCAGGTCGATAAAATGTTTTAAGGCACTCACCTCATCTAGACGAGTTTTTCGTCGAAAAATCCACCTTTGGCTTTCAGCACCGCATCCACGACTCGTGGCATCCGTTCGATTAGCTTATCGATTTGGTCTTGGTTGAGACTCGACCATGCAGCTTGTAATTTTGCCCAGAGATCCCCCGTAGACGATGGACAACATTGTCTGATTTTCCGATCGAGTTCTTCCCACAGAAGCTCGATCGGATTGAGGTCCGGTGATTGCGGCGGCCAAACCATATTTGTGATGATCTCGGTCTTTTCTTTAGTCTCTAGATATCCGCTGCAGAGTTTTGAGCTGTGCTCCGGATCGTTATCCTGCTGCATGATAAAACCACGCCCAACGATTCGGAGACCGGATAGAAGAGCGTATCGAACGAGAATTTGTTTATACTCCTCTTTTATCATGATTCCTTCGACTTTTATTAAGTCTCCGGTACTATGACCCGAAAAACAACCCCACACCATCACAGAGCCACCCCCATGTTTTACGGTGGGTACTAAACATTGAGGTGCCATTGTCTGCAATCAGACAATGTTGTCCATCGTCTACGGGGGATCTCTGGGCAAAATTACAAGCTGCATGGTCGAGTCTCAACCAAGACCAAATCGATAAGCTAATCGAGTATCAAAAAAAATACTAACAAAAAAAAAATTCAAAAAAAATCCAGGCGATTCAGTATGATAATACGCAACTTTTTGTATTCCTAACATTTTCTCTTAAACCCTATCGTTCTTGGGTTATTTTAAATTTTTCAAAAATCATCATTTTTAGCCAAAAATGAAATAACTTACCGGAAAAAATTGCAAACACTTTTTAAAGAATGGAAGATAGAGCTTCTGCATTTCCTTTGAAGGCTTTCATAGTAAAATAAAATCCTTAGATTGTGCGCCTGATTCACGATGGTCGAAAAAAGGCCTAAAAACGGTCACGAACTAAAGTCCGTACCGGATCGAAAAAAAATCGTAAACATTATTTTAAAAAAGCAAACTGAGGCCTGATATATTCTCTTTAAAGCGCCGCTTTGCAAATTCGAATATATTTTTTTTGGCAGTGTTACCCAACTTTACGTGCAGCAAGAAATATCGACTGGTGAATCCAAACTTTTGAGCGGTAGTGTACATCACCGAGGCGATGTCTTCAGCGATTGGACAATACCATGGATATCGTATTATCTCTTCAACTCCGTATTGCGTTGAGGATCGTGGTGTAAGGAGTCCAAGCTCTCGTTTCGCGATCCATTTGTCCAGCTCACCACTTTTAATACCTCCAGTACGATTGGAGGCCCAGGCTTCCCGTGATTCCCAGAATTTGTAGCGATTTTTGTACTCCCAATGCTCGAGCTACAAATTTCAGTCGTCATCCTCGTAGAAAAAGTACACGAATTTCTTCTGATTTTCAATGTCACACTTTCTGGCCCAGTATATCCAAGTACTATTGTAACAATATGGAAGAGGCCGTGACATATTATCTCTCTAATACGAGTGATATTTCAAGTTAAAATTGAAGCCGATACTGCATCGCGTTTAAATATTCTTTTCTCGATAGTAGTGGGAGATGTATCATATAAACAATGGTTCTTAGTCATGCGGCTCGCGAACGAAACGATATCACTTTACACCATTATATTTACACTTCTATAATACGTTTATAATTGAGTGGCCCCCGGAAGCGTATCAATCATATTTGGACATATTATTCGTTCGTCATCATTCCAACTTAGAGCTACTTTTTTCCGATTCGCTGTTTCGACTTTGGGATTTCTGCTTCGAATTAATTTTTGATTTTTCATTATAATTTGATGGTCAAAGAGACATCGTTTGTAATCGTCAAACGTTATTGTTTTCAGCGTAGTTCTCTTTATGCCTTTCGCACGCATTTTAACGGAATTATGTACTCTGAAACTATACATTTTGGCTTTTAATCCTACAAATTCTTGCATAATTAGCCCATTTTTTCGTCCTTCATGAGACCCAAAACTTTCTTATTAACTAGCGGCATACCATACGCATTGTCTGACGAATAATCGGATGTATCAAACTTATGAATATCGCGTTTCATGATTTCATATACATCTGGAGTTTCTATGTAATAGAGTAAGCTATCTGTATCAGTCTACATTAGTGTAGCTCGATCATCAAAAGTTTGCTTTATATAATTATAGTGAAAGTCGTAGATGTTCGTTTTAGCCAAATCGAGAATACAAAAACCCGTGTATGTAAGTTGGTTAAATTTAAGTTGAGAGCGAGTTAATTCGATGATTACAGTGTCTTCGTCGAGTATGGTACAACTATCAAATGATGGTTTTGCGAACAGAGCTTGAGCTCCGTACCTCCCATCCCATTTAGTAACGAGTCGTACATCGCGACGGTTTCTTACATTTTCCATGGTTTTACCAAAAACGGGATAATTCATGAGTTTGTAGAAATTTGTTTGAAAATCGTTGGTGAATTTTGTTCTCAAGTCGTTATTCAAATCAATGTATTTTTGCAGCCAGGGATGTTGTCGAAATTTTAGAGTTCCATGAACTTTAACGAATTTTAGACCGAAATTCATGTATTGCTTCAAATTTTGACAGTGCAAGATGTATCGATCTTTCGGATGAAGCCTTGTCATTAATTTTGCTTGCGTACTGCCTGGCGGTACATAAGCTTCCGGTACCAGGGGTCTTTGTGTAATTCGTGTAATTCTTGCGGATACTCTAGGTCGACTTCGAATATGTATCCTATTTCATTGGCATCGGGAATGTCGCGCGGATCTATCGAGTCTTCTTCCCCAATTCATCCGAAAGAGTCAGTACGCAGATACTGACTCATTGCCGCACCATACAAATTATTTACATATATGAGATATGTTTCGGACTCGCTTGGATCAAATTCTGCGCCCATGTAACAGTTATTAGTTTTTGAACACTGTGCCAATCCACCTCGAATGCCTCTCTCTATGAACATTAACATATCAACGTCCGTCAATAGCTCGAGCTTTACACCCGTAGATTTTAGCGCCGCGTCGAACACTAACCTGGGCAGTGTAATAATGCAAGGATCCAGATCATACGTCATTTTACATTTTTGTCGAAAATTTTCGTAAATGTCCGCCAAAAGAAAAACATCCGTTTTTAGGTAGAGATCCGAGTATTCCCCCAAAGTGTGCACATTGAAAACATGCGCCACACTGTGCACGCATGAGAATACTCGGCAACCGATATGTCTTCACCCTTCAATTGCGAATACAAATTTGGTTTCGTCGGTAATTCAGTCTCGTCGAGTCTGTCCCAACTGTCTACGTAATCATATGGAAACACACCATTTCTTGTTAATCAGTCAAACTCTTGTGCATTATCACAATGGATCCGCGTGATCAGTTTTTCGTCGTTACTAATTGTAAGATACGATGTTAAACTATCGATACTTGACGGCATGAATCTGAAAGAATCTATGAATCGATAATCTATGGTGGTACCCTTGACACTCTTTGTGAACGATATGTAATTTTCCTTATTTACCGCCAAAATTTTGATCGAAGCTTCAAATTGGTTGCCAAGAGCTTTAATTAAAAAGTGCGAGTCATAGCCCGATAGATTGTGAAACACTACTGACGTCTGTGAAGTTGGCACCCCAACTTTTGAAAATCGATTTTTTTTTTAGAGTTCTCAATGCACCCCGAATAGTTCCAGAGTTCTGCGTAAGTTTTATAAATAGTTCCGCCAATTTAGACCAAAAAATTAAATTACGAATTTTGGGATTCTAACTTCACAAAATAAAATTCGTATATCGACTATAACTTTACAGCCGTAAGAAATAATTATTTTTGTTATTAGGATTTCTTGTAGAACTCTTGGGGTGCTACCCAGAACTCTCCATAAAATTCCCGGAACTCAATTTTTTTTTTTTTTTTTTTGCGCGTTTGAACTTTTCAAAGTGAGGTATGTTATTTGCCTGTAGCTCTGTAACCGTGAGAAATACATAATTTTGTCATTAGGATTTCTTATAGAACTCTTGGGGTGCTACCCAGAACTCTCCATAAAATTCCCGGAACTCAAATTTTTTTTTGTTTTTTTTGCGCGTTTGAACTTTTCAAAGTGAGGTATGTTATTTGCCTGTAGCTCTGTAACCGTGAGAAATAAATAATTTTGTCATTGGGATTTCTTATAGAACTCTTGGGGTGCTACCCAGAACTCTCCATAAAATTCCCGGAACTCAAATTTTTTTTTTTTTTTTTTTTGCACTTTTAAACTTTTCAAAGTGAGGTATGTTATTTGCCTGTAGCTCTGTAACCGTGAGAAATAAATAATTTTGTCATTGGGATTTCTTATAGAACTCTTGGGGTGCTACCCAGAACTCTTCATAAAATTCCCGGAACTCAAATTTTTTTTTTTTTTTTTTTGCGCGTTTGAACTTTTCAAAGTGAGGTATGTTATTTGCCTGTAGCTCTGTAACCGTGAGAAATAAATAATTTTGTCATTGGGATTTCTTATAGAACTCTTGGGGTGCTACCCAGAACTCTCCATAAAATTCCCGGAACTCAATTTTTTTTTTTTTTTTTTTGCGCGTTTGAACTTTTCAAAGTGAGGTATGTTATTTGCCTGTAGCTCTGTAACCGTGAGAAATACATAATTTTGTCATTGGGATTTCTTATAGAACTCTTGGGGTGCTACCCAGAACTCTCCATAAAATTCCCGGAACTCAATTTTTTTTTTTTTTTTTTTGCGCGTTTGAACTTTTCAAAGTGAGGTATGTTATTTGCCTGTAGCTCTGTAACCGTGAGAAATACATAATTTTGTCATTAGGATTTCTTATAGAACTCTTGGGGTGCTACCCAGAACTCTCCATAAAATTCCCGGAACTCAAATTTTTTTTTGTTTTTTTTGCGCGTTTGAACTTTTCAAAGTGAGGTATGTTATTTGCCTGTAGCTCTGTAACCGTGAGAAATAAATAATTTTGTCATTGGGATTTCTTATAGAACTCTTGGGGTGCTACCCAGAACTCTTCATAAAATTCCCGGAACTCAAATTTTTTTTTTTTTTTTTTTGCGCGTTTGAACTTTTCAAAGTGAGGTATGTTATTCGCCTGTAACTCTGTAACCGTGAGAAATAAATAATTTTGTCATTGGGATTTCTTATAGAACTCTTGGGGTGCTACTCAGAACTCTCCATAAAATTCCTGGAACTCAAATTTTTTTTTTTTTTTTTTTGCGCGTTTGAACTTTTCAAAGTGAGGTATGTTATTTGCCTGTAGCTCTGTAACCGTGAGAAATACATAATTTTGTCATTAGGATTTCTTATAGAACTCTTGGGGTGCTACCCAGAACTCTCCATAAAATTCCCGGAACTCAAATTTTTTTTTGTTTTTTTTGCGCGTTTGAACTTTTCAAAGTGAGGTATGTTATTTGCCTGTAGCTCTGTAACCGTGAGAAATACATAATTTTGTCATTAGGATTTCTTATAGAACTCTTGGGGTGCTACCCAGAACTCTCCATAAAATTCCCGGAACTCAAATTTTTTTTTGTTTTTTTTGCGCGTTTGAACTTTTCAAAGTGAGGTATGTTATTTGCCTGTAGCTCTGTAACCGTGAGAAATAAATAATTTTGTCATTGGGATTTCTTATAGAACTCTTGGGGTGCTACCCAGAACTCTTCATAAAATTCCCGGAACTCAAATTTTTTTTTTTTTTTTTTTTGCGCGTTTGAACTTTTCAAAGTGAGGTATGTTATTTGCCTGTAACTCTGTAACCGTGAGAAATAAATAATTTTGTCATTGGGATTTCTTATAGAACTCTTGGGGTGCTACTCAGAACTCTCCATAAAATTCCCGGAACTCAATTTTTTTTTTTTTTTTTTTTGCGCGTTTGAACTTTTCAAAGTGAGGTATGTTATTTGCCTGTAGCTCTGTAACCGTGAGAAATACATAATTTTGTCATTAGGATTTCTTATAGAACTCTTGGGGTGCTACCCAGAACTCTCCATAAAATTCCCGGAACTCAAATTTTTTTTTTTTTTTTTGCGCGTTTGAACTTTTCAAAGTGAGGTATGTTATTTGCCTGTAGCTCTGTAACCGTGAGAAATAAATAATTTTGTCATTGGGATTTCTTATAGAACTCTTGGGGTGCTATCCAGAACTCTCCATAAAATTCCCGGAACACAAATTTTTTTTTTTTTTTTTGCGCGTTTGCACTTTTCAAAGTGAAAAAAAATTTGAGTTCCGGGAATTTTATGGAGAGTTCTGGGTAGCACCCCAAGAGTTCTATAAGAAATCCTAATGACAAAATTATTTATTTCTCACGGTTACAGAGCTACAGGCGAATAACATATCTCACTTTGAAAAGTTTAAACGTGCAAAAAAAAAAAAAAAAAATTTGAGTTCCGGGAATTTTATGGAGAGTTCTGGGTAGCACCCCAAGAGTTCTATAAGAAATCCCAATGACAAAATTATTTATTTCTCACGGTTACAGAGCTACAGGCAAATAACATACCTCACTTTGAAAAGTTTAAAAGTGCAAAAAAAAAAAAAAAAAAATTTGAGTTCCGGGAATTTTATGGAGAGTTCTGGGTAGCACCCCAAGAGTTCTATAAGAAATCCTAATGACAAAATTATTTATTTCTCACGGTTACAGAGCTACAGGCAAATAACATACCTCACTTTGAAAAGTTTAAAAGTGCAAAAAAAAAAAAAAAAAAATTTGAGTTCCGGGAATTTTATGGAGAGTTCTGGGTAGCACCCCAAGAGTTCTATAAGAAATCCTAATGACAAAATTATTTATTTCTCACGGTTACAGAGCTACAGGCGAATAACATATCTCACTTTGAAAAGTTTAAACGTGCAAAAAAAAAAAAAAAAAAATTTGAGTTCCGGGAATTTTATGGAGAGTTCTGGGTAGCACCCCAAGAGTTCTATAAGAAATCCCAATGACAAAATTATTTATTTCTCACGGTTACAGAGCTACAGGCAAATAACATACCTCACTTTGAAAAGTTTAAAAGTGCAAAAAAAAAAAAAAAAAAAATTTGAGTTCCGGGAATTTTATGGAGAGTTCTGGGTAGCACCCCAAGAGTTCTATAAGAAATCCCAATGACAAAATTATTTATTTCTCACGGTTACAGAGCTACAGGCAAATAACATACCTCACTTTGAAAAGTTTAAAAGTGCAAAAAAAAAAAAAAAAAAATTTGAGTTCCGGGAATTTTATGGAGAGTTCTGGGTAGCACCCCAAGAGTTCTATAAGAAATCCCAATGACAAAATTATTTATTTCTCACGGTTACAGAGCTACAGGCAAATAACATACCTCACTTTGAAAAGTTTAAAAGTGCAAAAAAAAAAAAAAAAAAAATTTGAGTTCCGGGAATTTTATGGAGAGTTCTGGGTAGCACCCCAAGAGTTCTATAAGAAATCCCAATGACAAAATTATTTATTTCTCACGGTTACAGAGCTACAGGCAAATAACATACCTCACTTTGAAAAGTTCAAACGCGCAAAAAAAAAAAAAAAAAAATTGAGTTCTGGGAATTTTATGAAGAGTTCTGGGTAGCACCCCAAGAGTTCTACAAGAAATCCTAATAACAAAAATAATTATTTCTTACGGCTGTAAAGTTATAGTCGATATACGAATTTTATTTTGTGAAGTTAGAATCCCAAAATTCGTAATTTAATTTTTTGGTCTAAATTGGCGGAACTATTTATAAAACTTACGCAGAACTCTGGAACTATTCGGGGTGCATTGAGAACTCTAAAAAAAAAATCGATTTTCAAAAGTTGGGGTGCCAACTTCACAGACGTACACTACTGGAGTAGTATGTGAATGTTTTAAGATTAAATTACATCCCTCGAGTGCGCGATGTTTACCTGAAAAATGACAATGATCGCGATGTTTGGCATCTTCCGGTGTAAACGGTTTTCCACAAATGTGGCAATTTTTAGCAAAATGAAAGACCATTTTTTCGTTCGGCTCGGCTATTTCTTTTAATTCATTGACAAACCATTCTACACAATCCTCGTTACGATAAATTCAGAATTTTTATATGGAATCGTCAAAACTACATTTGAAATAATACACGATATTGTGTGGGATATGTTTCTGATACACGCTTGTAGTTGAATCCTCTTTGGGCGTGATGGGATTCAAGATACACTCGAGATCGGCGTAAATTGTGAACGAAACTTCTATTTAATGCTTATAATTTTTTTATTTCAGAATTGAATCCTCACCGCTTGGCATAATAATTCTCGTTTCATTTAAAATTCCGCCATCAACGCCGTGTTTTTTAAGCGCACTTTCCGTATTAAAATGAGATAAACAACAATCGCAGAGCCACGTGGCGTGGTCGTGTCTTGAAATTTGCGAGCTTACGAGACACGAAAGATTGTTGATCCAAGCAAAATGATAAACCGTATGTTTTTTTCCTAGTTTCTCGTCAAAATCTTCGGTATTTGTTTCAACAAACATTAATTGTCAAATTGTTAATTTTTTCAAAATTCCCAATATTGTTCAATCGTATCGGAAAGTCTATACCCTCGTACTGTAATACTGTGCTGAAGTGAGGATATGAACTCGTGCGAGTCGCACGAGATGAACTCGGATGAAGAGCAGCGGTAACGGCCCACAGGAAACAGTAGGGGTCGTCGTTTTGGATGTTGATTACTGATTTCTTGTTTTGAATGTCGCGTGGAAGCTCGATGAAAGTAGACAATCCTCCGCGTAATGGGATATTCTTGTTAATGTTCACCATTACATTGACGATATCCACCATGGACCGGCCCGAATCTTTTTCTTGAAAGTTTTCGACTTTCACCAGTATTTTTCCACTAACTTCGTGTATCACTACTTAAAATTCGTCGCTGTGTACATTTCTTCGTTTCGGGTATTGAAAAATTTAATCTCCTCGATTACATCATCATTTTTGGCGATTGAAAATTTACACGGAACAATACAGTTCACTTTGACACTGCCGTCCTTTAACAGAATGTTTTTCAATCTTCTGATGATCAAATTTTTTGAATCACCGAGAAAACGTTTCACATCTTTATGTCCAAGATTTATCACTTTTCCGGTACGAATGTTTGATCCGAAAGCCGTCACGGAATCTTCCCATTGAACTCTGTCACTTCTTCGCGAAACACCTGTACCGACTTTTTGCAAAGATTTAATTTTCGCGTTTATGGCTTTGAGAATTCCGATTGTTACGGAAATGCGTTTTTTTCGCGCAGAGTTGTCGCTGTTTTTAACACTTTCCTCAAAAGCCTAATATTTGTAAATCCATTTTTCAGTCATTGTTTAATGTCGCACATAGAGAACTCGTTTTTGAGAGATTCGTGGGCTCTCTCTATGATTCGAATAAATTTCTGACACTTTTCTGATTCCATTTTTATATACGCAAAAGAATAATTCGACGTGAAACATTATTCGGGCACGGAGATAGTATATAATGATCTAAGCCCTTTGCATGCATGCTCTCTCTCTCTCTCTCTCTCTCTCTCTCTCTCTCTCTTTCTCTCTCGTTCTAAGGTTTGTGAAAAAAAGGAAAGCGAATTTTCGACCGTCGCCATTGTTTATGATAAATCGTCTTCGAGAAGTGTCACTCGATACCTTACTGCTCTGGCTGTACCCTGACCCCTAGCTTCTCGGAAAAAGAAAATTATTCTTCCGCTGGTCGGCGGTATCAAAGAATATTTATCCCACACTTTGAATAAACAATACGATTAAGAGATATCGAGTAACTTGTAGAATTCCTACTGCTCTGGCTGTGACGTCACAGCGACACGTTCTAACACGTCGAACATTAAAAACCGTTGGGCGCACGCGAGCCCCCCCCCCCCCCTCAAGCATTCGGGAAGCTGCACCGTTGGTATGAAAGAAAACAAATTTCCCTTATTAATCTCATCGTGAGAATCGCCTCGATATACTTATCGTCGGTATGTGCGCACAACCTCATCCCCTACTTTCTCTGAAAAAATTATTCATCCGCTGGTCGGTGGTATCAAACAATATTTATCCTACACTTTAAAGAAACGATACGATTAAGAAATATCGGGTAACTGATACCTCATACCCCCCCCCCCCCCCCCCTCCAGTGACAACGTGGTATATTCGAGATCCCACCTCACCCCCTCGCCGTGGAACTCGGTGTGTACGTGTAACGTGTACGTGTGCACTAACGCGCGTTCGTCCAGAATCGGCCTTGTTTACCTACTAATGTGGAAAATTAATTTAATGGAAAATTAATTTTCCCAAGAAGTCACGTATAATATTTGTTGTCACGATGTTACAAAGGAATTGTCTCTGAGAACCTTGATGGATACAGGTAGCGCGGTGAGTCTGATAAAGTTGCGTTATGTACCGGATGAGGCAATCGATGAAGCGGACCATTTGAGTGGCAGATTTTGCGGTATCAACAGTAGCAATCTTGTTGTTCTCGGTACGGTCGAATTAAAGATTACATTAGGGGGGAATTTGACGAGACGCGCACGGCTGTTGGTCGTACCCGACCATACAATATCCGCCTTTGCTCTGTTGGGACGGGACGTGTTAAAATTATTTGGTTTCAGCCTTAACGCGTCAACGGTAGAACTTGACGAAAATATCTCGGATATTATATCGGCACGACTGGGCCTCGAGACGACGAAGCCGATTCAATAATAACAAACCCCGATGCTCTAACAATGAGTCGGAACCGTAATATTCTTGTAATCGAAGATAGCCCGTTCGAGCTGAATTTACCATTAAGTCGAAATCGCGATCCAACGATAAAGGAATTGAAAATATAACTCGAGAAATGCGATGACAAGAAATATGAAATGTGGAACGGTCTTGTCTATCGTAAACAAGATTACGAGATATTGTTTTACATCCCGGAAGGCATGGTTGTACACGTGATGAGAAAGTATCATGATGAGATGGGCCATTTGGGCGTCGAGAAGATATGCGATGCTATTAAAGTAACGTATTGGTTCCCGACCATGAAAGATCGAGTGAAGTCTTATGTACAGGATTGTTTGAAATACATCGCTTTTAACCCTGTCCCTGGCAAGGTCGAGGGATTTCTCCATTCAATCACTAAGGGAAATGTCCCTTTTTCAACTATTCATATCGACCATTATGGTACACCTCGTAACCTCATAACCCCTCATAAACACCTCATAAACCCCTCATAAAACCTCATAAACCTCATAAACACCTCATAAAAAAGTATATTCTCGTCGTGATAGATTCTTTCACGAAATTCACAAAATTGTACGCGACTAAGACAACGACCCCCCGGGACGCCATAGACTGTTTGCGCCAGTATTTTGCGAACTTTAGTCGGCCAAAAGTCATTCTATCGGATAGGGGGACCAGTTTCCCGTCAAAAGAAGTTTTGAAGCAAACGATGTACGTCACGTGAAAGCTACCGCTACCGGTGCACCAAAGGCCAAGCCGAACGCGTAAACAGGGTAATCGGACCCAAGCTTGGGAAATTGATTAATAAATTCATCGGGGCGTTATTGGTACAAAGTTTTGGAGGACGTGGAATATGCAATAAATAGTACGATCAGTAAGAGTACGGGCGAGACTCCCAGTAAATTCCTTTTCGGCGTAGAAAAGCGAGGAAAAGTAGTCAATGAAATTAGTAAATATCTTAACGAAAATGTTGTAACGAAAGAAAGGAATTTGGATACGATTCGTGTTGACGCCGAGCTCACATTTACAAGGAAGGACACTATGTGGTAATAAAACATTTCGAGAGCACGCCTGGTTTCTCAAAAAAGGTCATTCAGGAATTCAAAGGACCCTATCAAGTCGTCAAAATTCTCAGCAACGACAGGTACGTCGTTGCTGACATACAGAACTTTCAAGCCATGCAAAGGCCATACAGCGGCGTATGGGAAGCATCGAACATGAGACCCTGGCGTCCTCACGAACGATTTTGAAAAAATAAAAAATAAAAATAAAATAAGTAAATAAAAATGTGAGGAGCAAAATATTGCTATAAATAGAAAAGTTATGTATATGTACGTAGGTTATATACACATGTACGTATGCTAATGTTGCATACGTAGAATATATATGTGATGTATGTATGCATGGTATGTACGTTTTTACAGTAAGAAGTCCGGAGCGGACTTGAGTCAGGTCTGGCCGACTGTGATACACGACTCGCGATACAGGATCATTATTTACGATTCGTCGCCAGGCGATATATATCATATGAATGTCTATGCCCGTGTCGCTACATTATATTATAGTTATTCATATTATTATTATAAGTATTTGACCAAAATCAACGACGGTCGACGAGACGCTCTCGTCTCCAGTTAGTTCGACCCGATCACGCGTAGCGACCACACAAATAATAAGATATATTTGAGAACAAACTTTGTTCGCCTTTTATTTCGTCCTCCATCCTTAAAAAAGAAAAAAGAGAACATCTAAAATACCTCACAGTATGTAGGGTACGATATCAGAGGAAATAAAGTCTGACGGCAAATATAGAAGTTTCGAGGTGCGAGGAAAAGTGAATCAGGTTCTTGTTAGAACTATTAACTAGATTGCATAATTACATAGTTATTAATTAAAATTAATTTATTTACATTTGCTTCACATGTTTATAAGTATATTATATAAATTGTTAATATATTGTTATTATAGTTGGTACATGAGATCGTCGAATTTACGATATTATTGCTATAGGAAATAGGTTATGGAATCAGTAACACTTAGTCTATATTCATAGACTTTAGAATGTATTCTTTATAGAACACTTGGAAGGCACGTCTGTCTCCTAGCATATATTAGTTAAGACTAAAGTACAGCACAGTCCGATTAAAAGGATCGGTTATTCGGTCCGTACTTATCGCCCTGGCCTAATACGAGCGTAATATAAACATAAACAGTATCGGCCACACATAGCGCTTTCAGTATTCATATGCATATAAAGAAACCAACACCTTCCACAAATTCTCGTTCATTAAATGATGCTTGAAATTTTTGTCTTGATGATTATACAGATGAGGATAACTTCTCACGCAGTCAATGAGCAATTCGTCGGTTGATTTAATCGTATCATTGTTGATTATTTCATTTGAATTCTCTTCAAATAAATAGGCAAACATATTATTTAATAAGCAGTATCCATTATGATCGCTCATTTAAAACACTATACAACCTCAAAATCTGAAATCAGTATACATAAACGACGTATAAACGTAAGAATTTTATTCTTACAGAATTTTTCAACGTTACGGCTTCTGTCTTGCGTAAAAAATGTAGAGCGGAATAGTCGACTCTGATTGGAGGATTTCTTTACGGTTTATGTATACGTATTAAGTAGATTCGTGTGTGAAGGCCTTAACGAGAGAAGATCGTGAGTTCGACTCGACATCCCGAGCTGCGAAGACGTGAAAATTGTACACTCCGTTAATACGAAAAGTGGAAGTTTTCTCACCAGTTGAAATATTTTCAACCCTTACATATCAACATACCATACCAAAACTCGCATATCATCTAAGAAACACTATCCCCAAGAGATACACGGAAGATTAGTCGATCTATTTTATATAGTTTAGCAACGATCTCCGATCTGCGAATATTCGGCGTTTTAACATTTCAGCATCCACAGAAGGCTCAGAGGATAGAAAAAAAATTCAGAAAGTTTGTTTCAATATGTACATTCAGGATTTAACTAACAAAAAACAATTTCGTAAAGAAAAACCGTTTTTCGAGGAGATAAAGTTTCAGCTTATGAACAAATAAAAATAACGCCTCAAATTATAAAGCTAATTGAAATATTCTTCCAGATTCTGATGCGTGTGTGTAAAACACATAATTAAAAAAAAACCTGTGTGTACTTAGGGTAAGTCCGGGTATTATGGTCTCCCATAAGCCTTTTTGGCAATAAAACTCAAACTATATGAGATCCAGAAATTTGTATTAGTGATCGTTGAACGTTGAACGTTAGGTTGAACGTATTGGTAATGCACAATTAAGAGCTTAAGGCCATGTGTTTTTAAATAAGAGTAGAAAATGGATGTTTTCGAAAAAGTGCAGAATCGATGAGTTCTGAACGTACCAGGGTATTATGGCCTAGGGCCATATTGGCCGTAAATGCCGTGGGCCATATTGGTCGCCAGAGCAAATAATAACTCGCTCGTTAACCCATTTTTTTATTTCGCATATCTTCTATGGCATTTCTCATTGCTATTTTGCACTACGTTCGGCGTTTTCTTTGGGAAATTTGTTTTTGTGGAGACATCGTTTAAAAAGAAAAAAACATACTAACATTGTAGCGATATAACTCAATGGGATGAGGTGCTGATCTCCCGGTTATTAGAAGAATAATGCGTATGTCCAGGAGATTTCATTTAAGATTGAAAATATAAAATACAAAAGAAAGAAATATAACCTGCTATGGCTTGAGCCCGCCTTTGCTGTTGTGTTGCACGCGGGCGCGCTCTCTGTCTCTCTCTCTCTCTCTCTTACTCATCACACGAAAACAGCGTTGCCGCGTTCCTCTAATATGGAATAGTAGGCCATATTGGACGCGTACCTGGTAGGCGATGTTAGCCGCAGGAACGTTTTTGACAAAGAAGGTCTTAACTAAAAACCAGTGAACAATTTGCATACAGAATTTCCACCAGATTGTAGATTGAGAGTTTGCCTACAACTGTGAAGAAATAATATAAAAAAAATTCATAATTCGAGTAACTGTAATGGTTGAAACTTTCCGAAAAATTACATCGAAATACGCAATTTGTTATCATTGCCTGTAAAAAACACACGCGATCTCGCCGCGCCGCAAAAATTCACTGAGTGGGTGAGAGGTAGAGTTGCAAAAATGTGGCAGGTCTGTTTTACGCTAATGTTGGTTAGTTTCGGAGAAATAGCAGTGGGCCATATTGGCCACCTGGCTATAATACCCGGACTTACCCTATGTACGCACGTAAGAAGTTATACTTCTTTAGCGTGAATAAAAACATAATTGTTTATAGTGCAGTGTAGATATTTGTTTGTGTAGAAATTGTGTTTTAAGATTTGAGGTTATATTAATGTAAGGAGCGCAGTGGCTGAGTGGATAGGGCGCTGGGTTCGCACTCAGCGGACCCGGGTTCGATTCTCGCAGCCGACACCAATGGGAAAAGAAATTTTTCTATGTGTTTATTCTGCAATCCTGGCGGTTCGGATTCCACCAAAACAAACGTCCAAAAAAGACCTCGCTGTGATGAGTGGGGGGGGGGGGGGGGGGGTGCTCGGCTTTGGTGGTCCCGCAAGGCGGTTCTCATCGCGCGGATGGTGACACCTTGGTCGAGCATGGGCCGCCCATATTATCACAGATGAGGAGGTGCCGACCTAGGAGACTCTGGTGAACGTGCTTGAGTTTACTCGCATTGACACTGGAGGAGATTAGGTAGGCACCGACCTGTATCGACGGAGGTTTTCTGCAGTTTCCCTCCGTCCGTGGCAAATGCGATACAGGGAGGGTACGGGAAATGCGAAACGGCTACAGCCGTGGCCGCAAATAAGAATGTCGGAGGATAGGTAATGAGAGGAAAAGATTGAAAAAGGAATAGAGGTGTGTAAAAACCCCGAAGGCGAGGGTATGCACAATAAACTCCCACATTATTAGGTTATATTAATGTCGGTATTATTTTGATTGAATCGTCCGATTTAATATTATTTTTACAAAATTCATATTTTTACATATTTATGTTATTTTTAACTGCTTTCATTTGAAAGATTCTAATATGTGATTTTTATTTAATTAAATTTAAGTGTTATTTATTCAAACTTATATTCATGGCATTTAATGTCGTTTATCGATGATTTGACTCAGTTTAAATTTGTTTGAATTCGAGAATTCGATAAAAGAAAAAAATTCTCACGCGCAACTAACTTCATGGTGTCCCGAGTCGAAATTTTCACTGCCCCTCTTAGCCTCTTAGAGTCTATTTCCTTTGTAGTGCACAGGCCGCCGGCCTTCTCTCGATGCCAACGTGGCCTCCAGCTCGAATCTGACGGCATCACGGGCCCTCCGGCACTACCGCTCTCGATGCCAAGTTCGAAAACGTGCCCTCCGGTACTGCCGCTCTCGATACCAAGTTCCTCGAGGCGAGGTTCCCCGGGCGGTTATGGTAGGGCCTATGTGCCCTCCAGCAACCTCCGCTCGGCCCGAATGTACAGTTTATGCCATTTTAGAGGCTCTATGAGGGGGCACGCATATACCATCCAGTATGCATCGTAGCCTCGCCTCGACCCTCAGCAGTCCGCTCGATGCTGCCTATTCTTGATTCCTCAAAAAATTTCGACTCGGGGTGTGACGGCGCGCGTGCAGTTCGTGACATCGACAAAATACACTCCCATCAGTACTGCCTAACGCGCCTAACGAAGTATAGCTTACAAAAAGTCGCAATATTTTCATTACAAGCCGAGTTATCGACATTTATCGCCTTCTCAACATTTTTGGTAATACGATTCAATATGACCCTTTAGGGTAAGAACGCACTATGGTTTTCTACTGCGGCGGTTGCAGCTAATAACAGAAAAGCCGCTTGAAATACACGCACTGCAAAAAATCGCGAGTGCGGCCGCTTGTGTTGATTTCTTTGAATCGCAAAATCGTGCGGGTAAAGACCGCCCGCGGTTAACCATAGTGCGGCCTTAGCCTTATTATTCGAGCTTTCGTCTCATTGTGGGTAATGATTCAATTCGATCGCTCGCGCACTGATCAGCGAACAGTCTCGGCCGTGCGGCCAGACGGCGTGGGGGGATACCGTGTCTCGCCCCGCGGCTACCCTCGAACGGCAAAATTATCAATTTTAATAAAGGTACTAGCCCACATGCCCATTACTGGCACGAAATCATGCCATTATTGAGCATTTGCTAATTAGTAGCATGTGTGTCGAAACATCGTTAATAATGAGCATGGTTATTACGAGTATGCTCAGAATCAACAGTCGTTTGATTTTCGGGCATGCTACTTGCGGCGCGGGTGAAAGGGCCGTGCTTTAAGCGCGCTGCCTGCGAGCATGCTGGTATAGATTCAATAGGTAGATATAGATTCGAGCTAGGATAAATTAAAACTAGCATGCTTCTTGCTGACAAATATGAACAACTGCTGGGCATGCTAATTTTAAGCATGCTTACAATCATGCCGTTTTATGAGCATGTGTACCAGTACCTTTACAATAGTTATATTATACCGGGCTTTCGAAAAGAAGCGGAAAACCCACCCTCTGTCTCAGAATCTCTGTATCATAGGGCAAAATGCCCCGAACAAAAGTGTTATGGTTCATACAGTTCTGTTTTTTGTGACCTTAAATTTGACCTTGAAGGTTTTTTCAAGGTTAATTTGCGTTTTTTAAATGGAAAAGGCTATTTTTTAGCCCAGATTTGGAATGAGCGGGAAATTTCACGTTCATATATGTAATTTTGTGATGGTAAAAATTACAGCCAAATCCTACTTTTATCCTACTTTTAGATCTATCCAGAAACAACGACGTGGACAACAGGCAACCGGACAATTTTTTGGAAAGGATTTTAAATTAACCATAATAGGTATATATAGCCACGAAAAATAAAATTTCTATAAATAAAGTTTTATAGTTACCTAAAACTATGTTTAAATAATCCCTGTTTTGAATTGCCGCGCAAACGCTGCCTCGGAGCGCGTAACGTCATACGTTAGTAAACAAACCTGAAGTGCGACGCAGAGCCGAAATAAATATAGTTTACGTGATGCAAAGTATAGCTATTTCGCCGGACTATATGATATTACGGAGCCAAACGTGCGATATTAACGAGTATATTAAACAGTTGTTCAATCATAATGGAACGAAATACATATCGTTGGTATATAGTATCTGGATGTTCGAATTCTTCTTTATGCACTCCACATAAATTATTTATTGATGTACCATGGAGAGCAGACGTGCGAAGAAAATGGCTGGAATTAGCAGGGCGAAAATACAATGACATGTCTACAAATTCAGTGATGTACTTTTCTGAGGACCACTTCGATGTAAGTACATAATACGCAGTGAAAATATATATAAGTAAATAATTTCAATAATGAGTGTATGTTTAAAAGTTATATGTACAATTGCCACATCGGTTATATTTCCAAATGTCTACAATAAAGAATTTGTGTTTGTGATCTAGCTGCCGAATGATATGGTAAATTATACACGATATCGCATTGTGGGCACCGTAAAAAAAAATAATTATGGTACCTGGATGCCTTCCATCAAAATTTGAATGGCAACCTAATACAGAACAAAGTTTACCGTTAACGGATATACCTTGTCCCGCTCCTACTAAAAGGCAAAGATTGGCCAGAACGCAAGAAATCCTGGAAGAGTGTAATACCGAAAAAGAAATCACAACTCCATTTCTTGCTAATTCATTAATTATACAACTCATATGTCTTATTTGAACTGACTAACAATTATGATCCGTATTTTTGTTCTAGATTTACAAACTGACGTCGTACAAGAAGAAATTCAATCAAAAAGTGAAGACAAGGGTGTGCAAGTTTATATCAAAGATAAACACTATCGGAGCAAATGTACACAAACGTATTACAAATATCAAGACATTAGAACTTCGCCGATTACAACATGAACAACCACAATATCAGCATCTCCCTCTAAAGTAGAAGCAGATGAGAAAATATCAAGAACAAGTGTGTCGAACATAAAGAAAAAATTAATAGATGGATCTGATAGCGACATATCGTTTTTAACCTCTTCATAATCATATTAATCATCATCACCGTCAATACAATAAGTACAACATAAAAAATCATTAGATACTAGTAGCTTAGAAAAGGATTCTGAAATAGAAAAGCCAATCAAACCCTGGATTATTCTTGTACTTATTGTATTCAATTGATTGAAGCCAAACCCTGTTTATATATTGGGATAACAAATGATTGTTTCTTTATGATCGATGTGATACATAGAAACACTAACAATCCCACGGGATATATTTTATTATGTTTAAAGAAGATTCGGTTGAATCCAACATGTTTAGTTCATTTTTAGTTTTAGTATTTCAGGAGTAATCCAAAAAACGTATAGTTTAACATTTTAGGGGATGATGAACGTATTTTAAGGGCAGTTTGTAGTGTTGGAGGATTGAATGACTGTATTTCACGCCTTTGAATGTCGAGAGCACCGCTTGAAAAACCATTGAACATGTAACCGTAATTCATTCATTTGTCCAAGGGGGTTGATATCGCGGATGAGGATTGACATAATACTCATTTTACGCGTATTTTTAAGACCTACAACTTTTACATTTAGACGAATTTCGTAAAATGATCTGGCGAAGAGAAATTTCGTAAAAACTGTACCAAATATTGTTTACCCTAATTTTTCACCTCGAAGGGTCGTCCTGACGAGGTTGAGTCTAGGAACAAAATTAAAGGTGAATATTCAATATATAAATCGTCTTGGATGAAAATTTTCGTACAGTCAAAACTTTTTCAGCAAAAAATTGTGAGTTATTCAACAAACAAATTTTTGTTGATATTTCAACAATATTTTTGGGGGTGAAGATATTATCGGAGAGGGATGGTCAAAAACTCAATCGACGCGTATTTTCAACGGCTACAACGTTCCCATTTGAACAAAAATTTTACGAATTTTTCCTAACGAGTTATTCAATTAAAACTAATTTTCTAATTTCGCCCCTCTTTTTACCCCCCCCCCCCCCCCTGCCCCAATGAACACCCGCAACTTCGGTGCTATGGACAAAAATGGAGCCCGGATTTTTCTGAACATTTTATCTCATGGGGCCGACGTCGTAGGAGTTGTAGTTTAGCACAAATGTACCCCCATCGCCCTTCATCCCTTAAAAAAAACCTGCACCCCGATTTGTTAGCAAACTTGGATTTAGCACCGGCGACATCTACAGAATACCCTGTCATAAAACTGGCCTCCTTCTAATTTTGTCATTATGAGGATTTTCGACGACAGAATCACTGGACTAATATCTGAGCTCATGCCACAATCTATTGAACAATCTATGCCACAATCAGTTTGTTATTTTCAGTGAATATCGGTGATATTATACTCAAAAATGAGCCACGTCTATCAGCATCACAATGTTCAATAATTAAATAATGTAAGGACAATTTTTCATACGGCTTCACTGTGCAGTTACTATATTTGACCAGTTCGCAGTTAGAGACCTCTCGCTTAGCAGCTTTTTGGAGCAATTCTGTCAGCACCATATGATTTGGCTGAGTACTTTGTGTGGAACATGCTCGTTTTCCACCCGACAGTTCTTTTGAAGTAGTATACTTAATTTTTGTACCAACTTCGACCAGTTTCGACTTTCTCCAATAGCATTGAGTCTCTGTATAGGATGGCTCCTCACTTTTCCTATGCACCCAACATCAGAAATGCCACAGCATGCTTGCAATCTCCCGTTGATGCAGCACAATCATGACACTGGACACTGATGACTTTTTCTTCTTTTTCATCTACTATCATTAGTCACTGCATACAATTTTCTGAAATCTGAAATGGTCCCAAAGAATATGCCAAATATTAAAATATTAACTTTGGGAAGATTTTGTTTATCAGCTTTTGTATATGACTGGCCATTTTTCAAAAATGTATACAACGTGAAGCGAGTGAATACCTTGTTTACCAACATATGACGTCGTTCGCTCGGAATGGTGTTTCAATTATTATTTGGCGATAATGTTCATTGGATGATTGTTTATTTGTTACAAACATTAATTTAAAATACATTTTATATTTGTTTGCGATTAGTGGCCGGTCCCCTATTCTGTTCCCTTTGGGGTGCTTGATTAACGTCAGTCCCTCGCCTCTTACGTATGGAATAATGAGGATCTTCGACGTATTACTGTAAGACACTTAACATTTTTTCATCATTCGCTGTTGGCTTAGAGCTACCAGGGTTTTCACGAGCTTTAACACTACCAGATTCCAGAAAACGTCGGATTATTCGTACAACAGT
Source organism: Netelia virgata (assembly GCA_951802705.1). NCBI lineage: Eukaryota > Metazoa > Arthropoda > Insecta > Hymenoptera > Ichneumonidae > Netelia > Netelia virgata. The sequence continues at coordinate 13,851,433 of OX637863.1, read as the reverse complement.
ACTTTTCGATGTAGGATTTTCCTCTACTCTGAGAGTTTCATTAAATAGTCGCAATACCTGCCTATACCCTCTTTGCAGATCACCCCACCCTCGCGTCATTAACAGAGATATTCGGTCTCGTTCAGTGACGTGTGCCATGTTTGACTTAACGGGTCACGTACAGTTAGGACTTCGAAAAAAAGGGGTTTTTTGCGAATTTTTTTTGGGGACACATTTAAATAATTAATCGTAAATCTTTTTCCATACAAAAGACATATATTTTAAGTAAATAATACAATTTTTTCATTGCAAAATATGCAGAAATTTTTCCATAACCGTACGTAACGTAGGGGTCCCAAAAAAAAAGGTCCTCCGCGGTGATCAGTGCAGCTCGTCACCGGATCGTCCGAAATCAAAATAAAAGTAGGGATCATTAGTTAATGACATAATGCTCCGGTTGATCGAAGGATTTGAAAATTTTATGATTTTTCACAAAATGGTGGATGTTGGAAGTCAAAGTTGTGTTTTCGACCCAAATTTTGCTCACATTTTCAGCTATAAAAAAAAAAAATAATCGCATAGAAAAATCCTTCCTTCATCCGGAGGACAATTATGTCTAGAAAAAGTGAGCAAAATTTCAAGTCGATCGGTAAAGCCGTTTCCGAGGTACAGTGATCACCGTGTTCGAAAACATAGTTTCGAGAAAAACGCATTCAAAGTTTTCAGTACGATTTACATGCAGAAGGAAAATTTCCGTTCAAAGTTACATATCTCCATACCCAACAGTCGGATTCGTCTAAAATTTTCACAGAATACTTTTCAAATGTGCTACTTTTAGAAAATGTAAAAAAACAAAAATCGATTTTTTGAAAATTCTAACTGTACGTGACCCCTTAATTACCGATTTGAACTCAGAAAATGAACTAAGTCAACAGGGAAGTTATACTCAGTTTCAACAGTTAACTAAATAATTGCGAAAATTCAATCAATCATTAAAGATCCCTCGAGATATCATGTAAGATATGGGCGCCTGTATCGTAATATACTTAGTATATTACGATACAAGTGCGGAGGAATTAGAAATCGCCCAAATGTCGGAAGTTGGGCGCACGAGTCAAAGACAAGTAGGTAAATATCTCAAACATGGCAGGCCATAAAGGATAACAGGCTTGACCTTGACATGTATTGCGACTATTTAATGAAACTTTCAGAATAGAGGAAAATCGTATCTCCAAAGTACTCATAGATCTAAGCCAGCAACGAATGATGAAAAAATGTTGAGTGCCTTACAGTCATTCGTCGAAGATCCTCATTATTCCATACGTGGGAGGCGAGGAGACTCACGTTAATCAAGCACGCTAAAGGGAACAGAATTCTACTACGTCCACGTCGTTATTCCTGAGTAGCGGTAAAAGTAGGATAAAAGTAGAATTTCGCTGCAATTTTTACCATCACAAAATTGCATATCTGAACGTAAAATTGCCCGCTCTTTCCAAATCCGGGGTCAAAAATAGCCATTGCCATTTAAAAAAACGCAAATTAACCTTCAACAAACCTCCAAGGTCAACATGAAGGTCAAATTTGAGATCACAAAAAAACAGAACTCTATGAACCATAAAACTTTTGTTCGGATCATTTTGCCCTATGATACATAGATTCTGAGATAGGGGGTGGGTCCACTTCTTTTCCAGATCTCGGTATACATTTTTCCTAAAATTCGAGTCATAATTACGGTTTTTAAATTTTTATCTCGTGAGGCTCGTAGTTTTCATCACTATTTACATCATTCGGTTCGCCGGTTAGCGAAAACGTAACATTAGTCGCATTGTCAACGTCGTCGGAAAATATAAAAAATTCTTCATTGATTTTATTACCACTTAAAACTATTTCGGGTTCAGGAACATTTGTACAATTCAACCCGTTACATTTCTTACCCAGTATTGTGCATTCTAACCCTAGTTTTCGACACGTGCAATAAGATGTGAATCTCCTTTTATCGCAAGAACAAGAAATAACTGTTAATAAATCGGGCGAAATTGGATCCTTCCTGCACGGAATAGGCTCTAACATATTTCTACTTTTTTCCATCCCCATTGCATCGGGTATTTTAAGGTTGTTTAGAAGCAAATTACGTTTTATGAAAAAATTTTTAATTTTAAACAGTAGATAGTTCAATAGTTAAACTATGTCTCTGCCAAATTTCAACTCAGTTCGGAGTTTATTAATGGAGATAAAAAATCACATAGTTATGCACTTTTAAGCGTACGTCTACAACCTATAATTTGCAGAGCCAAGACCGAAGCATCAGTATCGGAAACGCGTATGCCGCTTTAGCATAAAATAATTATTGATAATTAATAATTTTTTGTTATTGTATTGAAATAAAAATTAAATATATCTTTTTCATGCTTTTATCGTCCCGTGAAGTCTGGAAAATGTTTGAAAAGAATGTTTAAACATTTTTTTAAATAAAATTGGTATTATATATTTTCTTTATTTTCTGTACCTAATATATGGCATGAAACGCATACATATTAATTCATATTTAATCATATTTAATTAATATCATATTTAATACATTAAATATGATAACCAACATACTCTTTATTTTTTGCATTAATTTGGGCTGTAATATCGTTTCTTACACTGAGAAGAAAATTTGTTCCGGCAACAAACTCTTTCTTTATATACGTTCGAGCAAATTTAACAAAATATTGGTAATTTCAACTAAGGGATTTGTTGAATGCACTAAATTTTTCTAAAAATTACAGTATAGTTGAAATTATCAATCGTATTTAAACAACGATTTGTTGCAACAATTTTTTTCTCATGGTATCTACTTTGGATTTATAGCATTGACAATACTCTCCAAAAAATGAATGATTTTATTTATTGTTCTGGAATCCTTTGTTATTTGAGTTTTTCCGTCGACTATTTTTTTATAAAAGCGCGATAATACCTGGCTCACCTTCATCAATAAATACCTCAATCAGGTTATCATAGGTGATAGAAGCTTCTATTAACCCTTTGAGGGGCAGTGGTACATACACTACCGCTCAAAAGTTTGGATACACCAGCCGATATTTCTTGCCGCACGTAAAGTTGGATAACTCTGCCAAAAAAAGTTATTCGAATTTCCAAAGCGGTGTTTTAAAGAGAATAGATCCGGCTTCAGTTTGCTTTTTTAAAATATTTTTTTCGATTTTTTTCGACCTGGTACGGACTTTGGTTCGTGACCGTTTTTAGGCCTTTTTTCGACCATCGCGAATCAGGCACACAATCCAAGGATTTTATTTTACTATGAAAGCCTTCAAAGGAAATGCAGAAGCTCTATCTTCCATTCTTTAAAAAGTGTTTGCGATTTTTTTCCGGAAAGTTATTTCATTTTTGGCTAAAAACGATTATTTTTGAAAAATTCAAAATAACCCAAGAACGATAGGGTTTAAGAGAAAAGATTAAGGATACAAAAAGTTGCGTATTTTCATACTGAATCGCCTGGCATTTTTTCAGAATTTTTTTTGAAATTTTTTTTTTTTTTTTTTTAGTATTTTTTTCGATACTCACGAGTGAAATTTTTTGTTTCACATACAACAAATAACAGCTTACAATTAGCTCGGAATGTTAAAGTCCTCTCTTAGCTAGGGAGTAATATATACCGAAGGATTTCGCTCCCAAGGAATATTATGTGAAACAGAAGGCTACGAGTGGGAGGTGAAGAGTGCCTGCAGGTTTGATTGTTCATTGACGTGTGTGAAGTTAGCATCTCAAGTGTCAGCATCTCACAAATAAACTGCATACAAAGTGGCATCCTACATAGCTCTACAGTTCTTGACAAGTTTTAACAATAGTTCCATCGATTTTACTATCGAAACCAGATTTTGAAAAAATGAGATGCTAACTTCGCAAACCGGATCTTAGCATCTCATCGGATTTCAAAAATTTGAGGGTACTAGAGGTTAAATTACCAGAGTTCTACATCCTAAACTTATTTCGCACATAGTTCTACCGTTTCGAAGTAATCAGGACCGCTAATAATCGTAATAATAAATATCCGTAGATGAGTGAGATGCTGCAGTATAACCGCTGATTATCAGTTCTTTAAAGGTTTTTGACGATAACTATAGGTCCATTACATAAGTTCCGGAAGAGTTCTGTTCTTCAAACCTCCCGAAAAAATTATGGTTCATTGTTAATAATAAATATCCATACGTGAGCGAGATGCCGTGATCCAAGTAGAACGTCTCGGTCGTATGTAGATATTAAATGTAGACCAAAGGTCCTTTAACCACGTTGCGGAAGAGCTATTAGGTTTTAGTTATTCTTAAGGGGTCACGTACAGTTAGGACTTCGAAAAAAAGGGGTTTTTTGCGAATTTTTTTTGGGGACACATTTAAATAATTAATCGTAAATCTTTTTCCATACAAAAGACATATATTTTAAGTAAATAATACAATTTTTTCATTGCAAAATATGCAGAAATTTTTCCATAACCGCACGTAACGTAGGGGTCCCAAAAAAAAAGGTCCTCCGCGGTGATCAGTGCAGCTCGTCACCGGATCGTCCGAAATCAAAATAAAAGTAGGGATCATTAGTTAATGACATAATGCTCCGGTTGATCGAAGGATTTGAAAATTTTATGATTTTTCACAAAATGGTGGATGTTGGAAGTCAAAGTTGTGTTTTCGACCCAAATTTTGCTCACATTTTCAGCTATAAAAAAAAAAAATAATCGCATAGAAAAATCCTTCCTTCATCCGGAGGACAATTATGTCTAGAAAAAGTGAGCAAAATTTCAAGTCGATCGGTAAAGCCGTTTCCGAGGTACAGTGATCACCGTGTTCGAAAACATAGTTTCGAGAAAAACGCATTCAAAGTTTTCAGTACGATTTACATGCAGAAGAAAAATTTCCGTTCAAAGTTACATATCTCCATACCCAACAGTCGGATTCGTCTAAAATTTTCACAGAATACTTTTCAAATGTGCTACTTTTAGAAAATGTAAAAAAAAATCGATTTTTTGAAAATTCTAACTGTACGTGACCCCTTAATAATGATAAGCCATTGTTATAAATAAAATATCCTTATACGATATTGTGAATGCGATGCTGCGATATGTTCGATTATAAATCTTGCAGGTGCGCTCAAGCTTACATCGGTTTTGATCATTTGTATGATATGTTTTATGGCTGTTAATGTAGAGTCGCTTCTGTAGCCGTAAAGCAATTTATGTATGTAATGCGTCGTATTGTACATCTACAAGGGTGCAGGTTCGAGGTTTCATCACATTTTTACATTATAAGTTGAATTATCTAACATGAGGCATTTCTTACTCTTAGCGTTACCCGGAACCAACGACGAGGACGTGGCTCTGTAAGCTCTGGCTCCATAGTTTTTTTTATTGTTTTTAATTTTTCTTATGTTTATTATTTCGCTTTTTTCTTATGTTTTTTTTATTTAAAAAATGTGTTTGTTGTTTATTTCACTTTTTTCTTATCTTGTGTTTGTTTTCTTTTTGTATTAATTTGTTTTTGTCAATTGTCCTTTTTTCCATGTTTGATTCTTGTAATCTTTCTGTTTTTTTGTTTTTCAAACATATAATATATATTTTCTTTGGGACCGTATCACATTTTTTTTGTTATATATTTTATCTTATTATGAAAGAATCCTTTTTATCACATTGCTGAGCAAGGACGTCGTAGGAAATGCGGTTTGACTGAACCTTTACATTATCTTGAACTTAAATAACACTAATTTGTTTAAAAATCATAACTCGCAAAAAATCAACGTATTAAAAAAAAACGCTATTATTATTGCGATGCATATTGAAATGTTACCATACCTTGAAACAAAAAATAACGTGAATAAGAAATCAAATAAAATAAATAAAACGAGTCTGTGTTTTTTTGAAAATTAATCTGCGATCGAACATTGCGAATCTTTTTTCGTTTATCGCGTCTTCCTCATTTTCAACTCTTTTCATCTGTCAAAGTGTGCAGACCTAATTTACTGAGAAAAGGAATAAATAGGATCGTTCTTAATTGTTCATAATCCATATAATGATTAAAAAATTCAAACAATACTGTCTTCGATTTTTTGTTGTAACGTCTATTTAATACGGGATTAAACAGTGCGTCGTTAAGTATACTTATTATAAAGAAACGATTTCTTGCATTTGGCATCAATTAATTTTCGAAGATTTATTTCTTCCTCTTCCAACAAGACCGTGTTGTTTGAAATTTTTAACCATCATATGCAGTATAAACAATTAAGAACTATGCTATTTATTCCTTTTTTGAGAAAATTAAGTTGCATTAATATACGCGTAACGCGCGGTGCGATGAAGTCATACCCGTGGCTGCCGCACCGGGTACCGATTTTTCACGCGTACAGAAATTAAACAATTATTTTCGCGATAACGAAGCAAACACACATTAATGTTGTACTATATTGGAAGGTTGAAAGTTTCCGACAACATTTTTTTATTATTTTTCCATTAACTCCCTGACAGTTAAAAAAATTATTAAAAATAGATTTGTTAAATAAATAGTACGAAATCATTGTTTTTCAATATCAGCTCTTCATGCAGACTAGATAGATCTAAAGAGCAAAATGTAGATTCAGTATTTTGATTGTTTTTACCAATATCGAGGAATTTCGGAATGGTCGATTTCCTTTTTACGCCAATATTGCTTCATTTTCTTGCAGGGTAGTTTCTCATGTGTCGGTTCTTGTACGTGTGTGTGCGAGAGATGTATGTTTAAGAGAGTGAGCTGAGCGAGAGCTTAGCCGTGAAGAAGAAAGAGCCGTATAAAGGAACAATCCATGTGCAAAAAGAGAGAGAGAGAAAAAGGGAGAGAGACAGAGCGAGTGCAAGTGCGAGTGCGAGGAGAGGGGGTAAGCTCCTTACAAAGGATCGAAAACGCGGCAATTTTCGGTTCGTATCCACAAAGGGTAGATACGAGTAAGGCGTGGAGTTGTGAATACGTGAATAGATAAAGTTGAGCGAGATATCGAGTTGTGAAGTTGTTATTAGGAAGAGTTGTGAAGACGTTATCAGGAAGTGGTGTGAAGACGTTATACGAAAAGACGAACGCGTGGCGTATATTCATTATATTGTATTCTTTATTACCAAGTTACTATACAATATTACACAGGGTGTTTCACCTAACATCACCACCGTAAATATCTCGGTAATTATCGACGTCAGAAAAAAATGTTTCAGACAAAAGTTGTACGCTGCGAAAGGGGTCATCAAGTGCGACCTTATTTTTATTTCGGCGGAGGCGTTTACGCACAGTGAAGGTCATCTTCACTTTTTTAAATGGAATGGCACTTTTTTTTCAACCATCTTGTAGAGCATCTCAAGCCGCATAAGAAAGATTGGGGGGGGGGGGGGGCAACATCATTCAAGGTCATTCAAGTTTAGTATCGATGATACAAATCTAAATATTTTGGATCATTATCAAATATTTGGTAGTCTTATAAATACGTCACAAAAAAATGTTCCAAACAAAATTTGTACTGTTTTAAGGGGGCCATCAAATGCGACGAATTTTGTTTGTAAAAGTAAAGGTGACTTTCACTGTGCGTAAACGCCTCTGCCGAAAAAAAGGTCGCACTTGATGACCCCTTTCACACTGTACAACTTTTGTCTGGAACATTTTTTTGTGACGACGATAATTAACGAGATATTTAAGGTGTTCAAGTTAGGTCAAACACCCTGTATATTGCCAAGTTTCCTATGTTTTTTGGTTCAGGTTAATCGTGCCGTGTAAAAATTCCGTACAATAAGAACATATTGCAGGAAATTTTGATACAGCAAGATTGCTATACTTTAGATACTTATGGCAAAATTTTACCACCGACAAATTCGGTATACATGCGTGTTGCCCACCGTATGGCACTACGTGGATCACTTATACGGCCGCGCCATGTGTACACTATCGTCAACAACGATCGTAACGGATTCCGAGCAATGATAATGAAAAGTATCAAAATAGAACCAGGATATCTGGATAATGCCGATACTAGCTCTTTAAGCGCAGCTCTAGAAAATTCGAATTGCGGTAAGAATGCGTCTTTATCGGTAAGTTTATTCGCCAGACAAATGAAATTAGTTTTGTCTTCTCACAAGTGGTCAGGAATGACCACAAAAAAAAGTTTCCGGTGGACGTATATACTGGAAAATCCAAGAAGGATGAGGTGACATAATTGCCGAACGAATATGTCAACAGCATGAGTCGATTGACTGCGTCGTTTCATTACAAAATAATTTAGTACCTCCATCGGCTACGCAAAATTTATCGGTGTCGAGTGCGAAGCAAAAATAACCGGACGAGTCCAAACCATACCAGCAAAGGATGTTGACGTGATATTTTTATGTGATATTGAAAACATTCGACCTGCCCTGCACGAAGGCAAGAAAAGAGGTAAACGTCGTGAAAAAGTAGCATATCAACTAATCGAACAAAAAAACACACTGTCATATTTCAACGCGAGGCGGCCCAACGAATTACAAAATTTGGGGTAAAAGTTTCCCTATCGTACCACATGCAGCCACGCTTCGAAAAGCAAAAGAGCAGCAACTATTGAAATTGCAGGGGTTGGGGACAGCAAATCCAAAAGCAAATCCAAAGCAAAAAATGGCAAATTTGCGGAATCCATACATAGCATAAGTTTACTGACTTTCTATTGCATCTATTGGTTGCCTGAACAACAACGGATTTACACTGCACGGTGCCGATATAATGCAGATTGCATTATGATGATTGACGCAACTGCAGGAATCGCAAAACGTCTAAATACGCACGATCCTCACGTATTTTTGTATCAATGTATGGTGGTAATGAAAGAGGGCAGTGTCCCCGTATTTCAAATGGTGTCAGCTGATCAACGATCATTTATAATAGCGCACTTTTTGAAATTCATCCTTACCAAGGTGTGCCTCGGCCGCCTATTGTCGTTTGTGATTTCGGGCGAGCCTTAGTTAATGTCGTTGCGCAAGAATTCGGCAAATGCAACGATTTGCAAGAATATTTGCAAAAATGCAACGATTGTGTTGCGCGAGAATTTTCAAAAGTTCCGGCAACATATATCAGACTGGATGTGAGCCACTTGGTGGCAATGGTGGCTCGATGGAAATACCTGAACGTGACAGTAATTGCAGCACGCAGATTTTATATGCGTCGCATTTGCCAATTTTATCAAATGGACGATTTCGAAAATGTAACGGCTTACATTGAATCATTGGTCGCTGTAGCGTTAAGCGAATCGATTGAATTCGCCGTCTAGGGACAAGTAATACCATCCGAAATGCGTATAGCAAGCCTTGCCCGATCTTATAAAAGGAGTCAACTTGAAAGAAATTGACAACGATGTCGAAAATACTGATATGGAGACGACTCGGATAGCGATGAGGACAATGACATCATCGATACGAATTGGAACACGTGGGCGAAGTCTCGATATTTAACATAAAGGCCATTGGTAACACATTGAAAGACGGAAGTGTAATCAATGCGTTATTCAATCCTGCTTTCGCTCAACGAGTCAAAAAACAGTTGCTTCCTTTTTTGCCACTTTGGACGAATATCATGCGACGTCATTTCGGCAAAGGCGAAAAAGTTGCAACGTCTTCGTCGGTAGAAGCTGAGTTTGCCGACTTGAAAGGTCGTGCGTTTAAAGGACAATTGCCGATGCCCATCGACAAGTTCGTACTCTACCATTTAGATCACCTCGATAGCAAAATTAAATTTGCATCTAACCCACGTGATTTGCCGCGGTTCTTAAGCAAAGATGCATTCAGATATACCCGATGAATGCAGCATTTGGAATTCGCATGACGATTGGCACGGAAAAGCAGAGAAGGAACAAAAAGCGATCGCAGAATTAGAAGAATCCCCGGCGAAGAAAAGAATACGAAAATCCTCGTATATGGACAAATGTCCAAAATGGGATTACCTAAATAGTACAAAGGTGCAGAAGCTTCCGTTGTTTAAAAACGGTCTGTTCTGCAAACCAGTTATTATGGGTGATCTCCGGCTAAATGTAAAAAGAACATGCGATTTCGATACTCTTTTTCATTTACTAATGAGCGCAATGGCAGCGAACCAATTGTATTTTCAATCATTAGAAACTTGTACCAATAGAACTGTCCAACTGGCTCGCAAAATATTAATGGAAAATCAGAAAATCTCAGCATCGCATTATCGAGAGAGAGAGAGAGAGAGAGCAGAGATATTGTCGAGAACAGGACTCTTCGACATACACTAATTTACTAGAAAGATCAAACAGATAGATAGAGAGTGCAACGTAGCTCACTTGGCTCAATATATTTTCAGTGATATACCGAGCTACAAGACTAAAGTTGCATGTGAATGTGGATATGAAGTGAAAAATAAAAATATATTTTTCGGCATTAATATAGATATAATTTTGTGGCACGGTTTGGGTTCGATGCAGCAAGCGGTCGATGACGGCCACGAAACACATCGAACGTGCCGAAATTGCAAACATCTCATCAAGGACAATATCGAATATCGACCACATTTAATTATCGATACAAGTATGGTAACTGACGATCGATACACAAATAGGGATGAACGTCTACATCACACGCTAGAGTCAATAGAAAATTATGTGACGATCAAGGACAAAATCTATTGTCTGGCAGGTGCCGCTCATTGGTCAGCGGGGCATTACGGGAGGATTCGTGAAGTCTAGCATGTTTTGGCATGCGTATAATGATATGGGACCAACTCGTGACCGTGTCAACGCCAAAACAATAATTCAACCACACCTCATTCTATACGCTTTGACAGATGAAAAAAGTAAAAAATGAGGAAGACGCGATAAACGAATAAAGATTCGCAATGTTCGATTTCAGATTGATTTAAAAAAAAAACACAGATTCGTTTTATTGGTCTTATTTGATGTTTTATTCACGTTATTTTTTTTCACGGTATGATAACATTTAAATACGCATGGCAATAATAATAGCGTATTATTTTTTACTAAGATGATTTTTTGTGAGTCATGATTTTTAAACAAGTTAGTGTCTTTTAAGTTTAAGAGAATGTAAAGGTTCAGTCAAACCTCATTTTCTACGACGTCCTTGCTCAGCAACGTGATAAAAAGGATCCTTTCATAATAATAATAAAATATAACATAAAAAATATGATACGGGCCCAAAGAAAATATATATTGTATGTTTGAAAAACAAGTAAACAGAAAGATTACAATAATCAAACATGGAAAAAAGGACAATTGACAAAAACAAATTAATGCAAAAAGAAAACAAAAACAAGATAAGAAAAAAGTGAAATAAACAATAAACAAATTTTAAAAATAAAAAAACACATAAGAAAAAAGCGAAATAAAAAACATAAGAAAAATTTTAAACAATTAAAAAACTATGGAGCCAGATCTTACCACGTCCTCGTCGTTGGTTCCGGGTAAGAAATGCCTTATGTTAGGTAATTCTACTTATAATGTAAAAATGTGATAAAACCTCGAACTTGCATCCGTGTAGATGCACAATATGGCGCATTACATACATAAATTGATTTACGGCCACAGAAGCGACCGATGTCGAACCGATGTAAGCTTGAGCGCACCTGCAAGATTTATAATCGAACATATCGCAGCATCGCATTCACAATATCGTATAAGAATATGTTATTTATAACAATGGCTTATCGTTATTGAGAATAACTAAAACCTAATAACTCTTCCGCAACGTGGATAAAGGACCTTTGGTCTACATTTAATATCTACATACGACCGAGATGTTCTACTTGGATCACGGCATCTCGCTCACGTATGGATATTTATTATTAAAAATAAACCATAACTTTTTCGGGAGGTTTGAAGAACTGAACTCTTTCGGGACCTATGTAATAGACCTTTAGTTATCGTCAAAACCCTTTAAAGAACTGATAATCAGCGGTTATACTGCAGCATCTCACTCATCTACGGATATGTATTATTACGATTATTAGCGATCCTGATTACTTCAAAACGGTAGAACTATGTGCGAAATAAGTTTAGGATGTAGAACACTTTTAATTTAACCTCTAGTACTCTCAAATTTCTGAAATATGATGAGATGCTAAGATCCGGTTTGGGAAGTTAGCATCTCATTTTTTCAAAATGCGATTTCGATAGTAAAATCGATGGAACTATTGTTAAAACTTGTCAAGAACTGTAGAACTATGTGGGATGCCACTTTGTATGCAGTTTATTTGTGAGATGCTGACACTTGAGATGCTAACTTCACACACGTTGTTCATTGCCTGCCCAATTTTTCAGTGGCCAAATTTGTTGGATTGTTATTCGAGTCTTTCACCTCGGAAACGGGGTCAACGTATTCTCAAGGGGACATTAGCTTTCTTTTAGCGATTCGTTTATCAAGAGATTTATGAATTTATATTTTACATACATATTTTTATATACCGTCCTAAACTGAAATTTGCATTCAAACCATAGAATTAAGGCCTTAGGCCACCCTAGAATTTTCGAAAAATCGATTTTTTTTAAATTCCAAATGGTCCCTTAGGACCTCAAAAATGATGTCCCAGAAGATTATGGCCGGGAAAAACCTTTAGGTACTCGGTTTTCGAATTTTAGTACAAGGTCGTCTGGTCCGCAGCGAGACTACTCAAAACTTTAAACGCGTTTATCTCAATACTGTATTTTTCAAGTTGGCCGGACTCGTAACTCAAGCAATTTTCAACCGATTAACTTGAAATTTTGAAAATATCTCGAAATATACATTGTCTATGGAAGTACGTAGGATTTTTTTTTATATTGCGTAGTTCATTTGTTGTTAACAATTATCTGACAATTTTTTAGGCAAGTTTTTCACTTTTCACTTTAGAAGGGCGCCATTTGGCCAAAAATCAATATATCGCAAAAATCCTACGTACTTCTATAGCAGTTACTATATATATAATCGAAAAATTCATTTGCTCATTATTATTTTAAAAATTACAGGAGCTGTTAGTCCGGCCGTGGACCCCGAAAAAAAAGACGTTGCAAAAACGCTGCACAGCCGCCATTTTGTAATAAATCGCTTCAAAAAAATTATTGTGAGCAGTCACTGATATAGATAATAAAATCACGTTTCTGTTATCTCGATTTATTTTGTAGTATTTCTGAAAAAAAATCCCCAAAAAGCCTATTTTTTCAGCCTCTAGGGTGGCCTAAGGCGTTAATACAATAAGAAACGATAAGTATGATAAATGACTAGGAATAAGAAGTAATATCACATTAAACGCCTCAACTGATTCACGAACAGAATTTTTACTTATAACATATTTCTTACTTGAGTAATCTCGTGATTGAAGTAAATCGAAGGTTTCATTAATTTTTTTAGACATCAATTGTCCCGGGTTTTCGTCATACTTCTTCGTATTAAGCTTGTAATTTTGTGTGTTTACGATATGAATTAGATTCGTGCTTTTTTAAATTCTGCGAAAAGCGTACGTTGCTTCGATTCTGGATTTAACGGATCCCGATACGTTCCATGCGAATTAAAAAAAACTTCGCAATGTTTGAAGTTTATATAGTAAACATTTAGGTAAGACTTTGCTCTGTACAGCAATGGGCGTGTAAGGAATCAGCGGAAGGTAGTCCCGTCCGAAAATATCAAGGAAGTGCGGCTCCATATTAACTCCCTCTGCCAGGTTAAAACTCGTTTGCTTGTAAATAGATCAAAACAACGCGCGGTGTTGCCGAGTTTGATTCTCTTTTATGTTTTGCAATCTGATTACATCGGATATTAAGTCGCGCGGCTAATGATCCTAATGATCGGTAAACAATTTGTAAAATATGACGTAACTGAACTTTTAAGCAAGCAAGGTATTCTTATAATTTACAGAATTCTGCATCAGCATATTTTAGCAGAGTCATGCATTTTTAATATAATTTGTGTCGCTTACAAATTCATCATAATCGTTTTCTACGGCAAAATTGAGTCCGAAATGAAATTGGATTGGTTTAATATTAATTAGAAATAATGGGCTCATTGCTACTTGTCGTTATCACCAACACATAGGGTTATTTATTTGGTGTTCCTTATAGTCGTTTGTCCAAGCTTATACTTGAATGAATAAGTAGGAAAGCAAGAGACAATCGCAATATTTCCATCACATCCATGAGAGTATACTTATGTGCTTAACCTGACAATTCCCATGTTCGTAATTGTGTATCATTAAATATAAATCATTAGTCATTGTGTAATTTCGGTAATATAAGTCGGTACATAATCTATTTCTATATTACCTTATAAACCCAGGTTTTACTTGCGAATCGAGATCGCAAGTAAAAATTCAATAAATTTCCTCGTTTCCGATTTTAAATGGACTTAAGGCAAAACAACGGGTCGATTACAGTTTCCATTACGAACTAAGAGAGTGTCATCTCGTATTAAAGTCGGATGTAATGAAATTAACGTAAATGGTCCATACTTCACCAATTCGGGAAATAGCGATTTGAACTTTGTTTCAAACGACGCAACCGATCGAGATCGAACGTTGTTTAGCTAACAGATAATTGTGACAAGAAGTGCCCGCCGCGCTTAACTTTTAAAAAGTTAAGGGTTCCGGAGAAATTACATTTTCAATTAACCAACTATACCTCTCGCTCGCGCGTGAGGTCTATAGAACTCTAGCCCGTTACACTGCATCGAAGGCATAGTTTAGTTGGCTTAGCCAGTATCTCATATCGAAACTACCCTGTAAACGATCACACCAGCAGTTAAAGCAAAAACCTTGATAGCCTGAGCAACCGAGTTATACTAATTGTAAGCCTCAAAATAGTAGACGTCGCCAGGGTCTTGTCGTATTTTGGTTTACCAACTAAAACGATGATAATGAGGAATAATTTTATTTAATCGAATGACTCACCATATTAAATGAAGAATGAAGAGAAAAACTCCAGGTACGACGAGATCGTCGCTGCCGACGCTCCAGCGTCTTCGAAAAACTACGATACCAGGCATCGTTTACTATCTTGTAATTTTTTATATTCTTTTTATATTAAATATTTTAAACTGTATATCCGATATATAGTAGCAATATTTATTAATAACTATCATACATATAACGATATACATGTATCTCACTCTCTATAATCTTTAGTACGATTATTATCATTGTTATTATTATTCCTTTGAATTAGCACGGAATCACAAACTGGATGTTCTAACGAGCGGGCGTTTACCGATTTTCGTCTTCATATCCATATCCAGTATAGTTTCGAGCTCAAGATAGCAGTATCTCGTTGACAAAAGCATGTCCAATACTTCTCCCAAAAATCGGGGTCGTTTTACCCTTCGCAACGATCGTCGTTCGCTCGCCGGTCCGCGCCTCGTTACATCTCGTTAAATCGTATACCAAGACGTGACCAATTATCTCGTCGGCTTTTACCATGTTTAGAGATCGTGAATCCTCGCCGTTCGAAATAAAAAATAAAAGGAATACTTTCGGGGTCGAAAATAAAATGTCAGGAGGGCAACGGTATCGCCGCGTTAAGCGTTGGCCCGTGCACGCCGGTTCCCCGTGCGACCATTTCTCAAATCTTATCACTCCACGAGTTGGTGAAAAGTGTTACCGGTCTGTAGGTATACATGTATGCGATGAAGTTAACTCGCGACAGTTTTCTATGAAAAAATGTCCCTTAGACTTTTACATTTAACAAATACGTGTTTCTTCCAATTATTCATTATTACTATTTCGCAGGGGTTTACTGCCAGCTGTACCGTATGAAATAAAAAGCACCGATAGAATTTTTTCCGCATGTATGTGTATACCACATATATATACCGGATATATATATATATATATATGTGTGTGTGTTGGCGCACAGTAACAGGTGGATTAAACTTGGCGATGCGTCGACGTAACTCAATTAACAGACCGCACACTGTAACCCAATTCTTTCCTTAGCATGGCAATTATAATTACGTTCGATATCTAACCGCTCAGGTGTACGGCGGGAAATTTCGACGAAACACGCTCACACCATTCGTGTATCGCGCACACACATCACACCTTACTATCTCGTTGCATCACTTTGGTGGTAGTTTCACCGTTGAGCCGGTACCTCGCGGTGCAACCGTAATTCACTGGTTTTTTCGGAAATTCTTGTATATTGCATATTCCGAGGACGTTTGCGCAGCAATTATGCGGTGAATTATATCGTGGCACGAGGACTCTTCCCTATTTTTCCGTGCATTGTTTCAAACCCCATTTTTTATTCTGCATACAAAATATCGTTATCGTTCCTCTCATATGGCGAAAAAACCGTCAGCCTCGTTATTAATCATTCTACAGTAATATAGTAAGTAGTTGTGAAATGTAAAAAATCGGCAATTTGACAAACATTAACATATGTATGTGCTCTTTATGTGCTGAAAGAAAATGTTCGGTCCAAAAGTGTAAAAACAAATAATTCTTGAAGAAATTGAACCCTTTTTAATGTTACTTGTAGCAATTCATTATATTCTTACCGATACAACGATCATTAGCGCAATATTACTTTAAACATAAGATGTTAACTGCAGTATTTATAAAATTAGAAATGCTAATACGGATACACAAGGGCACAAGACACATAAAGCAAAATTAAAAACTGTTAATTAAAATGGTTTTACTGTACCGGTGAATAATTGAATCATACAGTTCCAGAAAAAAATGTATAACTAAGCGCTCAACCATCACCCATTCCAATCTAATTATTGATATTTATAACAACTCAGCACCTCTAAAAAGAGCTCTTAGTTTTTTTAAGATTTTTTTTCACAAACTCATAATTCTTTAAGATTATTTTAAGTGTAATATATTTGCACTCGTTTTGAAATATGAACAAATGTAAAAAAAATCTGGTTTTAGGTAACGTAATATTCAAGTTTATTTATAAAGTGAGCGGAACGCGATTCTTTGTAAGATTCTTCCGGTGTTTTATAAGATTTTGAAATTTTGAATAATATCTGTTGATACCCTATCTCAACGAATCTTCGATATATTGACCCAAGACTTTATAAATAAACTAACACCAAATAACTATTAATACTGGATTTAAGAAGAATCGGTCGCAATCTTCAAATGGTATAAAAATACTTATATCTGCGATTTTTCGAACAGTAACTAATAAATCTCTCGCCATAATAAACCTTGAGTTGTAAAGCTGATCATGAGTTCGAGTAGGTATAACAGTTCAACAGACTAACAATAAAAGGGCCCCGAACATTAAATGAAGAGAAAAGGATAAGGTAGAAATGTGTCTTGCTCAATTGAGGTACAAAATCAGCTAATGGTCGAAGTCAACTTCACTCCCTATATTGTTCCGTAAATAAATAAAAGTTTTTAAACAATTCTATAAACTTTAATACCAACGTCTAAGGATCATTCATGCTTGTTAACTTAGTGAATTTATACTGATCGTATTATAAAGATAGAAGTTAATTTAAGAAAGAAAAAAATGGCTTTTAGTTAAGAGACGTTTCCTCACGTCTCAACCACTGGGTATTGTAAGACACGTAGTGTCATAGAAAGAGCGGAGAAGTCTCTCAATATTTTTCTTTATGTCCAGGATAAGGCGAGACAGTAAGGATCACACACGGATTTATTATATGAATGGTGAAAAGAATAAGTTTCATTTATTTCAATATATATTGCCCAGCGTAACACGCATGCTCGCTCGTAAGCCGAGAACGGAACTGTCGACTTGCCGGTCCTCGACACACGCCTCGACCAAAGGTCGCTCAACGCAGCGGCGACAAACAAAAATGCAAACGTCGTATCCATTTATTTGGGCTACATTACTACATTACCGACTACGGTCCTACAGTATGGCGTATTGATCGATATATGTTTTCATCAAATGACATGACTGTCTTTCGATATTCGAATAAACTATCACACAAAAGCCATAAAAGATTGAGTATTTAAAGAATAAACGAAAGATCTAATATCTTATAAAATCTGACAGCGTGTTTCACCCTTAATTGAAAAAGAAAGGACCCCGGATTCATTTTACCCAAATGTGAAAAGGTCGTTTGCTTCTTTGTACACCTATAACGTGCGAACTGTTGCGCCAATTTTGATTTGACTTGCATCAAACTTGGCTAAAATTTTATGCTGAATACACCGGATGTCGCGTCTCGACAATTAGCAAAAATAACATAAAAAAAGGTACAGAATAGAGTCTCTTTTTGGGGAATTCCGCGGATCTCTGCTGGCAAGGTAGTACGTGATTTTCCATAATTTTAGGAGCTTAAAAATATATAATGTTTTTCGCTAATCATAAATCGAAAAGTTTCGAATGGTGAGGATGGCTCACATGCAAAAATCTCGTACCGGGAAAAAAGGAGTTACCGAGTGTGCAGCAGATGTTTTAGTGCCTCGGCAGGTTTTTCCCGTGGTCAGTCACTTCTTTCGGCTGCCCACACCGTTTTTCAGACCCTTTTACCGGTATGAAATAAAAATATCAACCTGGAGTCATCCCGACCCTGGCACCGGGTCTTCTACCCCCAGAAATTTTAGATCTTAGCAATTTCAAAAATGTGAAATTTTTGTTTAGTTCGCACCAAACATCGAAAGAAGAAACATTAAATTCGGGCTCCTGAAGCTAACAATATTATGACTGTTCAAGCATATTAATTTTTGTGAAAATAAATCAGTTTATATTTGTTAATCTTATACGCGTAAAGCCTTCGTTTGCACCCTCCGAAGTTCCCGAATCCACAACAACACAGGTGAAAATACACTAGCCTGTGATTCCTCGACTATCGAATATCCGTTCGGGAGTCCGGAATAAACAAAAAACCGGATAGTGTTTTAAAATCGTTAAAAAGAATACTTTTCCATATTTTCTCTAAGTTGTATGATTTTTGTGTAAAAATTAAACGATTGAAATGCTTTGTTACGATTTTCTTTTGTCCTCCCGGAATGCCTGCTGGAATACCGACAATGAGCATAGACGCAATTTTATATTCACGATACTAAGGAGCGTTTCCTTACTGTAGTGGTGCAGTGAAACATTTTTTCAATGTTTTTAATCAAACAATGTTCCAGTGGAGGTTGTTTACAAATATTGTATTTGACTCCATTTTTATCGATACTTATAAACTCTTCTACATTATTCACTCAAGATTTATTACAGTGAGAAAAATATAGGAGTTACTTTTCGGAATATTGCCAAAATTGAAAAGTTAATGAAGACGGATTAAAAATTTCGACCGATTCTCCTTAAATCTCGTACCAAACTTTTGTTTGCGTTAGTTTAACCGTGTATCATAATTTTTTCCAATAAAATAATAGTTTATTGGGTAAATTACTTCTTTAAAGTTCTTTAAAGTAGGTCGAAACCTTTGGATCTTAAATAAATCTATGGCAGATTGTAAGTTCGTCGAAACGATAATACAAATCAGAGTACCCTTTACCAACAGACCATCGGTATAAATAAATTAATACGTCAAGTCGGAAGAGCTCTAGGTCACTCTTTTCCCGAGTTGACTGGGAACACCTTAATCGACATACATATACACTGACGGCGAAAAGTTTCCGGACAATTTAACCAACGCCATTTTAAAGAGAAAGAATTCAACTTCATTTTCGATATTTAAAAAAAAAATCTGATTTTATTTACAAATAGCACACAATTTTGAAAACGATCATTTTTGGCCGTTCTTTTATGAGTGGACCCCGTTTGTGGTAAATTTTGTTAACGCATTTCGTTCACCGGCATCATAAAGGGGGAAGTCTAAGCTTCAATTTTGTTTTTAGAAAATTGTCTACGATCGTTTTTCCCAAAGATATTTTTGTTTTTTGAAAAAAAATAGACAATTTGAAAATTGCTCCGGGGGACGAAAACGACGAGGTTTACAACAAACCCTCAAGACGGTAAAAAGTTGAATTACTCCTTGTTGACTTCACGAGAATTTTTTCAGATTTTTTTTCGACATTTTTTTCCATCTATTTCCGGTCAAAGCTCAGTTGATCTGAATAGCATGAAAATAACTGAAATACACATAATACACGAATACATGAAAAACACTGTTGACAAAAATCTTGGAAAGAAACACCCCGAGAGATATTCCAAAAACTTGTGGAGAGGATGCCGCGTGTGGTGAAAAGCGCGCTGTCTTCGACGAGACCAAAGTTTAATATGTAAGTAAAAAATTTAATTATATTATTTTCGTGGTATTCAGCTCAATCGAGCTTTGACCGGCAATAGATGGAAAACAAATTTCGACAAAAAATTTGAAAAAATTCTCATGAGCTCAGCAAGAAGTAATACAACTTTTTACCGTCTTGAGATTTTATTGTAAACCTCATCGTTTTCGTCCTCCAGAGCTATTTTCAAATTGTCTTTTTTTTATCAAAAAACACAATATGTTTGAAAAAAAATCGTAGACAATTTTCTAAAAAACGAAATTGAAGCTTAGACTTCCCCCTTTATGATGTCGGTAAACGAAATACGTTAAAAAAAAATTTCCACAAACGCGGCACACTCATACTGGATGCTAATTGTAAAAAACATCGTAAACAATTTTTAAAACAGCCAAAATGAAGGTAAAATGGCGTCGGTTAAATTGACCGAGGCCAACTACCGGCGAAATGGCATAAAAAATCGTTCCGGCACTGTTTTCAACTTTTGTCCCGAAACTTTTCGCCGGCAGTGTACATACCTATACATACATATACGTACATATACATACATAAATAAACGCATACCTACATAGATATAGATACGTATAAGTGTATATAATAGGATTTCATATCAACTCGACAAACGTGTCACTGTGCCTCTCCTCCAATTGTTTTATAATTTTGTGAATATTATTTTATCCATGAAAGAACCAACTCTTTATTATTATTCAATTTGTTCGAATAGTGATCCCAACAAGCAAAAACATTAAACAACTTTTGATTAATTCTCGTTTATATAAATAATATTAATAATAATAATAATAATAATAATAATAATATCAATAATAATAATAATAAATAATAATACTAATGCAATAATAAATATAAATGTTAATAAAGTTTCTAAGTGATAAATCATGAAATCTAAAGACTCAAATATATTGTGCTCGTTCGCAGATTTATCAATTGTCTCATCAAAATTTATCTCTTATATTTGTTAAACAATTTCTAATATTCATTTATCCGCGTGTGCCCGTTTTTTGAAAAAGAAATACAAAAGGATGAGCGTACGTCGCGCAACGGGTCGAAAGGCCCAGAACCATCATTCCACATAAATCTAACAAACATCGAGAACTCGTTTCTTCGTCGATAAAGTAATATAAAAAACGTTGGGTCGATTCGGAGCGAATCAGGGTCGAACGTTATTCGAATAAACGAAATACGAAAAAAATAAAAACCTCGTATACAACCGACAACTCGTGATATATTACATTGCATCCTTTTCGGGCTATCTGTATCCGTCTTTTTGGCGCAATCAAACGATAAGCTACGTATCATCGACTGGCTCTCCTTTTCCCGTCCACTTCACCTTCGATGCACTTTTTATCTTTTTTTGTTTATATCCCGGTGCGCCCCTCTCCAGCTCGCCCCATTGCAATCGCAAAAGGCGATACGCCGCAGAAAATAACACTCGTCGTGTCACACTCGCCTTTAAATATTATTTTATAAAACGAACCAGGTTCCGTTATATTTCCCTAAATTTCGCGAGTCGTAGAGGAGCCAAACGTCGATTACACGGAGAACTTAGAACTCACCAATTTCACAGCTCGGCGTTCGCCGCGCGACTGGCGAACCGTGTAAGCGCGCGGGTCCGACTCCCTTGCGCGACAGGGCGATGGCAGCAGGGTAGGAGAAGAGTTCCGCGAACACTGGAAAGCGCTTTATCCCTCGAGGGAGTTCGGGGATACTCGCGTCTCTCCCGTTGTCGCCGGGTTTCGATGCTTTTGTTTTCCGCACGCACTGGTCGTTTTGCCCCCCCCCCCCTCTCAACCTCATCTGCTCCTCACCTCCCGGCTCCTTCCCCTTCCAATCGCCATAATCCCTGCTGCCGCGCACGAACCGTCGAAGGAGCGCGATCGAATGATAAAGTGGTACTGATGGACATAGTGGACCGCGAAAAAGGATGTAGATTGCACTAGTGTAGCGGAACGCGCGATTCAATCGAGGGAAGATGCTTCCTTCTTAGGTTATGTTTGCCAACGCGAATATTCGATCGCTGACTGTACGACTAACCGGCGATCGTACAACCATCAAATTTGAATAATCGACCATTGAAATATTGTAATCGATTATTGATAACTCACGTTCGTGTATTCACGAAAATTTCTTTCGACTTATAAAGCTTTAAATGTTATTATATATTGTTTCATTAATCTTCTCCGACACCATCGTTATATAATCTCTTAGCGCAGAAATCTCTGGTGCAAATGACGACGTACCGTGACAACAAACCGACGCGACAACTATCGCTCCAAGTTTTCTCACCACGTAAGCGATACGTACGTGCACATGTGTACGGTCCAAAGGGATAGATGCTATATAGATCCATAAAATCTAATGGACCACTCGTATATATGTACCCACATTTGGTGGCGTCGAGACACCGCCGTGTTTATACCGATTACGAATTATATCACGCATTCTTAATTTCGATGGGTTTGTTATCGATCCCGATTTGCAACCTTTTTTAATCGCACCGTGGATTTTTTAGCCGGGATTTGAGGCTATGATGTATCTTCTCCCGTGTTTTGTTTTGTCTTTCCCTGGATCGAATCATCTCGCATTTTATTAATACTTACATTTATTGATTATTTGTACTTAATGATCCCCTTATCGATATAAAATGCTTATCAAATTATGATATATCGCGGAAGCGATACGCTACGCACTTTCCCCGAACCACGTGGAATTGCCACCATCATATCCGGTTATATATATAATGGTGATGTGCGCCTATGCTTAGGAAGTACTATAGTACAACCTGTAGATGTGTGCATACGAATATAGCGCATGTATATATTTACACGATATATGAGTATATGGCAGTACGAGGACTTCGAGAGTAACAAAATCACACCCACCATAATCCGCCGAGGGAAGCCACCTCGAGCACACTGGGCATTCAGAGTATTCAGACTCGAAACGGCATCCATGCGCCCCCACGCGCCGATTCTCCCCACCTTGTCGCCGTTGTGACGTGTGGCTCCCCCACGGCGCCGGCGTATTTTCGTCCAAGGCCCCCACTCCCGAGTAACTCCCGACTCTCTCATAGTAGTATGAGTCGCAACGGCACTTCCTCCCCAACGAAGCCAACAACAGTAGCAACAGAGAGAGAGAGAGAGAGAAAGAGAGAGAGCGAGAAAGAAAGAAAGAGGGGGTGCTGACGGAGGGTGACCTAACAGCCACAAGATAATGCACGCGTATATGCAGACACGGGCAACCGCATACACGATATGTATACTACGATACCGGTAAGCATCGACGGCAACCACGGAGAAGAGTTTCGACGCGCTTTCCCCGCGATATGTGTCCCTATCTTCCGCTCCCCCTCCGACCTTTTACGCACCCCACTCGTTAGTACCCCCACAAGGGTGAACGAATATTATGCAGCGCAAATACCTCCAAATATCTCCAGCTTCCCACCACACCTCAACGCCACGACCTCGGTATAGCTAATCTAACGAACAATTATTGACGGGGCGCATGAAACACATGCGTTACTAATAAAGCATTTACTTACCAATTTCTTTCGTGCAGTAAAGGTCGACAGATGAAAACTAATAAATCGATTTTCCTAAAATTTGTAATGCATTGTAAAAATTGAATGCCTATTTTATTTATTTGTTATTGGTTCGTAATTGTATTGAAAATGAATTGAAAAATATGTATTCTAGTGCGAAAGTACAAAAATGCATTTTTCGACATATGTGGCCATTGGCATTGGACACGATTAAATAAATAACCAGATATGTACGTGACTGATGACACTTTTACTTTTTTGAAATATTCTTTCAGATCGGATCGTCTACATATTTAACGAAACATATTCTTGAAAACAATCGAAAAATATTGCTTCACAATGTATGTTAGAGCAAGTAAAATCCTTTGATTCAAATATCACAAAGATTGATGGGACATCAGCCAGTCGATGCAGGATAGAATGTCCTATATCGCTCGAACTCTATATAGTCGGTCACGAAAATATTAGGGCACCAGCATAGAGTTCCTTTCTGTTCTATGGTTCAACCAAATGTTCGAAGAACCATACAATTATGGTATGGTATGTTAGAACGTACCTTTCAAGTAATATGAATGCAAAGAAAATGATTTCGTACGTACGATGGGTGAAATAAAGGTCACAACAATATTCGGACACCGTTGGTATACTGTCAGTAAATCTATACAATAGTCGTTGAATAGGAGTGCCAGTACAATTTTCATAAACATAACTTTTAAGTAGCTTATGAAGAATGCGAATAATCAAATATTTACCAGGTTTGATGCAAATTTTTTGAGGAACGGGTCGGAAAAGCTAAAACCTTTCAAAACGTTTCAGTTAAAACGTTTTGAATACGGCAGTTAGCTATTTTTCATCGGCAGAAGGGAAAATATTATCGTGAAATTGTAAATCTCCTGAAAATAAGTAAAAGTACTGTTGCGAACATATGTTACGTCCAAGTAATAAAACGAATTGCCCTATTGTTGACCTTAGCAACGGCTAATTAGTCTGGGGAACGGGCTAACAGAGTTTGACCGAATTGAATTGAATTAGAGGGTTCGATATAAATTAGTTTTATTATTAATATTTCATTACGTTGAGCGACAATTTAAATATTCCAACTACACGGATATAATGATTTAGAGGAATAGCTAGTTCGCGGTGGTCCGCGCAACAGACTATGTTTTAGAAGAAGATAAGAGTTGGTGGTCTACGCGACTCGGTGGATTGATGAATGGATACGAGTATGTGATTTTCGCGGCGCACCGGGGAACTCACTGAGGTTAGGAAAAATGATGACGACTTCGCGGTGGTCCGTGCAATCTTATTGAAGAAGATTCTTTTCATTGAAGTTACTTTTAATTGAATTTTTGAAGATTTTCCGGAAGAGCTGTACAATACTGAGCTCGTACCAGAAAGGTTTTATTAATTTTACAAAGAACTCTACAAGAAGTACAGTGTTTGAGAACTTAAAGAAATGGAGAGTTTGTGAATTTTATAAGAACTGATTTTTAAGCATAAATTTCGCCTTATATATGAATGCCCTTGTATACTAACCCTCTCCATCGTTGTATATGCATAGGGGTTGGAGAGAGTAAGTTTTCCTGTAGCTCATTGGCCCGAACCTCCCGTCTTCCACTTCTTACTTTTCCAGAGAAGTGGGGAGAAACGCTCTTATCTCTTATACATGGATCGGCCTCCGCCAACCCCCCTTCCCTTAGCTACTACCCCAAGGGCCACGTTTGAACCCTGCATCCATGCTTAGAGGGTTGCTCGTCTCCAGACGCTATGTGGTGGCGTTGCGGGGATCCAGCACATAATGAAAAGATATAAGAATGAAAATAGAATTGATTTGGTCTGCGAAAGTGGACGCCCGCTTGTGTGAAATATTCGTGACCGACGTGATATTATAAGACAAAGTGAAAAGAACCGAATACAAGTGCCACGGTGCTTCGGGAAGAACGGGGTATTACGGTACAACCAGAAAATGTGCAAAAAGTGTTGCGAGAAGAAGGCTATAACGGACAGATAGCCAGGAAAAAGCTGTACTTTAACGCAACAAATAGAAGGAGGGAATTAGAATTTGCAAAAGACAATTAAGTATCGAAGAAAATGAGTGGTGGATTACCGTAATTTTTTCTGAAGAAAGCAAATTTGATATTTATGGTGTTGACGGAAAAGTAAAAGTGTGGAGAAAACGAAAAGAAGAGTGTAATTCAAAATATTTGCAACGCACTGTGAAGCACAGTGGCGGTTCGATAATTATATGGGGTGTATTTCGGCGAACGAAGTGGGTAGCGGGTATTCTGAATAAGTGTAAATACCCCACCTTTTTACAAAACATTATTAAAAAAGTGCTGCTGACATGAAGATTGGACAAGGCTTAAAATGTAATCAAGACAACGATCGAAAGCACAACGCACGCATTTTTCATGAATATTCAATGCGTACATTTAGGGTTAATTAGGAGAATCAATCAATAAAAATATTCGATCGTATTATCAAATAACAATGTTTTATCTTTATAAAGCCTTCGATTTTTAATTTTATGTCTCTTCTCTCCGACTTTCTGATTTTTACTGACTTTTTTCTTTTCTTCATTCCTCTACTTTGTATTTTTGACCTTTTCCTTGTTTCATGATGCTCGCATCTCATAAATAGTACCAAACAATCTCTTGTCACCATGGATTTAGATCCTGGATCGTACATACATATGCTAATGTTGTAAACCCACCTCTACAATCGCCAGATTTGAATCGTACTAAGGCCGTAATAACGAAGGCAGAGTTGAAAAAACGACTTGTGGAGGAATGGGATCATATTGGTCCAGATTATTTAAACAAAATATTGGCACATGAGAGGCGCCCTATGCGTATTGATAAATTTGTGACAACGCACTTAACATCTTTTTCCGGACGCACAAAACTTGTTGTGGCGAAAAAACACACTCTAAAGCAGGTTCGAACACTGGAACTTTGAAACAGCGTGGCTACCATGCAACCATCTAATACAGAAGCCCGGGTGGAAAATGACAATGTGCCGTCCGCTGAACAAAACTCTCCGCCAATATCAAAAGAGAGGCCGAAAACGTTCGAAAATTCACTACAGACAAGTGACACAATTGAAGCTGACAGTGACAATGAATATGTTCTTGATAAAAACAATGAACTGGGCACAGAACATAATTGCCGCAATAAAAATGAACCAAAAAACCGAAAAGAGTGTACTTAGGTGCATGCCCTGAGTTAAAAGTTGCGAAATCAAATAAAAAACGGAAAATTGGCATAGGTTATTCAAAATGGAAATCTCCGTCCGTTAATCCAGAATAACAAACAAAGAGTTATCATCAGAAATACATGCGGTTTTGATACGATTATCCATATTCTTGCTGCTGCAACTACCTGTTACGTCTTAGCCGGTAATGTCGAAGTCGACAGTGCGTTCGACCGGTACCTCAAACTCCTAACAAGTCGATAACGTACCAACACAATTCTCTTACACCATTTACCATCACTCGTCGATCACCAACTCTTAGTTAACTAATAATATTACTCGTTCTTGGAAACCAAATAAGACCAAGCTCCCATAACATATATACATCATGGAGTTCTAAACTGTAACCTAATACAAACACTCCATCAACCCATAAACATCTCATACAGTAAAATTCACAAAATTCCTTTTCACTTTTACTTCTTTTCTAAGAACTTCTTGTTCGACCCCGTCGCCCGAACACTTCAAAATAAACACGAAACTCTCTAAGAATTCCAAGAACTATAACTCAAAGTTTCCTTTTTCCTCCCCACGAGGCGACGTTCTCACGTCACCCCCGTGCACTTGAAATAATCCCCTCCGCGAGGAAAACTAAAGCTCATACGAAAATCCGACCAATCGGAATCAGCCGTCTTTATTGTAATCTCCCTCGCAGAGGCAGAACGGCCCACGCTCGGAAAAACTAATCACAGATTATTCTTCGCTCTCATCGAGAGCAGACCTTATTCAAATTCTCGAACTCCGTAAAAATACGAAATCTAGATATAAATATCTCTGACGCTGTAAAACTCTAAATCTGTAAAACACTCTCGAACTCTGCAAAACACGAATGAGAATTCATTCAAACCTCTAATTATCGAACAATTAATAAAGTTTACGTTAATGGTTATCGTTAAGTAAAACCAAGTGTAATATCATTACTCTCTTTTGGGTGGAGAGTCGACGTAAACCTTTACCAACATCCTATCGAAACCCAAAGAATCGATACTATTAAATATCGAGTTGTATTCAGAAGTCGCGAGCGCTCCGCAAAAAGACTCACCTGTGCGGAAAACCCCAATCGTTTTCAAAGTTAGCGCCTTGTCTTCGATCGCGCCGCGTCTTCGCTCAGTGTCCCCCCTCTCGGGACGTAACATACCAATGAAACATTTCATGATGCTATTCAAACATATTCGAATTCGTGAAGCTTTTCTTAGAAACGGGTTGCAATGCAGAGCTATATAAGCAACGTGCGAATTGGTTGGGTCAAGTTTCGTGCTTCGTACACGATGGTAGCGTGCCTGGAGTTTCAGTCATTGACGCTTTATCAAACATCACTATTTTATGTGAGTTTATTTTTCGGGAAGAGCCTAGCCTAGAGGAACGTAGGGAGTGCAAAGTATGCAATACCGTCCTCACGGGGCAGCCAGTGGCCGTTTCATTGGATATTGAAACCATCATAAGTCATGGGTACGAAAAAATAAGTGATGCTGTAAAAGCTAACGAAACTTCCATTTCACAAAAGACCTGTGTGACATGTAAAAGCGTTGTTGAAACGGCATTCAAATATCGATCTCACGCTTTTATAGAGTGTATCGAAGATGTTGACGCCAGGTTTGAAATAAAACAATTTCCCACGTTGATTAGCTTAGGCAGATCTTCGTTTCAGCTTGCTGGGATCGCAGATTACCACGCTGGCCGTGGATCCGTTGGGCACTACTCTGGCTGCGTCAAATACGGCGATACGTGGTTCCGTATAGATGATATGGTTTCAAAGCCAAAACACATTTCAACAAATGACGCCATCAACCCAATGTTTTGCATTTACGTTCGAGTTTAAATGACGAATTCTAAAAGCGACTACTGTATCAAATTTGATCATTTGAAAGGTTTCCTAGATCTCCAAGTTTTTTTTATCGTTTTCAAAGTTCGATATATAAAATTTAATAGTGTTAAAAACTTTTTAGTTGTAAGATTTACGTCGAAAGAAGTTCTGGTTTGCTTGAATTTTCAGGCATCGTATTGCATAAAGTTTGAAAAAAGCAATACGAGAACATTGGAAAAATTACAAAAAAACAATTATTTCAAAAAATATTTAAAAAATTAAAATGTTAGAAAATAAAAAAAAAGAGGAGGGTACTGACAACCTGCTCGTGGTCCTCCTTGCATGCGTGTAACTATACCATGAGAATATAAGTTCGCGTAACCAATGTCAGTCGATAAGAAGTTGTCAATTTGTGTTTTTTATTGATATCTAATCATTTTTGACTTATCTTAAAGAGTAACACCACTCTAGAGCCAGCACAAAAGGCATAAATTAGATAATTTTCTTGTAATAGAATCGCGAAATCTTCAAAGTGCAGTACCAGCTCAAAAATCGTTTTTTTTAATTTTCTCTGAAAGTTTGATTCTCAGGCCTATGCCGTTTTGGAACAATATAGAACAAACCTAGGACAACCCAGAACAACTGTCACAATCGCGATATCTTAAAAGTGGGGTGCCAGCTTAAAAATTATTTTTCGCGAAATTTGTGAAAAATAAATTTTTTTCGAACTTGATATTTTGGAACAATATAGAACAAACCTAGAACAACCCAGAATGACCGTCAGAATCGCGATATCTTAGAACTTTATCGCGATAAAGTAGAACAAACCTAGAACAACCTGGAACAACCCTCAAAAATTGTGTTGGGGGTCTGGACCAGCGTGTGTTACTATACATGTCATAGCTACCGCAACATATCCTTTGCTGAGAAGAGCGAGCCGCGATAGCTGAGGTATTGAGTAACACTTCTCGAAGACGTTTTATCATAAACATTGACGATGACGGTCGAAAATTCGCTATTTCCCTTTTTGATAAACCTTAGAACGAGCGAGAGCAGCAGCATTACCAGTCGATCATATAATTAATATTATTATCAAGCTTTCTGAATATCTCTCTTATAAATAAGCGTGCAGGCAAAGGGTTTAGATCGTCGGTTTTATACAATTTTTGTATTTTAAAAATCGTGGTCAAGTTACATTTTTTTTTTCGTAAAGTCGTTACGTTTGGATAAATTCAATATGATTGTACAGAGTTCCTTGAGAGCGTAAATCCAGTCCATTTTCATGAGATGCTTGAATCATTTCCTGGAACAAATCGTCATTCCCCAGGATCGGTGCTGTCATTCTGGCTGTTAAAAAACCATACAACTTTTCTTGAAATCCATGACGACTCTGTCGCCGTACTTGGTTTTTGCAACTCTTATATCGGTTACTGCACGGAAAGAATTTTCAAGTCATTTTTACTGTGAAATCACAGTAACTGAGTGACAAATGTGCAATTCTTCAGGTGTTTAGCAAATAAATTATACATTTTAATGGAAATGAGCAAAACCTTACTGTTGAGTGACAGAAATTGAAAATATTTTGAAGAAATTTTACTGAAATTAACAGTAAATTTTCGTGAAACGTGAACATTACTGCAATAAGTTGAAAAAAGTGCTGATACAGATGAAGGTGTACGGTGCATATTGAGAAATTTGCGCGTTTGACTTGAAAATTTAAAAAAGGAAGCCGAAATTTTCTCTGCGTCCACCAGAATTTTTACGTTGTTCATAGTAAAATCAGTGAGGGCTAGGTCGCCTGGGCGTAACGCGTGAGTTCTGTGGGGGCGTGCGTATACGTGTACGCAAGCTGTGAGAGAGCCGCGTATGCCTAATAGTCCAGTCACCTTAGGCCATATTTTACGAAGTCCTATTCAAGAGGGGCACCCTCGCCCCAATTTTTGTATAGGTTGTTTAGCCCTACAAGAATATATCCTGAAGTTTTCGAACTGTTCCGAGGGGTATTTTGGCAATGAAACGTTATTAAAAATTTAAAAATCGATATTTATTAGATGATTTTTTTGGAACGCATCCTATCGAAAAAAGTTTCGAATAAAATTTGTTCATCATAACGTCCTCTGTAAAAAAGGTTGTAATAAAAAAGTGCTAACATTATTAATTAAGCGGTAATGGGGCAAATGAAAATGAAAATGTCAATTTCATTGTTGCAACCGCAGTCGATTGTTTATCAACATATCGGTTTGAAACTCGTACATGTTGTAAACGAGCCAAACCCCAAGAGAATCGTGCAAGATTAATCGATCTGCGGGATATAGTTTAGCAACAATTAGCGATCATCGAAAAATCTTTCCCCTTCAATAGAATTTCCCGACAAAAGCCAACAGGGTTGAAAAAAATCGAGGCAGCTGCCACGATTTCTTTTAAAGCTCGAGATTGATTGTGTGGTAGTTTTGATGATTCCATATATTGATTCAGAGAATCTTCTTCACTCGACATTTTTCGTTGACATTCTTCTAATTCCAATTTTGTTTTCAACAGTGCAATTTGTGCGCGTTGTTTCGCTTTCTTTGCGGGAATGTATCTTCTTCGCAGTTTAACGAAAACCTTTTTTTTCTTGGTGATAATTTTAATTGAAGAACTTTGGGAGTCTCTGCACTTTTCTTGATCTTTCGTAGTTTTGTCGTAATTGCTTTTCGTGCTCTTTGGCAAAATAAGCAAACAGTGGTCATTGTCAACAAGAGAGAGCATTTCGAGTTCGGCCAAGTCCCACAGAGATCTTTGCACAGTGAACTATCGATTACGCTAGTGTGTGTGATGGGAGCTTTCATTCCGATGCATATATTCAGTCCATTCAGTATCAATAACAAATCTTGTAACCTTTGGATTGTATATATCGGACTGAAATCGATATTCACTGTATCATTTTTCGCACAAAATTCCATGCCGAGAATACTGATTTGGTATGACATGTCACCTTTAACGATGAGTTCTCTTTGAACAAATGATTTGAAAGAGTCGTGTGACATTGACATTGTCAGGCACATCGTCTGACAATGTCAATGTAAAACATTCATACGTCGCGTCTAACTCGACTGATACTATAACTCGTATAACGGTCCATTTTATAATTCTGCGTTGAGAAACTTGAGACATAAATGTCCACATATTACTGTATCGTACTCTTGATATTTCTGATAATTGTAATTCACAATGCTACCAACACCGAGGTATTTTATTAAATCGGGTGGTGGTTGAAGATCACCGAAACTGTCAAAGTACATTGCGTTTGTGACGGATGGCTTATTGGCGGTGAATAAGTTGATGGGAAATAATGGTTTAATGATTTTATTAGTTTGGATATGAGCGATACGACGTCTTATTAGGCTGAGTGTCGGAGGAGGACTGATTTAGGATGATGGAAGAGGCTGGGAAAGAGTCTGGAAGAAAAGAGTTTAGGAGTGGAGGGGATGTTGCGTGAAGGTGATAAGGGACCGTGGGACTTGTGGAGTAAGCAAAGTTGGAGATTAACGGGAAAGGAGATTAGGCGTAGATGAGAATAGTGGGAAAGGAATGTGGGAACGATACGCTCCCCTTCTTACAAAAGAAGCGGATGCTCCTGCATCCGATTTACAAAAATTTTGGTTGGTTGTTTTGACTCTATATAAAAGAAATATTTTGTTTACAAAAAGAAAATTTGGTTGTGTGTGATTCTGTATTAAACAATGTTTTGAATGGTTTGTGGTGTTTGTGTGTGTGTGTGTGTGTGTGTGTGTGTGTGTGTGTGTGTTTTTCTGCTTCCTATTGGTGGTTCCTGCTGGTCTTCGTAGTGGCTTGTAGAGGATGTTGCTTATCCTGTAACTTATAAAGATGGATGAGTCTTGATGTTAGTGGGTGGTGGTGTGTTATGGTGAGGTGGGTAAGGCTGTGTGGTTGTATTGTATGTATTGTGACGAATTACCGGAATCCTTCCGCCATCGTCACCTTCGGTCGCCTCCCTCGTGGAAAGATACACCCGCAATGTGCCGGCAGGGCGCCAGTCGATTTTTGTATCGCCGGTATCGACAACCGGCCTCATCTGGAGGTCGGGAGGGAACGGCCCGACCTCTCTATCCCCGCGGATCGGGTTAAGGAAAGCGGGAACGACTCACCTTACTTCACCGATCGCGACTCAACCGTCGCGATCGGGGTCACTTTTATATCCCCGGAAGTGACGATCCGGTTCACCTGGGTGCTTCCGCGAGATCGGCGGAACCGGAAACGCTCGGCCGCTCAGGTTGCAGAGTTTGGTAGAGAGGGTCGGGGTAAGTCACCCCGGGATGGCCGAAAGATATCGTCCATCCTCCACGAGGCGAAGCCTCACTCGGAGAGCGAGAACACGGATTTTCGCAACACCGCACTACTCGCAGCGTCGCGAAACGGGTACCCGCGATAACGCCTGAGACCGACACCCATTCACAAAAAAATCACGAGATCAAACTCCCCCGCCCGAAATCAATACGTTAATTCTTATATGGCGAGAACACACTGAAACTAAGATATCCGTAGGAAGCCGGGTCTACACGGAACTCCCCATGGCGCGTACGCGAACTCGGGCTTCTCACTCTAGAGAGCGAGCGCCCTACCACACCGGATCGCGTACGTAGAGAGAGAGCGACCTACGCACAAGCGCAGGCGAGACAGAGACAGCCCGCTCTCTCTACGATCCTTCGCGAGACATCTGCTCGCGAGCGCGACACGATAACGACTGTCTAACAGCCAATCAAATCCTCATTTCCTCAAATCTGGAATCGGACACCGAGAGCTACTGCCCTCTCGCTCAGCGAAACACTTACCTGCCAAGATAGCGCGATTATCGACGTTGCACGGGATCTCGCGAGTACGGCGACAATCGTTTCCCCTTGGTCATCGCGTATAGGAGAGCACCTACGTCGGCGGCACGAGGGGTTCCCGCCCTCGCCCGTAATCTTAAAACTCCGCTCGTCCTCATACGCGATGCACCACACGGCGGGGCGCCGGTCTTGCAGCCGGACCTGCATCAATTTCTCGCGCGTACTCGCTGGCCGCTTTTACCTGACGGGTAGCTCGATACGGTGAGCGCTATCCTCCACGTCAGGGTCGAGCGCCACGACCTTTTATCCTCCTAATCTCTCCTCTCAACTCCAACTAACGGTCGTATCATCTTCAGCTACAAAGCTACGGGAACGCATGTGTCTAACGGGTGAGAGAGCGAGGGCCAACGACGCGAACGGCCTTGGGACGGCGACTTTTCCCTACGTCGGGAAAAAATCACGTCACAGTATAAATATGTATAAATTAGTGATTGTTTTCTGTTTTTTCTTTTTTAGTTTCATCTTCCTGGTTAATTTGGTCCGGTTTTATGTCTTGTTATTTTATGTTTGTCCTGGTGATATGGTTTGTATTTGTATTTGGTCCTGGTTATTTTCCTTTGTTACGTATATATATTCGGTCCTGGTTACTTTCTCCTGGTTATGTTATTTGTATATATTTCCTGGTAAACTGCTAGAACATTCGAATTTCCTTATTAGCTCATTGATTAGTAGAAGAGGTATGTTACTTGGGATGCGTTGGTTTGTTTTGTGGGGGTTTCGGTTTGTGGGTTTAGTGAATAAAGTTTTAGGTGTAATTAAAGGTTTTATTGTAAAAAGAAAGATAAGATAAAGAAATTATAGGTATATATGTAGCTGATTATGTATGGTTGCATGATTAAGTATATTAAAGTGGTAGAGAAATTTGTCTGGGTTGAGGATGTTATGTCAATGGACGGTGTCAATTGAGTCGTATGAGTTTTTGCTTGGCATGGCGGGCTGATATTCAAGATGCCAGTATTTTTGATTGTGTAAATAGATGACTGATGGTTATCGCAGTTAACGTAAAGGTTTTCTGATTCTGGTGCTGCAAAGAGCCATGAGTTTGTGTCTGGGATCCTGGACCAATAGGTCTGGACGGAGTGTTTTTCGTCGAATGTCGCACATTGCCAAATTTTTAAACTGCGGGTTTGACAAAAGTTGAGTTTCGCCTGGGGTATTTTCATCTATCTGTTGGACTGGGTTGACCTGGTCGCACACGTAATACGACATCGTGATTTTACAATTTGCTAAAGTTTCGAGATATCTGTAACATGTGCCATTTTTACTTTGTCTATGTGTACTATTTTTATTTTGCCGTCCTTAATTTTTAACTTAATATTATGTCTATCTAATACTTCTAAGATTCTAAATGGTCCTACATAATGGGAGTCGAGTTTTCCTTTTCTTGGTTCCTTTATGAGGAATACTAGTTGTCCTTTTTCAAATTTTGGTTCTGTGACTCTTTTATCGTAATATCGTTTTGTTCTTTCTTTAAATTTGATTTGTTTTTCCCATGCGGCTTGTCGTGTCTTTTTTAAATTGTTCATGAGGTTTGTCATGTAGTCATCGTATGTTATTGTTGTTTCTGGAGGTGGAAATTCGGAAGGTGTGCGGGCAGTTCTTCCGAAGACAAGTTCGTATGGTGTGAATCCACTGCTTCCGTGTGTGCTTGTGTTTTGCGAGAATGTTGCAAGTGTGAGGAGTTCGTCCCAATCGCGGTTGTTGTTAATGAAATGTTTGAGGAACTCGGCAAGGCTGTGATGGTAACGTTCTAATGCACCATTTGATTGAGGATGGTACGCTGTTGTTTTGTATTGTCGAATTTGAAAGAGTTCAGCGAATTGTTTGAATGTGTCAGACATAAAGTTCCTTCCTTGATCGGACAGTATCGCTCGAGGAGCACCAAATGTTGTTATTAAAGCTGTGGTAAGTGATTTAGCGATATCCGTTGAAGTTTGATGTTTTAATGGAATTGCTATTGCGAATTTGCTGAAAAGGTCCAAAATGGTCAGAATATATTCGTGTCCTTGTGTGGTTTTTGGTAAGGATCCAACGATATCGATCGCGACCTAATTGAACGGTTCTGCTGGAGAGTCGGTGATGATCATTGGTGCTTTATCTTTCACTCGTACCAGTTTGTTCTTTTGACAATCGAAACAGTATTTGATGACTTCTCGAATGTCGTTTTTGAGGCTTTTCCAGTAGTATTGTGATAGGATTCGATTATATGTTTTTGATAGTCCATTATGTCCACCAATTGTTGAGCTGTGAAACTCCTGGATGATATCTTTCATGCGTGGTTGTGGAGGTACTGACAATAGACCATGGCATAATGTGATGCTTGTACGTGAGGTCGTTGATTTTTCTCGTACGAATGATTTGATGTATTCCCAAACGAACGGATTTAGAATTTTCGGGTCCTTTGGGATCGTACAAGTCTCTAGCTGCAATTTATTAAATACTTCGAATAGTGTTTTTAAACAATTTCGAACTTCTGTGATGGTCGGTGAATCTGTTGATTTCTGTTTACAGATTATTGTGAAATAACAAGTGATTCCTCGGCGAGTAATCAGAATATCACCAATTTGGGGGGTTACAGTCCAAAAATGATTGTTGGTTGGTTCTGCCTTTTTCCTGTAGAATTTCTGATATCATCGTATTCACTGTACAGTCTGCTGATAGGAAGTATGCAATATTGTCTTTTCGTGCTACGATATTTTTCTGTGTGGTGATAATTTTGTTTTTGTTTGTTACATCTTCCGTTATTTCCGTCCTTCTAGTTGCGGGGCGAGTTTCTTTGTGTGTCATTTTCTTTCTGTAATACTGTGATGGTGCAAATGGCGTATCACTGTCGGCCTCTGTTAGGTTGTTTCCACTTGAGGTGTTTCGTCTGATGTTGATTTCGATGAATTGTTGTTTGGCTCTGATTGTGTAGTGGTTTGCCTCGTGATTCGTTCAGCATTTCCGGGTGGTGATCGAAATGTTGGCTCGATTGTTGCTTGTGTGTTGTGCAACTGTGGTGCTTCTACTAGAGGGTTGGTGTTATCTCCGATATTTCCTTCAGAAAATAGATTTGCTTCGTCGTTATTATTTTCAGGTGACTTTGCTAACGAATCAAAGTATTCGGGTGTCATTTCCGGTGAATATGGGCCTATGTTGGTGGTACTTTTTGACTTCTTTGTAGACGTTCGTGGTGGTGATGGTGATCTGAAGTTCGGCTGCTCTTGCGGTTATGCATTTCGTTGAACATCTTCCGTTTCTGTTGGATTCGTTGGTGATCGGAAATTTGGTTCCGGGATTGCTTTCTCCGTTTCTTGGTCAGCGGTCGCTTCTCCTATTTGCGTCGCTGATCTGGAATCCAGTTGTTCCTTGCCGCAACCCTTGGGCGTTACCTGTTCTTCTGTTTGGTTTTCCGATTTGCGTTCTATTTCCCATTCTTGCGGATATTTTTGATTTGCGTCTGTTTGCTGGGCTCGTTGGCCTCTGTGCTTATGTGCGCTTTTGTCTTTATTTTCTCCATTTTTATTGGGATCAATATCTGCAAACCGTTGATTCGTTATATTTAATTCATTGACTTCTTCTTCGCCTTTGTTTCCTTCGTTTGTTTCTTATTGGTTCTTTGTTGGTGTGAATTTTTCCGTTGTTGTTTAATCTCGTAACCTTGTTCGTTTGCGTTTGTTTTTCGTATTCACTTCCTTTGCCGTATTGTCCCTTGTGCGTTTCCGGGTCGTTATATTTTTTGTGAGTTCCTCCTCCGTTGCTTCTGTCTCTGTGATGACGTCTGTGCTATCTTTTTCTATATTTGTTTCCTCTTCTGTTTGTGGGGATTCACCGTGGATTTTTGGGTCTGATTTAGATTGTGTGTTGTTTTCATGTTCGTTTTCACTTCCTGTTGTTTGTTCGTTTTGTTGTTTCTTTTTGGGTGTTGAGTTGCCTGATTCTCCGTCTGAATCAGAGCGCTGTCGTGTATTTGGTTGATGTGAATGTTTTGTTCTTTTTGGGACGCGTTCTTCCTTTGAAGAACTGTCTCTCTGTCTAATGGGCATGCCAGTAATGGGGTTCCTAGATAGAGCGTCTGCGACGTGGTTTGATTTTCCCGGTTGGTATTGTATTTTAAAATCGTAATCGTTGAGGGTTATTTGTCAGCGCTGAAGCTGCTGTGGCAAGTCGGATTTAGTATTTAGGTATGTCAAAGCTCTATTATCGGTGATCAATGTAAATTGTCTGCCGTATAAGTAGGGGCGAAAATGTTCTACTGCGTAAACCACGGCTAGAAGTTCTTTCCTCATTGTGTCATATGCTTGAATTTATTGTGTTCCTGACTTAAAACTGCGCCTATTGCATAGTCTGAAGCGTCTGTGGTGAGTGTAAATGGTTTCTCGAAATCGGGGTAACGCAAAATTGGGCGTTTTATAATGTTCCTTTTGAGCCATTCGAATGCTTTTTGGCGTTCGTCTGTCCATTCGAATGTAACATTTTTTTCAACTGTTTTGTTAGTGGTAATGCGATTTTTGCAAAGTTTCCAATGAATCGTCTGTAATAACCTGCGAGTGCTGTAAATTGTTTGATTCCTTTTTTGTTAGTTGGTGTTGTGAATTCTGTTATGGATTTTACTATTGTATTATTGGGTTTTACACCTTCTTCCGTGATTGTATGTCCTAGATATATAACCTCTGTTCTTCGAGAGTATTAGCATGAATGACAATGTCGTCCAGGTATACGAACAGGTCGTTACCCTGAAGTCCTGATAATACGACATCCATCAATCTTTGGAATGCTGCGGGTGCATTTCTCAACCCAAATGGTTGAACGGTTGAACTCGAAATGTCCGTTTACCGTTGAAAATGCGGGTTTTTGTTTGTGGTTAGGGTCCATTTCGATTTGATGGAAGCCAGACGCTAAGTAAAAAATGGAGAAGTATCGTGCTTTGCCCAATTGGTCCAGAATATTCACGATCCTCGGTAATGGATATGCGTCGGATACTGTTTCCGCGTTCAATTTGCCAAAATCGATAACGATTCGCCATCTCTTTTTGCCCTGTGAGTCCGCCTTTTTTGGTACGACCTAAACTGGTGAGTTATAGGGGGAGAGGGAAGGTTGAATGATGTTTTTCTCCAACAAATTATTGACTTGCGTTTGGATTTCTTTTTTGTGTACAGGTGGGAATCGGTACTGTTTTGTCTTGATAGGTTTGTTGTCTGTCGTGGGAATTTTGTGTTGTGTTATCGTGGTGTGACCAAGTTCGTCGTCTGGTAGTAAAAAGAGTTTTGGGTATTCAGAGACTAGTTGCAAAATGTATTCTTTCTCTTCGTTATTGAGATGATCTAAATGAAGTAATGATTTGAGTTTTTGTAGTCGTTCTACGTTATTTTCGGATACGTTAGTTGTATAAATTGATGCGTTATTGTTTTGAGGATTGTTACAAATTTCGGTTTCGAGTTTAAATGGTGTTTCTGAAATTATCTCGATTGGTTGCAATTCTATAGCAGGAATTTCCAATTCTATTGATTTTGGTTGGCGGTTGATTACTTGTAAGTTTGCAATTCCGTTGTTATTTTTTACTAATGCGCCACCATAACGTATACCTTCTTTGGTTTTATATGTTGGGATATAGCCCTCTGAAATTTCATTGTTTTTGATTCTTATGTGCATTATTGTTTTTGATTTTGGTGGGATTACAATATATTCGCGTTCAGAAAATGGCATAACATGATCTTGGAAAGTTATGCATCTTCGTGTATATAGTATATCGGCTGGAATCTGTTTGAAAAATGCGTCACCAAGTATCGCGTTTTCCTGGATTGGAAATGCGTCGGTGACAACATGAAATCCTGCTTTTACTGATTTAATTTGGATTGAGCATTTGCCTCGAGTGTATGTTTTACCGTCAGTTATCCCTGTCAATTGGTAAAATTCTCGTGTGTCGATTTCTGTTGCGCGATTGAGTGCGCTTTGTTTTATCAAGTTTATTTGTGAACCTGTATCGATTAATAATTTCGTTTCTCTGTGCGCAAAATCAGGTGAGTTTAATGCTATTGAGGGAGATATATGATGTTTCGAAATTCCCAATTTAAGCGTTGCTTCTTTGAATTTAATTCCGATTTCTTTTAATTGATCACGGTTAAATGTCTTTAGTGCTCTGATAATGACTCTCGTGTCGCACTTTTCCGCGAGACGTTGTCTTAGTTTTTTAGGTTTACTTTTTCGAAAAGTGTATCAATGTGTTCTGTGCTGGTTGTTGATTTTGTCGGGGTATTTCTACCGGGTGAATTATTTTGAGAATTTCGTTGCTCGGCATTTGAGTCTGTGTTAAGTCGTTCTTGATATTCGTTTTGGTGTTGGTCAAATGAGTTATTTCTGTATCGGGTTTGGGAATTGTCTCTGTATTTATCTCGGGAGTAGTTTTTGTGTCTGTCGTTCGAATTATTTCTGTTTGGATAATTTGTATGTCTGTCGTTCGAGTAATCTCTGTATCTGTCGGTTGAATAATTTCTGGATCTCTCGTTCGAGTTATCTCTGTATCTGTCGTTTGAATAATTTCTGTGTCTGTCGTTTGAACGATTTCTGTATCTGTCGTTCGGGTGATTCCTGTATCTATCGTTTGAGTTATTTCTGTGTCTGGCATTGGAGTAATTTCTGTATCTATTGTTTGGGTAATCTCTGTATTGGTTTCTTGAGTTTCTTGTTTTATTTTGAGCGTATCTGTCTCGCGAATTATTTCGGTACCTGTCGGATGTTTCGTGTGAGCGCCAAGAGTTTTTATCTTCGCGCATGTTTTTTATTGTGAAGTAGTCTTTTGTGTCGTGTGTGTGTGATTGATGAAGTTTACAAAATTTTCCTGGTTTTGTATGTTCCATAAAATGAACTCTTGCGGTGTTTCTAATATCAAGGGTACCACGCATTCGCTTTTGTTTTTCGATGTCATATTCTATTGTTTGGGCTCTGTCTATTATATTATCGAATGTTTCCGCGTTATGGAGAATTAAATGGGAACCTATTGCGGGTGTTAATCCTATAACATGTGCTCTTTTTGCTTTTGCTGTCACTTCTTCGATTCGTGCTTCCAAAAATGTTGTTTGCGCAGCTGTGTTATACACGTCTGATAATTTATCTATAATATTATTGAGTATATCGCGCGTCCTCGCTGCGTATTCGATGACCGTTTCGTCGTAATGTTGTGGGGAT
The DNA here is from genome assembly GCA_951802705.1 of Netelia virgata. NCBI lineage: Eukaryota > Metazoa > Arthropoda > Insecta > Hymenoptera > Ichneumonidae > Netelia > Netelia virgata. Next base: position 13,810,612 of record OX637863.1, on the reverse strand, counting down.
GATTCTAATTTGTTTTCCAAGTCGGCTAAATCTTTGTTTTTGCTACATGCTTTTTTCAATATTTTCAAAAGGGATTCGAGAGAATTTGGAGGGTTGGCATCAACGACTGAACGTGCGATACCATTCAGTTTGAGTGGTATCATTTTTAATAATTTAGATCTTTCGCCATCTGAGAGGCATTCGTTGACTCGTTTAACTGTTTTAGCGTAATCTTCTATTTTCATATTTTTTCCATCGTATATGGGGACGACTTTAAACGCATCTCTAAACGTGAATGTATTATTATTTTCAGCCATTGTGATAATTTGGTGTTCAATGCTTGGGTGAAAATATGGGAGTATTGGGTTTCGTCTATTTATTCTACGGGGCGGTCTGGTCGGTGGATTGGGTATTACGGCACGATAGAATGACATGGACATGCCATGTTTCGGTACGTCAATTTTAAAAATTGTGGTTTTGTAATGTTAATTTGTACATTTTGTTCGTTGGTAATTGAGTGTCAAAAATTATTTTTTTGTTTTTTTGTAAATAATATTACCAAAAATTATATTTGAAAGATTTTATTCCAAGACAAATGGCGTTAAAAAAATGAATTTTGTTGTTTTTTTTTCAAGATTTATATTCGGCATGTGTTGCCGAATATAAAATTGTGTGTCGAAAAGTTATATTGAACTTGACATTCAAATTTTATGTACAATTATTGTGTATGTAGATTTATAATGAGTTGTATTAATTACTTCCACCGTGAACGAATATGCGATTTTTAAAGGTAACATGCAAAAGATTGTTGAGTGGAGTGTACTTACGATGCCAGAAGAACGATGGTGAGCGTAAGCATCAGCTGATCCCTTATGCGCTGGGTGGTGACTCGCGCGTAGCGGCTGAGATGCTGGCGGTCGTTGTGTGTGTGCGGTATGCGTGATTGGTGATAGTTGGTGTGCGTGTGTCCTTTCTTCTTCGTTGCTTCGTCTGTGTGTATGGCGTTGATGAGTTTGGTATAGCTGTGGTTGTGGCGTGTGTGTCGTTCTTTCTTTTCTTCCTTCGCTGCTTCGTTTCGATGTGCGTTGTGTAGAATATAATGTATAGACTGTGTCCATGTGATATGTCTCCGATGTATTTCTCGTTTTTTTTGTCTTACACTTTTGTTGTCGTTTGTGTAAATTGTTTTTGATGTTTTGTTTTTCACTTTATTAATTTATTTCGCGGGATGATTCACGTGGTGATTCGAATCCCGCTTCTGACACCATGTGACGGATGGCTTATTGGCGGTGAATAAGTTAATGGGAAATAATGGTTTAATGATTTTATTAGTTTGGATATGAGCGATACGACGTCTTATTAGGCTGAGTGTCGGATGAGGACTGATTTAGGATGATGGAAGAGGCTGGGAAAGAGTCTGGAAGAAAAGAGTTTAGGAGTGGAGGGGATGTTGCGTGAAGGTGATAAGGGACCGTGGAACTTGTGGAGTAAGCAAAGTTGGAGATTAGCGGGAAAGGAGATTAGGCGTAGATGAGAATAGTGTGAAAGGAATGTGGGAACGTTACACGTTCTTGTTCTTTTTCGCACGTGCTGGGCCTTCTTTATCATCAATATTGACTATAGCCGAATCGTATTTTCAGGGTCCATCCTTTGGTAACGCATTTCTCGTGTAAACACCGCGGAAATGTGGAATTTGCATGTCTCGGGCAAATTTTGATAAATCAGTGTCGGTGAGCGCCCGGTGTGATAGCCTTAGTCGTTTTTACATGATGACCCATACCGCTTTTGTAAGGTTTAAGATAAAGATCCTTTCCCAATGCTAAACTCTCGATCGCCTTGTTGTGACGCTTACTCTCCTCGAGAGTACTTTCCGCAGCCTTGGCATCGTTAACAGCTTTGGCAATGCCTGCTGCGCCATCAGCGAAAAGTGGAGTGCCACCAGCTCCGGTGGCACTCAAACCAGCGAAAAGGGGTATGAGAAGGGCCAAAAAACACCAATTTTTGGAGGCACATAAAGAATATGCGGTGAGTGGATGTTCTCCCTAATACCCATACCGAGCTTAGTTGTAGCTTTCATCAGGTTCGTAACTCCCTAAGCTGTAGCTTTTTCACTCAAATTTGCGGGTTTTGCCAAAACACGTCTCCAAGCTTCGTCCTCGAGTGTCCGGTACGCCGCGTTTCGAGCGTCGATATTTTCTCGATTTTCAGAATACGCGATATCGTGCTCTTTATAAGCAGCGTCGGGCCTGTTAAACCCCGTATTACCTCGTTCGAGTCTCATTTTCCATTTGGTACCAGGACCGCAATATTGATAACCAGGCACATGCAGTTCGATAGGAAACCGATTGATGAGATTGCTGACAAGTCCCTTTCCGTGTACGATCATTACTGAATGAAGAATAGTCGTTGACTGAGAAAACTTCTGTTCGAGTCGGTTATTTATCGGTATTCTGCAGTAGAATTCCTCAGATTTTGAGAATAGAATTATTTATTCACCGATGTGACCTTTCCCGTAGAAAGTACAAAATGATACTGAGATAATTGTTTTCGACGTTTCTCATATTTATAACATTAGGACCCAATCAATTATCTTTATAAAAGGGCTCACTAATGTCCCGCGACGTCAGTTATTCTCGAGATGAGATTCCATAACCAATCGATCCAATTACCCACGAAAAATGTCGACAATCTCGTGCAAGATACGCACAGTATATTGCGGCCCACCCAATTGTGGAAAGACTAACGCGCTCCTTACCCTCATTACACACCCGAACGATTTGAGATTGGAAAATGTGTACATGTATTCACAATCTTTGAATCAACCGAAGGAGACATTACTCAAACGTTTGCATGAATCTGTGAAAGGAGGGAAATATTTTCCTTTCGCCGATCACGAGCAAGTCATCAAACCGGAGGAGGCTGGATCAAATTCGATAAAAATTTTCGACGATATTACCTGTGAAAAACAGGATAACGTGAGAGAATTTCCGTATGGGGCGACACAGAGGCGTGGACTGATTATACCTCTGTCAAACGTACGCGCGTATTCCGAAACATCTCGTGCGTCAAACCGTTCCGAAACATATCTTGCGTCAAATCGCGACCGCGAGCGATGCGATTCATCGGAAACATAGAATGTTGAAGTTAAGAAAAACGACGACTGAGAGAAAAATGGACGAAGTTTTTAGGCCGGTGGTAGCTCCGTTGCAAAAACTAGTCGATGAGTCGTCATCGTCGGTAAAACAATAATCAGCTATCAAGAGAGAGAGCCAAATGTCGAATCGTCTGTGAAAAAAGGGGATGAATATATCGATAACGAGAATGATCAATTTAAACAGTCGTTTGAAACGACTTACGAGGATATTTCGGAAGAGAATATTAGCATTGAAGATGATATAATTTTGATTTGTCATAAAATTACTTGAAAATGTTGAATATGAACGAGAAGAAATAGTTGGATACGTCGTCGAATGGAGTACGAAAATTACAGGGAAATCGTTTAATGATCGGGAATTCACCAATTACGTTTGAGCAAAACGTGTCGTTCGTGTCGGTGATAAGACTTATGATCAAAGTGAGGGTTTAGTGGAATATATATTTAAAAAATTACCCAATGAATCTCTCGTAATGGCAAATGATATCGCGAAATTCTCAACTCGACAAACGCTTACAGAAATCATTACGTCAGCGATTACGCAATTCGTGAGGATAAAAGCGCGAAATTCAAACATATAACTGCACCCATTGTCGCCTCACCGTTAGAAAAATCTGCACCAAAGAGACAGTCGGAACGATTGGGTAAAGGCTTGCTGCGATCCAAAATTGTTAAAAGGAACAGTAGTGTAGATTCCGTTTATTGGGACGATCCTAACGAATTAGTCGATAGGCTGCGACTCCTCTTAGCCACCCAATCAGCCGGAAAATTTAGTCATTAGAATGAGATCGTCTCCATGGCCGAAGAACCACGCGAAGCTGGAATCATTTATTACGGGCAGGGTAGGGTTTAACAATTTTGTTTTAGATTTTTTAATTTTAACTGAAAGCATAATATCTCAAGAATATTGTGTCTAAATTTCAAGTCGATCGGAGTAAAATTGACGACGTTATGAGTATTTTTATACCTGCCTGAATGTTCTGCCTACCTGACCGGAGCGCACTATTGTTGCCTGGCAGCTGTTTCGCTCTCTATATAATACCTTCCCTTAACCGTCATCTTTCTGTATAGAAATTTGAATACAAGTCCAAACGTGATTAGGTCCTGAATTATATTTACAGTCAGTGCAGAGTATATAATTTAGTACAGCAGCAAACGTTCTATCGACCAGACGTACACGTGCTTTCCGATTTTTGGATCATTTTAGCTAAAACAGACGAAAGAAGGCAGGATTCGTCGTAGACAAGAGCAAAAAGATGCTTTAGACATCCTGGATGACAGCAACATCCTTTATGGACCTGGCATTGATGATTCAGTGTGAGGTAAGCCGATAAAACTCACTTACGAACGTTTCATCTCAAATTTTTTAGCGTTCAAAACTTTAAAGCGTTTTTCCCACAACTCACATTTTCAAAGTCGGTGCCCATCATAACTTCAAAACTACTGCACCGAACCTTTTGAAATTTTTCAGACTATTGCTGTATATAATTTACGAGGTAATGCTGGAGAGTTTTTTTCAAATTTGTTTATATTTTTCATTTTATAACAACAAATTAACCGATTTTTTGCTAAAAATCGCGTTTTTCCCTTTAAAGTGTTCCCAAAAATTGACAAATTTTAATTTCGAAAAAACCCCCCAGCGTTACCTGGGGAAAGTCCTTATCTAACGATATAACTTTGATTTTTTTATTTCAGATGATCCAGCACGGAGTTATGATGGGCACCGCAATTCAACTTTTTTCCGATACGCTTGACAAAAATTGCTGCCATCGCCGTATTTTTTAATATTTCTTCGTGAAAATTCGACACAATATTCTTCGAATGTCACACTTTAATGTACCATTGGTTTAAATAAATAGATATTAACCGTTTCGTCAAAAAATAAATCATAAAGATGTTCTTTTTTCACACGAATTAACCCTGCCCTTCCCTTAATGGTTGCTAAGTCTTACCCGGAGAAGGTTTTAAAATCACCGCCAATAGCCAATACGATATGGACAATCGAAGATTGTGTAATTTAGGCGCCCACCTCGGAGAACACGATGCTGTGTCTGTGCGAGTGATGCATGCTGCTATTCAGGAGGAATTTAGACTTATTTGTGGCATTACATTTGCCTCGCGAAATAGTATCGATGAATCTGAAGCGATGCTTCAAGTCTTCGCATCGAAATTTCAAGAACACGCGAAACACGAGCGAGCGAACGACGCATCGGTACAAGAACTTGTTGCACGCGAGTCCGAGCTTATTACTCGTTTGGACGAGTAACTGAGATTACACGAATTCAGTGTGGAATATGCTATAAAAAATCTGAACACGCGAATAGAAGCTCTTGAAAAATCGACTTTACGTAATTCACAAATTTAGTCTGATTGTCTTGAATTAATTGCATCGCAGCATGGAACAGACGATAGCGGATGAACTCCATAATCCAGGACGGCAAAATTATCCACGGCGTCACGTTGATATACGTGGGTTGGATGTGACGTGGCAAGTTGATCTCATTGATGTCGGCGTACGGGCAGTACAATAATAGCTACAAATACCTACTAACAATTATCGATATTTTTTCAAAGTATGCTTGGATCGTACCAACGAAAACGATAAGTGGCAAGGACGTGTCGAGTGCCATGGCGGCGGTTCTTAAATTTGGTCGCGTCCCAAAAAAAATGCACGTTAATCGCGGTAAAGAATTTTATAACAGCAAATTCAAGACTCTACACCAACGCTATGCAATCACACTGTACTCTGTCTTCAGTAACATGAAAGCATCGATATGCGAACGTTTTAATTGCATAATCAAAGAGCGAATGGGGAAACAATTTTCCCTACGTGGATCGTACAAGTGGATCGATATACTCAAAGAATTGGTTACCACTAACAATTATTCTAAGCATCGTACGATAAAGATGAGTCCTCGCGACATTACTGCTCGAAATGAAAAAAATATCTTGCGACACGTTTATCGAAAATCAAAAGTTAATCGAATGCGAAAGATGAAATTCAAAGTTGGTGATAAAGTACGAATAAGCAAAAATAAGCACGTTTCCGAAAAAGGTTATACATCAAACTGGACAATGGAACTATTCGTTATAACCAGAGTTGTAAATACCAATCCTGTAACATACAAGTGGCGAGATTATCAAGACCAGCCGATCGAGGGCGGCTTCTATCAAGAAGAACTCGCACTCGTCAAATATCCAAATAGATACCGTGTGGAAAAAGTCATTCGAACGCGTGGAAATAAATTATTTGTAACGTGGTTACGCTTCGATAGTTCTCACAATAGTTGGATAAATAAATGTGATTTGTAATTTTTTGTTTATATCACAAGTTTTAATCAATTGAAATAATACAATAATTTAAAAAAACAGTTTTATAAGTTATTCTCCTACATGATTAGTAACGTAAAAATATTTTTCCACATTTACATTATTTCCCCAGCCATTTTTCTCACTATACGCCTCGTCGACAATTATTACTACATGATCAATTTTATAAACTTTTTTTACACCGTTATATTTACACTTCTATAAGACGTTTTATAATTGGATGACCTATAGAAGAGTTTTGGTCACATATGAGTATATTATTCGTTTGTCGCCGTTCCAACTTGCAATTAGAGCTACTTTTTTCTGACTCACAGTTTTGACTTTGTGATTTTTGCTTCGAATTAAATTTTGATTTTGCATTAAGATTTGATGATCAAAGAGACATCGTTTGTAATCGTCAAATCTTATTGTTTTCAATGTTCCCTTTATGCCTTTCGCACGCATTTTGGTCGAGTTTTGCACTCTGAAACTATACATTTTAGCTCTTAATCCGACAAATTCGAGCATAAGTTCATCCTTCATTAGACCCAAAACTCATGAATGTCGCGTTTCAAGATTTCGTATATGTCTGGAGTGTCTATGTAAGTAGTAAGTCTATATTAGTAGTAGTAAGTAGTAAGCGTAAACTATCTGTATCGGTGTACATTAGTTTAGCTTGATCGGCAAAAGTTTGCTTTATATAATTGTAGTGAAAGTCATAGATGTATGTTTTTACCAAATCGAGAATACAAAAACCTGTGTATACAGGTTTGTTAAATTTAACTTGAGAGCGAGTCAATTCGATGATTACAGTCTCCTCGTCGAGTATGGTACAACTATGAAATGTCGGTTTTGCTATGAGAACTCGAGCTCCATACCTGCCATCCCATTTAGTAGCGAGTCGCACGTCGCGATGGCTTCTTACATTGTCCATGGTTTTACCAAAAACGGCATTATTCATGAGTTTGTAGAAATTTTTTTGAAAAACGTTGGTGAATTTTTTCCTCGAGTTGTTATTCAAATTAATGTATTTTTGCAGCCAGGAATGTTATAAAAATTTCAGAGTTTAATGAACCTTAACGAGTTTTAGACCCAAATTCAATTTTTCGGGTGTAACGTTGTCATTAACTTTGGCTGTTTACTGCCTGGCGGTACATAAGGTTCCGGTGCCAGGGGTAAGTCTTCGCGTAATTCGTGTAATTCGCGCGGATACTCTAGGTCGACTTCGAATATATATCCTATTGCATTGTCATCGGGAATGTCGCGCGGATTTATCGAGTCTTCTTCCTGTCTCACCCACTCGAAAGAGCCGGTAGGCAGATACTGACTCATTGCCAAACCATACAAATTATTTACATCATGATAAATGAGATAGGTTTCGAGCTTGCTTGGATCGAATTCTGCGCCCATGTATCGATTATTAGCCTTTGCGTATCAACTCGAACAATGTGCCCATCCACCGCGAATGTCTATCTCTACAAACATTAACATATCCACGTCCGTCAAGAGCGTCTAATATGTCTTCGCCCTTTAATTGCGAATCAAAATTTTGTTTCATCAGTAATTCAGTCTCGTCAAGTCGGCCCCAACTGTTTACGTAATCATATGGGAAAACACCGATTCTCGTTAATAAGTCAAACTCTTGTGCATTATTACAGTGCATCCTCGTGATTAACTTTTCGTCGTTACTAAGATACGATGCTAAACTCTCGACACCTGACGGCATGAATCTGAATGAATCTATGAATCTATAATCTATGATCATACCCTTGATACTTTATGAGCGTGAAGTTAGCCGATGAACTTTCCAAGGGCATTTCAGCAGCGCACATTGGCTCCATCAATGGTTGGATTTGAAAAAAACGCATAGCTCCGTATTCGCTAAAATGAAATTCTATCGGGGTATTTTTTTGGTGCCCATGGTAAATTTTGAATTTACAAGGGATTTTTATGAATTTTTTTTATTAAAATAAGATTAACATCGTATATACACAAGAAAAATTATCGAAAAAAATGCAGAAATTTTGGGCTTTAAAACAATCATTCGGGGAATTTTTTTTCTCACACCGTTAAATGAATAGATGGAAATGAATGAATAAACCTTTAGCATACAATAACTTTGAGATGGAATGTCGCAGATAAAAAAATCAAAATTGTATGGATTGGTGTTCAAATTGTCTCGATGGGTTTTTTTTCTTTTCTTTTTTTTCGTCATGAAATCATTTTTTTAACATTTAAAAAATTCATACTCAAAGAAAAAAAAGTGTTTAACATAGCATATCTCAAGAGGGAAATATCGCAAGCGAAAACCTTCAAACCATAATTTTCTTTCTTTATTATGAAAGTACATTTTTTACATTTTGATTATATACGTTCCAACAATCGACAAATTTACATGTTTGATTCTGTATATCTGAGGGATGATGTATCAGAGGTGACAAATTCCACAACTTATAGTTTCAACTTGACATTTTCTCAATGTCAATTGAGCAATTGTCACGAAATATTCAACGCGTGAACGAAATAATTGTCTTACGATCGCAAGCTCAGTCGCTGGTAGCAAAATTTTTTGGATCGCAAGCTCAGTCGCTGGTAGCAAATAATTTTTGGAACGTCATCGTCCTGAAAAAAACACAGGTTCGTATTGAACGTTTTGTCTCCTGAAATATTTCCACTCGTAAATTCAAGTGTTAACGAAAAAAATGTATGGAATATGTATTTTAGATCAGCATGGATCTACGCGGAATCAACAAAGTGGGTATTTTGATGGGGTTCCTCCTAATCAAGAAGTTCTCCGACTTGTCAGCTCAGAAGGCGTCTCCAGTAACCTATATAAGAGTTGCAAAACCAAGTACAGCGACAGAGTCATCATGGATTTGGAGAAAAGTTGTACGGTTTTTCTACCAGCTAGAATGACAGCGAGCGTCTCATGAATATGTCCTGGCTCTGCGCTCTCATGGAACTATGTATAATCACATTGAATTTATCCAAATGCAATGACTTTATGGAAAAAAACAAAATGTACCTTGACCACTATTTTTAAAATAAATAAATCGTATAAAACCGACGATCTAAACCCTTTGCCCGCACGCTTATGTATAAGAGAGATGTTCAGAAAGCTTAATAATAATAATAATTATTTGATCGACAGATAATGCTGCTGTTCTCGCTCGTTCTACGGTTTATGAAAAAGCGAGATAGCGAATTTTCGACCGTCATCGTCAATGTTTATGATTGAACGTCTTCGAGAAGTGTCACTCGATACCCCAGCTATCACGGCTCGCTCTTCTCAGCAAAGGATATGTTGTGGTAGCTGTGCCATGTATAGTAACACACGCTGGTCGAGATATATTTGATCGTTTATGACTAGAGTATATCGTACTGCTCTGGCTGGGACGTAACCGCGACGGGTTGTAACACGTCGAACATGCAAAATGTAAAAACATTGGATACTCGCGAGCCTCACCAAAATGTAAATCGTTCGAGGAGCTGCGCTGGACATATAAAAAAAAACGATAATTTCATTTATTAATCTCATCGTGAGAATTGTTCCGCGTGCCCCCTGAGAAAAATTATTCAACCGTTGGTAGGAAACGTCAAAGAAACGACAGCCGGCAAAAAATATCGCATATCAAAAAATTGTTTATCTGTTGGTCCATCGCATGACACGTCTCCTACCCCCATCTAATTTATTACTTCCTTGGCTGAAAGATTTATTTATCCAACACTCGGCTATTAACCCTGCGCGGTCGCTCTATATTTTCACTGGATCCGCGGTCGCACTGGGTCGTTTGTGTCCGCGTGCAATTTTCAACAGGTTGAAATGCTTCAAAAAATCTGAAAAAGTCCTGACAACTCCTCAATGTTTCTACAATGCAAATCAATAATTATCGAAGCGCAAAAAGTATTATTTTTTACGGTATAAATATCGGGACAATCCCAAGTGAAATTTCACTATGGTCACAAGGGATCCAGAGCGATCGCGCAGGGTTAAATAAACAGTACGGTTAACGAATATCTTGTAACCGACACCTCATACCTCACACCCCATACCCCCTGCCCTCTTCCTCGTGACCACGTGTAGTATTCGAGAGATCATCCCCCACCCCCTGACTTGGAATATTCGAGATACCCCCCCCCCCCCCATATGTACGTGTGCACTAACACGCGTTGATCCACGATCTGTATTGTTTATCCACTCATGCTCGATTTTATGATGAAATTCGTGAAGAAATTTTGATCCGAAAAAACATTTAAAAATAAAGTAGTCAGTTTTATAATAGGTAATCGAGGTTATTACAAAGAAATGAAATAATAGTCTTAACCTGTCGGCTGGCATCATTTCAGAATATTAACAAATGATTATTATATTGAAAGTTAATGCAATAAATATTTATTAAAATGTGAATTAAAACAATAAATGGGCCTACGAAGTTTAATCTTATCTTCCATTAATACAATTGTCACACGTTTTATTAAAACACAATAAAAAGAGATAACAACTGTAAATTTAGAAGACTTGATAATTTTTTTTAAAGTTGGTAACGTCATGATTATAGGGAATGGCAGTGTTAGAGGGAATGAGACGAAGTAGGAATGTGAAGTAGTGATTGAGGAATGTGCTGTGGTGATTACGTACAAGACGACGTTGATAATTGTAATAGGGAAGATACAAACAAACAGCTAATTTTCGGAGATATCATGACTATTATTGAACTCCATATCTATACGGATGTTCATTTTTATTTCAAATAAAATATTGTCGATGCGGTGAATACATGAGTCCCTCGTACTTTCATTCTTAATTTTTAAGTTTAAGTTTGCCGCAACCAACTCTCCGTAAATTTTGCAGACACTTCTATCCTTCACAGGTTTATGAAAGGCAGATAACATGATGGAGTGTGCATTGTCTATCTTTTTCTAGTTCCTCTTCTTCATCAAATTTCCTCTTTTTTTTGAGGAATTATAAAATGAGTTTGGGAACGTGACGACATTACGATGGTTAAAAAAGGAACACAAAGGCGCTTTGTAGTTTGTTTTCAATTAAAAAAGTTCATATTATTAAAAAAACAAAAAACATACATTCAGTTTATGTCGTTGGATCTATATCTTTTTGGTTCTCTGGAGGAACGTTGTTTTCCACATCATCTTAAACATCGCATGCTGTTAAACATGGACATATGCACCTATTAACTATACCTGTAACTACATTTTACACGTCTGTGAAGTTGGCACCCCAACTTTTGAAAACCGATTTTTTTTTAGAGTTCTCAATGCACCCCGAATAGTTCCAGAGTTCTACGTAAGTTTTATAAATAGTTCCGCCAATTTGGACCAAAAAATTAAATTACGAATTTTGGGATTCTAACTTCACAAAATAAAATTCGTATATCGACTAGAACTTTACAGCCGTAAGAAATAATTATTTGTGTCATTGGGATTTCTTGTAGAACTCTTGGGGTGCTACCCAGAACTCTCCATAAAATTCCCAGAACTCGAAAAAAAAATTTTAAATTTTTGCGCGTTTCAACTTTATAAAGTGAGGGATGTTATTCGCCTGTAACTCTGTAACCGTGAGAAATAAATAATTTTATCATTAGGATTTCTTGTAGAACTCTTCTAATTCAATCATATTTCTACATGTAATATCTTACTCTCAGCGTTACCCGGAGCCAACGACGGGGACGTGGTAAGATCTGACTCCATTGTCTAAAATTTTTAATATTTTTTTTTGTTTTCTTAAATATTTTTTTTGTTTTTTTTTAAATTTTTTATATATTTTTTTGTGTTTTTACGTATTTTGTGTATCCTTTTTAGAACTGCGGCATTCTCGAATAATCTATAGGTTATTCGAGAAATAAAAACAAAATTGTTGAGTTCTGGGAATTTTATGGAGAGTTCTGGGTAGCACCCCAAGAGTTCTACAAGAAATCCTAGTGACAAAATTATTTATTTCTCACGGTTACAGAGTTACAGGCGAATAACATCCCTCACGTTGAAAAGTTGAAACGCGCAAAAAAAGAAAATTTGAGTTCTGGGAATTTTATAGAAAGTTCTGGGTAGCACCCCAAGAGTTCTACAAGAAATCCTAATGACAAAAATAATTATTTTTTACGACTGTAAAGTTATAGTCGATATACGAATTTTATTTTGTGAAGTTAGACTCCCAAACTTCGTAATTTAATTTTTTGGTCTAAATTGGCGGAACTATTTATAAAACTTACGTAGAACTCTGGAACTATTCGGGGTGCATTGAGAACTCTAAAAAAAAATCGGTTTTCAAAAGTTGGGGTGCCAGCGTCACAGACGTTGCGCACGTCTGTGACGCTGGCTCACTACTGAGCTGCTGGTCGAAGGTCCGGATGCGCTATCTGATGATCCGTCAGGTGACCAAATTTTACTTTCTGCGAGAGTGAGTCGTTGCGCCTCGATTTTCTCCTGCAAGGCCTTATAAAGATTGTCGATTTCCAACATCTCTCATAGAAGCTCCTCGAGTTGGCTGCTGTCGGTATTTGCTGCAGCGTTGTTGCTTCCTGAAGTCGAAGTTCTGCGCTGGTCCATTTTCACTGATGCTGGATCTGTTTATTAACCTATCAAAATGGGACTAAGTTTTGCGTAAGCTTCGCCGAGGAATTTTAAATCTGTTATATCGTATTTCCCTACAATTGTATCCTGTTTATCGGTAACTTCCACGATCATCGGTCCGATTATTCTTTTGATAATTGCTGGACCTAGATAACGATGTCCTAAACTAGCAGAATATCCGGCGGCTTTGTTACTTAATCTTTTGTTTGGGTAATGCACTTCCATGCCAACCTTCAATTCGACTGATTTCGTAACTTTAGAATTGACCTTGGCGGTTTTTTATCGGAATATGATTTCATCTGATTTTCTACTTTATGTCGTAATTCGTCAAACTTAGCTAATCGTTTGATCCAATCCGCGACTAATTCATCGGTTATTATCCCGGGATTATTGGTCAAATTTCTCCGTGGAATTAGTTTAGCTTCTCGCGCATAATTCAGATAGAATAGAGTGATTCGACTACCCGCATGAGACACAGTGTTATAGGCTAGCTGTAGTTTTGACAAATTTTCGTCCGGCTTATCTTACTGGTCTTTTATCGTGGCTATGATCATTGGTTTTATAGTTCGGGTCACTCTCTCTACCGGATTTGCTTGGGGGTGAGCTACTGGTGTAGTGATATGATTTACCCCTTTTGCTGTTAGAAGCACGCTAACGTCTTTATTGATGTATTCTATCCCATTGTCGGAAACAATCGACTCCGGAATAGATCCCCATTTGACAAATACAGTGTCTAGGACTTTGACCACCACTTTACCAGTTTGATCACGTACTGGGAACAATTCGACAAATTTTGTGTACAAATCTTGTACGACTATTATGTACCGATTGCCCTTCTTAGATCGTATGAAGGGTCCTACTGTATCTATTGACTATTGAGCCTATGGGTGCAGCAACGGCCTTGTCGATAATGGCCCCTTCAGTGGATTCTGGTTGAATTTCACCTTCGAGCATACCTCGCACTCTTCTACGTATTGTTTTATATCTCTTGTTATTCCCGGCCAATAATAATTTTGGTGAATGCGTTCCCAAGTATTATCTCGTCCGAGATGCCCGGCATTTGTGATTTTATGGTTTTCCTCTAATATGCCCAAAATCTTATCCGGTTTGATTACTTTCTTCCATGGGTTTTCATCGTCAATCAACATTTTGGCGTAATCCGGCCGATGGTAATATAATTGTACACCTTCAATCTTCCAATCAGTAAATCTCTCTGGCTGTTTCCTTACAAGATCTTGTTTTGTTTCGTACCAATTTTCGTCTAGTATAGCTTTCAATGGTGTACGTTGTTCGACTGTTTCTTGTACGACCTTTTCCCATCCTTGCGGATCGATGTCGATATCGTGCATCCGGAACAGGGCATCGACAGCGCCGTTTGTCGTTCCACGCCTATATTCCACAGCCATGGAATGTTGTAACAAATAGATGGCCCATCTGGCCAGGCGACCTACGGGATTTCTTATTCCGTATAACCATTGCAGCGCCTGGTGATCGGTGACAACTTTAAATGGCATGCCTTCTAGATAGCACCGTAGCTTTTTGATAGCTCATACCACTGCGAGACATTCCTTTTCAGTCGTGGTATAATATATTTCCGCTTCTCTTAGTGGTCGGCTGAGGACTTCGAGCAGGTTTTCTTCTTTTCTTTCAGGATCTTGTTGTATAAGGAGAGCGCCAAGTCTATAATCACTTGCATCAGTGTATAGAATGAAAGGTAGTCCTGGTTTTGGCGTATAAAGTCTTGGCGCATTAGGTAAAGCTGTTTTTATTTCGTGGAACGAATTTTGTTCGACCTCTGTCTATTTCCATTTTACGTTTGGACTTGTCAACTTGTTCAGGGGCCCTTGTACTCATGCGATACTCTTTAGATGTCGGTGGTGCCAATTAACTAATCCATTAAATTGTCGAAGTTGCGTTCGATCTTTTGGAACTGGAAAATCGAGGATTGGTTGTATCTTTTTAGGGTTCGACCTTATTCCGAGTTCGTCGACAATATATCCGAGGAATTTCACCTCTCGACAGGCGAAACTGCTTTTCTCTCTGTTGACGATCAATGTAGCCTCGCGTAACACTTCAAAAAGCAAGGCCAGAATGGCCAAGTGTTCGTCGAGGTTTTGGCTGACTACTATCCAATCGTCACGGTAAGCGAAAACTTGAACCGCCCATCTATTAGGAAGATTCCGTGTTGAAATTAATTCTTTTATTCGTCGCTTTAATTTATCCATGAAACATTGGAACGTGGCCGGACCTCCCGTTAGGTCGTATGGCATCACGAGTCACTCAAGTAATCCTTTGCCTTCGACGGCAAACGCGGTATATTTTTGACTATTTTTATACATGGAAATTTGATGAAACGCTTCACTCATCTAGCGTGGAGATAAGCTTAGCTTGATGAAATTGCGGTAATATTGACCTCATGTTATCGAAAGGGTATGCTGGTTTTGCGGATTGTCGATTCACTGGTCGATAATCGATGCAGAATCGCAATCCTCCGTTCGCTTTTGGAGCTACAACTGGTGAACAGGCCCAATCACTCGTACTCCATTTTACGTATCCCTTCTCCAATAAGCGATCCACTTCCTCATTGATGAAATGCGTACTACTTCGCTTCGTCGGTATGGCTTCTGACGATGTGGTGTTGAGTCGACCAATTCTATGATATGTTCTGTCAAATCTGTCATCCCTGTAGATTCTCGATCTAATTTTGTGAATTCGTGGTCAAGGAATTCCTCTAGCTTCGATTTCAGTTCGATAGTCAAAACTTGTAACTCAGTACGTTCCACGTATCGTTGAGAGATCGGGTAGTAGTAAGTACTACCTTCTAAGGACCATACTTGCGCAATCGGATCGATTTTGACTCTGAACGCTTTCCAAAAGTCCATCCCAAGAATTATACCATTTCACAAATTTGGTAGCACGCTAGCCATTGCGGGCCATAGACATCTCCTATTTCGATGACAAAACATGTGCCACCTTGCGTTTTGACGTCGAATCCGACGAAAGTTCCTTTATCCTAAGATGTTTCACTTTCTCGTATGCTGTTTCACTCAAATGCGATCGCTCGCTGCCGCTATCCAAGATACCTCATAATACTTTTCCGAATATCGAGACTTGAACCGCCATTCTTTTGAGCTCTCGTGGCTCTTCGAGACAGTTTTCCGTCCGAAAGATTCGTCGTACTTCGTGATGATAAGTTGGCGGTGACGGTAGTCCACTAGGTTGCCAATTCCTAAGCCCTTCGGCATTCAATTCGTTCATTGGTCTCTCCTCCGTCACATTCTCTTGGTCTTCGTGCGACGATAGTATTGACACACGGACCGCTCCGTCGACCATATTATCAAGTTCTTTTGGATTTATTGTCTTTATTCCTTCGAACTCGTTGTCTGGCATTTCAGAGTCCGTGAATAATTCGGCGATAACGTCCAGTTCAATGGGTAGAGCTTCTGTGGTATTTTCTTCGTCAGGTTTACCAAATGCTGCGGCAAGGAGCTGGTCCTCGATTTTATCTATGGTATTCACCTATCCGATTTTCAGGTCTCGTTGGTTCGCGATCTCGTTCGTGCTCTTTTTGACGGTGGTTTGAGGCTACTCGTTTTCCTGGTCGATAGAGCAATCGGCGTTTACATATCCTGTTTTTCGACAAATGTAGCATATATTCTGCCTCTTTGTCCTACAGGTGCGTGCCATACGTCCAACTTCTCCACAATTAAAGCAAAACGTTCGACTATAGTCTGGAGCGGGTTTTGCGTTCCCCTCCTCAGGAGTCGACTTTTCTTTCTCCTTCTCGAATTTCGTGAGATTGGTCTGGAGCCTCTTTTTCGTCAAACTTTTCGAAGGTGTTGACCATGCTTTTTCATTTTGTGTTTTTCTGGCAGGTTTTTGGAATGTTTGCAGATTGGTTGTTCCATCGTCCGTTTTCTCAACCTGGTCTTCATCCTCCCTATCGAATCCATGTTGAATATTCCTGAATGTTGTTCTTGTCGGCGGTCTTCGTGGTTCCGTTCGGGCATCGAACGACCCGCGGTAGACATCATTTCTTTCACTCAGGTAATGGAGTAGTTCGTCAAAATCGTTGGTTCCGGAGTTGAGAACCTCGAAGGTGAGTAGCGGATTACTTTTCCCCAAAATCTGCTTCAGTTGTTCGCGAAAAGACGGCGGATGCCTCATTCGCTCGAAGATTAATCGAGCTGGATAAATAAATTGAGCCAGTGTTTCTTCCTTCCCCAAAACTAGATCGCGTACTTCCCCGAAGAGTACACCGTCGTCCTTGTGTACTCCCCACTGGAAGCGAAATGCCCTGGTAAAATCCTTCCATACTCGCCAGCGTGATTTATTTATCATGTACCATGCTCTGTATGACCCTTCGAACACGGTTGACAAATACGGGAGGAAAGCATCCTTATTTACTCCACTGATATTCATCTGATCTTTCAGTAGTATGAGACATTGTTCGGGGTCTTTTTCCGTCTTCGGAAAAGTTATTTTCCAATTGCCAACTATTCGGCCGACCCTTAGTGCCGAGCTGATATCCTGAGCTTGTGTCTGTTGTGGCGAGTCCCTTCCTCTCCATCTGTTCGTTGGAGGACAATTTCTCCTCGTATTATCTTCGTATTGCCAAAAATTCTCGTCTTCGTCACTCGAGTCGCTTGTTGATCACGATAACGCACCCCTTCGTAATGTTAATAGTCGATGACGATTTTCTATGCTCTCCGCCATGCGCTGTTATTCGCGTCAGTGTTAGTTTGCAAAGATTTGTCGACAGTTCGTTGACTTGTCGATTGAAATGTTCGATCGGGTTATGTTGTCGAGTATTCGTTGTCGTCAAATTTTGATTATGGTCGCTTCTTGTGAAATTTGATTCATTATTTTCGGGCCTAAATTGCACTCTCCGAACATTTTGTTGTGACGGGCAATCTTTATTCGATCCCCTTTGCACTCGTTGTCCGCTTCCAGTCGGCGGTGGCAATTTCGAGCTCACTATATTTGACAAAATCTCGATTTCGTCTGTTTCAACACGTTGTCTGGATTCAGACGACCTCGGTAACGTGACACTCTGGGCACTGATGTTCCCATACTTGTATGGCCTAAAAGTCCCCCGGAGATTTAGGAAATTATTATCTTTCACTAAATCTGCCGGTGGAAATTCCATCGTTGCATTTTGTCACGTTATATTCCCCATCGCCGTTCCGACGTCAGACGCTTCATCGAAACGCGGCGGGGCCTGATCCACTCGATCTTTATTTGATTTTATTTCTTCGACTAAATTTTCGGGATGATCCTCTCTGATTTTCATTTGTCTCATTATTGCATCTAACCGATTTTGTTGTATTTCCATAAATGCTGCCATCGTATTTTCGATTGACAAAGTCGCGCTATTGTCTAGAGGATTCGGGGTGGCACTGCGCGATCCCCTTCCCCTGCCGGGTAACGTGGCTCCCCGTACAGACGCGAGAGAGCTAGCGCGATCCCGAGCCATTGCAGCCGCATTCGACTGCTGAGCGGGGGTAAACCCCGTTGCCCCCGCCTCATCAGCTGTCTGAGCTCGCGCCGGTTCACTAGGCGTTCGCTCCGATATTATCGTATTTCCCCCCACTCCTGACATAGGGTAACTTTCGCTATCAGACATCTCGATATTTTCTCGGGTTGTCAAATCAATTTTATTTTTATTTTTAGATTCTTCTTTCGCCGTTGATCTTGTCAATCTTCTCAACGGCGTATTAAACATTACTTTTGAGACAACTTTTATGCAATGTTATAACCGTTTTATTTGACCAGCAATAATTATGTAAATTTTATTATTCAATTTTGAATTTATAATTTAGTGAAATTAAATAATTTTATTTCTGACCGTCCTTCCAATAACTATTCAAAATTTTCTTTCAATCACTGAATAATAGTCGTTCGAATAACTGTTTAGAATTTTAATTTCAATCACCGAATAATAACCGTACCAATGATCGTCGAAATATCCGATTATATTATTTCCGAGCTATACGCAGAATATTCTATAAATTCGCAAGGCAGGAAAGGTTCGAGAGAATAATTTCTAATAGATTCACATAAAAGGCTACAATGATACTCGGCCGGCCAGAAGAAAAGGAAGAGAGAATAAAGTTCGCCTATTGTCTCGCGCGCGTCGGCTCTCTCTCTGTGTTTACACTCACGCGCTCTTGACCAGGCCGGCAGAGTTTTGAATACGCTTCGTTCAATTTTATGTCGTCTAAAATTTTCATTCCTCTTTCGCTATAATATTTTCTGCTCGAATAACTCTCTTTTCTAATTTATTGACACATTATTGACGGAATTTTATTAAATGTAACAAATTAAAAAACATAATGTGACGTGATTAAACAAAATAATCGTTTAACAATTCGTGAATTGTGAATCGCGAACGCTGCTCAGTAATTCATTCGCAATTGAGTAATCTTTATTATTGGGTACAGTTTAATAATTTGATAAATAGCGATGAAATAAATAATAGAAAATAGGCACGATAATAATCAATTAAATAAATAAATTACATCCAGAGAGACAATAAATGAGATAAATAGCATATAATAACTAGACAAATAATACTGGAACAATTACGGTCAGTGACGAAATAAACAAACGCAAAATGATACAGATATTATTGACACATGCTAGGAAAGGTTTTCTATTTATTTGTCAAATAATTTTATTTTTTTCAATTAATCAAAATTTTCCGTTTGAAACGTCGTCGAATTTATCAGAAGAAAATTTTCCGACGTTTTAATTAAACACAAATTTTACTTTTTCGTTTCAAATAACTGCAGTGAATTTATTTTACTTCTTGAAATTTTCTTTTTCACCGTTGCCCCACGTTGGGCGCCAAATGAGACCGATATTTCTTTTCTTGTTTTATTCCGAAATATCTCCCGGGTGCGGCCATGGTCTGTCGGCTGCCGGGGCTCTTTTGACAATATCAAATGAATTCTGTATATCCGTTTTGGGCGCCAGTCAGTTTTTCGTTCTGACAAACGACACTGTTTCTTACAAATAAATTGACGAACACGATTCTCAGGGGGAGGATTCCGTTGAAGGACCAAATAAGCTCGCAAGATCAATGGAAGACCCAAATGATCGGATAAAGAAACAAATTTATTCTTACTTGTAAGGTGGACAAAGTTGCGTACAAAGGTTCGCTCCACAGCGTTCTCCGCCGATTCCTCTCCAAACACCAGTTGACAAACAAATAACACACCCGTTAAAATTAGGAACTCTTTTCCATTACTTCGCCGGGAAAATTAGTAGATTAAGACACTCTCTAGTGTATTCTCTACTGCCTCGGGACGCGTGTGCTCAGACAGCCAGTACGCGATCGAGCGTCAATCGGTGCGTCGTCTCGGTTCGGCGAGCGGAGTCAATAGGTAAGGGGGAAGAGGAGAATCGTCGCGCTAACTTCGAGACTCTTAGCCCTTTGTCGCCGAAGATTTCCGAAAACCGTAGTGAGCCGCGAGTGTGGCTAACGCACGACATCGTAGGCCTGGCATACTATAAGGCGTCTCAACGACACCCGACAATCTCGGGCTCTTATGCTGTCGAGAAAATCCTCCGGTAACAATGTTAAGAATGTTTAATTTTTCAAATAGAGTATTTATTTATTTCAGAAATATTTCTCTGACGCTTGTACTATTAGAGGCGTATATGCTTATTATATAAAGATTTGTATACATTCTAGTAATAGAGTTGACTAGTTTGATTTGTATTATCGTGTATTCTAATATTTGGTTATTTCTTGAAGAGGGATGGTTAATTTTTGTGAAGGAAATGTTTTTTCTGCAAAAGATGGCTGTTCCCCCGCTTTTCTTTGGAGGAGGTCGATCTGTGCGGATGATATTAAATTCTGGAAAGGAAATTTTGTGTTCGGGGGTGAGAAAGGTTTCAGAGACGAGTTCTACGGCTATTTTATTATTGATGAGATGAGAATGAAGCTTGTACCTTCGCTAGTATGTTCGGACATTTATGGCTGTTAAAGTTATTTTGTCTAATAGATTGACTTCGACGTTTCGTGCCGAGACTCGTAACATGTTGTCGAGACAATATAATAAAGACATAATAAACATGTTGTACATTTGCTTCGGTATTAGGCTGTGTGTATTTCATTCGTACAGATGGATTTCATTCGTACAGAAATACTGTGTGTATTTCCATCCCTAAGTGGTCGAGTATCGCGTTGATACGTAGAGTATTGTTATTTAATTGAATATTAATTTGGGCTGATACTTCGGCGAATGACGATAGTAGTATAGCGGCCACTATGGCGACCCCCACTCCTTTCCCCCACTCCGCGGCAGCCGCGTGTTCAGCTCGTGGGCGCGGGGGGAAGAGTTGCGAGGGGTGAAGAGGGGGAGGGGGGTGGAGCGTGTCGTCATAGTGCTTTTCTTTTTTTATTTTTGGCGGCGGTGTGGAGGAGGGGGTGGAGCGTGCTGGTATAGTGGAGCGCTGTTTTTGTTGGTGGTGTGGGGGGATGGAACGTGTTGGTATAGTAGATCGCTGTTTTTAGTTTTATAGAATTTAAAAAATCCGATGCAGGCGCGGAGACTCGAACTGTCGACCCTTGGATTACCGGTCTGAACACTTACCTCTGCACCAAGGCCCGTTAAGATATTAAGTTTATGCTAAAGGCTCTTATAGCGATCGGTCAAAATCTTCAATATAAGTAAAAGGAAGTGCGGTACTCTCTCTCTCTCTCTCTATCTCGCGTCCGCGCTTTCATATCGTGTCCGCGCTTTCATATCGTGTCCGCGCTAAACTGCTTCTTATTCGGAATCTAGTGGTGTGGTGCCGGATAAAAAGTGAAGGAAAGACTTCCTTGGCGTGCGGTGAGTGCGCTGCCGAGACTTTGTGTGCAGCCGAACGCCCTGCGGCGCCATACGTCAGTTTTCGGCGTCGTGTGTTGCGCTAGGAAAGTGCAAATCATCGCCATACCTGGTATCGCGTGACACCTAGTTACCCGAAGGTGGCACCGAGGAACAGTGCGAAGTGGCGCGCCTTGACAGTACTCTCTTTGTCGCCAAGTCGTTTGCCGTAGATCTCTGCCGGGCGTCGATAATTACTACTTAATCCGCGGATCTGCCAGATGGCAGTATCGCGGCGCCCAGCACGCACGCGATATTAGCTGGCATCGATATTGTCCGATTTGCCTCCCACCACATCGGCACAGTGCCGGTGTACGGCGCCTATTGGGATTGTGACAGCTATTACTTACGTTATTTACACATATTTTATCTATTACCGTACCGCTTTATTTATTTATTTTATTAACTCGCTTCTTATCTAGTATTGACTACGCTATCTGCATTATTTTACCCTTTTACGGCTTATTTTATCTATTCATATTTTATCTACTATCGACCGTTTTATTGTTTTACTACTTAATCTATTCATTTGTGTATTCATTTTTTATCTAGTATTGACCGGCTTTTATCTATCGACCGCCTTTCATCTATCGACCGCCTTATTTATCAACATTATCCACTCATATTTTATTTATTTTTTCTTATTTGCTATTTTTATATATTTTGATTTATTTATTTATTTATTCACATTTTACCTATTACCGTCCGCCTTTTATCTTTTAACGTACCGCCTTATTTACTAGTGGCCGCCATATTTATTTATTTTATTTACTTGTACTTTTTATATATCTATTTACCTCTTACCTCTTCATATTTTTATGTGCTACCGACCGCGTATTGAGTGATTTACTACTTACTTTATTTATTTATTTATATTTTATCTATCTATTCATATTCCCTTTATTTATTTATTCGTATCTATTTATTATCGATCACTCTATCGGCGTTATTTTGTCTATCTGTCCGCTCCTCTTTATTTTTATTTATATATTGTGTTTTATATATTTATTTATTTTATTTATCTTATTGGGAAATTATGTGAGGGCTGCGCGGGGGTACTGTACTCGCGCGTTAGCCGAGACGTGGCAACGGTAGTATCTGTGAGGGTTGGCATTTGCAAATTTTTACTTTTGGCTCGAGTGGTGCCACGGCGAGATGGCGGCTCGAGAGGCGGGTAGCTCCGGCCATCCCTTTCTACCTGTCGGCGGGAAGTGCATTCACGCCGCTGGAGCCTGGACTGACTCCCACTCTGGACAGAGAGGCGGCCTTCTCTTTTAGACCTGTAACACGCACTGCACTCCACTCGGCGTTGCGTATGGCATCGTCAAACGTGGCAGGTTGTGACGGCATATCGCTCAGGATGCTTCGGCTCGCGCTGCCGGCCGTGGAGGAAAATATCCTACACCTTTTCAACTTCTCGTTGGACAACTCGTCATATCCAGCGGTATGGAAGAAAGCCTACGTCTGCCCGATACCCAAGGTCAAGACACCTCGCTCCGTTTCCGACTTTCGGCCCATCACGCTGCTGTGTGTGTTGTTGAAGGTGCTTGAGCGTGTTGTTGCAAAACAAGTCTCCATGTACATGGATGCATGTGGCCTACGTGACCCCTACCAGTCGGCTTTCCGTGCCCACCACAGCACGCAGTCGGCACTGCTCCGCATTATTGACGATGCCCGGCTAGCGATCGATAAGCGAATGATAACGATCGTTGTCCTGTTTGACCTCTCGAAGGCGTTCGATTGCGTTCGAGACGACCTACTGCTTAATAGGCTTGTTGCGTTGAATTTCTCCGACCGTGCAGTGAGGTGGTTTTCCGCATACCTCATAGGGCGCACCCAGGCAGTCTGCGACCGGGAGGGGAAACAGTCCTCGTGGAAGCCGCTGCGGTCAGGTGTTCCGCAGGGGTCCGTGCTTGGCCCTCTGTTGTTCTCCATCTTCATCAGCGACTTTTCCGGAGTGCTGTCTCATTGCAACTATAGCTTCTACGCGGACGACTTTCAAATATATCTGTCGGGCCGTCCCTCTGAAGTCGGTGACTGCATCGCCAAAATAAATAGCGATATTCAAGCGATATGCACATGGGTGGATGCGTGTGGGCTGCGCCTTAATTCCTCTAAGACCACGGCTATTGCGATTGGAACAGCGCGCTACCTAAATACGTTGTGTGCGGCCACACTTCCGCAAATTCGGGTTCGGGAAGCCATCGTCCCGCTATCCACATCCGTCTCCTGGCTAGGAATCACGGTGACGAGCACCCTGAGTTGGCGGAAGCAGGTCACGCGAGCCACGCGTAGGGCGAATGAAACTGTTCACCAGCTGAAGACGTGTCGCAGGCGATTGCCACGTGACGTCAGAATCACGTTGGTTAGGTCACTGTTGCTGCCGCAGCTAGACTACTGCTGTCTTTTCTACACGGATATCTCTATCGAGCTGGACCTAAGGATGCAACGGGCACTAAACCGTGGAGTGCGATTCATATTCGATGTGCGCAGGGATGCGCATATCACACCTTATTTCCAGCGGTTGGGGTGGCTCAAGATCGCGGATCGGAGGGAGTATTTGCTGGGGTCGTTCGTGTTCGGCTGCCGAATGCGTGGCGAGCCCAGCTACTTGCTCCAGCGCATAACGCAACCTGTGCCAATGGGGAACCATGACACGCGGCGGCAGCACTCGACGTCGGATTGCCTTGTTCCGGCTTTTCGCACGGAGAAATACAGAGGCTCTTTCGCGGTGACGGCATGCATCCTCTGGAACGCGCTGCCTGATACCCTAAGGCGTCAAGTATCGATAGGTGGTTTCAAGGGAGCCTTTCGAGCTCTGCTGCTGGCGCGAGGCACGCAGCAGTGACTGAGTGGGTCGGGCTCGACCTCTTCAAGTCCTTATTTATTATTACTTTCTCTCGTATTATTATTATTATTATTATTATTATTAATTATTACTAGTATTAGAGTACTTTTTATTGTTATTATTAATTACTACTACTATTATCTTACTACATACTACTATACCTACTATTTACTCTTATTATTTATTCTGTATTCTTTATATTAGCTATTACGGCTCAGCTTTTTCTGTTTTGGATGTACACTTACTGGCACGGTGCTCTTAGGGGACGCAGTCTCAGGGCACGAAATAAACGTATCTCTCTCTCTCTCTCTCTCTCTCCCACGGTCCCTCGGAGATAATATTTTTGGAAAAGAGGGGGATGGAGCGTGTCACCATAGTATGCGCGCTTTTGAAATTCAATTTTTCTATTATTTATTTTTGATTCCTACAATTTTATCCTTCCCCCTACTCCTTTTCCTCCATTCCGCGGCCACCGAGTCCGTAGCTCGGTCGGTCGTGGACGCGGGGCGGGGGGGTTTTTTACTAAGAAAAAAATTTTTTAAGAATTTGAAATGAAATGTACGACTCGCCATTTTTGCAGCATCGCTCCTTTCCTCGTCTTTCTTTGCGGTGCCGCACTTTCTTAACACACACACACACACACACACATTTGAATACTTTATATACACTGTGGTATAGAAAATACACTCATTCGTACAGATGGATACGCGGTGGAAGCATCCCTGGACCTCGATGATCTGCGGTCCCACGGGCTGCGGTAAAACTTATTTTGTAAAAAAGTTTTTGAAATTCATTTCGCGAATAAACAGCAAGCCATTCGAAAGAATTATTTTCTATTATTCCGAGTGGCAGTCCGCATACACGGAGCACGGTACATCGATAGAGTTTCATGAAGGCCTACCCCAGAGTACCAATTATGCGAGCGATCCTCGAGCAAAACTCATAATAATCGACGATTTGATGCGCGAAGCGTCGAACAACAGCGTTGTAGATCTTTTCACCAAAGGTAGTCATCATAAAAATCTGAGTGTTATTTTTATTACCCAAAATTTGTTCCATCGAGGACACGGTCAGCGCGATATTTCATTGAATGCCAATTATATCGTAATTTTCAAAAATCCCCGCGATCGTGCTCAAATTCAACATCTCGCGCACCAGGTATACCCGGAAAATCCGCGTTTTTTACAAGAGGCCTATCACGATGCAACATCCAAACCGCATGGTTATTTGTTACTCGATTTGAAACAATCAACACCTGATAACTGTTGATTTCGCTCTTGTATTTTCCCCGATGACGCTCATCAGTTTGTGTACGTACCACGGAAAAAGTTAAAAAGCAATTCCGACACCTGCGAATTAACAGTTCAACGCGTGTAATGACGCCTAAAGCATCGTCGTGTTACGAAAAATGGATAGCTATATTGAGTGCACTTCAACAATCTAACACAGCGCATAGTACATCTGACACGCACAAAAAACAAACAAGTGGTGGTCGCTCCGTTTGTCAGTGTATGATATACATTCTTAGGGGTAGCACAGCCCCTAAGACATGTAGCGCAAAGGGGTTTAAAAGGCGTGATACATCAGGATGGCCTGCAGTTTATCAGACGTAATGGCGCGGGGTGGTTCACCACTCTGCAAAAAACACGTTGCGATATTGCGTGCTCTTCAACATATGAATAAGGAGCAGCGCGAAGCTGTTTTACGTAAAGCAGATCCAAGCATTATCCGCTGTATTTGTGAGTGTGCACTGAACGTTCTCTGCGGTAATGTGCCGCTGAAGATCAACCAGAGAACAAAATTACGTCGATATGCACCGGTTCTCCGTCGTTTAGCCTCAAAAAAAGGCTGCTGGAAGAGTAAAAAACGACTCGTCGTTCAAAACGGTGGGTTTCTACCTCTTTTATTGGCACCAATACTAGGTACTGTTCTATCGAATTTAATTGGTGGCCGTGGATAATGGAGCACGCAAGAAAAATGGTACTCATGCCGGAGAAACATCTAACGCGGCTGAACACACAAAGTCATGCCGCAGCCTGTGTTTAACGTGGATGTGTCTCAAAAACAGCCAGTGCGAGGTATTGACGCTACACTGGCTCGATTAGACACGGAGATGAATGGAATTTTGCATTCCAATGCATACAAGAATGAGAGGGAAAAGTGGGCTGCGTACTTGACTATACTACAACGTTATCTCTACTTCATCGATGATGAGAGAGCTCAGCAGTACCGCGATCTTATGAAGAATAAACACTATGTAGAGTCTGATTATGATAGAAAAACTGAAGAAGACGAAACCGGTGATGGTATGAATGACACCGTCATAATCGAGAGTGTACCAGCTAAATTCCGCGTAAAAGCGAAACTGCTGCTTCACCGTTTGCGTAGTGCTCTACGATCTAATTTTTCTTGGGATTCTGACGCTGTCGTGTCGGTCAGCGGAAATCCAGTAAAGGATTCAAATATTGTTGATCTCGTGAATGACGCTATGAGGACTAGGAAAATATCTAATCCAGCTGGGCGTAGTGCCTTTGCCAGAGTTCTGCGAACGAGCAAGGCACCTCGGGAATTCATCGGTAACGAGGAGTTGTGGGCGGAGTCTAGAGCTAACACACCACAGCGTCAATCGCAGTCTGGTGATAGTACAAGCAGCGAGGAATCACCCGATATGGACCAGTTGGCGTTTTTCAGTGGTCCTGAGAACAGATCACCAATATGGCAGACACAGGGAGATAAGCAGCGAGGCGGAAGCTATCATAATAAGAAAAGACGTGTAACTTGGGCTAACTTGAAATTATAATCATGAAAATCTTAGAAAACGTGTACTTTAACCCCGCCCAGGAGGCATCGTTTTCAGGTGCTACCAAATTGTTACGCCTGGCGCGTCAGAAAAAAATCTCCCGTGCGAAGACTGTATAGTGGCTTGAAGCACAGGATACTTGTACAAAACACAGACCCGTGCGACGTCATTATCCTCGTCGTTTTTATAATGTCCGAAACATTGATGACTTCTGGGAGGCTGATCTCGTGGATCTTCGCTCGATTAAAGATTATAATGATGGTTATGTTTATCTCTTAGTCGTTATAGACGTTCTTAGTAAATTTGCATGGATTCAGCCTTTACGCGACAAGTCTGCTGCATCTGTAGCTAATGCGTTTAATCTCATTTTATCTAAAAAAAAAATAGTAATGGTCAATCACCCGTTTACCTACAGACGGACAGGGGTAAAGAATTCACCGGTGCTGCATTTCAGGATCTCTTAAAGAAAAAGAACATACAGTTCCGTATTGCGCGAAACCCTGATATAAAAGCGGCAATTGTCGAGAGATTCAATAGAACGCTGAAAGAAAGAATAGAGGCGGTATTTTACGTTTTCTAGAAAAAAAAAACGTTAACTAGACGTTCTGCAGAACATCGTTTCGGCATACAATCACTCCACGCATAGTGGTATAAAAATGGCTCCCGTCTCAGTGACACACGCTACAGCGGCTAGGGCCCGTAATAACCCGATAAAGCGGTACAAAAGAACCGAGAATGGCTCGCCCAAATACAGTGTGGACGACATCGTCCGCATCAGTAGTGCGAAGGCAGCCTTCGTAAAAGGTTACGAGGGTGGCTGGAGCAGCGAGTTATTTAAGATAGTACGTGTATCGCACAGTATTTGTCCGGTGACATACATCCTGCGTGATCTCCACGACGAGGATATTGACGGTATATTTTATGAGCCTGAGTTATCGAGAGTGCAAACGAAGGAGTCTAAGCAGCAGTCGGCAAAATGAAGGAGGAATTTTACATGGTTTTACCCAGTAATAGTAGTATGAATTATGATCCCGATAATGTGACAACAAGATATAACACGCATTTGCCCCAATGTATGTCTCTTCACGGCAGCTGGGTTATTTCTCTAGCTGAAATACACATACCTACGACGATTTTGCATGTGCCACCCAAGGGTGAGCGGACCTTTATGAATGTCATAACGAACACAGTAGCACCCGGTAATATGGCAAGCACCGACTTCAAGGAAGAGCGCGTGTGCGTGCCACCTGGCGTATACCTCAGCATAGACACATTACTCGACGCTATTAACGAAACATCGTGTGTTGTGAGCCATTTGAAATTTAAGCATAGTCGCAACGGATATGTGACGGTCACGCGTATCTGTGAATCGTGTAAGAATGTGGAGCACTCATTCTACTTTTCTGACGTCTTGAACAAGATTTTAGGATTCACCGAGCCTAAGGATGTGGTAGTCCAGAGCGTGTACACTGCTCAGAGACCTGCCAATCTAGCCAGCAATCATGGGACCTCTAATACGATGTACGTTTATACGGATATCTCCGAGTCCTATATCACCGGAGATGTGCATACACCACTTCTGCGTGTCGTGCCAATCATTGCCGCTGATAATCGTAACTACGGATCGGTGAAGATAAGAAGCTTCTCGCCACCACGCTATATTCCCCTATTACGTACTAGTTTTCAAACAATTACGATTGATATCAGGGATGAGTTTGGCGCTCCGATATCATTCGAGTACGGGACGTTGACAGTGACGTTACAGTTTAAACGTACAGATTAACCTGAACCAATCTAAAATGGCTTACTATGACGAATACTTTGATATGCAAACGGGCAGCGGCGGTCGAGCCGGCTATGGTGGTATCAGCCATGTGTATATAGGATCACCGAATCAAAGAGGTCAGGGTATTGGGGGTTTCCTCGCAGGCCTCTTCTGACGAATAATACCTCTCTTGAAACAAGGCGCTCGGGCTGTTGGTAAAGAGGCGCCTTGCTCGGATGTGAATGTGGCTACGGATATCATGGATTCTGGTATTCATCCGCGAGAAGCATTTAAAACGCGCCTGCGTGAATCAGGGGAGAATCTGAAGCGTAAGGTTGAAGAAAAAATTAGTACGCTCATGAAGGGTTTGGGGTATAAAGCCGGTAAAATAATAAATTGTTGCATTCACTTGCCGGGAGCGCATCAGACGTACCGGCGTGAAAAAACGAAAGAAGACCGTAAAGTCGCAAAAACGTTCCGGTTCTGTGAAAAAGAGACAGGGGAAGAAGAAGGCTGTGAGAAGAAGAAGAGCAACAAAACATACAACTAAAAATCATTACAAGAAATCAAGAACAGTGGCGGATATTTTTGCCTAACGCAATCTTGGAAAAATGGCTTTCTTACACGCGCACTCTTGTGGGTGTCTTAAGTCGGAGCTTGAGCTATTTACACTACCACCAACCCAGACAACAATCGAGGGGACGCAGTGTGTTACAAGCCAATCTCATCATTGACGGATGATTCACCGATAGAGTTTGTCATACCGGGCCAGGGTGATGAGTACATTGATCTTGCACACACCATGCTGAGCATGCGTGTTAAGATAGAAACCCCGACAAAGCGGATGTGTCGGCTCCAAAGTAGGACCTGTCAATAACCTGTTACACTCAATGGTCAACCAGATCGATGTATTTTTAAATCAGAAACTTGTATCACCTCCTAACAATGTTTATGCGTATAGGGGATACATTGAAACCCTCTTGAATTACGGACCTGCTGCTAAGTCTTCGCATCTCACAAGTACTCTGCGGTATAATGATTTGCCGGGTAAAATTGATGATACAGGAGATAATAATAGTGGGCTTACAAGTCGGCGGAATGTATTAGGTAGGGCTCGAACGATCAATCTCCTTGGTCATTGGAGATGCCTCGTTCGGACCAATAACGCTTTTTGGCTCATGAGCTCTTCAAAAGATTGTACCATACGTATTACGGAGGCATCGCTACTTGTACGGCGTGTTAAGGTAGCCCCCGGTATATTTTTGGCACATGCAAGAGCTCTGTCTAAATCTACAGCGAAATATCCTTTGACACGAGTCGAGGTTAAAGCGATATCGCTGCATGCAAGCATACACGGTGATACGCTTGATAATGTCTTACTTGGCCAGCTACCTAAACGTATAATCGTCGGTTTTGTCAATAATAAGGCTTTTAACGGCAATCGAAAAATGAACCCCGTCAATTTTCAGAATTAGAATATAAATTATTTTTCTTTGTACGCCGATGGTTGGCAAATACCGTCAAAACCTCTACAGCCGGATTTCGCAGATACTGATATGTATGTGGATGCATACCACACACTATTCTCCGGTACAGGTATCCACTTTCTCAACGAGGGCAATTGTATTACATGTACAACTTACCCGGCTGGTTATTGTCTCTTTGCATTTGATCTTACACCCGATCTCTCGGCCAATAGTAGCACTCATTGGAATCTTATGAGGCACGGTAGTGTAAGAATAGAAGTACGTTTCGCTGCGGCCCTAACATCAACGATTAATTGCATTGTGTATGCGGAATATGATAATATGTTGGAGATCGACTCTTCCAAACAAGTAATTGTGGATTTTAGTGGCTAGATCGCAAGGCTTATAGACGGTCGGGGAGTGTCATATATCCACAGAGTGTGTAATATTTGTCGTCAGTCTGTATTCAAAACCCGACGTGTTACGACGATTGAGGAGCACCATGAACATCGTCATTGATATACAGGGCCTGAAGGATAAATATAATCATTTTATACTTAAAGACGTTGCCGTGGTCTCTATAAAGACGTCGTACCTAGCCCACTGGATTATATCGCCGCCTTACTCTTATAACGTTCTACCACCTAGCGTAAAGCGTCAAAATACCTGGCTACAAACCAATCATCGTGGTATAAAGTGGTCCGCGGGCGAAACGCATTTACGCACAGTCGAGGCATCGTTGAAGAAAATTGCAGTGCAGGCTGATCGTCTGTTTACAAGAGGAGCTGATAAAGCGGCGTATCTGACGCAGCTAACGGATTGCTACGTTATAAATCTAGAAGAAGAAGAAGACGACGATTCGTCTTTCCGAAATCTTCCCGAGAGCAACACCCGCTGTATATACCATGATTTACTGCGTAAAAACTGCTCGTTCACGTGTGCGCTCAACAATGCTGTGAGAATCAAAAAGTGGATTTCTCATAATAACCGCTCCAGCTCCTTGTGGGAATACAGAACCACCACAGTCTGGAACATCGGTTTAGTAGCTGTGGAACGCCACGAAGAGGGAAAAACAATTGATATAAAAGCGCTTTGGTGTCTCTATAATCGCTGTGTATTATGAACACCGAGCAGCTTCTGCAGTCCCTACGCGGTATAAAGAGACGTACTGTAGGCGTATACCCACCAGATCGCATCCTTAAGGTGTGGGTGAAACCAGCAGCGATTGTCGCCAATACCGATGGCCACAAGCAGCCCGGGGCCCACTGGGTCGCCATGTACGTCATTCGAGATGGACGCGGATGGTACTTCGACAACTACGGACTGCCACCGATCATCCCGCAGCATCTCCAACGTCTCCGACAGAACTGCAGGTTCTTTAGCTACAACGCTATACAGCTTTAGGGTCCTGAATCACAGACTTGTGGACATTATTGTGTTATGTTTCTTCATTTCATGTCTACAGGGCTTGGTATTAATATGTTTAGGACTGTATTTTCAACCGATCTAACACGAAACGACAAAATAGTGTATGACTACTACAATGAGTATATGAATAAGTATAATAAATCTAATCCCTTGAATAATGTGCTCAGTAAGGGAGCCAGTGTGGGGGGAGGCTACCGTTATAATAATCTCAATACATTTAGCGTTAAAACTTTGCGTTGTGTACAAGGCTGCTGTTCTCGCACCCGTTAACTGTACCATAATTGTAGGCTAAAAATAAAAATATATTTTTACAAATGAGTGTGTTCTTCGTCTTAATATTCTTGAACCTCATACGACAATAATTATAATCCACATATTATAGTGATAAGCTGCTGAATTCTCAGAACTCCTTGAAATGGTCATTCACGCAAAGGCACGCGCCGTCACGAATTCGATCCTCACGTATCACAGATTTTATAAAATGCTAATGTTGTAAACGATGTCTTGTAATACGGTACAATACCACCAAGATGGCTTACTGTTTTTTTGCAAAATAAGCAAATGTTGCACCAATTAAATTCAGAGTGCTTCTCTTTGTATACGGAGTAGGGGATGGGTCTGCTTGGTAGGGGGTCTGATGTATCTGAGCTCCTTGATAGACACACATTGTCCTCAAGTCTTCAAAGAAGTAAGCACCGCCGATTAAAAGTACGTTTAGACGTGTTTTTGCGAAATATTGCAACGGTTAAAGCAGAAATACACGCGATATCGGAGTTTCGTGCTTTAAAAATAAAACTGAGAAAACTCAAGTTGGATAATGGACTTCACACGAATCAACCAAGTGGGACGCCTGGAGACACTTCTCCCTGTCAAAAGACTAGCCGAGCTGGAGCTCGAAAAAGACTACTATATCACTGGCATTAAAATCGTACAAACGAAATGGGGCGCTCGAATTGTCGTGGACGTGGACAATGAATTTACGTCCTACCTACCAACGAGATCCGTCAAGGCTTTCGAAGAAGCGGACGAGTTATTTCAACAAATGAGCGAGGCCGCGAACAATACAGATCTAATTATGCAGTATTACGGCATGAAATTCAATAAGCTCGAATTCAAAGCTGCTAAGGAGTCATGATAAACAGGTATGTACTAAAAATCATGTATAAAGTACCTATGTTACGATACGTATATACGATCGTCTCTCACGCCATATGTTTCTGTCTTCCATAGCTGAACCATCGAAGAAGAAGAAGAAGAAGAAGAAAAAAAAGAAGAAGACGATGCTAAGGAATAAAATTCTAATATATATTACCACTTGATTGAATATTTATTGTAAAAAATATATATAACGTATAATTAATCAAAACAGTCAGAATATATATCATCGGTCTTTGAGTATTTACTCGCACCTCTTCCCCCCGCATCCACGACCGACCAAGCTACGGACTCGGTGGCCGCGGAGTGGAGGGAAGGGAGTAGGGGTCAGGATAAAAATTGTAGGAATAAAAAGTAAATAATAGAAAAATTGAATTTCAAAAGCGTGCATATTATGGTGACACGCTCCATCCTCCTCTTCTCCAAAAATATTATCGTCGAGGGACCGTGGGAGAGAGAGAGAGAGAGAGAAACAGAGAAACAGAGAGAGAGCGAGAGAGAGAGAGAGCGAGAGAGAGAGAGAGAGAGTACCGCACTCCCTTTTACTTATATTGAAGATTTTGACCGATCGCTATAAGAGCCTTCAGCATAAACTTAATACCATAACCGGCATTAATGCAGAAGTAAGTATTCAGACCGGTAATCCAAGGGTCGACAGTTCGAGTCTCCACGCCTGCATCGGATTTTTTTAATTCTATAAAACTAAAAACAGCGATCCACTATACCAACACGTTCCATCCCCTCCGCACCACCGGCAAAAAATTAAAAAATAAAAAGCGCACTATGACGCCACGCTCCATCCCCCCCCCCCCCCTCTTCGCCCCGCGCCCACGAGTTGAACACTCGGCGGCCGCGGAGTGGGGATAGGAGTGGGGTTCGCCATAGTGGCTGATATACTACTGACGATAGAATTTCTTTTTTGAAATCATTTATCCATGATGGGCTTCTGGTTGGTTTGTTGAATTGATGCGATGCTGTTGGACTGCGATTGGTCTTAGTGTTGCTGCTACTGCTTCCGCAAATTGGGTGATATTCTTCTATTGAGTGTTTCTGTATTGTTTATAGTTTGCTGTATTTTTTTATTTTTTTGTATTTTTGTTCTTTGCACAATAAATTTGTAATAATCACAGCCCGATAACTTGCTAGATGGCCATATTTGCTACAATTGGTACATCGCAGTGACATTTTTTCTGTTTCAGCGGTTATTGAACATTTGCCCGGTTCATGAGATTCACTACATTTGACGCATCTATATTGTAGGTTACAATTGATGCTCGCATGTCCTAGTCTTTGACACTTTTTGCGCTGGTATACAGTGTTTTTCTCAGGTATTCTCATCTTATTTTCTGATATAACAGGTGCGATATTTTGTTCAATTGGAACGTTTCACTGTCGTTCGTTAGTTGAACTAGGAATATATTTCTGTGGTCATTTTTTTGGTTTGTTTTCATTTTTTTTTTCTTCTCACTTAGTATTTGGGTTATTTCGTTGTGTATTTATATATTTGCTGTTTGTATCGATGCTTTATTGTTTGAAGTTTGACGGATGTAAAAAGCCTTCTTGTCTATATTTTTTTCAGCTAATATTCCAATAATTTCTTGAATGTTGTTGATATTATGTAAGTGTATCGGTGGTGCTTCTATTGATTTGGGTTTATTATTATTGTTATTATGGATGCTATCCAATTTTTGGGACAGAGGCGTCGTTTCTATTGTGCTCTCTAGATCCATGTTGTCGTCGTCGGTGAAGCTTTCAAATGAATTTCCTGTTGGAATTTTTTGTTCCAGTGGTTGTGTAAATGCATCAGAAATGCATTTACACAACCACTGGATGCGTCTTTTTAGGAATTTTCCAATGCGATTACGTATGTTGCCGATCTATGTTCTCTTTATCACTTGAATTAGCTCGTGTACGGGCGTCCGTGAGGTGAGGTCGCGACGTGGAGGATCGAGTATAATTGATGTCGTATTCTTTTACGAAGTCTCTGTATTCTTTATATTACGCCCAGCGGGGGTACCGCCTTTGGGTGAGCCCCCTTTGGTGCACTCGTGTGAATATATTATTTATTCGATAATTATGTTTTATCGATCGAATATTTATCACTCACGGATGCAATGCGTCGTTAATTATATGTAAAAAAAAGTCCCGAAAGTATTGGAACGCCGGAAGATTTACATCCATCCGCTTCGAAAGCCGTAGTGATACTGCTCCGCGTGGCAAGCGAGTTCGCTACTAATTCAGTCACTTCGCATTTCTTGCATTGTATAGAAATCGACCAGTATATGAGCTGCGCGTAAAAACTTTGAAGCCCTTTTTCTCAGAATCTTGTGGCTAGCGCGCTTTACTACTTTACTAGGTGGACGCCCTAAAGGTATATTACTAGCCTGCGCTGTCTCATCCCGAAGTCAATTTCCCAACCCGTAACGTCCCTTGTTAGACGAGCACACCATGGCCATAGATTGTGAGGGAGTAGTCGCGTGTGATGCTAGCTCTACACTCTCGTCGAGATTAGGCGAGGTAGTGCGAGATGTTGCCCCGCGCTGTTTCCAGCGCGTGGCATTGATTACTCTGTTTCGATGTATACTCGTCACCCGCCATCTTCTTCTTCTTATCGGTCGTTTTTTTAGTTTTATTTGCATGTTTAACTACCACATAATAATAATATGTCATTGCAACTACGGTTAAAGCCCTAGCAGCTGAAATTTATTCCATTCTGTATTGAACCAGGGAATGAAGACGACTGTAAACATTGTGAGTGTGACAGTCGTTTGTGTTGAGCGGCGTTCACGCCTATTCGCGGGTGTTCGCATCGTGAGTCTGGAGCCGGCAGTGCTCGAATGTTCCGAGATCCGCGCAAGCGAATTATCTGTAAAGTTCCGCATGTCAAACTTGCGTGAAGCCGCAAATGTTTTTTATTCTTTCGGCTATCAAATCAGCTATCAAATAGATAAATTCAAAATTTCTTAAAGAGAAATAAATAATATGAAGACAATATAATTTATCATTGCCAGTGCAGCTCCATTGAAATAAGCCTTCAATGTTTCTTGATATAGCAGAATATTATTTTGCTGAAATAGAAGAGAGTTGGACTAGCGGCGCGGACTTTTTGACGATTCCCGTGAAAAAGTACGAAGAAGGGGTACGAAGTAATTTCGCGGAAATAACTTCGAAGGGAAAAGTACGAAGTTATTTCGCGAGACTCTGACTGGTAATGTCAACGAAGCGGATTTGCGCCCCGACATGAATCCTTTTTTTCAGTTTTTACGATATTTCGTGAATAAATAATCGACCGACTTAAGGGCTTACATACAGTTAGAAGGCTTTAAAAAGACGGATTTTCAAGAATTTTTTTCGCGCAGACTATTCAATTTATTAATTTGAAAATTGGTGTACATATTATAATAACCTTATAATATATTAACATATTTTTTATTTGTCAAAATAATCATCGCGAATGTTGCTATCGCCGATCTCCTAGAGCTCCGCAAAAAAAAACAATTTTGCGGTGATCACGATATCTCTGGACCGGATTATCTGAAATGAAAAAACCGAATAAATTTCGTTAATACAATACATTATCTAGTATTTAATCGAAGGAATTAGCGAAAAAATAATTTTTGACAAAATGGCGACTTCTCAAAATAAAAGACTCGATTTTGAACGAAAATTTAAGCCTTAAATTGTTTATAAAATGGAAAATATTTATCGGAGAATAAAAATCTTCGATTAATTACTAAAAAATCTAGCTAAAAAGGTTGTGTTAAAATTTGAGACTGATCGGTTCAGCCGTTTTCCAGAAATCTTGATCACCGATTTTGAAAACATAGTTTTGAGAAAAACGCGTTTAAAGTTTCAAAAGCGTTTTACATGTGGTAAATTTTTTTTTTTTCAACTTACATGGAGTCATCTATTCCAGGGCCATATAATAATCCGTTCGCATCGTTGGCAGCTTCTAATAATTCGATTTGATGCTGTCTGCGAGCCATTCTTCCCTCTCTGGTGCTCTCGTGTGATCTCAGGTCGGAGATCTTGATGCGCTGCGCATCTTCTTTATCTGTATATGAATGCGCATTGGACCCAAGTGAGACGCCCATTGCATTCATATAATATAAAAGGGCAGCTGTCCCTTCATTGAAGATGCCAGCAGCTATATATGCAGCCATTTCCACCGTTTTTGATCCGGCTGGAAGTACTTTTGGAGAGATCTTCCACACCAGTTGGTTATAGCTTTCATTATTGTTTTGGGTGAAACCACCCACACATCTTTCCAATAATTTTTCATTGCTGAGATCTTCATAAATGGGCCTCAGGGCCTCAGCAACTTCTTGTGGAAATGGCTGATAATCATGCTTATAAACTGATAAGTTATCAGCAGCTGCTGCCCGCTGCCAAGAGCACCATGAGTCCAATCCGATCGGACACTTTGCGTGTTGTTGATTTTCGTCTGTCGAGCAGTAATGATAAAATGTGGCCCAGATTGCATTACTCATATTCTCAACCGAATCTCAATTTCTCCTAATTGCTAAGCCATAATAAACTGTCAACTTGTCGATCATTTTTGCTGTCAGCTTGCCTTTTCCACCGAGAGTTTTTTTTTGTATTTTTTTTTCCATCCTTTTTTTCCACCGTTTCCACTTTCTTTTTCACACAATTTCGGAGTCGCGTTCCCATTCTCTTCTGTACGTGTCCAATACATTCCTTCTTCACGACTTCTTGATCACCGTATGGGGCAGCTTTCAAAATCCCGGAGTACGTTTTAGAATCACCGTCTCCAATGTAATTTCTGTACTGCACTCCGAATTTTTCCACTGAACGCTTGAATAGGTCGATCACTGCATCAACTTCCATTTTTCCAGAAGAACCTGAATGATTACAACTGCAATCATCTTGATGGTTTTCATACCATTGTTGATATTCTTCACTATCAAGTTTGCTTTTCCAAGTTTCGCATTGTTTGCAATAGGCACTTTTCACGAGGATATCAATTACTTTCCCAGAATAATATCCGATCAATGATGTCACTCCATACAAGGAAGTATATCCTCGCTTTTTCCAAGTTCCATCGCCGGACACGGTAAGCTTTGCAGATTTTTCGTCACCTTGGTGTTCAGCAGTCAAGTCTTTTTCTTCATGGCAAGCATGCTGAAAAAGTTTGTCGGTTGCTGTTTTCACACAGGAATGTATATTCTTCATAATTAAATCGTAGGTGGGCTGTGTTAGGAAAGCGGGCATGTCCATTAATCCACAAAATTTTGCAGCACCTTTTAACCCTAATCCAAGAACTCTCATGACAAACAAAAAACGCCGATTTATCTCATAAGAATGCTCGATAAAAGGACTAGAATTTATGCTACGAGATGGACACTGATCGCACAACAAAACAATTTTAAACCCGAGTCCTCATTCAGAAGCAGTTTCAAATTTCACATTTCCGTTACAGGTTTTGCACTGCACAAATTCGGAGATGGCCGCGAAAACAGTAATAAAATTCAAAATTCGGTACTCAACGGACGGATCACGCGGCACCAAGATTTCCTCCTGCTTTCTCATTTTTTTTGCAGAGGCACTGAAACTGGACTCATCCGTTTCAGCTGTTTTCGGATTGAAAACATTCTTTCGTTTCTTCGCTCTTGACTTGTACACTTTCGTTGATTTTCTAAGTTCTCTGCTAGACTTCATTTTCACGATATTATCGAAGGCACAAGTACACTGACACGACTTTACTGTTAGGCTTCTCTGCTGAGACTGACGACTACTTTTCAAATTTTGGCAACTGAGAAACATACAATAGAAAATGACAAAGGAAAGAGAGTAGGATAGACAAGGAAAGAAGGGACAGCGCCTCAGGTAGGCAGCTGGCGCGCCGGTCCCCGACTGTGAGACGCGCCTCCCTAACGCGCCTTCATAAATGTGTCTATAACTTC
This sequence comes from Netelia virgata, assembly GCA_951802705.1. Classification (NCBI taxonomy): domain Eukaryota; kingdom Metazoa; phylum Arthropoda; class Insecta; order Hymenoptera; family Ichneumonidae; genus Netelia; species Netelia virgata. Next base: position 13,771,320 of record OX637863.1, on the reverse strand, counting down.
GAAAATATTCGTCTGATTGACATAAAATTTTGAGTGTGTATGCTCAAATATATGTATATTCAGAAAATACAAAAAAAACGATTTTTTGAAAATTACAAGTGTATGTAAGCCCTTAACTTCGTTATTTTTATATTTTCTGCTCTGCCTTTAGTCTACAATCCGACCAACTACAAAGTTGGTCGGATTGTTCATTTCATGTTGTGCATATCTTACTTTTCGCCGAAATTTCACGTGATTTACAACATATTGTATGCATTCGTTTAATCATTTGTAATTTTATGGTATCACAAATATTTTATGTCAGTTGTGAATTCAATCGCGAATAGCAAAGTATTTTACGTAGGTTTTGGTTTATGAAAAAGTATTCAGCTATGAAAAAGAACAAAGTAAAAAACAATTACATGCAAAAAAGCGCCTAGGATCGACCTAGAATCGGAATTTTTAAGGGATTCCAGTGTATACCTGGAGAAGGATAACCGACCGGTCCCAAGAATCTTCCACGATACTCATTGTCATGGGTAACATCGTGGTGACTAAAAAATAATTAAAATCTATCGTCAACGACCATACCACGTGACATGCACCAGTGCTCCCCCAGTTCTCGTCTAGTTCTCGTCCGTCCGCGGTCGAGTGAACATCGTAGCGATTGTGGTATCCTGAGAGTCCAAAGGGCATAACCACTACGAGTCACACGTACGCACGTACGAAGCAAACGCGATAATATCATTTACCAATGAATTCAGACGACTATAAAAGGAATATGCTTATACCTCGAGTGGTTCCAAGTTTTTTCCGCCAGAAATTGCCACTTGGCATCGCAGCGGTCGATTTATGACGTCATTCGGGATTGCACGAGAACGTGAACGCTCTGCCGTCTCTAAATTCACAACTCTGTGAGAGTCCAATCATCAAATTCCCCTCAAATATTTGTTTTATTATAATTCACTACATTACACTCTACACTTGCAAAAATTAACAATATATTAGGGGAAAAGAAGAGAAGCCAGTTTGTCATGTCGAATATCAGTGAGGTTATTCGGTGGGAAAACCGGCGGAGGTTGGACTACGTAGTTGTATACGTTCTAAAGAGACGCTTCCGTGTGTCCAAACATACTTGCAGGGACGCTGGCGACTGGGGTACCAAGTCGAGCATTCGTGTTTCATTTTATAAGAAGTATCTAACCAGAATAATTATAAGACACTGACCGAGTTGGTAGAGTTTCTGCATTTGAAATCGCAAGATCGCACGATCAAATCTTTTGCTCTTTCATTTTTGTTTTATTTTCTATCATGAAAAAAATTAATTTGTATGGCCTATTACTTCATAATTCAAATATTAAAGATAATCTATTTTTCGCAGTTATCTCAACTTATATTATACGGTTATTAACGTTCTTAAGGTCGATATTATATATGTCGAACCAGTGGGGTACGGCAGTAGCAGCTCAAAAAAAGAAAGAGTCAGCATGCGTACCCCAGTGTATACCTCGCATTAGATAAAGTGAGCAGGCGCGCTTGCTCGTACGTGATTAGTGAGACAGGAGGCGGAGCTACGCCATGAAGTTGCGCAAGGTATACGTGAATGTGTCTGTGTGACATACACAGTGTTGTAGCGACGCCAACGATGCCACGCAGTGTGGTACCAAACTACCCCATTACTGGAGCCAAACCGAAGCATAGGCATATTCCCTCTATAGTCGTCTGAATTCGTTGCGTTTAGGAACTAAAAGTGAATAAACCATACAACATACAACAACAATAACAAAGACTAATCAACCTCACCTCCAAAGTGAAGATCACAGCGTAATAGATGAGAAACTGTCTAACGATCTCGACGGAGTGTTTGCCGAAGAGAAAAGAAACATGGAAAATCTCGAAAACAATAGCACACAATTGAAAAAAAAACCTCAGACCGAAATAATAATAAGGAATAGATTCTCCTCATTGAAAAGTATTGAAAATGAAAAACAGTACGACACAGTAAATGGACACGTGCGAGGTTAGAAACCCAAGACCAACAACAAGTAATGACGCGACATCAAAGAAAAATTATAGCGTGAAAAAACCTCCTCCAATTGTCATGAATAACAAGGTGCAAACAGATACAAAATTAATAAAAGCACTAAACAGCATCTTAAAAACAAATATCATAAAAACATTACTCAAATCTTTACAAGCAGCATCGAAGATTTCGACAAACCGAAAAATACCTGGCGGCAAAAGAATTATCAGTTTCACACATACAGTGACAAAAACCTGAAAAAAACGTTCGTTGTCAGGAGCCTGCACGAAGACACAGACGTAGAAGAGCTAACCAAAGTCAAGATGCTCATTCAAAAAATACATCGTTGTTTTTTTCGATGTGATGCATCGAGACGTTGCATCGAATAAAAACATCGATGTTTTCGATACATCGTATAAAAATATCGACATATATTATATCAGTTACACTTAGAGGAAAGGAAAGTAGCAAAATAAGACAAAATCCAAAATTCTGTTGAAATTTTGTTTATTTCTTTTTATTTATCATCATGTCTTAAGGGGTCACGTACAGTTAGGACTTCGAAAACAGGGGTTTTTTGCGAATTTTTTTTGGGGACACATTTAAATAATTAATCGTAAATCTTTTTCCATACAAAAGACATATATTTTAAGTAAATAATACAATTTTTTCATTGCAAAATATGCAGAAATTTTTCCATAACCGCACGTAACGTAGGGGTCCCAAAAAAAAGGTCCTCCGCGGTGATCAGTGCAGCTCGTCACCGGATCGTCCGAAATCAAAATAAAAGTAGGGATCATTAGTTAATGACATAATGCTCCGGTTGATCGAAGGATTTGCAAATTTTATGATTTTTCACAAAATGGTGGATGTTGGAAGTCAAAGTTGTGTTTTCGACCCAAATTTTGCTCACATTTTCAGCTATAAAAAAAAAAATAATCGCATAAAAAAATCCTTCGTTCATCCGGAGGACAATTATGTCTAGAAAAAGTGAGCAAAATTTCAAGTCGATCGGTAAAGCCGTTTCCGAGGTACAGTGATCACCGTGTTCGAAAACATAGTTTCGAGAAAAACGCATTCAAAGTTTTCAGTACGATTTACATGCAGAAGAAAAATTTCCGTTCAAAGTTACATATCTCCATACCCAACAGTCGGATTCGTCTAAAATTTTCACAGAATACTTTTCAAATGTGCTACTTTTAGAAAATGTAAAACAAAATCGATTTTTTGAAAATTCTAACTGTACGTGACCCCTTAATCAGAAAGCAAGGAAGTGCTGAATTAGAAACCCCAATACTTTGTAACGTCTCCACATTACATTAAATCCCACGCATCATTATCACATCATTCTCACAGTCCATCATACACCCCATATCAATCTATTCCCACACGCACCACACTCACACTGCCACACATATACGCCCTTATCACCCTGAGTCAGCGGCTCACGGTCAACGCGAGACGTTTCACACGACGCGTGCACTTGACCACTTCGCCCAGGTCTAAGACAAAGGGACTCACGGACCCCGAGAATGTCACAAGACGCTTCAGTTCATCGCCAACACTTCAACAGCTCACACGCTACAACTTCCTTCCATCAATCATCCTAGTGCAGTCCTCCGATCATCTCTTACACAGTTCATCAATAAACTACTATCGTTCTACATTCATCCCCTTTATTACTATTTCTACCCTCGACCATCACAACTTCCTCTCGAAACTTTGCATAAATAAAATTTTATCAACCTTCTATCCTTACATTTTATTGCGTTGTTAACTTGTGAAGCTTTAGAAAAAAGTATTTCTGATGGTATTGAGCTGGCAACCAAAATCAAATATTTATAAGCTATTTTGTGCAATTTTGGGAACTGTTATTTATGATCAGACCATACTTCTAACGGATTTTCGCTAGGCCGGTCAACCGGGGTCCTCAAGTAGACAGACAGCTCATCAGAAACAATTCCTTCGCTCCTATTCCATTTCCATTTTGTTTAAACGCTAAGGCCGCATTACGATTTTTTACCACGGTGGTCACCGCAAACCCGCTTAAAATACACGCACTACAAAAAACCGCCAGTGCGGCCGCTTGAATTGATTTCTATGACTCACAAAATTGCTCGGTTGAAAAACGCCCGCGGTTAACCGTAGTGCGGCCTTAGCCTAACGGGCAAGAGCAGGCACCGGGATATGACCATAGCAATACAGCCTAGTCTATGTAAATGTCGTATTATTCAGGTGGTCCGCCTAAACAATGGCACGCATAGTCGAGTAAATAAACAATTTTGTATTGTGTACAGGGCGTGCGTTCTTTCGATACATCGAATGAAATATATCAATGCAAGGTTAAACATTGAAAGTAACCGATGCATCGGATTGATTCGATACATCGAATAATAAACATCGATGTTTTCCATGCATCGATGGATTCCAGCAACCCTAGGCAGGGTACAGTCAGAAATGAGTAGGGCGATCAGCAACGCTCGACAAAACTTGAGCCTGGGGAGCTTGTGGGGGTTCCGCCTCACACCATTACGCGGCAACAGTTCCAGCGTTTCTCGCAAGTGGTCGCAGGCCCAAGTGTTTCAATATATACAACGTCCCTTAGACCCCTAACACCCAGCGCACCTAGGACAGGGTACAGCGACACAGCCCTACCTATGAGTCTATCGCTGTACCCGAGACGAATCCCACTTTCCTTTACGGCCTCAAATGCTGCGAGCTCTGTACCACCGCTGGGAAAGGGAACCCGTCGAAATTGTTCTCCGTGTTACACTGCCTCGTTTTTTTTATAGACATATTTGAAAGGCATAAAATAATAAAATACACAGTAAAATTTCGCTGATATTATATATTTGTTAACTTTAAGTTTTGCGTATTTTGGTACACATCAAAATGTACTAGAAAATCTCGTAAAATTTTCTATCTAAAGAAGAAATTTTATTTTATTTTCGTGAAAATCTGTGTTTTACTCGGTAATAATAAGTGAAGTTTCAGGGTTGTCATCTGGTTACCGTTACTGCACGGTAATTTTTAACAGTTAATTCTCTGCGTGTACCATTCTGATCGCTGATGTTATTGCTTGCTTTTGCTTTTGAAATTTCTTTATTCATTAATTCGATATAGGTAATTGTAACTGGCTGTATCAGTTATTCCTGCGCTTGCTGCACTTACTAACTGTTTGAGCGAGGATCTGGTGGGCGGGAGAAGGATTAGCGAACAATAAATTGCGAATTTTAGACACGAGGTTCACCGGTACGGATCGTCGGTTTTATTTTAATCGAACAATTACGGCACAGACAAAGAGCGCGTGTCGCGCTAAGCGACGGTCGGTGGAGCTGATCGTATAGTTTAAGAATAAGTCCGAGGTTGAGAAGCCGAGTCGAGAATTTGAGTTGAGCTTAGAGAATGTCCAAAATTGAGAATGCCGTGGTCAAAACTAGATATAGTGAAAATTGAAAGATCGAAACAACACGTGTGTACTATGAGAGCTCTCGTGAGACAATGGCTCAGGAACCGGTTCCGGTCAGGCACGAGGCGACCCGGCTAGCGTAGGAGAGGGGGCAGCGTCGAGCGGACCTCGATCGACGAGAGATCCTCTATCGACCGTGAATTACGTTGGGCGACAAATTCGAACTCCTTTTCGGTCTCGCCGAAACACTAACTCATTTTTATTTATATCTTATCTTGGGTGCATGTGTGATTGTTGTCGCGTTTATTTTTCTGTTTGGCATAATGAAAATTTGAAAAAAAAAACGTTTATATTCCTTTACTTATTACTGTTCCTTATAGTTGTACATTATTTGCAGTTATTTCGACTATTATTCCATAATAATGTGTTGTGGTAATTTGTATTTTATTTTACAGGGTAATTCGCTAATTTTTTTATTTTTTAGGCTTTGGAGTAGCGCGTTATCTCCTATTTGTATGGAGTAGAATTTCCCTGCTATTTCTCTCAATTTCTTATTGAACTTTTTTGTTTTTGTTTTGTTCCTTATTATTTTATTTGTCACATCGTAACCACAGGCCGCAATTGTTCTGTTTGTCCTCTTTAATACCCCTTCTAATCTTGATAAATAAGATTTTGCAGCTCTGCACCATATTGGTGAGGCATAAAATGCTATGGGTTTGATAAATATGTTATATAATAGAACTTTGTTTTTTAAGGTCATTTTGCGTTTCCTGTTGATTAGATGGTTAATTGCACATTTTATTTTGAGAGTTTTAATTCTTGTATTTTTAATGTGTTGTGATATTGTTGGCAAAGGGCTCGCGTTTATAATCCGAGTGGGGAGTCGCTTCGCTCCCGAGAAACGCGGGATGGCCATGCGCTACCTGTTGGCCACGAGTAGTATAAAAAGCATGTAACAAACGTGTTTCGAAACGCACTATTCTGTGAGAGAAGTCCGTGTCAACGGCATGCGAAAAAGAATGTTTCAACCGTGTAACCAAACTCGCTCGAAATGTACTAAACCACGTTTCAACCAAGTATAAACCACATTCGATGCTGTTTCGGAAAGCACGTGACAAGCGCGGTGCGAAACGAGCTTTAAGGTAGTACCCAGGTAAAATCACTTGAGACAGATCTTTCTTAAATTTTAACAGATTATCATATACAATAGGATCTATATCTCCTCAAAATTTTAGAATGATCTACTCATATAATCCAGAAATAAATCCTATTAAAACTCGGTTGTTTTACATGTATCGCATATGCCATGTGGCTGTTAATGGCACATTCTCACTAATTAAGCTTTCTCGAGACAGATTTTTATGAAAAACGAATAGGTAATAGAATAAAATATTAGGAATTTTTGCGGCTAGATTCCAAAACCATCGTCTCATATGTTTCTGAGATATTAAGGTTCAAAGTTCAAAATTCATGATAAAATTATTACAAGTATGAGATATGGAGGCGATAGCATGGCAACGCTGTAAATTCGGCACACGGGCAGCCAACTCGTTTGCCGTGTGTGAGTCCGTGCGGGCCATACGGAGCTGAACCGCATCATAATATGGGGGGGGGGGGTGCTTTTTTTTAAATGGGTAGGCGGAAATCCTCAAAAAGACCCTAGGGAACCAACGTGGTACCTAGGAGTGTGGGATTTTGACCCACTAAAACCACCTCCCTTCGTCCCTCCCTTGTGTTACCCCCGCGGGATCGCCGCCAGGCATTACTTCGCGGGGCAAGGGGTCAACTACGGCCGCATCAAGGTTTTATTCTGGCTCCTGTCTTTGCCGTTCTTCCGCGCGCAACTTCTTTAAGCCTGCCGTTGCGAAGCCCTCAATACTACTCCATAGATGTGCTGCTTTGAGCATGAGATTCACGACATTATCTGGGGTGATCCATTCGTTGAGGTGCTCCTGAAGCTGACCTCGCTCGTTATTAAAAAGTGAGCACGTGAAAAATCCATGCTCCGCGTTTTCGGCGGCTTTGCAAGCCAGGCAGTCCTCATTGTCGTCCAGCTTAAAACGGTGGAGATATTTCCGAAAGCAGCCATGGTCCGTTAGGAACTGGGTAAGATAGAAACCTACCTCTCCATAGCTGCGGTTCACCCACGCCTCAAGCGACGGGATCAGCCGATGTGTCCGTCTGCCTTTAGACGACTCGTCCCAGCACTGCTGCCATTGCAGTAGTGATGCTGCCTTTTCCTCCTTGGCAATGTTCTCCTTGACGAGTGGAGTCCGCCGACCACGGCTGTAGATCCTGCTTCGCTCGTCTGCAAGGATTTCCAGCGGTGGCATGCCAGCCACTACACATATTGCCTCGTACGATATGGTGCGGTACCCGGCGACAACTCTCAGAAGAGTTCCGCGGTATACCGACACCATTTCTCTTCAGTATGAAGCAACCTTAAGTGCCTTCTCCCAAATCGGCGCAGCGTACAACAGTATCGATGTTATGACTATTGCGAGCAGTGTTCTTCTCGCCTGCTTGGGTCCTCCGCTATTCTGCATAAGTCGGGCTAGTGCCGCGCCGACTTTTGCCCCCTTAGCAGCCACGCTCTCAATATGCTGCTTGAAGCTGAGCCTTGCATCCAGTATCACTCCGAGGATCCTGATATAAGGTTTCGACGTTATTTCACAATCGCCGACGTCCAGAGTGATGGTTTCGACCTTCTTTCGGCTTGTAAGGAGCACGGCCTCAGTTTTATGGTGCGCAAGCTCCAGACCGACCGACTGCATCTACTCTCTTACGGTGTCGTATGCCTCTCCGAAGGTACAATTAACCTCTTCAAGCGTCTTAGCCGTAATGACAAGCCCTGCGTCGTCGGCAAACGCCACCATCTCTGCTCCCTGCGGTAGCTGGGTCTTCAGCAACGCGTCATACATCAGGTTCCACAGCAGTGGCCCCTGGACCGAGCCTTGAGGAACTCCTCCAGAGCCTTCATAATGCTCAGGACCATTCTCGGTGTCGTACATCAAGCGCCTACCGCAGAAATAGCTCCTGATTATCGCTCTCAGGTAAGCTGGCGTTCCCAGTTGGTCTAGTGCCTTGCATATACTATCCCATCTGGCTGAGTTGAATGCGTTTTTAACATCCAATGCAGCCAGCAGGCAGTATTTTTTGGCTCCCCGATTCCACCGCGCTCCGGAGATTGTTTCCTTCGCCGTGGCTACCACGCGACCAACGGCTTCGATGGTTGACACGCCCTTCCGGAAACCGTATTGGTCTTCCGCGAGGCGATGTCCGACAGAGGCGTCGATTCGATTAGAGATAATCCTCTCAAAAAAAATTTCTTGCTGTGTCCAGCAAACACAGAGGTCGATACGACGAGGCTTCCTCCGGCGGTTTGTTGCCTTTGGGGAGCAGCACGAGTCGCTGTCGCTTCCACTGTACCGGAAATACTCCTTCTGAGAGCCACGAGTTGTACATCTCCAGGAATAGTTCCGGGGCAGCTTCAATGGCTGACTTTAGCGCAATGTTGGGGATGTTATCCAACCCTGGCGCCTTAGTACTGGCCACTCTTCTGGTGGCCCGGAGTAATTCCTCTTGGGTAATCGGAGGGACTACCTCACTGTCGTCCCGCGGCCCTTGATACTCGTACGCTGGTTACTTGGGAAATAACACCGCAACGATTTCTCCCAGTTGCGTTGGGCAAGTAGGCTGCTGCCGGGACTGCGTCTCGATCGTTGACATAACAACCCTATATGGTCTCCCAAATGGATCGTTGTTAACTTCCGCCACAAGCCTGGTCGTTCCCTCTCTCTTGCTATGCTTGATAGCTTTAGTGAGTTGGGACCGTGCCTCCTTAAAGGCCATTTCCAGTTGCGGGAAAGTGGGTCTTTTTGGGCTCTTTGGACGAATCTCCTGGCGTGCTTGCATTGGGCACGGAGCTTCGCTTCGCGGCATGGCAGCGTCAGGTGCCCTCGCGGCCGCCTCCATAACCTACTTAGTCTTCTCTTCTGCTGTCACGGCGGTGATCTTGGCCTCGTCAATGCATGCACATAGGGAGCCCTTGTCGAGGGCGTTCGCCCTCCAGCGGATGGTTTTGGCCTGCTTCGATACACGATTTCCACACTTCGGTGGCTGCTGTATGTGCCATGTTATGGCACGGTGGTCGCTATATGTGCAGATCTCCGTTACCTGCCAGCAGCTGCTCTTTGAGAGCCCTGAACTGACAAACCTGAGGTCGATGTTAGACCTGCTCTCGCCTCGTGTGAACGCTGGGACTTCACCATCGTTGAGAAGCGTGAGTTTCAGTACTGAGAAGGCTTCTAGAAGCACTCGCCCTCGCTCTGTTGTCCGTTTGCTGCCCCATTCCACGGCCCATGCGTTGCAGTCCCCGACGATGGCGACTGGTTATCGGTTGTTGGCATCGTTGACTAATCGGTCCAAGGCCTCCTCATACTCCTGCTGTGTCAGTCGAGGCGGCATATAACAGCTGTATATATGCACACCGTTAACTTTCGCGCGCACAAAATATTCTGCAGGCGTCTTCATGATCTCCTGGATCGAGCGGCTACCGCAAGCCCGGATAGCAGCTGAGCCCGTTGTATCCGCCCTCCAGGAAGGGTATAGCCTATTTTGGTATTGTTCCGAAATTATCACCACATCGATGTTCTCCTCCCGCACCGTCTGCATGAGCAGGTCTTGTGCTACTTCGCAATGGTTGAGATTTATTTGCAAAAATCTCATTGCCTCTTTTTCTGTTTGTGTTTCCCGAGGGTCAGTGGGTAGACCGGGCACCGGCTGCTTCCCGTTCCGTAATCCACTTTTTCTGCACCTTTCTCTATTCAGAGCATGCAGATAGGCTCCCTTTCGCACATTTTCGCAACGTGACCGTCTTCTCCACAGCGTAGGCACTGCTTAGATCAGTCGGTGCCTCGACAGCTTTGCCCCCGGTGGCCGAAGTCGTGGCACCGGAAGCACCTTAAGGGCGGATGGCTGTTGCCTCGTTCGCGGATGCGATAGAGCGTCCAGCCAATCTTCACCTTCCCCAGTTCCAGGGCTGCTCTTGCGGTGGCAGTTCGAAGGCTCGCGACGGCCGTTTGTGTGCCACCATGTGCCCTCCGCAGCGATTTCCCTCCGAGACTGCGATGTTGTATTCAGCTGCGCAGCCAGCGCTTTCGCGACCTCCTCTTTGTCTGCAACTTCGTCGAGATCTCTGATCTCGAGCTGCATTTCTTGGGTCCATGCACGGACCTCCGCTAGGTCCCTGAGGAACACCTTCATCGAGTCCCCAAGCTCGTGCGTCGGCTTTGCAGCGGTGCGGCTCAGGACCAAGAGCAAGTCTCCCCTGCCGTACGCCGAACTTTCTCGACGTCAGTCGCAATGCCCTTTACCGTATCATCCGTGCGCAATTGGCGCAGGATGTCGGCATACGACTTACCTTCGCTAGCCTTAATGAGCAGGGCATCCGGTCGAGGAGGCCTCGGGCGTGGGGTCCTCTTCTTTTTCCCCACTGTTATCCACGCTGCGTCATTTTCCGGCTCCGGAGCGGGTCGAGTACTTAGCGACACGGGGGTGCTCAGTACCGCTGCGTGTACTAGTCGCTTGGTCTTTTTGCCGGCCGGTTTGGTGTGCTGAGAGGTGGGCGAACCTCTGCGGCGCTTGCCACTCTGCGTTTCCAGGCTTGGCGTAGTTTGCGTCGTCTGCACAATGGCGGGCGGCAGCATCACTGCCTGTTGATGCACACTTTTCGACGCTCCCATTACTCTATAACGACTTCGGCATACAGCAATGAGCCGCTTGATCTCCTTGTGGACGTTCATTTTGCCGTCCGCATAATCAGCAAGCTCCTCCAGCTTGCGACCGAGGCGCTCATATGCCTCGAGCTTCTTCTTCCTTGTCGTCTCGATGCTGGCTATGGCCAAGTTGACCACCACAGTCGCACTGTGGTCGTTGGATGACGACGCCAGTGAGCCCGCTTGCCCACACCCTGCCGCCGGTACTGGGGATCCGAACCCCTGCACCGTAACCGGTACCACACCTGTCGTGTTCTCCATTTTTGGTTTCTTATTCGGGGTTCCTTCCCCTAGTCTGTTTGGTCCACGGGGGGAAAGTTCCCCCTACCTGATATATCTAGCAGGCATTTCCCTATCCGCCACCTGGGGACGCGCCACGTAGGGGTTACAGACTCCCCCTGGGTGGGTGTGTGTGTGTGTGTGTGTGTGGGTGGGTGGGTGTGGGTGTGTGTGGGTGGGTGTATTGGGGGGGGAGGGGGGGTTAGCCCGGAAAACGTGACAAAAAATGTTTTTTTCAGCAGCAAATCCAATTACCTTGCGTACAATCATTTATAATTGTAGAGTTTATTTTGAGCCTGAAAAGATATATTTTTTTTCGCTTTAATTTTCCTTTATACCGCACTACATTTTCTAAATTCACGTTAGACATTTTTCGCACCGTTTACTTGTATGAAGATAGACTCGTATAGACGAATAGACGGATGCGCACTCTTCTGCGCATTTTCTAAGCAGCTGATACACTGCTTAGAAAATACACTTGTTGCCGTGATCTACTATTCGTCCAACTACACTAGTGTACCCTTATCTGTATATAGAATTCATTGTGTGGTCTGCCCGACTGATAATATATCCAATATGCAATCAATTAGTTCAGTATATCCCTACAAGGCTATATATGTATACGCGTATACCATAATATATAATGCGATATTAAAACAACTCATTTTACCTCATTTAAAATATAAGAAATTGAACTAACTTTTGCTCACTCCAAAACCTGGGTACTACCTTAAGGCCTTAGGCCACCCTAGAATTTTCGAAAAATCGATATTTTTTTTTAATTCCAAATGGTCCCTTAGGACCTCAAAAATGATGTCCCAGAAGATTATGGCCGGGAAAAACCTTTAGGTACTCGGTTTTTGAATTTTAGTACAAGGCCGTCTGGTCCGCATGGTGCTCATGGCAATGCGCTAAAGCTACAAATACTTTGGCTGAGTACAAACATAAGCCATCTCTTGCAATTGAAGTCTATGAAACTATCAAACCAATCTATGAAGAACTGACCAGTGAAGATCTTCTAACTCGGTGCATCAGTGGTTACACACAAAACAATAATGAAAGCTTCAATTCCACTGTGTGGCCATTGGCCCCGAAATCCATTTCGAGTGGTAAAACAATCTTGGATGTAGCCACGGATATTGCAGTTTGTGTGTTCAATGAAGGGTCTGTTTCAATTTTGCACATAATCAAGGCAATGAACTTGGAAATCGGCCCGAACAGCTACGAAATGTGCCTGGAGATCGACAAACAGCGTATAAAGCTTGCAGAATGATCGCTGTCCGACCGGGTAAAAGAGGCAAGAATCGCTTCAAGATAAAGCAGAAAAGAAAAGGAAGAGCAGGAAGATAATCTGGAAGGCCAATTGTATGGTGCAGGCATCGCAGATTAAAGGTATTGTAAAACTATTCATGATTTTCTACTACCCAAAACTTTAAATGCGTTTATCTCAATACTGTATTTTTCAAGTTGGCCGGACTCGTAACTCAAGTAATTTTCAACCGATTAACTTGAAATTTTGAAAATATCTTGAAATATACATTGTCTATGGAAGTACGTAGGATTTTTTTTATATTACGTAGATCATTTGTTATTAACAATTATCTGACAATTTTTTAGGCAAGTTTTTCACTTTTCACTTTAGAAGGGCGCCATTTGGCCAAAAATCAATATATCGCAAAAATCCTAGGTACTTCTATAGCAGTTACTATATATAATCGAAAAATTCATTTGCTCATTATTATTTTAAAAATTACAGGAGCTGTTAGTCCGGCCGTGGACCCCGAAAAAAAGACGTCGTCGCAAAAACGCTGCACAGCCGCCATTTTGTAATAAATCGCTTCAAAAAAATTATTGTAAGCAGTCACTGATATACATAATAAAATCACGTTTCTGTTATCACGATTTATTCCGTAGTATTTTTGAAAAAAAATCCCCAAAAAGCCTATTTTTTCAGCCTCTAAGGTGGCCTAAGGCCTTAAACGTGAAAAAGTGCACCAAAGGGATGTTTCAAGTGCGTGTTCCCAACAATATATACTTGAAATGGACTCTTGACAGAGTTGAAACGTACTATTCCGCGGCAGGTTTTTGTCAGTGAACTTTCAAACACTACCTTATGAAGCCAAAAATATATGACAAAACATAAATAGTGTCAAATGAAAGATGATTTGTCAAACTTTGGTAAAAAATTGACCACAAACAAAAAAAACAATACGGAACCTTAAAAAAAACAATATTTATTATAAACAGAACATTTTCTCCAGTCCTCACTGTCAGCCGCTCAGAACTAATAGTCAGTGTCACAGGACCCTATAGTCAGCCTATTACATTACTAATGAACTTTTGGCATGCAAAAGGTGAATTTCCTGTCTTCATTGAGGTTGCCGATAAAATTAGTGCATTTTAAATGGTACCATGAGGGACAAGTATCACAGCCAATAGTTTTATTTTTTATTCGTTTATTCGTTTATTTATTTTCGTCTGACGATATAACCTCCAATTCTATAAACACGTTGTTTGCGGGAGACTCTTAAACGCGTTGTACATCACGAGTTGTCGTGCAACCGCTCGTAAGCAATGTGTTAAGTGTTCGTTGCCCTTCTTAATCGAAGAATGAATTTTCAAAACCGTTTTTAAAGCCTGGAAATTCGGAAAGTAACTCTGAACGAAAAAGCGTCAATGATTGCATTAGCATAATACCCCATCCGCCCGACTACATTTTCAGATCATAAAAGAACTTTGCTAAAAAACTAGTAAGTAGTCGGCCAGGGGGGGGGGGGGGGGGGGGTCAGCATTGGGTTTATAATGTGACATCGTAAACCCATAAGCCGGCCACCACAAAAAGTATATTTTCTACGATTGAACATGTTTTTTTCGCCAAAAAGCTTACATAAAACGATAAAGAACCCGATGTCTTGCAAGAATAAACCCATAAAATATTTTAATGAATCCAGAACTTATGAAATATATACCTGGGCAAAAGAGGCTATTGTCGACAATCGAGAAGAGAGCACGCGTTGTGTGGACGGTGACGGGCAATAGCAGATTTTGGTGTGAAAAGGGAAGTACAGAAAGCAAGAAGTGGGAGGAAAGGAGGGAGAGGAGAGGAAGCAGTTGTGATAATAGAAATAGTGAAAGGAAGTGAGATGGGTGAGGTGGAAGGTGATAAAGATAGAGCAGGTGAAAAGGAGGTTAGGAGCGACAGAGATGAGGTGAGGCGAGGCGGCGGGGAACACGGAACCCGGACGGGCGAAAGAATACTGAAGCGCCGCGGCAGAAGGTGAAACTGCGTGGGGAAATCGGAGGGTAAGGAAGAGCAGGCGGGCGGGGTGACCGATAGGGAAGATGCCGAGGATAGAGAGATGACGGGAAGGAAGAGAGGGCGCCCGAAAAAGAAGGAAACGAACAGAGATGTGAGAGAGTTTTTTGGCGTGATCGGATCGACGGGCGGGGGAAGTCTGACACAGTCGCCACCAGAAAAGAAGGAGAGGAGCGAAGAAAGAAACAAAGACGAAGGGATTGAGGAGTTGAATAGTGAGGAAGAGGATAATAAAGAAGAAGAGGTCAGCGGGGAAGAAAGTGTGGTGGAGGGGGAAGGGATGCAGGTGGCGGGGAGGCAGGTTAATCCAGGGGAGGTATACACATGGATGAGAGGAGTACACGAAGCTGAGATAAGAATGACAAGGGTGATGAAGAATAGTCTCGAAGGAACCGAGAGGAGACTGAAAGACTGGTGGCGCGGAGAAATGAATAGAGTAAAGGAGGGATGTGAAGCGGAGGGCGCAGACAGGTGCGAGGAGTGTATAAGCAGATGGAAAGAAATCGAGGAGTATAAAAGCAAAATAAAGGAAGTGAGAGAAAGCGCGGAAAAGGAGAGGAGAGGGTGGAGGGAGGAGAGGCGGCGCCTCTTGGACACAATCGTCAGGATGGAGCTGAGAAGGGAGGAAAAAGAAAAGGAGGATGAGAAGAGGATCAGGATGGACGCGAAGGAGAGAAGGAAAGAGGAGAAAAGTTTCTGCTGTTGTCAAGGCCAACAGCAGAAAGACAGGGTAGATATGCAAGATCTGACTGGAGAATATCGGGAGGGGAGAGAAGAAGGGCAGAGGAGATAGATATCGATGAGAGAGAGGAGGGGTAGCGGTTCTAAAATTCAGAAATTGTAGTGAAAAAATGGAGGCTTTGAAGAAAAGAAGGGATTTAAGAGGTATAGGGCTGTGGATCGGAGATGATTTAACAAGAAGACAAGTGGAGGTGCAGAGGTGGCTAGCGGATGTGGCGGAGCATGAAAGGAGATACGGCAGGCAGGCGAAGACGAAGTATATGAAGATATGGCTGGAAGGAGAATAGTGGGGATGGAGCGAGAGGAGAGGGAACATAGAAAGACTGAGGGCAGATGAGGGATGGATGCAGCCCTTTCGGACGGAGAGAAGGGGATTACGCGCCGGATGAAGACCAAAACCGAGAGGAAAGAAGAGAGGAGAGGAGCGAAGAGGAGTGGAGCAGAACAGAAGAATGTGATCAATCGGGGCAAAAGAGAAGGAATTCTGAAATTAAAATAATAGTGTGGAATGTGGCAGGAATATACAAAATTGGGGATGCGTGGGAGTTATTAGAAAAGGCGGATATGGTTATCTTACAAGAGACATGGGTGGAGAAAAGGGATGAAGGAAAAGCGAATGAACATATGAGTAAGAAATTCAGGTGGGGGTTTAAAGCAGCATTTAAGGATAAATAGGTAAGGAAGGGGAGAACGAAGGGAGGGCAGGCCGCAGGGATAAGACTGGAGTATCAGAAAGGGTGGGAAATAAAAGAATGGGAATTTGGGCTGATAGTGAGTAATGACAATATGGGAAAAAGAACTGCAGTTATAACAGTGTATAATAATGTCGGAATGAGAAGAATAGAGAAAGAGTTGGCAGGCAGAATAATGGAAAAGGCGAGAAAGAAAGAGAGTGTTAACTATTGGGGATTTTGATGCAAGAATATCAGAGGAGCAGGCAGTGAATGAGGGAGGGGGAGAGAAAGACGAAAAAGTAAGAAGAAAGTCACAGGATGAAGTAATAAATGCGGAGGGAAGAAGATTATTACGTATATGCGAGGATCTGGGATTGAAGGTCAAGAACGGGAGAACTAAAAGGGACAGGGAGGAAGGGATAATATTTTGTAGGGGGAGGGGGGGGAGTGCGGAGGATCGGTGATTGATTATGTGATAGCACTGAACAAGGGGGGAGGGGAAGAGATAAAATGGATGGAAGTAAGAGGGAGGATGGAATCAAATCACCTTCCGTTAATCTTTGCGATTGAAGAGGTCGAGAAGGAAGATGGGAAAGAGGAGGGTGAAGATAATGAACGGGGGCAGGAAGTAATAAGGCTGATTTGGAACGAGGAGAATTCGGAGAAGTTTGCGATGGAAATTAGAAAGGAAAGTGCGAAAAGAAAAAGGCGGGAAGGCCGGGAGGAGGTAAAAGAAAAAATACTGACGGCGGCGGGGAACGCAGGGATGAGGAAAATAGGTAAAAGAAGAAAGAGACGGAGAGAACTGCCAGGGTGATACAATGCGAGATGTAAAAGACAGAGGCGATTAGTATGGGAGAAGTTAAAAATATTTGTAAGGGAAAGAAGGGTAGGTGATAAGAAAGAACTGGTGGAAGAAAGGAGAAAGCTAAGGAGAGTAAGTAAGAAGGCAAAGGACGAGTGGAGGTATAGCATATGGAAGGAGGTAGGGAAGGCAAAAGATATGGCATGGTGGTGGAAAGCAATTAATAGGTTCAGAAGTAAAAGGCGGAGGCAGGTGGATAGCGCAATAACGAGCGGAGGGTGGAGGGAACATTTAGATAGTTTTTTGAATGGGGGGGGGGAGAGAAAGCGAGAGGGAAGGGGGGAGAAGAAGAAGCGGAAAAGGGTGGAAGTGAAGGAGGGGGGAAGAGAAAAGGGAAGGGGAAAAAGGAGGAAGACGAAACAGGGAAGGGAGATTTTTACGAGGCATTCAGAAAGACAGAGTTGGAAAAAGCGTTGAGGGGAATGAAAAATGGGAAGGCGGCAGGGGAGGATGGGATAAGTGTTGAATTTTTGAATCAAGCTGGCTTTAGGAAGAATAGAGGCACGAGGGACCAAATATTTACGCTGACGATGTGGCGGCGGTAGCGGATTCGGTGGTGGGACTGAAGAGCATAGTAGGAGACCTGGAGGACTGGGCAAGGGAAAACACAATGGTGATAAATGTAAAAAAGACGAAAGTAATTATCTTTAGTAATGGAGGAAAAAGGAGCAGGGAGAGGAATGGACAATTGAGGGGGAAAAGGTGGAGGTAATGAATCAGTTCAAATATTTGGGGTACTGGTTCACGTGTAAGAACTCAATATGGCTGCATGGGAAAAAAATGATGGGGAGGGCACAAAAAGCTCTGAATAAGGTGTGGGGAGTATGGAAGAGGGCAGGAAGAGAGATTATGGAGGAAAGGTTATATCTTTTGGATACGTTAGTAGGAGCAGGTGCGTTATATGGAGTAGAAGTGTGGGGACTGGGAGAAATTGGGGCATTTGAGAAAATACAGGGCAGGTACTGCAAGTTAGCACTGGGAGTCGACAGAAACACGCCGAATTATATATGGAGAAGGGAGCTTGGGGTAGTTACTTTCGAGTGCAGAATAAGGGAAAGGGCCTTGAGATACGTAAAGGAAGTGGCGGGGATGGGGGAGACCAGATGGCCAAGAATGTCCTTATGGGAAGAAATTAGAGCGATTAAAAATGGGAGTCCGTCAAACTGGGGGAGGGGCTTAATGAAAGTGGTACGGGAGATGGGGATAGAAAGTGTAATAGAATTAATATGGGAGAGAAAAGAGGGGGGAGAGATAGAGGAAAAAATAAAGGAAGGGCTGGAAATATTGAAAAATGAAGGATTAAGAAAGGAGGAGGAGAACATAGATCGATCTTCATACAACAAGAACTATAAGCATGTATGTAGGAATGAGAGGCACCATGGAGGTATTGGTCGGAAGAGGGGGTGAAGGGAAAGAATAAGGAGGTGTGGGCGAGAATGAGGTGTGGAAACATAGGAAGAGCAGGAAAGAAAGTGGAAAAGGACTGGATGTGCAGAATTTTTGGAGAAAAAAATTAAACGCTGGACCATCTAATAGCATGCAGGAAAGGTTGGGAGAGGGTTTCGGAAAAGACGAGGAAGGCAGCAGAGGGGTGGTTGGAAGAAGTGGATAGTTTGGCGATAAGAGGGGAAATAATAAATATGTTAGGGGGAAGAATAAATGAGGATGTATGTGATTACTTTAGAGAAATAGAAGAGTAGTGTAAGAAGAGTGAGAGGGAGAAGAGAGAATGCGATGGAAGGGACAGCTAGATTTAAGAAGGATGGCGGGAGATTGTAAAAAACTTTTATAAAAAATTATGCAAATAAAACTGGTTTATATTGTGACGAATTACCGGAATCCTTCCGCCATCGTCACCTTCGGTCGCCTCCCTCGCGGAAAGATACCCGTAATGTGCCGGCAGGGCGCCAGTCGATTTTTGTATCGCCGGTATCGACAACCGGCCTCATCTGGAGGTCGGGAGGGAACGGCCCGACCTCTCTATCCCCGCGGGTCGGGTTAAGGGAAGCGGGAACGACTTACCTTACTTCACCGGTCGCGACTCAACCGTCGCGATCGGGGTCACTTTCATATCCCCGGAAGTGACGATCCGGGTCACCTGGGTGCTTCCGCGAGATCGGCGGAACCGGAAACGCTCGGCCGCTCAGGTTGCAGAGTTTGGTAGAGAGGGTCGGGGTAAGTCACCCCGGGATGGCCGAAAGATATCGTCCATCCTCCACGAGGCGAAGCCTCACTCGGAGGGCGAGAACACGGATTTTCGCAGCACCGCACCACTCGCAGCGTCGCGAAACGGGTACCCGCGATAACGCCTGAGACCGACACCCATTCACAAAAAAATCACGAGATCAAACTCCTCCGCCCGAAATCGATACTTTAATTCTTATATGGCGAGAACACACTGAAACTAAGATATCCGTAGGGAGCCGGGTCTACACGGAACTCCCCATGGCGCGTACGCGAACTCGGGCTTCTCACTCTAGAGAGCGAGCGCCCTACCACACGGGACCGCGTACGTAGAGAGAGAGCGACCTACGCACAAGCGCAGGCGAGACAGAGACAGCCCGCTCTCTCTACGATCCTTCGCGAGACATCTGCTCGCGAGCGCGACACGATAACGACTGTCTAACAGCCAATCAAATCCTCAGTTCCTCAAATCTGGAATCGGACACCGAGAGCTACTGCCCTCTCGCTCAGCGAAACACTTACCTGCCAAGATAGCGCGATTATCGACGTTGCACGGGATCTCGCGAGTACGCCGACAATCGTTTCCCCTTGGTCATCGCGTATAGGAGAGCACTTCCGTCGGCGGCACGAGGGGTTCCCGCCCTCGCCCGTAATCTTAAAACTCCGCTCGTCCTCATACGCGATGCACCACACGGCGGGGCGCCGGTCTTGCAGCCGGACCTGCATCAATTTCTCGCGCGTACTCGCTGGCCGCTTTTACCTGACGGGTAGCTCGATACGGTGAGCGCTATCCTCCACGTCAGGGTCGAGCGCCACGACCTTTTATCCTCCTAATCTCTCCTCTCAACTCCAACTAACGGTCGTATCCTCTTCAGCTACAAAGCTACGGGAACGCATTTGTCTAACGGGTGTGCGAGCGAGGGCAAACGACGCGAACGGCCTTGGGACGGCGACTTTTCCCTAAGCCGGGAAAAAATCACGTCACAACTCCCCACCCCTTAGGGTGGGTTTCGGATAGGCGAATCAAACGGGACCTACCGGGGCGAGATCAGTACGAAGATCATGATAATAATAATTTTCACTCGTACGGCACGACACTAATAAAGAGAGCCCCTTGGGGGAGTTGAAGACTTACCCACGCTCAGCCATACTTCCCCCTCCGTCCTTGTCAGACGGCGACAGCGGTCCTCGGATCCGCGCGCCTATTGGCGGGTCCATCCGGATCCTCGTGAACCTAGTGTTAACCCCACCGGGCGTAAGAAAATCTCCATTGAGAGACTCCCGGTACGAACTCGACCAGGACTTGGCCTGGGAGAATCAACGAGAGCACGGGCCGTTAGGCCCGATTTTACGAGAGCTTGGCAGTTCTGCCATATTATACGGGAGCTGGTAGTAAGCGGGATCGCGGGCCGTTAGGCCCGATGTTACGAGATCTAGGCATTGCTGCCCACTTGTACGGGAGCTATACCGGGAGGACGTTAGCGGGATCACGGGCCGTTAGGCCCGGAGTTACGAGAGCTAGGTATTCTTACCTTATTTTGCGGGAGCTTTGGCCTGAGGCCAGTTTCGAGATCCATGGGTATGGGCGGCTGCGAGGGCCCCGCGCCATGACCCAGGCTACCGGGAACGTCCCCGGGTTCGCTCAAGAGCGATCCAACGGCCGGGTGATGGGGGTCGCCGCCGGATCCGGCTTCGGGATTACTCCCGTTTGTCGAGGTCGGCGGGCCGCCCGCGGGACCCTAAGGGCCCGGAGTTCCTCCCGGGGTACATTCCGCCCTGCTAACGGGATGTACGGCCCCAGCCTCCGCCAGTTCTCGCTGCACGCCGGACACGTCCTCAGGGTCTTACCCCGACGGCCGCACCGGCGGCAGAAAACCTCGGTCGGAGGTCCGCTGGGGCACTGCGAGTAGCAGTGGCCCAGCTGTCGGCAATTATAACACGCCCGCTCCAGCACTCGGCGGGGTGCCTGGGGCGGGGCGATCGGTAGCGATGCCAGCGAGGCGGCTGGCGTCGTCGAGATCGGCGTCCCGTCTCTGGACGCGGCCGAGAAGGATGGTGCGGTGACGGTGGTGGCCGCCTTCCTGGCAGCCCGAGATCGGCGGCGCCTCCGGCGGCGAGTCGACGACGCCCGGGACTCCGGGTCGACCTGGGTGGGGGCCGGCTCGGCGGGTTCCGGGTCCAGGGTATCCTGGGCTAACTCCCGGACCACCCGAACCAACTCCTCCATCGATTCCGGATCCCGGCCGTCTTCGCCCGCCAGAGTGGCCGCACACGCGTGGAGGAGGTCCCGCTCGGCTCCCGGCGGCGGGAGAGAGGTGGTGATTCGCACCATATCGTCGAACCACCCGCTCCCCCCGTCATCCGAGAGGACGATCGCCTCCTCGTCTCGTGACCCCTCCTGGCTCATGATGGCGGTACCTGAAAGAGGGCGAGAACGGTTATGGCGGTACCATGGGGGTCTCATAGGGTTTCAGGTCTTGGACCGAAACCTTGCCTAAGGATCGCCCGTCGAGATCGGATAGTTCGTATACCACCCGGGAAAGTTGCTTCGAAATCACGTACGGTCCTTCAAAGGGGGGCAATAAAGCTGCCGTGATGTGTTTCGCCGCGGACGATAGCCGATGCGTTCGGCGTAGCACTAGCTCACCTACCCGGAACCGCTGGTCCCGGTGGCGGAGATTGTACTGGCCGGCTTGCCGGCGGAACGCTTCATCGAGAGCGTGGGTGAAGGCCTTCCTCAGGGTGTCGAGGCGGGCCATCCTCTGTAACCAGTTCTCCGATGGTCGGGGAACTACCTCGAGAGCACCTTCGGTTCTTCGCCGAAGGGAGGGAGCGGCGGCCGGTTCACGACCAAAGTTCGCGAAAGCCGGCGTCGCCTGTAGAGAACTATGGTGGGCCGTGTTATAGGCGAACCGGAATTCGTGAGTGTGTTGGTCCCACTCCCGGTGATTGTCACCCAGGAAGGCGCGGATCATAGTTTTGACCACGCGATTGACTCGTTCGGTAGGGTTGGCTTGGGGATGGTACGGCGGCGTGGTACTATGCCGCATCCCTACGCGTTCGGTAAGTTGTCGGATGTCGCGGTTAACGAACTCCGTACCGTTATCGGTGTGGAGCACCCGGGGTGCACCCCATCGGGTAACCACCAGGTCATCGAGAGCTTTGGCAATCGTCTTGCCGTTCGCCTTCCTCAGCGGCAGGACCTCAATCCATTTAGTGTAGAGGTCCTGAACTACGAGAACGTAAGCGTGGCCGGACGAGCTCGGCGTCACCGGGCCCATAATGTCGGTAGCGACCATCATCCATGGTTCCTCGATAACGCGGTGACCCATCAGGCCGGCGGGAGCACGCTGTTCCACTTTACAGCGCTGGCAGGTATCGCATTGGCGCACATATGTGACCACGTCCTTGAACAGGTTTGGCCAGTAATAGGTATTCGCCACTCGTCGGTACGTCTTTTCCACCCCCAGGTGGCCGGCTTGGGGGAGCGCGTGGCACTCCTGTAGGGCGATGGGGCGGGATTCGCGAGGCAGCACCAGCTTCCATGCATCGAGATCGTCCATTTCGGCCTCCGCAAGGCCGGTAGGTCGGTGGAAATATAGTTTTTCCTCGACGACCCTCCAGTCCGGAAATCGGTCGGGAGCGTGGGTAATGTCGCGAATCTTGCGGCGATACCAGGCATCTCGGGTTTCACGGAGGCAGGTGACGGCCTCCGTTTGTCCCTCCGGGATTCGCGAAAGCGCATCGGGAACGTGGTGTAGCGCTCCTTTCCGGTGAACGATTACAAAATCGTACTCCAATAACTCAAGAGCCCATCGTGCGAGTCGGCCGGTAGGGTTCCTCAAGTTATGGAGCCACCGGAGGCTACTGTGGTCGGTAATCACCGTGAACGCGTACCCTTCCAGGTAGCAGCGAAACTTTCGGATGGACCATAACACCGCGAGGCACTCCTGTTCGGTCACCGAGTATTTCTTCTCAGGGTCCGACAGGGCGCGGCTCGCGTAAGCGATAACTCTTTCGTGGCCGTCGATAACCTGCGTTAATACCGCTCCTAAACCCACGCCACTAGCATCGGTCTGGAGGGTAAACGGTAGCGTGAAGTCGGGGCAGGCGAGCGTCGGTGCGCTCGTTAACCGCCGCTTTAGCACATCGAGGGCTTCTTGCTGGGCGGCCTCCCAACCCCAAGCGTTGGTCTTCTTCGTGAGCCGGGTCAGGGGCTCGGCGACGGTTGCAAACTCGGGAATGAACCGTCGGTACCACGACGCCATGCCCAGGAAGCGACGTAACTGCCGAATATTCTTCGGCACCGGGAAATCCAGCACGGGAGCGGTTTTGTCCGGATCTACTTCGAGGCCCTGGCTGTTTACGAGAAACCCGAGGTAACGAACTTGCGATCGGCAAAATTCGCTCTTCTCGCGGTTGATCGCCAGGCCAGCTTCAGAGATCTTCTCGAGGACTTTTCGAAGCCATGTCAGGTGCTCTTCGAAAGTTCGAGTAATGATAATGATATCATCGAGATAGACGAAGACGTGAGGGTACATCTCCGCACCAATAAGACGATCCAGCATGCGCTGGAAGGTAGCGGGAGCGTTCGTGAGACCATATGGCATCCTCTTGAATTGAAAGAGACCCCGCCCTGGCACCACAAACGCGGTGACTTCCCGCGAGGCCGGGGCCATCGGGACCTGCCAATAGGCTTGGCTCAAATCGAGAGTTGAGATGTAGTTCGCCTGCCTCAACTCATCGAGTATACCCGTCATGTTCGGGATGGGGTAAGCATCCTTCTTCGTGACGGCGTTAACTTTACGGTAGTCTATGCAGAACCGGTATTTGCCGTTAGGTTTCTTAACCATCACGACGGGACTCGCCCAGTCGCTTTTGGACGGCTCGATAACGTCCGTCGCGAGCATCTTGTCGACCTCGGTCCACATGATATCGCGGATAATCGGCGTTACGGGATACGGTCGTTGCTTTACCGGCGGACTATCCCCTACCTCGATCTCGTGTGCGACGAGGGAAGTCACGGCCGAGTCAGCGTCAACCGAAGGTACGTGAGCGTCTAGGAACCCGCTCAACCGCGTGGCTTCGTCGGAAGTCGGGGTTCGCAGCCCGTGGCACATTGCCAAGCGGGGGGCGCTTTCCTCGGGAACAAACGAGTAGTGGGTCTCCGGGTTATCGCGGAAGTACCACGATTCCCCGAAGAAATCAACCACCATTCTCGCGGAACGTAAGAAGTCCAACCCGAGAATCAAGTCCTCAGAGAGGGACTCCAGGTGGTATGCGAGAGCGGGCGTAGATCGTCCATTTAGGCTGGCCGGTATCTCGGAGGCCGTTCGCACGGTTTCGACCTGGCTGTTAGCAACCAGGACCGATCGTGGTGCGACTTCCTTGGTGGGGACTCCGAGTTCCCCGAGTCGCCCGATAAGAGTGCGCCCGGCGAACGTTCGTGTCGCTCCAGAGTCCACGAGAGCTTTGACCGGGGTGGTGTAGATCATCACCTCAACCCGGAAGGCAATAAGGCCAGCGCGGGAGGCCGCGTTGATCAGGATCTCGTCCAGCGGTGGCGGGTCGGCCAACAACGCCGGATCCGAGTCTGATTTCGGGCTCGGGAGTAGCTCCTGCGGTGAGTTTCGTTCGGTAGCCTTAGGGCAGGGCTTCGGTAGGCGAGAGCGATTCGGGAAGGTTCTTCGTCCGGGTCCGTTACTCGGGCGAGGCGTGGTGACCCGGTCTGGGCGCCTCAGTCCGCGTTTCCCCGGTTGCAGAAGGTGCACCGAGGCGTCGTAACTCCGGATAAACCGCACCGGTAGCAGGATAGCCGGCGGGGTGCCTGGCAATCCCGGTAACGGTGACCTTGTCCGTCGCAGTTCCAACACTGCGGTTCGGTGCGCTTTGGCGGAGCGAGGTCCGGTACCGGGAGGGGGGCCGCGGTCACCTTGGCCGGTGAGGGCGGTGCCCGTCCTTTCATCGGTAGTGGGGCCCGATTTCGGGCCGGTGCGGGAACGCGACTCTCTCGTGGCCGGTTGTCCGGCCTCGGGTGAGTCCGCCCCTTCGGGGGCAATAGCGCCTCCAACATCTCCGGGAGCGTCTCATCGACCTCGTCGTTCGAGGCTTCTTCGGGGTCGGCGTCCCCTTCGGCCTGTAGGGCCCGGATGTCCTGCCGTCTCGGGTAGCGCGGCGGCGGTCGTGGCTCCCGGTACGCGTACCCCGGGCAGAGGGAGGCCTCTGGCTTCGGTGGTGGGCGCCGAGTATTCACGCTCCTCAGGACTTGTTCCTGACGAGCCGCCGACCGTTCGAGAGCCCTCATCGTCACGTGATCACCCAGGGGGATGACGAGCCGATACGCCGGTAGCATGTTCCTGTGCGCGTATCGTACGCGTTCCCACTCGGTCCACGGTGGGTCCAGGCGCGCGAACAAACCGTTCATGCAGCTCAGGAAGTCGAGAGCAGATTCCGCTTCTCCTTGCGTTCGGCCTGAGATCTCCTCGCGTAACGCGATCTGATAATCGGGATCGGAGAAGCGGTCCCGGAACGCGGCTTTTGCCGCCGCCCAATCTGCGAGCGTGGTCCGAATCTGCCGGTACCACGTACGAGCGAGACCACTCAAACAGAAGGAGAGAGTCTTGAGGAGGTCCTCGTCCCGGATGGGAACCAGGGAGCGGCCCTCCTCGACGACAGAAATGAAGTCCTCCACGTCTTCACTCCGTCGCCCCGAGAACGAAAGGTCCCATCGCCGTACCTCTTGCAGAGCGCGATGGGGAGACAATCCTCTCCGGTGTCTCGGCGGGATCCGGTCGCTCTCAGACGCGGAAAAATCTCCTCGCCTGACGCTTAACCGGCGTCTGGTAGACTCGCCCGCGTCGCTCGGACGGCCGAAAGGCGGTGCTCGAGCTCGCGGGTTCGCTTCGGGACCCCCTCGGTCAACCGCTGGGTCCGGCGAGAGGTCGAAATTCAAAATCGGGAGCTTGGCGGGCCCCATGGCGCGCCGCCGATATCGCGGGAATTCCCCTGGGGGCTCGAACTCGGCTTCCCCCGGGCCCGCTGGCCAGGAGGCGCGACCCGCCGTTGGGGGACCGGTAGCTTTAGGCTTGGCGCCCTGGGCTGACGCGTCAGACTCGTCCGGGTACTCCGTTCCCGGGGATCGTCGACCCGTCGCGTCCTCCGCCTGCGCCATTTCGATATCGCAACCTTTTTATTTTGTTTTTTTTTTTTTGTTACGAGACCGTTATTATTTTTATTCGGGATCCTATCTTACTCGGGAACGCTAGTAAGGAACTATGGGGGGGGGGGCACGCCGTCGTTCAAACTGGGCGCGCGCACCACGCAAAAAATATATGCATATATATATATATATTTTTTTTTTTTTTTTTTTTTTTTTTATTTTATTTTTTTTTTTTTTGTCCAAACGTCGAGGGCTATTATTATTATTATTATTTACTTTATTTATTTATTTATTTATTTTGTTTTCAAAGTCGAGAGCCATTATTATTATTAGTATTATTAGTTTTTTTTTTTTTTTTTTTTTTTTTTCCAATGAAATATGCCCGATTTTTTTTTTAATAAATCTTATTTATAAAAAAATGAAAATAAAATTGTTCGTAATTGACAAATTAGCCTTGACGTCGTCGTACCTTCTTTTCCTTCTCAATTACGATGTAACAATATATAACAATATATACGCAGTTGTCCAGAGTTAATCGGAACGATATTAATACCGGATGGTTATGATTAAACATGCATTTTTCTTCGTGACTTTCGGCAGGTTCATTCGCGCAACGGCTTAAAAATTGTGAGAAAAGCAAGGAAAAAAAAATGTGTCCAAATGCAACCTGCTTTCCAGAGTTATATCAAACAAACAAGATATCAGGAAGTATATGAAAAATTAAACTAACGATAAACATTAGATACCTTCCTTGATTCCTTTGAATAATCAAGTAATGCCAAAAACAATCTTATCCGTATTTCAATCCATGCTTCGTATTCGTTATAAAAGAAAATCAAGAAAACGGAGGTTCGTTTTTACAACTAATTTCTAAATGATTAAGTACTATGAACACTTGGTGTTATATATGTCTCGTTCGTAACGTTTTTCAATATACTTAACGTATTTACTGATTTTTTTTTTTTTTTTTTTTTTTTTAATAAAAATAGATTCTATACGTATTGTACAAAAGTTGACGCGAGCACGTTAATCTCGGAGGACAGCAAAGCTGAGAAAATAGTTACGTCTGATTATAAACGTTGCATTTCATTCAGCTCTGATCGAGACTTAGTCGATTTAATGTCTACGTCTATCCTTTTTTTTTTTTTTTTTTTTTTTTTTTCGAGAACCGAAACCCGAGAGATTTTCCAAGGTCTCAATTTCTACTGCCGAGAGCGGTTTCAAACATTTTGTTGAAAGTCGCGAGGAACACACCTTTTTTTTTTTTTTTTTTCAAAATTCGGGAGCTATTTTATTTTATTTAAAATTTTTTTTTTTTTTTTGTTGTTACGAGAGCGTTATGACTTTTCAGTTATGAGATTCGGGATCCTACCCTTTTCGAGAAGGGTTGAGAAAATCGAGAACTGCAATCCGAGAAATATTTCACGCTTCCACTTTCAGCTGTCGAGAGCTGTTTCAAAACTTTGTTGGACGTCGCGACAAGTTCCAAAATGCGAGAACGATTGAACTGATATCCCAGAGAAATTTCCGTCCTCAGTTACTAAGGTCGAGAACTCGGTTGGAATTTTAAACTCGAGCGGATTTTCTAATATTCGAGATCCGGTCACTCCAACAACATCGATTAAATCAATTCGAAAATTATCTTCCGCACGGACTTTTCGTTAGGGTTCGATAACGGTCGATAGGTCGGGGACTGATGCCCCTTCGCTCGACGGGAACGGCCCGGAAAGCAATACGGGTGATTCGACGGGCGATCGGGGAACACAATAGAATTAATTTATCGTCGAGAACAGAAATTCGCTCTTTATCCTAAATAAAAAATACGTGAGTAAATCTCACTCGGTAACACACCGGTACTCACTCGAGTCTGGAGCAGTATCCTACGGGAACGGTGTCGGCACTGCGAGCACTTGTGACGTAATCTCGCTTTCACTATCGGACCCTATAGCACAGAGCTTGGTACAGAGCGTTATCACTCGCGACTTTCACTTGTCACTCGGAGAATTCGAATTAAACTGAGTCTAATTTCTCCGATTTCGGGTAACGAGAGCGGTATGACTCCTGGTAGGGGAGACATAGAAAAACTTGTTTGTCCAAATTTCGAGCGCGATTCTAAGAACGGCCGAAATCGGACAATAGCTTCGTACATCGAGAACATTCGATATTCTTCTATAACGTTCTCCGTGTCTACCTGACACTTCGAGCGCGAGGCGAGAATCTTCCAGGTTCTTCCCGAAATTCGCGATAGCGGAACTTTACTTTTCGTTTGGTTCAGGCGGGATTGGCCATCCCGGTCGGGCCCCACGTTGGGCGCCATTTGTGACGAATTACCGGAATCCTTCCGCCATCGTCACCTTCGGTCGCCTCCCTCGCGGAAAGATACCCGTAATGTGCCGGCAGGGCGCCAGTCGATTTTTGTATCGCCGGTATCGACAACCGGCCTCATCTGGAGGTCGGGAGGGAACGGCCCGACCTCTCTATCCCCGCGGGTCGGGTTAAGGGAAGCGGGAACGACTTACCTTACTTCACCGGTCGCGACTCAACCGTCGCGATCGGGGTCACTTTCATATCCCCGGAAGTGACGATCCGGGTCACCTGGGTGCTTCCGCGAGATCGGCGGAACCGGAAACGCTCGGCCGCTCAGGTTGCAGAGTTTGGTAGAGAGGGTCGGGGTAAGTCACCCCGGGATGGCCGAAAGATATCGTCCATCCTCCACGAGGCGAAGCCTCACTCGGAGGGCGAGAACACGGATTTTCGCAGCACCGCACCACTCGCAGCGTCGCGAAACGGGTACCCGCGATAACGCCTGAGACCGACACCCATTCACAAAAAAATCACGAGATCAAACTCCTCCGCCCGAAATCGATACTTTAATTCTTATATGGCGAGAACACACTGAAACTAAGATATCCGTAGGGAGCCGGGTCTACACGGAACTCCCCATGGCGCGTACGCGAACTCGGGCTTCTCACTCTAGAGAGCGAGCGCCCTACCACACGGGACCGCGTACGTAGAGAGAGAGCGACCTACGCACAAGCGCAGGCGAGATAGAGACAGCCCGCTCTCTCTACGATCCTTCGCGAGACATCTGCTCGCGAGCGCGACATGATAACGACTGTCTAACAGCCAATCAAATCCTCAGTTCCTCAAATCTGGAATCGGACACCGAGAGCTACTGCCCTCTCGCTCAGCGAAACACTTACCTGCCAAGATAGCGCGATTATCGACGTTGCACGGGATCTCGCGAGTACGCCGACAATCGTTTCCCCTTGGTCATCGCGTATAGGAGAGCACTTCCGTCGGCGGCACGAGGGGTTCCCGCCCTCGCCGTAATCTTAAAACTCCGCTCGTCCTCATACGCGATGCACCACACGGCGGGGCGCCGGTCTTGCAGCCGGACCTGCATCAATTTCTCGCGCGTACTCGCTGGCCGCTTTTACCTGACGGGTAGCTCGATACGGTGAGCGCTATCCTCCACGTCAGGGTCGAGCGCCACGACCTTTTATCCTCCTAATCTCTCCTCTCAACTCCAACTAACGGTCGTATCCTCTTCAGCTACAAAGCTACGGGAACGCATTTGTCTAACGGGTGTGCGAGCGAGGGCAAACGACGCGAACGGCCTTGGGACGGCGACTTTTCCCTAAGCCGGGAAAAAATCACGTCACAATATATACCTGGGCAAAAGTGACTTCCGGCTCCGAAAAAAATAAGACGTGACGCAGCCCCGTGCGGCTCGGTCACGCCGTGGCGAATAACTTGTTTTTCTCGCCTTTTTAAATGTTAAGTGAATTGGAACTTTATGTGTTGATCAATCAGAAACCGAAGATTGGATTAAAGAAATTTCTGATAGTGGTAAACCACTTGTACACTATTCCCACGCATACAAAGTTGAAAAAGGCTGACTAGTGTAACAGGTCTGGGGACTGGGTACTTTACCCTATGTCTTATGAAGACTTTTAGGGACTTTACACATTATCCGACACGGGCCGTCATGTAACGGACCGACACCGACCGACACCTTCCGACATAGTCCGGCACCGATAGGAAAATATTAGTTTACTGAAGGATGCTTGCCGGAGCAATCTGAACCTATGCCCAAAGATGGCATGTCGGTGCCGGACCATGTCGGAAGATGTCGGTCGGTGTCGAACCGTTACAGGACGGATGCAATGTGAGCATGCGCGAAAAACTTATCGGTCGGTGTCGGTACGCCCTGGCACGTTACGGGACGGATGCAATGTGAACATACACGAAAAAATTGTCGGTCGGTGTCAGCACGCGCTGACACGAAACGCGACGGCCCGTGTCGGTTAATGTGTAATGACCTTTATTCGTTGGCAACAGATTGTTTAAAATTTCGATGAGAATGGACTTTTTTATTAGAAATGTACTGAAGGG
Organism: Netelia virgata; assembly: GCA_951802705.1. Classification (NCBI taxonomy): domain Eukaryota; kingdom Metazoa; phylum Arthropoda; class Insecta; order Hymenoptera; family Ichneumonidae; genus Netelia; species Netelia virgata. The sequence goes on along the minus strand of OX637863.1, from coordinate 13,740,516 downwards.
GATATTGGCCTTGAGTTGGGCACTAAATGAGATATATGAAGAAAAGTTGTTACAACGGGAATATGATTTTCCTCAGTCTTGTCGTCACTTTGGTCCGCAGCAAAATTTAATTTGTTTTTTTTTCTATACTGATGAAATATCAACTTATAAATGTTCATAACAATTAGTTTGTATGCTTATATATGTACTGTCGTACAGGTGTAACGGGTATCAAAACGTAACGCGGCAAATCGTAAAAAATGGTATGGTGGACCGCGGTTGATGATAGTCTCGTCGTCGACTCCTATTTTGTTCAACTCTGTCGATGGGAAGTAAGTTGCAACAAGCTTACCCAACAATTGAAAGTAAAGGAGCACTGGTTTAAATCGTTTTCTTATTACTAAGGATTACATAGTGCAAGAAGCCAAAAGGGAACTCGAAAGATACCCTGTGCCAAGTGTTGACATGTGGAGACAAATGGCAAGTACGTGATTGGCCCATACAGATCACCGATGATAAAAGCGATTTCGGATTATGGGTATTTGTTTCCTTCCCGCTTGCATCATCAGTGATACGCGTTCCACCAGACCATAATATTTCAGTGGCTACTGTAACGTTCCCACATTCCTTTCCCACTATTCTCATCTACGCCTAATCGCCTTTCTAACTAATCTCCAAGTTTGCTGACTCCACAGTCCCACGTTCCCTTATCACCCTCACGCGATATCCCCTCCACTCCTAAACTCTTTTCTTCCAGACTCTTTCCCAGCCTCTTCCATCATCCTAAATCAGTTCTCCTCCGACTTCCCAGGCATCTAAACCTGTTTCACTCTTCAATAAAAATACGAGTCTTCATCGGCAATACAAATCATATCATTCATTCATTTACCGCTAACCATCCGTCACATGGTGTCAAGAGCGAGATTCAAAACCCACGCGAATCACCCCGCGAAATAATTTAACAAAAACAAGTGACGTAGAAAATAAACACCCAAACAAATTATAATTTACACAAACAACGACAACGTGAGAACATCAAGGACAATTCACAAAAAAAAGGGAAAAAAACAACAAAAAAAGGCATATCGGAGACAAATCACAACGAACACAGACTACACTATACTATACACAACGCACATCGAAACGAAGCAGCGAAGGAAGAAAAGAAAGGACGACACACACGCCACAACCACAGCTATACCAAACCCATCAACGCCATACACACAGACGAAGCAACGAAGAAGAAAGGACACACGCACACCAACGATCACCGAGCAGGCATACCGCACACACACAAGGACCGCCAGCATCTCAGCCGCTACGCGCGAGTCACCACCCAGCGCATAAAGGATCAGCTGATGCTTACGCTCACCATCGTTCTTCTGGCATTGTAAGTACACTCCACTCAAAAATCGTTTGCATGTTACCTTTAAAAATCGCATATTCGTTCACGGTGGAAATAATTAATAGAACTCATTATAAATCTACATACACAATAATTGTACATAAAATTAGAATGTCAAGGTCAATATAACTTTTCTGTAAATAAAATTTTTCGACACACAATTTTATAACACAATCCGAATATAAATCTTGAAAAAAAAAAGAATCAAATTTTCCGAAATATAAATTTTGATCTAAAATAGACCTTAATTTTTTGAAATATCTTTTTTTTAACTAAATGAAAGAAACAACAAAATTCATTTTCTGAACGTCATTTCTCTTGGAATAAAATCTTTCAAACATAATGTTAGGTAATATTCTTTACAAATAAAAAAAAAATTGACTCAATCACCAACGAACAAAATGTACAAATTAACATTACAAAACCACAATTCTTTAAAATGAAATACCGAAACATGGTATGTCCATGTCATTCTATCGTGCCGTAATATCGAATCCACCGACCAGACAGCCCCGTAGAATAAATAGACGAAACTCAATACTCCCATATTTTCACCCAAACATTGAACACCAAATTATCACAATGGCTGAAAATAATAATACATTCACGTTTAGAGATGCGTTTAAAGTCGTCCCCATATACGATGGAAAAAATATGAAAATAGAAGATTACGCTAAAACAGTTAAACGAGTCAACGAATGCCTCTCAGATGGCGAAAGATCTAATTTATTAAAAATGATTCCACTCAAACTGAACGGTATCGCACATTCAGTCGTTGATGCCAACCCTCCCAATTCTCTCGAATCACTTTTGAAAATATTGCAAAAAGCATTTAGCAAAAACAAAGATTTAGCCGACTTAGAAAACGAATTAGAATCATTCCCACAAAATTACGACGAAACGGTCATCGAATACGCAGCGAGAACGCGCGATATACTTAATAATATTATAGATAAATTATCAGACATGTATAACACAGCTGCGTAACAAAACAACATTTTTGGAAGCACGGATCGAAGAAGTGACAGAAAAAGCAAGAAGAGCATATGTTAGAGGATTAACACCCGCAATAGGTTCCCATTTAATTCTCCAGAACACGGAAACATTCCATAATATAACACCAAACAATAGAACATGAAATCGAAAAATAAAAGCGAATGCGTGGTACCCTTGATATTAGAAACACCGCAAAAGTTCATTTTATGGAGCATACAAAACCAGGAAAATTTTGCGAACTTCATCAATCACACACACACGACACAAAAGACTGCTTCACAATAAAAAACATGCGCGAAGATAAAAACTCTTGGTGCTCCCACGAAACATCCGACAGGTACCGAAATAATTCACGAGACAGATACGCTCAAAATAAAACAAGAAACTCGAGAAACCAATACAGAGATTACCCAAACAATAGATACAGAAATTACTCCAATGCCAGACACAGAAATAACTCAAACGATAGATACAGGAATCACCCGAACGACAGATACAGAAATCGTTCAAACGACAGACACAGAAATTATTCAAACGACAGATACAGAGATAACTCGAACGAGAGATAAAGAGATTACTCGAACGACAGACATACAAATTATTCAAACAGAAATAATTCGAACGGCAGACACAAAAACTACTCCCGAGATAAATACAGAGACAATTCCCAAGCCCGATACAGAAATAACTCATTTGATCAACACCAAAACGAATATCAAGAACGACCTAACATAGACTCAAATGCCAAGCAACGAAATTCTCAAAATACCCGGTAGAAATACCCCGACAAAATCAAGAACAAACATCACAGAACACAATAACAACAACAGAGGGCTATACAAAATAACAACGGAATTGCATACTTACAAGTAATCCACCGCCAACCAAAACCAATAGAATTGGAAACTAACGTATCCGAAAATAACACAGAACGACTACAAAAACTCAAATCATTACTTCATTTAGATCATCTCAATAACGAAGAGAAAGAATACATTTTGCAACTAGTCTGTGAATACCCAAAACTCTTTTTACTACCAGACGACGAACTTGGTCACACCACGATAACACAACACAAAATTCCCACGACAGACAACAAACCTATCAACACAAAACAGTACCGATTCCCACCTGTACACAAAAAAGAAATCCAAACGCAAATCAATAATTTGCTGGAGAAAAACATCATTCAACCTTCCCTCTCCCCCTATAACTCACCAGTTTGGGTCGTACCAAAAAAGGCGAACTCACAGGGAAAAAAGAGATGGCGAATGGTTATCGATTTTCGCAAATTGAACGCGGAAACAGTATCCGGCGCATATCCATTACCGAGTATCGTGGATATTCTGGACCAATTGGGCAAAGCACGATACTTCTCCATTTTGAACTTAGCGTCTGGCTTCCATCAAATCGAAATGGACCATAACCACAAAGAAAAAACCGCATTTTCAACGACAAACGGACATTTCGAGTTCAACCGTATGCCATTTGGGTTGAAAAATGCACCCGCAACATTCCAAACATTGATCGATGTCGTATTATCAGGACTTCAGGGTAACGACCTGTTCGTATACCTGGACGACATTGTCATTTATGCTAATACTCTCGAAGAACAGAGGTTATATATCTAGGACATACAATCACGGAAGAAGGTGTAAAACCCAATAATACAATAGTAAAATCCATAACAGAGTTCACAACACCAACTAACAAAAAAGGAATCAAACAATTTACAGCACTCGCAGGTTATTACAGACGATTCATTGGAGACTTTGCAAAAATCGCATCACCACTAACAAAACAATTGAAAAAAAATGTTACATTCGAATGGACAGACGAATGCCAAAAAGCATTCGAATTGCTCAAAAGGAACATTATAAAACGCCCAATTTTGCGTTACCCCGATTTCGAGAAACCATTTACACTCACCACAGACGCTTCAGACTATGCAATAGGCGCAGTTTTAAGTCAGGAACACAATAAATTCAACACCCCGTAGCATTTTATTCAAAAACACTCTCGAAACCACAACAAGCATACGACACAATGAGGAAAGAACTTCTAGCCGTGGTTTACGCAGTAGAACATTTTCGCCCGTACTTATACGGCAGACAATTTACATTGATCACCCATAATAGAGTTTTGACATACCTAAATACTAAATCCGACTTGCCACAGCAGCTTCAGCGCTGACAAATAACCCTCAACGATTACGATGTTAAAATACAACACCAACCGGGAAAATCAAACCACGTCGCAGACGCTCTATCTAGGAACCCTATTACTGTCATGCCCATTAGACAGAGAGACAGTTCTTCAAAGGAAGAACGCGTCCCAAAAAGACCAAAACATTCACATCAACCAAATACACGACAGCGCTCTGATTCAGACGGAGAATCAGGCAACCCAACACCCAAAAAGAAACAACAAAACGAACAAACAACAGGAAGTGAAAACGAACATGAAAACAACACACAATCTAAATCAGACCCAAAAATCGACGATGAATCCCCACAAACAGAAGAGGAAACAAATATAGAAAAAGATAGCACAGACGTCATCACAGAGACAAAAGCAACGGAGGAGTAACTCACAAAAAATATAACGACCCGGAAACGCACAAGGAACAATACGGCAAAGGAACTGAATACGAAAAACAAACGCAAACGAACAAGGATACGAGATGAAACGACAACAGAAAAATTCACACCAACAAAGAACCAAGAAGAAACAAACGAAGAAAACAAAGGCGAAGAAGAAGTCAATGAATTAAATATAACGAATCAACGATTTGCACATATTGATCCCAATAAAAATGGAGAAAATAAAGACAAAAGCGCAAATAAGCACAGAGGCCAACGAGCCCAGCAAACAGACGCAAATCAAAAATATCCGCAAGAACGGGAAATAGAACGCAAATCGGAAAACCAAACAGAAGAACAAGCAACGCCCAAGAATTACGGCAGGCATCAACTGGATTCCAGATCAGCGACGCATATCGGAGACCGCTGACAAAGAAACGGAGAAAGCAATCCCTGAACCAAATTTCCGATCACCAACGAATCCAACAGAAACGGAAGATGTTCAACGAAATGCACAACCGCAAGTGCAGCCGAACTTCAGATCACCATCACCACCACGAACGTCTACAAATAAGTCAAAAAGTACCACCAACATAGGCCCTTATTCACCGGAAATGACACCCGAATACTGTGATTCGTTAGCAAAGTCACCTGAAAATAATAAGGACGAAGCAAATCTATCTCCTGAAGGAAATATTGGAGATAACATCAACCCTCTAGTAGAAGCACCACAGTTGCACAACACACAAGCAACAATCGAGCCAACATTTCGATCACCACCCGGAAATGTTGAACGAATCACGAGGCGAACCACTACACAAGCAGAGCCAAACAACAATTCATCGAAATCCACATCAGACGTAAACACCTCAAGTGGAAACAACCTAACAGAGGCCGACAGTGATACGCCATTTGCACCATCACAGTATTACAGAAAGAAAATGACACACAAAGAATCTCGCCCCGCAACTAGAAGAACGGAAATAACGGAAGATGTAACAAACAAAAACAAAATTATCATCCCACAGAAAAATATCCTAGCACGAAAAGACAATATTGCATACTTCCTATCAGCAGACTGTACAATGAATACGATGATATCAGAAATTCTAAAGGAAAGAGGCAGAATCAACCAACAATCACTTTTGGACTGTAACCCCCAAATTGGCGGTATTCTGATTACCCGCCGAGGAATCACTTGTTATTTCACGATAATCTGTAAACAGAAATCAACAGATTCACCGACTATCACAGAAATTCGAAATTGTTTAAAAACACTATTCGAAGTATTCAATAAATTGTAGTTAGAGACTTGTACGATCCCAAAGGAGCCGAAAAATCTAAATCCGTTCGTTTGGGAATACATCAAATCATTCGTACGAGAAACATCAACGACCTCACGTACAAGCATCACATTATGCCATGGTCTATTCAGACCATGGTCCGTACCTCCACAACCACGCAGGAAAGATATCATCCAAGAGTTTCACAGCTCAACAATCGGTGGACATAATGGACTATCAAAAACATATAACCCAATCCTATCACAATACTACTGGAAAAGCCTAGAGAACGACATTCGAGAATTCATCAAATATTGTTTCGATTGTCAAAAGAACAAACTGGTACGAGTAAAAAATAAAACACCAATGATCATCACCGACTCTCCAGCAGAACCGTTCAATAAGGTCACAATCAATATCGTTGGACCCTTACAAAAAACCACACAAGGGCACGAATATATTCTGACCATTTTGGACCTTTTTAGCAAATTCTCAATAGCAATTCCATTAAAACATCAAACTTCAACGGATATCGCTTAAGCACTTACCACAGCTTTAATAACAACATTTGGTGCTCCTCGAGCGATACTGTCCGATCAAGGAAGGAACTTTATGTCTGACACATTCAAACAATTCGCTGAACTCTTCCAAATTCGACAATACAAAACAACAGCGTACCATCCTCAATCATTAGTGCCTTAGAACGTTATCATCACAGCCTTTCTACTTTAGAACTGTTTTCTAACTGAGAACTCGATTTGTACCGACTATTACAGCCAGAATTTTGGGTCAGAGCATCCTTTTTATAGGTGCTCTAGTTTTGGGTGGAAGGGATTTAGTTTAGGGTGGAGTTTGGTATTCCCTTTGGAGAGAGTCGGAAGGTTCTTGTGATAGGCTGGATTTTCCCTACCATATCTTTGTAATGTTAGGTGGTACCGTTTGCTTTATTACGTCCTAGCCGGTAATATCGAAGTCGACAGTGTGTTCGGCCGGTACCTCAAATTCTTGACAGTCGATAACGTGCCAGCACAGTTTTCTTACACCATTTACCACCACTCGTCGATCATTAACTCTTAGTTAACTATCAATATCATTCGCTCTTGGAAACCAAATAAGACTACGCTCTCATTACATATACACACCGCAGAATTCTAAACTGTAATCTAATATAAGCGCTCTATCAACGTATAAACACCTCGTACGGTAAACTTCTTAAAATTCCTTTTCACTTTTATTTCTTTTCAACGAACCTCTTGTGCGACTCCGTCGCTCGAAAACTTAGATGTAAACATAAACTCTGTAAGCATTCCGAGAATTATAACTAGAAACTCTTTTTTCCTTTCCCACGAGGCGACGTTCTCACGTCACCTCCGCGCGCTCGAGATAATTCCCTGCGCGAGAAAAACAAAGGCCCATACGAAAAATCCGACCAATCAAAATCAGCCGTCGTTATTGTAATCTGTCTCGCAGAGGCAGAACGGTCCACGCTCTGTAAAACTTAGGGTAGATTATTCTCCGCTCTCATCGAGTCCAGACCTCATTGTACAATCTCGAACTCCGTGAAATACAAAATCTCAATATAAAAATCTCGAACTCTGTGAAAACTCAAAGTCTGTAAAAAAACTCTCGAACTCTGTAAAACACGAATCAGAACTCATTCAAATAGCTAACTATCGAATAATTAATCAAGTTTACGTTAATGGTTATTGTTAAATAAAACCAAGTGAAATATCATTACTCTCTTTTGGGTAGAGAGTCGACGTGAACCTTTATCAATATCCTATCGATCCCAATGATTCGATACTATTAAGTATTGAGTTGTATTTAGAATTCGCGAGCGATCAGCAAAGGACTCACTTGCGCGGAAAACCCAAACGCTTTGAAAGTTCGCGCCTTATCTTCGATCGCGCCGCGTCTGTGGGGATTCGGGTCCTCACAGAGACGAGTTCACGCATAAATCAAACCTATACTATTCTTTATTATGAATATTATAACAACCACTTATATATCTGGTAATACGGCTATGGCTCTCCTGTCGACGCTAGGACGTTACGTTAAGTCATAAAGGCGAGTCTTTCTTTTCGGCGGCGCCACGCTGCTCGCCTCAGCGCGGAAAGGTGCCCTCTCCTCCTTCGCCATAGACTACCCAGCGAGGTACGTTGGAAAATTTCGGTTTTAAATGACTTGTGTCGCCACACGTTTGTGGGTACCGCCTTTACACTAAGGCCGATGCGCATCGCCGAGTTCCGGCAATCCCGACTGCAGCGCCGCCATCGACCAATCAACAGCCACGGTAACGAGCGAGCGCCTACGCGCTCTGCGTAACGACACGAGGGAGCCACGATTTCTGCCTTCTGACGAAAAGCAGTTTTTCACGACACTTACGTCGATCGACACGTGTACCGTTAATAAATATATATATACGTTTGTATTTCCCCCAAAAATAAAGTCTCGTGAAACTCATTACTTACCGATGAAATAGCTGGCCCCTAAGCTATCATATATTCTACTGCTTCACGTCTATGGGGTCTAAGCCCAATGAATAATTACGGGAACACGGGTATGACTGTGCATTCTATAATATTTATTGCATGTTGTGATCACAGACTTGTAACTATACTTAGGTAAGAAACGTGTGTCACAGACAGCACTAGGAAAAGGAATGGCGCGTAACGGAATCGCCCTTAGACTCTCTATTTCATTGTATAGGAAACGTAGTATAGCGTGCGAGGCACGAGTGTTTGTTTGCTTGCCCGTCTGGGCGCTGATGTCGTCTCGCTGCTGCCTGCGGTACTGACCGTACGAGCGAGCGGTAGATCAGCCGCCACACGTGTTCGCTCACTGTCTCCCTCTCGGGACGTAACAGCTTATCGAAAGGGCAATTGAATGTTATCTACTATGTCGATACTAGGGGTAAGTACGCAAAGCGACCTTTTACCGACTAGGGAACATATGCCACCGGCGCTTGGTCATTGATAAGTTTGAAAATTTGACTGGGCCTTGAATGTCGGGCCAGTACGTAACACAGCTACGAGTCAGCTGTTTCAATACAACGCACAGCTAGTAATTCTCCGCGTATTCGATGGATTTGGAAGCATTCAACGTTTTTTAGTAATGCAAAAATATTTGATAGAGTAAAAAGAAATAAATGTCTGTCTAATACTAGAAATAAATGTCTGTCTAATACTAAATTTTCAGGGAAGGTAAGTTGAAAATTGAAATACATTAAACAATTTATTTTTTCATGAGTCGTAGTACACCAAATATTATCGCAGATTCGTCGCAACCTGTGGAAAGAACAGAACATTAGTTATATTCATTTAAATTATGAAAGACATATCTATAGAGAGAACACAATGTCAAACGAACCTGCGAGTTTGCCTAAGCTGTAATATGTAGAAAGCTGTAATATGTAGAATCGTACGATAATCCTCGACGACGTCAAGCTCGTGCGGAATCGATATTGCACGATGAGAAAGTTGCCTCGAGAAATGTGTATCCCCTATCCGATAGTCCTTTTTCGCCCATCGATTAGTATGGATATTCCAAATCCTCCGATGTACATTTTTCGATAACCTGTCGATAAAAAATAGGACATTAATATTTAGTTGATCAAATTATTGGAAATGAGAGCTGTGTTAAGGCAAAGTTATTTCTCGCGCTGACTGTATAGCTGGGAGCTTTTGTAGCGGCCTGTACAGGCAGCAGGACGAATGGCTGTGTGGCGCGCCTCGTGTTCTGCCGAAGTCGGAGTCGGGAGAACTCGGGCGCGTTCGTATATCTACGTTGCGCGTTGCTAAGCGGGCTTCGAGGGACGCCAGTCTCCCACGAGATATGAGAGCGCATACAACAAATATATATGTCTGTGATAAAATAAAGAAAAATAGTCTCCTTGTGTTATACTAAGTGTATCTACTTATTTAATCGCTTTTACAGCTAGCTCTACTTTAAGGTAGAGTTGTAAGCTAAATACCTTTTCCGCAGCTTGCTCATGATTTGTGGCATGTAGAAAATTACCCGCAGGATAATCTTGGATGAGCGTTATTATGCATCGCTCGTATGCAGATCTTGGTACAGAGCATCCAAACTCCAGCGAGTTTAGGACAGGTTCACGCTCGAAGGCACCACGCTGACCAGAGGAAAATTTAATTATTACAGTGAGTGGCAGTACGTTCTCGATCATATGAGAACTTCTGCTCTTTGAGAACTCCGATTGTCTGAATAAAGTTGAACAAAATGTTCACTTGTTAACATTCGAGCCGATGCATTCGTCATCTGAAATTTACATTTCCATGCACCATGGCAAACCGAGAGGATCCTGAGCGTGTCAGACTTTTTGGTACAGGTGGCAAACTCCTGGGAGCACTCAAGAGATTGACAAACGGTCTAAAGAAATTTAGATGTCCTGAATTCATTGATCTCATGCTGGACAGTAGAGAGCAGACTTTACAAAAATTAATCTTAATCAATACAACGAGATACTACTGCCTTCTCATGCACGTAGGCACATTTATAAACCTGAAAGTACGTTCAAGATTTATGATTTCAGAAATTATTTGTAAACGATAAACATTATTATGTGTTATCCATAAAAGTGCTGTACAAAATTGGTACGGTCTGCATGCTCTCAATGTTTTTCATATGCAACTATAAATTCTCAGGTCCTTGTCAGTCTGCAAAATATAGATGAGGATGTGCTCGTGCTCCTTGGATACACAAAGCTGAGACACCTGCATATCTAATAAAATCGGTACAGCCCTATGCATGCATCAATGCTGTTGGTAAATATATAAAAATGACGTATGAAGGGAGAATGAAAAGTTACACCACCGAGTGTGAAGAAGGAACCAACAATATAAGCTTCGTTTTTACAAGAATTATGAGTATCATTTTGTTCGGATACAATTTATATGAACCTACCGGTGGATCTTTTACGATCTTTCAGCTGAAAATAATTCATCTTTAAAATTTCATCTTAGCTCAATCGACGTCTTAAAATTCATGATATTTGGAACCTAGAAGTTTTGCATGGTCAAAAATGTGGAAAAAACAACCCTCAGTTGAGACTACACGTCGAAGTTGAACGCAACAAGCCCTCTTGATATTACCTCTTGACCTCTTAACATACAACACATTTAGGTTTTACCATCGACCATTATGGCACATTTTAGCTACACTCTAAAAGTATATGCGATGAAAGGTTTGCCGAGGTATTAACTGCACAGGAACTTTGCCAAATGACTGGATGACGCACTACTAGGATTGTGCAAAATTTGCCCGAATCTTCACACATTGGTAATTGGTCTTTGCGTTGAAGATAAAGAAAAAAGCTATGTATTGTTTGCACCTTCTTGGACAATGGCAAAGAACAACGCAGCGCCGGCAATGCTGTAGCGCGTTTTCAACGTACTGTTACGTCCCAGTATGGGTGACGCACAACTCCGGTCGATAAATTAGATTATCATCTTGCCTACCTCCGAAACAATGCAGCCTGCCGGAAAAATTCAAATGTATATCTTTTATTCTTATTATCATCTTATTATTTCATTTATTAAGCTACATTTAAGACACAACAATTATTCTTGCTTCAGTTACGAAACTACGATTTCCCAAAGCATTTCCAGATTATCTTCCAAACATTTGAAAGAGCAAACTGAATCTGTTTATGTAAGCAGTCACGCAATGTAACTAAACACGTTAAAGATCTTCCCAAACATTCTCCCAAAGAACAAACATCCCTCCTATACACATCCTTCCAAGAACAAACCCTTAACGAAGAGCGATAGTATTTACTCTTAAGGGATCACGTACAGTTAGAATTTTCAAAAAATCGATTTTTTTTACATTTTCTAAAAGTAGCACATTTGAAAAGTATTCTGTGAAAATTTTAGACGAATCCGACTGTTGGGTATGGAGATATGTAACTTTGAACGGAAATTTTTCTTCTGCATGTAAATCGTACTGAAAACTTTGAATGCGTTTTTCTCGAAACTATGTTTTCGAACACGGTGATCACTGTACCTCGGAAACGGCTTTACCGATCGACTTGAAATTTTGCTCACCTTTTCTAGACATAATTGTCCTCCGGATGAACGAAGGATTTTTCTATGCGATTATTTTTTTTTTTTTATAGCTGGAAATGTGAGCAAAATTTGGGTCGAAAACACAACTTTGACTTCCAACATCCACCATTTTGTGAAAAATCATAAAATTTTCAAATCCTTCGATCAACCGGAGCATTATGTCATTAACTAATGATCCCTACTTTTATTTTGATTTCGGACGATCCGGTGACGAGCTGCACTGATCACCGCGGAGGACCTTTTTTTTGGGACCCCTACGTTACGTGCGGTTATGGAAAAATTTCTGCATATTTTGCAATGAAAAAATTGTATTATTTACTTAAAATATATGTCTTTTGTATGGAAAAAGATTTACGATTAATTATTTAAATGTGTCCCCAAAAAAAATTCGCAAAAAACCCCTTTTTTCGAAGTCCTAACTGTACGTGACCCCTTAAGTGTAGGGCATAGGTACTTTAAGTTACAATACCCAGCCCGACAATCTTTCTTACTCATATTACATTTTAAGAACCGTCTTGTGCGATATCGCCACTCGAAACTTAGTCATAAAACAAACTCTGTAAAATTCTCCGAACTATATATTTAAAACTACATTTTCTTTCTTACGAACGTCGTTCAAGAAGGGATGATCTCAAGCCACCCCCGTGTGACTGAGACACCCCCTCCACAGGAAAACGAACAGTCTCGCTAGAAATCAGACCAATCGAGACAACCTAATTTTTGTCACTCCTCTCAAACCGAAGCGAAATGGATAACCTTTTTAGAGAAGTAAAGCAGAATATCTTCAACCTCGAATCGAACAGTATCTTAAGGGAGTAAGATCCCAGACTTTGTATAAGCTTTGTGTTGTAACTTTTCTGAGTTAAAATAAAGTAATAGTATAGTATTGAGTGATCGTTAGCTGTTGGTGTTCAACCTAATAAATTCCCGAGAATCCAATCTAATTCATCATCATTCAGGATCCGGGAAAGAACAAATCAAAGTAAACGTCTTCGGAGAGGAATCAACCTCGACGATTAACCAAAAATCGTTGAATTAATATATTGGAGTCCAAGTAAATCTCACGCGAGGAACTCACGTCACTCCGAATAGCGCTGCTCAATTCAAATATCGCGCGCACATCGAATTCTCGACGGGACCACAGTCTCTCCCCTCGTTGGGACGTAACAGTACGAAGAATCATGCATCTATTTTTTTATGTGACTTGAATCTTGAATCCCGTGAACAACACTCATCTCCAATGCTTCGCAATCTTAATCCAATTGACCTTACGGCACGTTTTCAGCTTTACACGAAAATATGTCCGTACCTCGTGTTTCAAGTTCTTCTTCATATTTTAACTATCGAGTCGTCTAAATATTTACGTCTCTCCGCTCTTTGTTGTTTGAATTTCTCCACATAAAACTATTTGTTTCTACTCGTTTGTCCAATGAGTACAAATCTATAATTGTTGTGCCAATCGATAAAACTGGATTGTCATCGTAGATGATTCTTGACCAAATATCAACGGCTATGATACTCCAAATAGTCACAACGGTAAAGTCATTGTGATGCTTATATGTGCGACGAAACATAGGCCTAAAACGAAAAATATCAATGCATGAAAATCAATAGCTGTTCCTACGAAAGTACCGCAAGAGAAGTTACAAGAATATTAGGCTATCGATGGCACATGCTGTCTGCAAAAGAATTCAAGAATCGACCAGTCAACGTGCACATCTAATTCAAACAGGTCGGTAATTTGTGCAACCAAAAATTTCTTCATAACAATCTTCCATATTCGTTATTATATATTTTTTTATTTATGCAGATGATTTAAACGTGTGTAGCAAAATTCTGTGACCTGTTCGAGAGGACGGGATAACTTGCGGCAATTGGTGAAGAAGTCTTAATAACGCCGCTAGTTTTCCCTCCTTTTACAGCAATTTTGCAAATTTGCAAGTGTTTTATTGATACCCTCAAAATAAATATCGCAATCTGAAAGAATCAACAAGTTTTGTCTAAAGCAGGCTTCTGCCATTAAATAACAAATGTATCATCGAATCATATTAAATTTCAACAATGTATAACGTGAACAACAAAAAGTGATGCAAATGGTAATCACATTTTTACCAAGTATATCACAAATACATAGTTTAATATTTGGAGTAGTCCGTCATCATTTCTCGTCGAATGTCAAATTGAATAGTATACAATCAGCTATGTATGTACAAACGTTTAATTTTCAACCTTATGAATGCGTCCATATGTACGGATGGTCCCGTATAATCGCCGTGTACAAATTTCCATGACCGACAATGCTCTATTTCGGCATCTTTCCGAAAGGACAATGAACGGTCCAGAAATTCATAAACTATATATACAAGAAATTGCATTTCCAGACGAGTGTATGTAACTCTGATGGGATTTAGAAATTTTAAAGCAATATTGGGTTTTCATTGCAGCAAGCTTGTTACGATAAATAAAATATGACAATAATTTAGGCACGTGTAATATATATATATTGAGACGGTAACAGTCTCATGCGACGCCCCACCACCTCAGAATTTCCCGCGGCACGGCAAATAAAAGAAAACCAATGCGAGATGTCCACACGGCACCACAGCTGAACAGCTGACCCGGCAACACGGACCCCCCACCAATACAAAACCAAGGCAGCGGATGGTATAAAAGGGCATCAAAATCGAGACAGATCATCAGTCCCGGCTGGTCGATCACTACGCTTGAGCTCTGAAGAAGAGTCTTGCCGGTGCCGAACAAGAGCGCTGAAAAGCAGCCAACAACTAGAGGGACGACGGGAGAAAATTCCCAGGAATCTTAAAAGGAACCAACGTCGGGCGATAGCATCGACGACGTGAGTTCGGAAACAGGAACATCTGTGTCGGATAAACACAGACACGGCACGGGACGAGGAGGAGGGGAGCGCGTACCGATTTGTCAACATCGCGAGGCGAGTCGCAGAGAGCAACAAGAGTCGCCGCGAGCACGCAGCTCGGTGAATCTTGGGCCGCGGAGACGGGCGCACGACCACGGGCGGTCAAAAGCCAATTAGCATAATTGGAAGAGAATAAACACGCCAAACGAAACGGCGAAACCATCACAAATGTAACCTATTCCGATATTTCAGGAAATGAATAAACAAAATCTGTCTTGTATGTAAACCGGCCTCCGAAATTTATTAAGAGCGGACGAGACCTAACCCTAGGAACGTGTCCCGATCGTCGAGTCTCAAGCAACAAAAATTTAAAAGAAGCGTTCTGTCGTTTCAATATATGTATCAATTTCCAGAACGAAGAAAGAAAGATTCCCAATGGTGATGGTGGTGGCGGAGATTCGGGTGCAAATAATTACTGGGATATACAGGGTGGGCCATCTATTGGTACGTTTTTAAAATGCGATCAAAAGAGTATGCATTGATATTTTTTATTAATTTTGTTGTTGTTGTAAAGCTAAAAGTATCCCCGTCAAGAATGAAAAACGATTTCGTTCATGTGGCTCCCTCTACTGGCCTTACAGTATGCCATTCGGTCACCCCAATTAGTGATGACATTTTGAACTACCTCGGCGCCAATTTCACTCAAAACAGTCGTAATGTTGTTTTTCAAAGCTGGAATTGTCTCTGGATTATCCGCATAACATCGGTCTTTAACGGCACCCCACAGGAAGAAGTCCAGTGGTGTCAAATCGCAGCTACGCGCAGGCCAATTGACATCTCCTGAACGGCTGATTATGCGGTTGTTAAACTTGGTGCGCAGAAGGTCGATCGTAAGTCGGCTTGTATGGCATGTCGCGCCATCTTGTTGAAACCAAAGGTCGTCCACATTCATAGCGTCGATTTTAGGCCATAAAAAGTTGGTCAACATGGCTCTGTAGCGTTCGCCATTGACGGTAACGGCGTTGCCAGCATCATTTTCGAAGAAAAATGGGCCAATTATGCCACCACTCCAAAATCCACACCAAACTGTGACTCTTGGAGGATGCATTGGTCTCTCTACGATTGCGTGTGGCTGTTCCGAACCCTAAATCCGGCAGTTTTGCTTGTTCATATATCCGCCGAGATGGAAATGCGCTTCGTCCGAAAAGATGATTTTTCGACCAAAATCGACGTCATTATTGAGCTGGTCTATGGCCCACATAGCGAACTGATATCGAAGCGGATGGTCATTTGCTTTCAACTCCTGAGTCATGTGGATCTTGTAGGCGAATAATCCGAGGTCTTTGTGCAGTATTCTCCTCAGGCTGGTGCGGCTAATGCTCAGTTGCTGCGATCGGCGTCGAGTTCAGGTCGTCGGATTCTGTCTCACACTTTAGGCCACAGCCTCAATATTCTCGAAAAAAATATTCTTGAAAATAAGTTTTTAAAATTTCAAAACGCTCTTCAAGAGAAAACATGTTGCTTCATGCCGCGGACAGTATGGCTAATGAACTGTAAAAATTTCGGGTCTGTAGCTCGTTTGCCGTTGTCATACGACGAAATTCAAAAACGTACCAACAGATGGCCCACCCTGTAGCATCTGAACGCTTGTCACAATGCTTGTTCCTCTGTATGGTGCGTGCTTTGAACAGGGCTGCGTTCATCAGTTCCTGGAAATCAAAACGAACGTTGATTCGTATAAAGCTCGAACCAATCAGGATTCGTTATAACATGACATAGAACATTGTGAGAAAAGAGTCAATGATAAATTCATGATAGATTGTATAACATTTCATATTATTCAATTATGCTATTTCTCCGGTCAAAAAATATGAAATTCAATAATGGTGTTTAATTTTCGACGAGCTTCATCCACGAGCTATTTTTAAATGTATATCAAATATTTCGACATTAATATAAAAAAAAGTATATAATAGAATATGTCTATAATGAAATTTGTGAATATGCACACTGTAAAAATAAAGTTTTACGAATATTATCTGGAGAATTAAATCAGGAAGACATACCCAATTTTTCCCAGATGAAAAATTTCTCGAAGAAACAAGTTTTCAGCGAGATGGATGTTTATACCAGGTCCGAGGAGCCGACAACCACGCATGGTACCGCATACGTGCGCACCATCCTTCCAAATCTGATGATGGTCTCCGGAATGACATCCTCCTGTATAAGCCACATACATAGATGGTTATTGACAATGCCCTCCCCTACCTAGCGGTATTTCCATGCTATTTTACCTCGATGTAGCACAAGATATCACGGAAGCTAGCACGTTGCTGTTTGCGATCTTTCTTAGCCTTGTACTTGTTCGAGTCCGTCGCTAATTCTTTAAGTACGTCAACGAGCTCGAGTGCCCAGTCTAGCTCGTAATCTTCGGCGAAATTACGACCTAGCTCAAAAATCACAGCACGATCCTCGTCTACTGATAAACGCACATCAAGGTGGGGAGATTCCAAAAGTCCTCGGAGTCGTCCCAGAGAACTGAAATTATTATGCTATGTATTATAAGAAAAAACAGAATTGCGTCGAAATGCGAAAAGCATTGACGATTTTTATAAACAAAACAACTTTTATGGTCTTCTTTACGATTCGGATATCAAGATATACGGACGGCATGTAATTGCTGGTTTTGCTGCTTGCTAGGATATTACAAATATCCAAACAGCTCATCATTGCCAGTAAGAGGGTCCAAGAGGACAGAGCAGCCGCATGAAGCACTGACAAAACGGCAGATATAATTTTTATGTAAATACCTTTAAATTGATATATATATCACTTATATGTTAATATCAAACTTTAAAAAAAATGAATTTTAATAAACCGAAAAACTTTAAATGCATGTTTTAAAAAATCTATTCTTTTTGAATAATGTCACTTTTCGACGATATACCGCGATGAGGCATTTTGACCCCCCTTAGTACATCTAGTGTTAATAGCAGCATGCCGATGATGATGGAGAGAGGTGTGAAGCAATTGAGATGAATAGAAAGAATTTCAAGAAGAAGATATTGAAGCAATGACTTGGAAAATTTGGCAGGCATGGTACGCTGATGAACAAAACTAGGTTAATTATGAATGAACCGACTTGAAAGACTCGGATACAGAATCATCGACATAATCCGCATGTCTCGTCAGATGAACTGTAATGTATGTAATGTATAAATAAAAACTCGACGATATTAAGTCTAAAATAAAGTCAAGAATAGGCTCAATATTTTATATAAGGTGGGAGAAGTAAAATAAAGTCAAGAATATGACTCGCCAAGCCAACTCGCGATTAAAAAATAAACGTTTGGTCAACAACGTTCGATGTTAAATTCAAATGAAAAGAAAGGCAAAAGTAAGAAGTAAATCCACGTACCGTCTGGTTTCATTTCGGTCCATTCCTCTCGTGTAAGGACCACGTTGAACCACTGCCCATCTCTGGGCGCACGCTCGTTGGTCTAAGAGTCAACTTTGCTGTCCTCCGCCGAAGAAATCGAGGCTGCTCGATTGTCCATTATGACAATCCCCATTGCCTCTCGCGCCTTGGTCAAAATTAGCCGCCTGTTCTGATACACATTCGTGTATACCGTTTGAGCATTTCACCTCCTATCCAGATCCTCGCTGATCTCCTCCCAGATAGGACTGCTGAACGCTAGCAGGTGGGCATTCGGAAAGTGCACAAAAAACTTTGTCAACGCTGCTACCGCTTCTTCCGCACTAACCACCCTGGACGTGGCATATTGGTTCGATCCTGGAAATACAATAGAATGTATATTAGCAATCATACATTATGTCGTTAAAATAAACATTTTAATTATGACAGAGCAAGAATTTGAACAAACACTAGTGACACTTATCGGGCAAAGATTTCTATTTTATTTCTACCAAATAAAATATTTAAAAAAAATTATTTTCACTTAATTTCTTGAAACCTCGATGAAGCTCCATATCACCTGATATAAAAGTTTACCTTTATTTATATATGCAGCAACAAAGATCACTTTGACAAAAATGTGCGAAAATATGCACGTGGCTTCCAAAGTCGCAAATGGAAAATAAGTTGCCCAGGGTATTGCAATTTCCAAAAAATAACGAAAATTAAAAAAAAACTCCGATAACAACGACAATACGTAAAATATCAAAATAGACGAAAAGAATAGTTAAGATATGAAAAAATCCCGTATTAAATGACGAGGAAGCTACGCAGTCGAGAAATCACTTGAAGACACCTGGGGCTTGAATCAAGCGAGCTTTCTTCTAAAGCTTGCGAAATGAACAAACGCGGTCGCGGCAAAAACGTGTTACGAATTTTAATTATGATGCGAATAAATTTTAATAAGTTTTAAATCCTAAACACAAGTGACGAAAAAACGGGCGAGAATGGATATAGAAACGCGAGTACACAATGTTCATAGATTGTGTGTCGATCATAATCAAAGACGAAGCGTTCGACGAGCTCAACGCGGTAACAAGGCGTATGATAATATTCTTCCTAGATGCATTATCTAGGGAGAATCTTATCATATCGTCGAAAGTATTAGCGAAATGTGCTGAAATTATTTAAAAAAAACATCATACCTATATTACGTCTATAAAGCCGAAATTATAGAAAGACACCGTACCTACAGGGTGGGCCATCTGTTGGTACGTTTTTGACTTTCGTCGTATGACAACGGCAAACGAGCTACAGACCCGAAATTTTTACAGTTCATTAGCCATACTGTCCGCGGCACGAAACAACATGTTTTCTCTTGAAGAGCGTTTTGAAATTTTAAAAACTTATTTTCAAAGTCAGTGCTGTGTCGCCGAAACTGTGCGAATTTTGAAAAGAAATATGGGTCGTGATAAAGCACCCACCGAAGGCGCTATACGCAAATTAGTGAAGAAAGTTCGTGAGAAAGGGATGTTAGTGGATGACAGAAGTGGTCCCAGAGCTCGGACAGTGCGCACACCCGAGAATATTGAGGCTGTGGCCCAAAGTGTGAGACAGAATCCGACGACCTCAACTCGACGCCGATCGCAGCAACTGATCATTAGTCGCACCAGCCTGAGGAGAATACTGCACAAAGACCTCGGATTATTCGCCTACAAGATCCAGATGACTCAGGAGTTGAAAGCAAATGACCATCCGCTTCGATATTAGTTCGCTATGTGGGCCATAGACCAGCTCAATAATGACGTCGATTTTGGTCGAAAAATCATCTTTTCGGACGAAGCGCATTTCCATCTCGGCGGATATGTGAACAAGCAAAACTGCCGGATTTGGGGTTCGGAACAGCCACACGCAATCGTAGAGAGACCAATGCATCCTCCAAGAGTCACAGTTTGGTGTGGATTTTGGAGTGGTGGCATAATTGGCCCATTTTTCTTCGAAAATGATGCTGGCAACGCCGTTACCGTCAATGGCGAACGCTACAGAGCCATGTTGACCAACTTTTTATGGCCTAAAATCGACGCTATAAATGTGGACGACCTTTGGTTTCAACAAGATGGCGCCACATGCCATACAAGCCGACTTACGATCGACCTTCTGCGCACCAAGTTTAACAACCGCATAATCAGCCGTTCAGGAGATGTCAATTGGCCTGCGCGTAGCTGCGATTTGACACCACTGGACTTCTTCCTGTGGGGTGCCGTTAAAGACCGATGTTATGCGGATAATCCAGAGACAATTCCAGCTTTGAAAAACAACATTACGACTGTTTTGAGTGAAATTGGCGCCGAGGTAGTTCAAAATGTCATCACTAATTGGGGTGACCGAATGGCATACTGTAAGGCCAGTAGAGGGAGCCACATGAACGAAATCGTTTTTCATTCTTGACGGGGATACTTTTAGCTTTACAACAACAACAAAATTAATAAAAAATATCAATGCATACTCTTTTGATCGCATTTTAAAAACGTACCAATAGATGGCCCACCCTGTAGATTGAATCTTCCTTTCAATAGACCGTTGATCGTTGATCATAAGTAAAGTGGACCACTGCATATTTCTGATATGAAAAGGATTGAAATACCGGAAAGACGGTGCCGTCGTATATCGTATATGTGCTTGCAACCTTGCAACCGTATTGAGACATGAGCATGCAAATATTTTCCTCTCGTAGCAGCACGATCGGCCAATTCCACCGGGATTCCAATCTAATACTGCAATATATTTTTGTTTACGACATAAAATCATTTAACTACTCATTCGGTTTCAAAACTAAGTGCAATCTCCACAATAACATGTAAAATGTGTAACGTTCGATGGTTGAAGGTTATAAACCATTTTTGGTGCTGTCTGTTATTATTCATATATAAAACTTTCTCAAAATCTACATGTGTATCTATATGTATAATGTTAAATATGTGAAGTGAATCTCTATACATGATTAGGTATAAGAAGTTCGAAAGGAACAACAGATGTGAGAATTGCCAAAGTTGCATTTTATTTTCAAGGTTTCCTCTGAAGCTTTGATATGTGGCAAAGGAAAAAAATTATCAAGGACTTACCATGTTGAGCCATATTGAGAGACCATCGTCGTTTGGAAGAATGGACGAACTTAAAATGAGCAATGTCCTAGTGCTGAACGAGAACTTTGCTGCGTCATCCATTACATACTCCGGCACCTTCCTTTGTGATCTACTGAATAACAACCTCCAGTTTACTGAAAGAATATAAACAGAATCTTCCTCACCAATTAACTACATTCTTGACTAGTCCAGTGTAAATGTATTAAACTAATACAAATTTCAAAGGAACAGCATGGCGTTGTAAGTAAATCAAATTATTACTTGACATTGTAACACTGCTAAATATTGCTAAATATCTATCTATTGCTAAATATAGCAACAGAATTGTTATATGCTATGCTCTGTATTATTAAAAGTGCAATTTAATCGTGTACTATATTCTGTGTTATTTATAGCATGTCATGTACATGGAACAGCATGCTTATATATTCGGCAGAATCAACACTTCATAATCAATCTCTTGGCAATATTGAAATATGTGATGAAAATTGTTCAATTACCTGAAGAACATTCCATTCTGAAAGTTTTTAAGAAGTCTTCGGATGCCTATGTTGGCCTTGAGCAGGATGGATATGTCTTTAGCACAACTGTCCCATGATACAGAACTCGTTATCCATGACAGAGGCTGTTTCTATCTTTCTCTACCTTGGATACATCGCATTTCTGAAGATCTACCGAAGAAGTTATCATTTCAAATTTATGAACTATGTGTGAACAAAAAAACGATAAGTTGCCTTCTCAAGTCCATTTTTGAGCACTCACCAGCAAGTAGATCAGTCCTTGTTCAGTTTTAAATCGCAAACTGCTGTCCATGAGGAGGTAAGGAGTGAACACCTGCTACCTAAGAGAGTTCCACTGGCTGTTCTAGTATTGCAACGAATTATGATGTGAATGTATTCAATATACCGCATTTCCTGTTATCAAAGAAGGTAAGATTGTGTAACATAGGAGACAACTCAAAGTAAGAAAAAGAAAAACAAAATGTAAAATGGGAGCATCATATGCGTATTTACCTTGGTTTTACAGCAAGAATGAGTCGACAGTGGACACATTGCAGCACCCAATGGCAAAACAATAGACCATCATGAGGAGTTTGTAGTTCTCATCGTTGATAGCGTTCTTTCTGGCTGCTCCATTAGGCCGAGCGGTTATCATTGTAATGTGGTTAGATGTGAAATGAAATGAAGCCATCTTCACCGGTAATCTCATAACTCTGATCGTTCACAGTTTGCCTGTCCCTCTCTGTGTCTTGCTCGCCTAAGCCCTGGGCACTTTGTTAGATACTCCAATCAATTGCAAAAAATAACCTTTGCTTTCTCCAAAATAGTACAGTCGACTCTTTCTTTTAATACAGAATTATGATAATAAGTGACTAATACATACTTTACTTTTTTGAAACTGACTGTTTCATAGAAAATACAAATCACGTTTTGCAAATATCTGTTAGATCTGACTCAGCCTGCTATCTGCAATACTGGACTCTAACTTGATGTGAAACACGTTCTATGTATCGCATCACTTTAAGGTTATTAGAGAGACGCACATATCTGCAGTAATTAAATGATACATTCACAAATGATATACTAATAAACGATATATTCATTTATTTTCCGATTTAGCGATACAAAATATTTTATATAGACTATCGTGACTATTAGTAATGGAGAATTTACTTAACAAACTTCCATAGGAATTTACTCCAAAATTGTGTGCTCAATTAAATTATCCCTCGACATTGGCAATGTATACATTATATGCTAGTAGCCATCATATAAATCTATTAATAATGTAAACCTTGAATGCGTTCGTAATAAACGTAATAATAAAGTTCAAAAACCAACTCTCCAGTTATATTCTTTCAATTGCTCCAAAAATTTGTCGCCAAGTAACTTCCGCAGCGTGATCACGTAATTAAGCACCTGCCGCTACCTTTCACCGAACTATTAATTTCGGGCGATGCGATTCAATGCATTCAATGTGTGCGAAGAGACCGGTAGCGCCACACTCGACGAATCCCAACAATTTTAGCTGACACTGATACATTATAATTACATGGCTCACGATATTTTAGATGCACATTAATGTTCACGTGATTCATCCATCTTATATAAAGTGCTTAGATTTATAAGATTCTATTTTTGACTGTCGCAGCATTTATTATGAATAATAAGACACTATATTTGGAAAAATAGAATAACTAGGAGCAACCTCAGCCCTAATTGCTGTATTGCACCTAAGGAGGCGCTACTTATCTTTCAGCACGTACCGAATCGCATCGCACGGAATAAATTGTACAGTGAAGAGTAGGGGCAGATACGAACCCCACGAAAACTTGGTAGTCAAAGGCCCGACTTGCTTCAACATTTTTGATTAACAATAATTCAATACTCCGATCTTATATTCGAATTGTTAACTATTATGTATAAGCCATTCTCTGGGTTGGCAGAAAATAGAATGATTCGTAATCATTATCTGTATAATATTCGGGTTCCCAGCTAATATTACATTCAATATATCCTTGCTTCCAGGCTATTCGGAGTTGTAGCATACCGTCGTGGCACTGGATTTCATATTATCAGCGATCTAAAGGAAAATCATACGATGGTCTAGAATCGCAAGTCAAAACAGATTCAGATGAAACAGTAATGAAATCATACCTACTGGCATGTATGCGCCAGTGGCTGCTCATACACAGTCATATTGTTACGTCCCAGCATGGTCGACGCACATCTCCAGTCGATAAATTAGATTATCATCTTGCCTACCTCCGAAACAATGCAGCCTGCCGGTAAAATTCAAACACTATGTATACCTTTTATTCTTATTACCATCTTACTATTTCATTTACTAAGTTATATCTAAGACACAACAATTAATCTTGCCTCGGTTACAAACTACGATTTCCCAAAACATTCCTTGGATTATTTCCCAAACATCCGAAAGACGAAACTCGGTCTGCTTATGTAAACAGTCACACAATGTAATCAAACACGTCCTAGACTTTTCCCAAATAATCTTCCAAGAAACAAACACCCTTCACATATCCTTCCAAGAATAAACCCTTAATAAAGAGCGATAGTATTTATTCTTAAAAGTAGAGCATAAGTATCCATATTTCACTTTAAGAAATCTCTGGTGCGATATCGTCATTCGAAACTTAGACATAAAATAAACTCTGTAAAATTCTCCGAACTATAAATTCAAGACGACATTTCCTCTCGAGCGAACGCCGCCCACGAGGGGATAATCTCCAGCCACCCCCAGTGACTGAGACACCCCCTCCATAAAAAACCGATTGGTCTCATTAGAAGTCAGACCAATCGAGTCACCCCAATTTTGTAACTCCTCCCAAACCGAGGCGAAATGGATAACCTTTTTAGGGAAATAGATTAGAATATCTTGAACTTCGAACTGAATAGTATCTTAAGGGAGCAATATCCCAGACTCTCTATAAAACTTTGTGTTGTAACTTTTTCCTGAGTTATAATAAAGTATTAGTATAATATTGAGTGATCGTTAACTGTTGGTGTTCAACCTAAATATTTCCCGAGATTCCAATCTGACTCTTCATCAATTCAGGATCCGGGAAGGAACAAACCAAAGGAAACGTCTTCGAAGAGGAATCAACCTCGACGATTAATCAAAATCGTTGAATTAATATATTGGAGCACAAGTAAGTCTCAGGCGAGAACCTCACGTCACTCCGAATAGCGCTGCTCAATTCAAATATCGCGCGCACATCGAAAACTCGACGTGAGCACAAACTCTCCCCTCGTTGGGACGTAACAATATAATAATATATCAATTGAAGCGTTTTTTCATCGCATGATATCGACTCCGCACGAGCTTGAGGGCGTCGAAGATTATCCTGCGCATAATTTTCTACGTGCCACATCATGATTAAGCTGCGGAAAAGGTATGTAAAAATAATTTTATCAATTAAATATTAATGTCCTATTTTTGATCGACAGGTTATCGAAAATGTACATCGGAGGATTTGAAATATCCATACTAATCGATGGGCGAACAAGGACTATCGGATAGGAGATACACATTTCTTGAGGCAGCTTTCCCATCATGCGATATCGACTCCGCACGAGCTTGATGTCGTCGAGGATTATCGTACGATAGCTTTCTACATTTTACAGCTTACGCAAACTCGCAGGTTCGTTTGACTTTTTGTGTTCTCTATATAGATACGTCTTTCATAATTTAAATTAATATAACTAATATTCTGTTTTTTCCACAGGTTACCATGAATCTGCAATAATATTTGGTGTACTACGAGTCATGAAAAAATAAATTGTTTAATGTATTGGTTTTTTGTGTTTAATAAAGAAGTCTTTTATTTCGTGTACGTAATGGATTTATTTTCTTTGTATAATTAGCTTGGAAATCATAACATTTGTGTTAACGAATTATCCGAAAAGACTTGTCGTCTCGAAGTCTTGCTGGTGACCACACAATCCGGAAGGCACTGGCATATTTACTTAATATGCCAGTGCTATGCCAGTGAAACGATGCAGCCTGCCGGTAAAATTCAAATATCATGTACATCTTTTTCTCCTATTATCATTTTATTATTCCATTTATTAAGCTATATTTAAGAAACAACAATTATTCCCGCTTCAGACACTAAACTATGATTTCCCAGAACTTTTCTAGATTATCTTTTTCCAAACATTCGAATCACCAAACTCAATCTATTTACATGAACAGTCACGCAATGCAACAAGAAACGTTCCTTACCTTCCCAAACATTCTTTCAATGAACAAACATCCTTTTTATATACACACTTCCAAAAATAAACCTTTAACTATTAACGATAGTATTTACTCTTAAGAGTAGAGTATACTTTAACGTGCAAATATCCAGCCCGACAATCTTTTTCTTATTCATATTTCATTTCAATGAACGCCTTGTGCGATATCGCCGCTCGAAAACCTAGTTATAAACAAACTCTGTACCATTCCTCGGTTTATAATTTGAAACTGTATTTTCTTTCTCACGAATGCCGTCCACAAAGCAATGATCTCACGTCACACCCGTGTGATCAAAATAACTCCGTCCATAGAAAATCGAACAATCGCGCTAGGAATCAGACCAATCAAATCAACCCAATTTGTGTAACTCCTCCCGAACCGAGGTGAAATGGTTAACCCATTTAGAATGGAAAATCCAAATTTCATCAACCTCGATTTAGATAGTATCTTAAGGGAGTAAAATCCCAGTCTCTTTACAAAACTACTCTAAGTACAAATTGTTTAGTTGTAATTTTAAAGTCAAATAAAGTATTAGTTTTGTTAAGTGTAGTTGTGTTGTTGGTGTTGCAATTAATAATTTTTCCAAGAACTCTCACGGATCAACATCGAGAAGTTTGGGAAAACAATCATCAAACGAAACGTCTTCGAAGAGGAATCAAGCTCGACGATTAATCCAAAATCGTTGAGTTAGTATATTGAGCACAAGTAAGTCCCAGGCAGCGAGCTCACGTTCAGCCGAATAGCGCAAACCAATTCAAAAATCCCGCGCACATCGAATTATCAACGGAGCTACTCCCCGCAGCTACCTTTACGCTCCATTTTGAATTTCCATCTTCAGGTCACACTGGCAGAAAGTGAATTGCGTTTTTCCAAGAAACTATCAACGATCAAACGATGAAACTTGGGATTCGTTAGTATCAAACGACGATCAAACGATATCAAAATGAAACATTCGAAAAAGTTGTAAAACAAAAAAGTCGTCGACTATCTTTAAGCTCGATTTTGAATCTCGTTTTCCCGAGAAACTATCAACGATCAAACGCCGAAACTTGGCATACATTAGTATCAAAGAACGATTAAACGATACCAAAAGGAAAAAGTTGAAACAGTCAAGAAATATAACAACTGGAAGTATCAACGTTCACCAGTGAAAAGTTACTTTTGTAAAAAAACTATTAACGATCAAACGTTATCAAACGACGGTCTAACGATTCGTAAAAAAAAACTTAAAAAACTTAAAGGCCAACTTTACGGTTAATTTTTATTTCGATTTTGTGAAAAAACTTGTTACGTCCCAAAGTAGAGAGACAGAGTAGCTCCGTTGATAATTCGATGTGCGCGGAATTTTTGAATTGATTTGCGCTATTCGGTTGAACGTGAGCTCGCTGTCTGGGACTCAACGATTTTGGATTAATCATCGAGGTTGATTCCTCTTCGAAGACGTTTAGTTTGATGATTGTTTTCCCAAACCTCTCAATGTTGATCCGTGAGTGTGAGTTTGTTGGGAAAAATATTATTTGCAACACCAACAACGCAATTACACTTAACAAAAACTTATACTTTATTTGACTTTTGAAATTACAACTCACAGATTTGAACTTAGAATAGTTTTGTAATGAGACTGGGATTTTACTCCCTTGAGATACTATTCGATTCAAGGGTGAAGATATTCTGTTTTTCTTCTCTAAAAAGGTTATCCGTTTCGCTTCGGTTTGGGAGGAGTTACAAAAATTGGGTTGACTCGATTGGTCTGGTTTCTAGCGAGACTGTTCTTTTTTTCTGTGGAGGGGGTGTCTCA
This sequence comes from Netelia virgata, assembly GCA_951802705.1. Taxonomy (NCBI): domain Eukaryota; kingdom Metazoa; phylum Arthropoda; class Insecta; order Hymenoptera; family Ichneumonidae; genus Netelia; species Netelia virgata. The sequence continues at coordinate 13,712,193 of OX637863.1, read as the reverse complement.
GTCACACGGGGGTGGCTTGAGATCCTTGAGAGAACGGCGTCCCTTCGTGGACGCCGTTCGTAAGAAAGAGAATGTAGTTTTAAATTTATAGTTCGGAGAATTTTACAGAGTTTGTTTTATGACTAAGTTTCGAGTGGCGATATCGCACAAGACGTTTCTTAAAATGAAATATGAGTAAGAAAGATTGTCGGGCTGGATATTTGTTACTTAAAGTATGCCCTACACTTAAGAGTAAATACTACCGCTCTTCGTTAAGGGTTTATTCTTGGAAGGATGTGTATAGGAGGGATGTTTGTTCGTTGGGACCGCTTACACAAATAGACTGAGTTTGGTCTTTCAAATGTTTGGAAGATAATCCAGAAATATTTTGGGAAATCACAGCTTCGTAACCGAAGCAAGAATAATTGTTGTTTCTTAAATGTAGCTTAATAAATGGAATAACAAGACGATAATACGAACAAAAGATATAAATAGTCTTGAATTTGAATTCCACCGGCAGGCTGCATCGTTTCCGAGGTAGACAAGATAATAATCTAATTTATCGACTGGAGATGTGCGTCACCCATGTTCGGACGTAACAACTATTAACGATCAAATGATTATTTTTAACGATCAAACGGTATCAAACGACGATCAAACAATTCGTGAAAAAAAAAAGTTAAACAATTTAAAGTCGGTCGGCCAACTTTATGCAGCCCCAACTTTATGGAGCCATGATAATTTCATACCAACGTACAATGTACGATAGCGATTCATTATCATACGCAGATGTACGATAATATTCAAATATCCAGAATAGATGTTTTTTCTGAACAAAATCAAAGTTTAGATATTATGGGAGCTTTCCAACAACAACACAGAGTCGATAGCTATATGTGTACAACTTTCGGAAATTCGCGCTGGCGCGGTGCACGTGCGTGTATAAAGTTCGATAGGCATCTCTTGTTGGGCCCAACCTAGCCAATCGGAGACGTTAGTCCCTTCCCTAAAATTAATCAAAATTGTTCATAAGCATCGTGCACAAAAATTTCGAGGTGTTTGGCTATCTATCAACGAGTTTAAGACGTGGGTTGCCAAGGTTCCTGGTGACCCTCATAAAGCTAAATGCAAAATGTGCAATATCAGTTTTAAGGCAGAAATGACTGTGGTAAAAAATCATATGAAATCACAGAGTCATCAGCAGAAACTTGTACCGAAACTTGTCAACCAAAAATACCTGTATTTTTAAATAAAACTGAAAAGAAACTGCCAAATAATGAGGCCTCTCATAAATTGGAAATAAAATTGTGTGCTTTCCTCGTCGATCACAATGTTTCCTTCCGAGTGTTAAATCACTTAACACCATTGCTGAAAGAATGTGTGAGTGATTCAGAAATCGTGAAAGGAATGCAATTGAAGCAAAGGGTGCTGCAATAATAACAAGTGTTATCAGTGATTCTGAAAAGGAAAACCTGAGTAAAATTTGAAATCAAGTTTCTTCAGTGTTCTCGTTGATAAATGTACAGATATTGCAGCAGTTAAAACGATGTACATTATTGTCAGGTTAGGTAATTTATTAAATGCAAACTCAGATATTAAATCATAATGAATTAGAAAAATAATGCTATGTTTAATTGCGATTCTACAGATTTTTCGATGCTGAAGACGGCCGAGTCGTAAGTAAATTTTGGGACTTGTGTCAAATTTTCGACAAAAGTACAAATGCCCAAAGTGCAACTGCCGAACAGTTGTTTGGGCTTGTAACTTATTCGCTACAATCTCACGACATCTCCCTCTCGAATATCATCGGATTCGCATCAGATGGATGCAGCACGATGATGGCCAGTAAAAATCGGTTGCAAGCAGATTTGTAAAGTATTGCCCACGCATGTATATTTGTAAATGCATATGTCATTCACTGCATCTATGAGCTAGTAAAGTGTGCAAAGAATTAGCACATGGTTGTGAAGCCTTGGCTCGTAATGTATATAACGAGTTCAAAAACAGTGCGAAAAGGCAGTATCATTTTCAAGAATTTCAGAACCTTTTGGATATTCAGGTCCATAAGATTCTTCAACCTTCGCAAATTCGTTGGTTGTCTATAGTGCTGTTGTTGTAAGAATACTCTAACAATGGGGAGCGCTACAGCTATATTTCCGAGAACAAATGCTAACCGCATGATTACACGCAGTAGAGCAAATTGTTCAAGGTCTGGATAACCCGATCGTAAAACTTGTTTTATCTGTTTCTCGAGTGGGTCTTGCCCAAATTCACAAAGTTGAACGAATTATTCCAATCGGAATCGGTTATTCTCACGAATCTGTACAGCAAAATGACGATTAATTATCAGGAGCTGTTGGAATCGTATCTATGCACATCGTACGTTCATCAGACGAGATTGAAAGACATTGATCCGTCTAACGAAGAGCAACATTTGCATGTTGAGCAAATGTGCGTTAAAGTTATGGATATGTTGAGTAAACCTGGAATTCACAACAATGAGCGATTGGAACACGATTTTCAAGTAACCTGTGTTAAGGGCAGGGTAGGGTTTAAAAATTTTGTTTTCTCGATTTTTTTTAAAATTTTAACTGAAAGCATAATATCTCAAGAATATTGTGTCTAAATTTCAAGTCGATCGGAGCAAAATTGACGACGTTATGAGTATGCGCGACTCATGAGTGATCAGGAAGCAGATCAGGAAGCCGAAAAACAGACGAAAGAAGGCAGGATTCGTCGTAGACAAGAGCAAAAAGATGCTTTAGACATCCTGGATGACAGCAACATCCTTTATGGACCGGGCATCGATGATTCAGTCTGAGGTAAGCCGATAAAACTCACTTACGAACGTTTCATCTCAAATTTTTTAGTGTTGAAAACTTTAAAGCGTTTTTCCCACAACTCACATTTTCAAAGTCGGTGCCCATCATAACTTCAAAACTACTGCACCGATCCTTTTGAAATTTTGCACACTATTTCTGTACATAATTTACGAGGTAACGCTGGAGATTTTTTTTTCAAATTTGTTTATATTTTTCATTTTATAACAACAAATTAACCGATTTTTTCGCTCAAAATCACGCTTTCCCTTTAAAGTGTTCCCAAAAATTGAAAAATTTCAATTTCGAAAAAACCCCCCAGCGTTACCTGGGGAAAGTCCTTATCTAACGATATAACTTTGATTTTTTTATTTCAGATGATCCAGCACGGAGTTATGATGGGCACCGCAATTCAACTTTTTTCCGAGACGCTTGACAAAAATTGCTGCCATCGCCGTATTTTTTAATATTTCTTCGTGAAAATTGGACACAAGATTCTTCGAATGTCACACTTTAATATACCATTGGTGTAAATAAATAGATTTTAATCGTTTCGTAAAAAAAAATTCATAAAAATTTGCCCTTTCTCACACGAATTAACACTACCCTGCCCTTAAGCTCCTCGTGGTTGGATGTTGTCAGATAAAACAAAGGTTCAATTTTGACGATCCTATTCTGTAGTTAGTATCCAATTCAAACCCGACACAAGCTATGTTGCGAGAAACAAGAGATACCGTTCGAAGTTTATTGCCGTTGATGAAGATTTTACCTCGCGTTGTTTCTTCTGAACGATACCAAGGTATTGATGACAAGTGGCGGAAATTCCCTTTTTTCGAACTCCGAAAGAACAATTGATGTGTTTTGGGGGCAATAATGATGTGTGATGAAGATGATCAGGGTCTCACGTTCAGAAAACTCTCAAAATTTGCCCTTGACGTAATTTTACTGCCTCATGCTAACGCAGATTGTAACAGACTTTTCAGTCAAGTCAATTTGATTAAAACAAAAAAACGAAACAAATTGGTAACTCCAACTGTCAATGGTATACTTTTGGCAAAGCAACGAGTTCGAGACTAGAATGTACCAAAAAAAAGGTATAACTGAAAGCGGCGATAGGACGATTAGCCAGTTATACGAAACAGAGCAGTTGAGTGATAATGATGTTATAATGCCGGATGATTCTTGAGTCATATTTAATATAAAGATTCACCGAAAGTCATTAGTTGTGATAAAAAAAATGATTATAGTTGTGACAAAAATTTCGATAGATAATCGTTCACTCATATATAATATATAATGATAAATATTATATATTTTGTCATTTTTATATGTGTATGAATAAAATGAATAATTGACTGATTAAATTTGGAGGCATTTAATTTTCGTGAAATTTTTGAATCGCACAAATTTTCGCGCCATCTACTACGCGGTGCACCCGTGTGAAAAAGATAAAATTCGAGAAATTATTTGTCAGGCGCATAAGTTCACGAAACTATCAAGTTCATTATTTCATTAATAACTTAACGCTTTTTTATGTTGTTTGAAAACGTACGATAATTTTTCGTCAGGTACGATAATCTTACGCCCCTGGTACGATCAGCGCCATCTTCCAGGTTGCCAACACTGCTTGGAATGAGCGTGAGAGAGTGAGATACCGGCCAATGGCCGACGCAACGTTGTCGTGCCGCGTAGGATTTTGCCCGCGCAAACGTTACGATACGGTAAAATCGTGTTAAATACGCAAAGTATCTCGTTACGACGCACATTGCGGTGAGTCTACGATTTTCCTTGTGACTTTCTTTCGTAATATCGATTATTCGAGAAGTTTATATCCTGTGCCGGAAAATATTATATATATACTTACAATGTACAGCTGCCAATTTCGTTTGCATCGAAACGGGAACGGAATATATATGTTTGATTACTAATGTTTCGTATGTGTCGCGGGAACTGAGTTTGGGCATTCTCGTTCTTAACGATTTTACTTCGATGCCATCGATGTCCTTCGTACCCCTCGTCGTGACCGCGTATCTTATGAACGTCCTCTTATCTGCATTATTTTTTTCTTTTTTACCATATAACGCGTATTTGTACATTCTTCGGTCCAATTGTTTACAGCTAATAGACGCGCTGCTCACCGCGCTCCTCCCCTGGTTTCACCTTCGCTAAGAATTTTGTGCAATAATAACGTACATTCGGTATTATTTCCTGTTAGATGATCGTTTGGGCGCACACACGATGTATAACATATATATGTATATATATATGGGCATCAATACTTGCTCATATATACACATAGTGCATTCCGTGATAGCGTCAGGTGACCCGGCTAATCAAGCCTTACGCATACAATTCGGGGATCACACGCGATATTTAAGTGATTGTCTTACGATATGGCGATGCATATAGATCAATGTCAATTATTTGCTGTATATTCCCGCAATGAACAAAAATTTAGCAGCATGGTCATTGGTGCAATTATGAGGTGCTCTGAGTTTACGCAATCTCAGATCGTTTTGGTTATTTCAAGCATTTACAAACAGTCTTAGGCGAAACAAAATGTTTCTTTTTTTTTTATATCTGAGTGGAAAGACCCACATGTATGCATAGTTTGTCTCACACATTCCAGAATTGATAGAACAAAGGTCAATGTATTTCGACATACGATGTGGTAGCCAATGTATTAGAATAGAAGATTGAAGAATCAAATTTACTACATACATTGTATTGTTCGATTATCTTAAAATCTTTTTGTCTTATTTGTTACAGTATATTTGTTTTTCCAAGTTTTCCGAAGTCAAAATTCTGTAAAAAATGGTCGAATCAGATCATGGCGAAGTGGGCGAGGACGGCAAGAGTACACCAAGTTCAGGAGGGGATACTGAAATGAAGAAATTCGATATTATGAACAAGCGAGCGCACGAGGATGGGTTTGAGAACGAAGGTCAGGAAGTTCCCAATAAGAGAGCACGCAGTGAGGTAATCGAGACAGCAGTCGAGGCTGACAAAGACTCCATTGTCGAGGCTTTGCCGAAAGCAAATGGGAGCACGGAGCAAAAGGACGACAGTATGGAAGTCGATGGCAACGGAGTTACTAACGACAGTTTAAAAGTGTCGCCGGTCAAGTTGGATGAGAAAGTAGATGATGCACAGTCCTCAAAGGAGAAGGAAGTTGACAATAGCGTGTACGATAGCATTCACAATGACACAGAAGTGGATAATTTGAAATCTGAACTGAAAGACGGTGAAGAGAGTAACATCGAAAAACAGGAAACTATGCAAAAGGTTTGAACTTGGTTTTTAAAATGGCTATAAATGGTTTCATTCTTGTAAATATTAGTTATCAAAAAACCTGCAAATTAAAAATGTTCGCATCTATTTCTCATATCTTTGTTGTACCTCCGCGAAGCTTCCTCTATGAGGAAGCCATAAGATTTAAGAAAAATATTATTTGTTGCGAGGACTTTATGCGGGTATTGTGATACTTTTCAATTCTAGAATGATGCAAGCTCGGACGATAAAGCCGAGGAAGGTGAAGATGAAGACGATGAAATTAACGAGAACCCAGAGCCACCGGGTAAAGAAAAAACACCGGTTGAAAAATCATCGCCAAAGGCAAGTGTGAGTAAATCGAGAACCAAAGATCCCGAGGTAGTAGACGGTCTCGAGATGTCGGTCGAATGTGCCAGTGACAAAGATGCCTCGAGCTCGGAAGTCGAGCAAGATGATGAAAAGAAAAAGCCTAGGCCGAAGACAATAATCGTGAAAGCAAAACCGAACGACTCGGAGCTCGACGCAAGTACGTCGGACGGAGAGAAATCAGATGCTGAAGAGGACGATGACGATAATAAGAAGAAAACGCCAGTCGGTGGTAGAAAGTCATCGATGGAAGGTAAAGGACGTAAGAAAGGGAAAAAGAAGGGATTCAGAGCGGTTAACAGCTCGGCTAGCGACGATTCGGATGACAACGGCTCCGAAGATGAAGATTACAGTCCCCGTACAAAGAAGAAAATGAAGAAAGCATTGGCGGCAAAGAAAGCATCGAGTAAAAATGCGGGTAAAAAGCGCGGCAGAACACCCAAGAAATTGGTCAAGAAGTCGGAGGACGAACAATCGACGCGAGAGGAGGATGACGAAGTGAATCTTGATGAGAGATCAAAAAAGAACAAGGACAAAAACCAGAAGTCAGCCTCGGGAAGCGAAGACGAGGAGAAGAGCGACGACGATGCGAATGAGGCAACGCCTAAAAATGGAAAAAAAAGGAGCAAAGCTGTGAGTAAAGCCAGAAGTATAAAAACCCTTGAGAATTACGAGTTAGTTCGTTGCTTCGACATAATTGTTCCATACTCAACCTCTTGGATTCCTCATAGGGAATTTTCGATGACCAATGTGTGAATATCTTGAATTTTCCAGAGTTCCTGAAATATAGTTTTTTCGGGTGAATCAAATAATTCCCAGTATTACGAATCAAATTTAGTCTTCATGTATGAGCTTCATTGTTACGCAAACATCTGTATCAACATGGTCATTTCTTCGGACATTGTAGCATACGATTTTCCGGGACACTTGCGATCTTGAACACTTGCTTATCAATATGTTGATGATTTCTCGTGAGAACAAAATCAACGAAATAGCACATAAAAATAGTAATTTTCGGGAACACAGAAAGTAGACGAATGTGCGACCTAAGACGAAAAATGACATTTGCGTTATGTGTTGAATTTTTCAGCGTCCGGAGGACGATAAAAGAATACAGGCATTGAAGAAATATCTCAATTTGGCTGGTATTAAAATAAGCTCGTACGAGAAATTTTGGGCCGGTTGTAACACGAACACGGCGCGTCTCGGACGCATGAAAGAGGCACTCGCCAAGCAAGGAGTCGTCGGGAGGCCGACATTGGAAAAGTGCAAGAAGGCAAAAGCAAGAATGGAACTCCTCCAAGACGCTGCGTCATTGGGTCCAGTTGAAGATATCGACGAAGGTATATTCTCTCAGTTCTTGAATTTGTTTGGTCGATCAATGTTTCCCACCTAATATAATTATTATGGAGGAGGCTCAACCGGAGCTGTTTCCTCTGTGTAAATCTAGGTGCTTCTAACGAGATACTATTCACTTATCAACGGAGCCGAACATTGGCTTTTCTGAAAATGGTTTTCACAAAATATCTCACGTTTTCTCTGTATCTTTGTGTTTTCTCACGAAAGGCCGAGTAACACGAGCAAGAAGAGTAAAGAAGACCGCCTCTCCGAAAGCAGACGCGCCATCGCGAAAAGAAGCACGGGGCGCTTACAAAAGGGTACAGAGCGTCGTCGACAGCGAATCGGAGTGACTGACCACGTTCTGATCGATCTTTCGCGCTGACGGGCTTGTGAAAATTCGTTGACCGAAAATTGCCCAGAATGATTTTTTTTTATTTCGCTCTGCAAGTACCTAATTATGAAACCTATAATTATTTATAGATATATACGATGAAACGGAAAGAAAGAAAGAAAAACAAGACGAAAACATAATCTGTACACACCGGGCTAGTGTCCACGAGCAGTCCTCGAAAGAAAACAAATCTAGGTAAAACTTGGGGTCGACCCTCTACGAACGTTCAAAATTAAGTTTAACAAATTCTAACTGAAAAAAAAGGTAAAACCACGAGTCGTGGTCCATTTTCCAGGTGTACGCGTGTGTTTCTGTGTGTGTGTGCGTGTGAATGCGTGCGCGCGTGTTTATGTACATTCACGATTGTTCCTCTATTTCCCCAATGTGCATATTGTGGTAACATCTTCGGCCAGATTCACCTGGAAGGGCCAACAACTGTTGAGGTAATGCGACACAGCGTCAGACTTGTGAGTCCGATGATAAGCAATTGTTTCTCCTATTTACTTCAAGCCGGTCGATTTCGCGGACAAAAACAAATTGGTTTGCCTGCTTGCGTTTATTAGTTCCTGAGGGCGACCCACCGTGTTTTTATCCGAAATATCAATCGTCCCGAAAATAAATGGGTGAACGATCGCGTGTCGTCATCCGGTCATGTGCCTCATTGCCTTAACGTCGAGTAAACATCGCCTCGCATCGACGCATCAAAGGCGATTGAAAATATTTTGGTACATATTCCGAAAAAACCTTTTGTACTGGTTTCGCTAAGAATATATATATATATATATATATATATATATATATATATATATGTATGTATAATATGGATGAGTAATAAAATAAATAAACAAAAAAGTAATTTAAAAAAATGATAAAATTAGAGAACGTGCGAGTGGATGGCGGATTTTGTGGCAACCTTTGAAAAAATTGGGATTCTAATTTTGATGAGATCTGTATCTGTAAAACTTGAGAGCCCGTGTAACACGCTCTGACACATGTGAAAATAAAGCTCATCCAACATAACATTCTGGCCAATTGTATGCTATGTTTCTTCTCGATTAGTTGAAGCCATCCCGAACAATTCGGTAATCGCCTTTTGGCAAGCAATCTCCCTCTCACTGATACGGAATTTCAGTTCCATCTCTTAAAACTGGTCAGATTCATTAATTATCCTAACTCAATTGCAAAATTTTGAACAATCTTTCAATCGACTTACTTGATAGTACAGCTTTATCGTAACCGGCGTACAAATGATTCCAGATTCTTCGTGACTGAATGTCTGGGCTAACCAATTGTTTATCCCTTTAATTTTTCAACAATTGGAACAAATATTGAAAAACATTTGGATTTCTTGAATCTGTTTGCAGATCTGTTTAACGATAAACCAATTTTTACAAAATATATGTGCATATATCAATAGATATACAAAATTGGGTTGAATGTGAGATGAAACACCGACTGAATCCGTACGAGTCGGAGAGAGATAGCGCTGTTGGCGACAGTGAACAGATAAAATAAATGATACAGAGCGTGGTGGTCACCCCATGTTGTAAATAAAAATCAAAAATAAAAATTCTTCACCAAACGAGAAAGAAAAGATATGAAATATATTTTAAAAGTCGCCACTTTGTCATGACTGCAATCACCGACTTTGGTTTTAATAGGCACAAGTTGTTCTATAAAATATTTGAAAGAAAATTAACGGTAAAGGAACGAGCGATTAACAATTGTCAATGATGGCTCAAATCGACAAAATGTCAAATCGACCACTTTTGAACCAGAGCATTTTTATTTTGCTGACATTTTTATGCTATACCCCACTAAGAGTTTTTCAAAAAATTGGTATTTTTCTCAGAAAAATTGAAGCAATTTTTTTGCAATAAAAAAAATAGAAAAAATCTGCCCACTATGAATCTTGCGGCATTAAGCTCACAATCAGAAGAAATCAAAGTTTCAAAAAAATTGAGAATAAAAAATAAAAAATGGGGTTTTTCGGAAAATTGATATTCTTCGGAAACTTAGAAAATTAGACGTCGGCATAGTAGTGAGCTTGCGCGCTACGCGTCACCGCTCGATGGCAGTGTACGTCCGAAAGCGTGCAGTCAGAGCGAGAAACGACAATCTCGAGCCAAATGCAAGTATTGCGCCGAGAAATAGACAGAATGACGATGGATCACGGTTTTGTTTTGAAACTTTGTACACTTTTAGTTGTCCATTAGGGCAACATAATGTGCAAGTAGTAAGGCGTACTACTCCGGCGTTTTCGAGAGAATAGCATGAGAAGTCTCATTGGTAAAATATATACCGGTGCGTTGCAATCACGAGCGAAAGATAGCGGTGGTCGTGTTACGTCTTAGCCGGTAATGTCGAAGTCGACAGTGCGTTCGACCGGTACCTCAAACTCCTAACAAGTCGATAACGTACCAACACAATTCTCTCACACCATTTACCATCACTCGTCGATCACTAACTCTTAGTTAACTAATAATATCATTCGTTCTTGGAAATCAAATAAGGCCAAACTCTCATTACATATACACACCACGGAATTCTAAACTGTAATCTAATATAAGCGCTCTATCAACTTATAAACACCTCGTACAGTAAACTTCTTAAAAATTCCTTTTCAATTTTATTTCTTTTCAACGAACCTCTTGTGCGACTCCGTCGCTCGAACACCTCGATATAAACATAAACTCTGTAATCATTCCGAGAATTATAATTCGAAACTCTTTTTCCTTTCCCACGAGGCGACGTTCTCACGTCACCTCCGCGCGCTGGAGATAATCCCCTCCGCGAGAAAAACAAAAGGCCCATACGAAAAATCCGACCAATCAAAATCAGCCGTCTTTATTGTAATCTGCCTCGCAGAGGCAGAACGGTCCACGCTCTGTAAAACTTAAGGGAGATTATCCTTCGCTCTCATCGAGAGCAGACCTCATATTTAAATTCTCGAACTCCGTAAAAATACGAAATCCAGATATAAAGATCTCGAACGTTGTAAAACTCTAAATCTGTAAAACACTCTCGAACTCTGTGAAACACAGATGAGAATTCATTCAAAACTCTAATAATCGAACAATTAATAAAGTTTACGTTAATGGTTATCGTTAAGTAAAACCAAGTGTAATATCATTACTCTCATTTGGGTGGAGAGTCGACGTAAACCTTTACCAACATCCTATCGAAACCCAAGGAATCGATACTATTAAATATCAAGTTGTATTCAGAAGTCGCGAGCGCTCCGCAAAAAGACTCACTTGTGCGGAAAACCCCAATCGTTTTCAAAGTTAGCGCCTTGTCTTCGATCGCGCAGCGTCTTCGCTCAGTGTCCCCCTCTCGGGACGTAACAACTCTATTTAATAAAATTGGTGGCAGCGGAAAACTAAAACCAGTGACAACAGTCAAAACAACCACTCTATTTAATAAAATTGGTGGCAGCGGCAAACTTAGAATCAGTGTCAACGACCGAAAAGCCATTTTATATTTAATAAAATTCGTGGCAACAGATAACACAAAAATAATAAATAAAATCTGTGTCAGTGAATAAACAACCAACAAACAATATATTTAATATATCGGCAGCAGCCCGAAATAAAAATAAAAATAAAAATCGTCGGATCCTCTCGCTATCCGTGCATTTGGTCACGACGCGAATCTACTTCCGACGACGCTCTGTTATCTGAAAGGAAGGTAACAAAGTCAAATAAACCAACATCTCTGCAACTACTGGCTTTATTTGGCACTCAGACATCACGACTACACACTCATATTTAATAAAATTCCAATCATCAACGATTCGGGCCGAGCTCGACAACGTCAAAATCACAGAAAAAATCTTCCAACCGACTCCAATCCAACGTCTCAAGGCCAACGGACAACGATCATCATCTACATCTACAATCTTCAATCACGACTAGCGCATTATTTCTTAATTATCGAGTAAGTCAATAATATTCTAGCACCATGCAAAATAATACAGCCGACGGGGACATAACGAATGCCCAATCGTCCTCACGTGGTAATAATTTTACAATAAATCATGATCTCGCTTCTTTAAACGCTCGATACAGAGATTACGTTAGATTTGTACCCGAATTCGACGGGACACCGAAAACGTGCGCCCTAAATACATTTATCAACCTTTGCGAAAAAGGGCGGGAATTCTTCCCAATTGTAGGAGAAGAAGGCATATGCACCTTTCTATACAGCAAATGCAAAGGCGAAGTAAGTGAAGCACTCCCTCTCGAAACCAGTCTCGACGATTTCATTTCGGGATTGAAACGAACTTTCGTGGCATCAAAACCTATCAAACAATGGTTCGAAGAGGTGGGTAAATTCCAACAGTTGAGAAGCGAGTCAATATCTAAATTTTACGGTAAGATGCGCAATTTCCTTCTCGCAGCCGAACAATCAATTCGGAGTACAGATTTGCCCGAGGTCGAACATATTATACCGTCTCTAAAGCGAATCGCTATTGATCAATTTCGACAAGGGCTTATAATCGATTATCGCACACAAGTACCGCTAAAGCGTTACGACACTCTCAAAGAGATTTATCTAAAAGCGCTAAGGGTCGAAGAAACTATCGGTCCAATCTCAGTAAGCAGTACAACCTGTCTCCCAATCACACAGAAACCCAAAACAAACTCCAACCAATCACGACCGATGACCGACAAAAAGTTCTGCACTTATTGCAAAAAAACAAACCACAATTTCACAGAGTGTTTCGCCCTAGCCAAACATATCAACCAAAATCAACCTAAAGAGAGCGAAACGAGAACCGAAAATTCTCAACGAACGACCTGTAATTATTGTAAAAAACCGGGCCATTCACTTAGTGAATGCCGCAAACGAGCATTCAATAACAGCAGAAAACAACGCAACCAAGAAAGCGCAAACGATCAGGGAAACTTTGTGTCGACCTCTCGAGACGGCGTGACGACCGATCAGACACAACAGGAACGCCAAGAGTAAACAATAAGTTAAATTCAGTCGAGATCCAAGTGGCGAAGTGCAGACTAAGCTCGAATACTTTAACGTATCTTTCGCCCGCTATTTCATTATCCTCTAACGATTTAATCGAGGATAACACCATGTTCTTTGCGGATTCAGGCTCGGAACTTAATCTCATAAAATTAAAATGTATCCGAAATCCTGATTCAATTAATCGCTCAATTATCTTCGAATTACATGGAATCTCGGCAACGGACTTGCCTATGACTCTTGGACACATTCAAATCAATCTCAAAAATAAACTCGAAAATTTTCAAGTCATAAATAACGAATTCCCAATAGAATTCGATGCTATACTCGGACAAGAATTACTCGGTTTGTGTGGGGGCGCGATAGATTGGGAATTGAGATCGGTACGCATCAGGGGAGAGCAAATTCCATTTGCTAGTCCAGAATCGTTCCTTTTGAAGGCTCGCCAAAAGACGATTATGTTCGTTAAAGTGCGTAACGCACTCGAAACCGGTTACGTGCCAAAACTTCCTTTTCCCGACGGCGTATACGCTGGTGAAGCCTTAGTCACAAATGACAACGGAAAGGCTTATATCTACGCTATTAATACCCTAGACAAGGACATTAAAGTGGATGTTCCCGTAGTTTCGCTGTATCCTTTCGATATGAGCACAGACGAGAACGATCAAATGAACGAAAGTTCCGCGAAAAAACAGACTCCGGTACGCACGGACGCATCTCGGACGCGAGATAACCGTGTTGACGAAGTAGTGAATCTTTTGCGTCTTGACCACCTAAGTCTCGAAGAGCGTAGTGCAGTACTCGAACTTGTTGACGAGTACTCAGACCTCTTCCACATTCCTGGAGAACCCTTACGTCCGACGAACACCTGTACACATCGTATCCCAACAACCAACGATACACCCATACACACCAGACAATATCGCTTTCCACACCTACAAAAACCAGAGCTTGAAAAACAAATAGCCGACCTATTGAAGCTTGACATTATCGAACCATCTACCTCTCCATACAATTCACCAATCTGGATAGTCCCGAAAAGAACTGACTCCCAAGGTAACAAAAAATGGCGGCTCGTAATAGACTTTAGAAAATTAAATGACAAAACTATCGGTGACGCATATCCTCTGCCTTTAATCACAGATATATTGGATCAATTGGGCGGAGCCAAATATTTTTCCATTTTTGATTTGGCATCAGGATTTCACCAAATTCCCATGGACTCTCATGATAAACAAAAAACAGCTTTCACCACACCTCATGGGCATTATGAGTTCACTCGCATGCCTTTCGGGTTAAAGAACGCTCCCGCGACTTTTCAACGTTTAATGGACATCGTGCTAAAGGGCCTACAAGGCAACGAATTATTCGTATATTTAGACGATATAGTCATCTATTCCCAAGATATCGAAGAACATAAGAAAAAATTTCGAAAACTCGCTGAACGATTGCGCGAAGCCAACTTGACTCTCCAAACTGATAAGTGCGAATTTTTGCGTACAGAAGTTAGGTATTTGGGACATTTAATATCGAACGACGGACTAAAACCAGATCCGAAAAATATCGAGGCCATTCAAAAATTCCAAGCGCCAACAACTCCGAAAAACGTCCGAGAATTTCTCGGCCTCGCCGGTTATTACCGGCGTTTCATTGAAAACTTCGCAAAAATTGCTAAACCATTGTGCGACCTCACTAGCAAAAATGTCGATTTCAATTGGACCCCTGTACACCAGGAGGCATTCGAAATACTGCGAGATAAACTTTGTACTGCTCCTATTTTACAATACCCTGACTTTTCCAAACCCTTCGTAGTCACAACCGACGCATCGAATATCGCGCTCGGAGCTATCCTTTCTCAGGGAAAAATCGGAGAAGATCATATTGTTTCTGCAGCTTCTAGAGTATTGAACAAAGCTGAGAAAAATTATTCTACAATCGAGAAAGAAATGGCAGCAGTAGTTTTCGCACTCAAAACTTTCAGACCGTATATTTACGGCCGTCAATTCACTTTGCTAACAGACCACCGACCTCTAGTGTGGCTAAATTCAATGAATGATCCTACTTCGCGAGTACTCAGGTGGCGAGAGAGACTAAAAGAATTCGATTTCGAAACCCAGTATAAACCTGGAAGAATCAACACCAACGCCGATGCTCTTTCCCGTAATCCTTTTGTACTCCCAATTCATTTCAAATGGAAAACTCTAACTCCACCATATCAAAACGGCAGATGCACGCATGCGCTGCCTCTCGCCAGAAGCGTCAGCGCGACTGAATTCAGTTCGCACGACGAAGATTCAAAGAAACCACGAACTTCAGAACCTCTCGTCCAAGACATCTCTATGGACTCCAACTCCTCGACCTGTCCGTCGAATCCAATTCCTAAATCGACTCAATGTCCTCAACAAAATCTCGAAATCTCTACAAACTCACTAAATAAACAAAATCTCGAAAATTCCCTAAATCAACAAAATCTCGAAATCTCTACAAATTCTCTAAATCAACAAAATATCGAAATCTCTACAAATTCTCTAAATCAACAAAATCTCGAAATCTCTACAAACTCACTAAATAAACAAAATCTCGAAAATTCTCTAAATCAACGAAATCACGAAATTACTACAATCTCACTAACTCAACAAAATCTCGAAAATCCCGAAATCTTACAAAATCAATTAAACCTCAGAAATCGAATCACTTCTCAAGTCTCGTTAGAACCCAAAAATTCAGAGACGCCAACAATCTCGGAAAATCCAGTGAGTCCTCAAAATCCTCAGAGCCCCAGTAACTCGCATGTCCCAGAACTTCTCGTAACTCCAAGATGCCAACAAAATCTAGTAAAACAAAAATATCCAATAAATCCAGAGCATCTCGTAAATCCTATTATCCAATTAAACCAACAAAATCACGTCCCCAAACCTCGACGTAAATCTCGCAAACCATTTAAGGCACGACCCTTTGTGTTGCAATCCATGACTCCGAATTCAACATCATCATCCTCTTCCTCCTCGTCGTCCTCGACAAGATCATCATCTTCCTCCGAGAACGAAGATGACTCCTACTCGAGGAAAATGGTGGTCGATTCCTCCATCTCCTCGTCAGAAGTAGATGAAGAAATGGAAATAGTAACCTCGACACCTCTCCAAACTCGACTAAGAGTACACTCTCCGAGGAAATCGAAAGGTAAGCGAGTACGGTACTCCACCGGTCTCTCGCCATATCCTAGAAAACATAAAAAACCAAAGCTCAAATCAGGAGTGTTTCTTCACAAAAACCTCCAAACCAAAAATCTGGTTACTCACGATATTCATCCTACGACTAACAATACGGTGAATATAGAACAAATGGAACTCTCCACGATAAATGAAGACGTGGCAGTCGCGGAAGACCTAGCCACAATTCTTGACAAAAGCTTGCGAATAAACTCTCCTAATGCAAAAACCGAACAGGCGATACAAAATCCCGAACAAACTCCGATACAACCTCTCATTATAGCTCATTGCACATCGCCTATTCCTCACATTCCAGTCGTCCGAAGATCCGAACGAACGAAAAAGAAAAAGACTTGCTTTTGTTGCCCAGACGGTCATACACACCTCCAAAAACAGTACAAACAAAACGCCCAGAAGGGAAGAAAACGTAACAAATCCCAGAAATCAGAAACTCCCGCAAAACCTGAAATTGTCTCAGAACCTCTCGTAATCCCGTCGACGTCCTCATTACCACAAGACCAAGAGCAAAGTATTGCAATACCTCCGATGTTACCCTCGATCTCACAAGAACCAGAACCCGGCATCTCGAATGCTCAACAAACACCCTCGAGTTCACAGACACAAATACCGAATGTGTCGAATTCCAACCCTATGTACTCGATAGTACAAGAAAAGGTACAATCCAGCTTAAATTCTAGTACCACGCACTCAATACTAACCGATAAAACACAGTACGTTCCAAATCTTTCAGTGCAGCAGGTAAACGAAGTGAACCGCACTACTCAAACTAAGTCTCCCGCAACTCAAGAAACGCATAATCAGACTCCAGCGGAAGACATGGACGAAAGCGTAAAAGCAGTAAACATAATCGAGACCAGAGATAATATCGAAATGATTAAAGATCATTATATTTGCTTTATATCCGCGGACGGAACAGTCTCAAACGAGTTCGGTAAAAGAATGATCGAGCTCGGATTATTGAAAAATCTATCCCCTTTAGAACGTTTGGAAGTGGGTCAAGTATTGGTATCAGGCACGCCAAAAAGAAGAGTTTTTGCACTCGTAATACAAGAAAACGATTCGACTCTCATAACTCTAGACAATTTCTCGAAAGCAGTCCAAAACCTAAAAATCAAACTAGAGGAACGCGAAATTAAAACAATAGCAGTCTCAGTAAAACGAAACAATTTACAAGACTCTAGTTGGCCAAAAATCAAGGAAATCCTTTCTTCAATTTTCAAGGACTCAGACATTCAAATCAAAATTTGTAAAGATAAGATCATCGTCCCTCCAGAAGCAGATAGAGAAGGAATTATTAAAGAAAATCACGGTTCCCCTATCGCAGGACACAAAGGCGTTACCAAAACGTACCGTCGCATCAGGCAGAAATATTTTTGGGAGAATCTGAAAAACCAAGTTGAAGATTATATCAGAAAATGTACAAGCTGTCAAAAACGAAAATTGGTGAGAATAAAAACCAAACAACCTATGATAATTACCGACACGCCTCTCTCCGCATTCGACAAAATATCCATGGACATAGTCGGACCAATCAATCCCCCTTCGTCACTCGGTCACAGATACGTTTTGACCATCCAATGCAATCTATCCAAATTTTCGTTCGCCATACCGTTAGTCCATGCTTCAGCCAAAGATATCGCTCATGGTTTTACCACAGGCTTTCTCGGCATCCTCGGTAGCCCAAAAGCTATCCTCACTGACCAAGGAGCAGCATTCACGGGAAAAATAATGCACCAACTCGCGAAAATCTTCAAATTCAAACATATTAAAACCACAGCGTTCCATCCTCAATCCAATGGATCTCTCGAGCGTAGTCACCAGGTTCTCGCAGACTATCTTAAACATTACACTAACAAGAAAGATTGGCTCTTGTGGCTACCTCTTGCGACACTTGCCTACAACACTAGCGTACACGAAGGAACAAGAATGACTCCATATCAATGCCTCTTAGGAAAATTAGGCCGAGTACCATCCGAATATTCGTACTTGGACGAAATTCTAACATACGAAGATCACGCGAAAAACGTTAAAAAACAAATAGAAGATGCTCAAAAATTAGCAAGACAAAATTTAGAAGCCGCAAAAGAAAAATCAAAAATCCGATATGACAAGAATATAAATCCCGTTAATTTCAAAATAGGTGAAAAAAATATATCTAATAAAAAACCAAAAAACTGGTAAATTGGACGACAATTATAAAGGTCCTTATACAGTCACTGCAGTAATCGCAGATAAACCAGATATCGAAATCGAACTCGAGAATGGAAAACGCAAAATTATACATTGTAATCGAGCCAAGATCGCGCATTAACGTAAAACAAACAAACAAAATATATATATACATTAAAAATAAAAATAAATATATAAGTAAAACGAAAATTAACTAAATAAGTTAACGATAGTATAATTATGGTCGAATATATGTATTAGATTGTAAACCAGGCGTACCTACCTATGCATTAGATCTTACGAACATTTGTACTCATCGATTATCATAGCAAATAAGAATTTCATGTACATCGACGAGAAATGGTATACAGGTGATGCTTTTTATATCATAAATTGAGCGGGTCGCTCAATCTCCGCGGTTGGGAGGTGTTACGTCATAGCCGGTAATGTCGAAGTCGACAGTGCGTTCGACCGGTACCTCAAACTCCTAACAAGTCGATAACGTACCAACACAATTCTCTCACACCATTTACCATCACTCGTCGATCACTAACTCTTAGTTAACTAATAATATCATTCGTTCTTGGAAATCAAATAAGGCCAAACTCTCATTACATATACACACCACGGAATTCTAAACTGTAATCTAATATAAGCGCTCTATCAACTTATAAACACCTCGTACAGTAAACTTCTTAAAAATTCCTTTTCAATTTTATTTCTTTTCAACGAACCTCTTGTGCGACTCCGTCGCTCGAACACCTCGATATAAACATAAACTCTGTAATCATTCCGAGAATTATAATTCGAAACTCTTTTTCCTTTCCCACGAGGCGACGTTCTCACGTCACCTCCGCGCGCTGGAGATAATCCCCTCCGCGAGAAAAACAAAAGGCCCATACGAAAAATCCGACCAATCAAAATCACCCGTCTTTATTGTAATCTGCCTCGCAGAGGCAGAACGGTCCACGCTCTGTAAAACTTAAGGGAGATTATCCTTCGCTCTCATCGAGAGCAGACCTCATATTTAAATTCTCGAACTCCGTAAAAATACGAAATCCAGATATAAAGATCTCGAACGTTGTAAAACTCTAAATCTGTAAAACACTCTCGAACTCTGTGAAACACAGATGAGAATTCATTCAAAACTCTAATAATCGAACAATTAATAAAGTTTACGTTAATGGTTATCGTTAAGTAAAACCAAGTGTAATATCATTACTCTCCTTTGGGTGGAGAGTCGACGTAAACCTTTACCAACATCCTATCGAAACCCAAGGAATCGATACTATTAAATATCAAGTTGTATTCAGAAGTCGCGAGCGCTCCGCAAAAAGACTCACTTGTGCGGAAAACCCCAATCGTTTTCAAAGTTAGCGCCTTGTCTTCGATCGCGCAGCGTCTTCGCTCAGTGTCCGCCTCTCGGGACGTAACAGTCGAGTGGTTAGCGTTCAAGCTTCGGAATCGCTGGGTCGCATGGATCGAGTCCATGTATCTTTTTATTTATAATTTTACAACACTGGTCATATTCTTTCGTACCATATTACAATTCAAAGGTAATATAATGAACAAAATACGTGTATTTGCATAAACTTTTATTGAATCGCCATTGTTATTTGGCTGTTTACCAATTTCTAACAAACGATAAAAATCGACGAACAAACGACTAACAATCGATCGGCATAAAAAAAATTCGATATCTTAATAGACGCCGGCTAAGTTTATTGAGCTCATGCGTTTTTAGTTATACATTTTATTACAGCAATTGAAGAATGCAATAATGTCGGTGTATTTTTGACTTTTACACGAAATGCAGAGAAGAGAGAACTGTACGGTTTAGGTTAGCCTCGCAACATCCCCCGATCACAGCACCGCACGGTGGCAGCGGTGAGAAAAAAAAGTTTGGCCACTAATGTCTAGTTTCTTCACCTCTGAATAAGTTCTGGATAACTTTATCCGGAAGATATTCTGTAGTCCTTCTTGAGGCATATCTTTCGGATAAATTTATCCGAAGATCGTCGTTTCCAGACCTGTAGGTAAGACCGTGGTCAAAACATGTACAGAGTTACACGGTGTGCAATTTGCGACCGCGTGGTGCATCTCATGTATTCCTATAGTTTCGGTCGGCACGGACAAGCGCTATTAGCGCTCGAAGTTTTGGGAGGGAGAAGCGGGATATGCGCGAACTACGTACACAACCCCGCTCTCCTATGCCAATTGTTATTATCGGCCTTCCCCATGTTATTTGCGGACAAATGCCATTTATGTAATATTGCACGTGTCGCAACGTGCGGGTATTCATTGTGTCGCATGTTTTCTCGTCTAGTGCCTAAAGACCACACTTTTTTTTATCCGAACCATTAATAAGTCAATAAATGCAAATCTGCAGCCTAAATTACCACGTGGTAACGAAATCTGTAAATTTTTTAGCGATTTTCAAAATTCTACGACCTTTAGCCTACGTCCTTTAGGACTTTCAACTGCATAACATACTCAAAGTTCAGCTCATTCCGTTCATTAGTTTAGGAATGGCATTTGTCTGCAAAATGCATGGGCCGCAGGGACGGTAAAGATGAGCTTTCACATAACCTTAAGTAAAGGGGTGTGTCCATCCCGTTGTGGCATCTCATGCAGACCGAGCCTTCTGCGAGTTCCAGTCGCAACTAGGTGCTCTTCAGTGTGTCAGTGACCCGTAACTAGCCCCACCACCAATCTGAATTGAAACTGTTACGAATCAGCCTGTGCTGAATCCGACAAAGGTCTGATAATTATCTTGGAATTTAACCATTTATTTGCTGCCACCAGAGTGCAATACGGCATTCGCGTATATTTTATTAAGAAATTCTCATACTGAAGGTCATTGGATTTGAATGAGGTCAAATTAAATAGCGTGTACTTACTGTCGGAGGGACGGGGGTCCTTGCACGTCCCGCACGGGCCCGATATATGTACGAGTATATATAGATTCCTTACCTTGGTGTGTAAGGTAACGACTGGGGTTATGAAAGGTAGTATATTTGTGAAGAGAATATTCGAAACACAACATAAGCGAAATAGTATTTATTATAATTAAAGGACTTACTCCTTGATGAGCCTCGGCTGTACAGGGTGATACAATTCAGCGTATCGCGACCCTTCGCTGATCATCGGCGCACTTAATATTACTTATATTAACACTTAGTGTCTTCTACTTGTTGATTATTATGGCGTGGTTATAGTTTTATAGTTGATTATTAATTTATAGTTGTAGTTATATTATTGATTATTATTTTATAGTCGCAGTGGTATTTCACGCGAGAATGATTCTAACTGAGAAATGGTTCTAACGAGGAGATTTATTCCGGTCGCAACAGTGCTGCAAGAGCCGCACGGAGACCGCGGTTTACGCGGCGCAAATTCTTTAATTCCGGGACTTCTTCCAGTCTGAACTCTATCGCCGTCGGACTCCCCGGAGGTTACTCGTGATTATCTCAGACAATTAAGCCCTGATGGGTGCAATCACTAAGTTAACTCCGAGGCGATAGAATTCGCACCTCGAGGTCCGCAGATCCCGCGGTAGGGGACGGTCCGGTGTATCCCCACGTTGTTTCCGCGGATGTAGCGTGATTGCACCGTCGGCGGATCCCACGGTATGCTGCTGACGACGCTGTGCGTGCACATCCATTGAAGACGCGGTTTCCGCTGCCCCGAAAACAAATTGCGCGAGGCAGCGGCGACGTTGTGGCCAGACGTGAAATGCGAGAATTTTTCGCGAGGCCACAACAAAACCGGTCGAGGAGCGTGAGCAGGTTTCGAGCCTGCTCAGGAGCCCGTCGACAACCATGAGCCACCTCAGGGGAGAGGTTACTCCACCACATGGGCAACCTCTACTGACGTGCGCCCTGACGTCAATCCCGCCGAGGCTGGCTGTAATAATTCGCGCTCGGAACATGAAGTTCATCCATTCAATGACCGTGTCTTCAACTTGGAGTTTCCTCGTCGCTTCGCAGATCGCTTCGAACGAGGTGGTGTCAAACGCCCCTTCGACGTCTAGAATTTTTGTTACATGTTTCTCGAACATGTTACCCGCCGAAAAATATACTCCTAAGTACTTATATTCGTTTATCACTTCCACTTCCTTCCCATTCAGGAACCACCCTCTTTTCTTTCTTTTGTCTTCCCCCTTTTCTTAAGACCATGACCTTCGTCTTTCCGATATTAATCGCCAGTTTGTTCGTTTCCACGTATCTCTCGAATTCACGTATCATGTCTCGTAATCCTTCTCCCGGGTCTGCCACCATCACCACATCATCCGCATACTTCAGTGCGTATATTTTTTCTCCTCCCATTACCGTGCCTCCTTCTCTTCTCCTTTTCCAACCTGCCTCCATGTCCTCGATGTACACATTGAATAGTGTAGGGCTCATGGCGAACCCTTGTCTTAGTCCTCGCGTTGTTCTAAACTTCATCGACACCCCCTCCGCCGTTATTACCTCGCTCTGTGCGTTTTCATATATTTTCTCAATCATCTTCAATAGCCTTCCTCGTATCCCCGCTCGCTCTATCTTCCTCGTCATCTCTTCTCTGTCCACGGAGTCAAAGGCTGTCTTGAAATCTACGAAAGCCGTGAAGAGTTTACCCCCCTTTCTCTTCAATTTGTTATTAATTAGCGCGTTTAGGACAAACCCATGGTCTCTCGTTCCCCTGCCCGCTCGGAAGCCCGCCTGTCCTTCTCCCATCTGCTCTTTTGCTTCCACCATGAAACTTAATCGGTTGTTCACGATCCTGGCCATTAATTTATACCCCGCATCCATCAATGTTATCCCTCTATAGTTTTCTGTCTTTGTGGGGTCGCCAGCCTTATGAATCGGATAAATTCTTCCTGTCTCCCATCCTTTCGCTCATTTCCCCTCCTCCCATAGGTTGTTTAAAATGTCGCAGAGCTCCTCCCTCCCCTCCCTTGGCAGCCCTTGTAAAAATTCTAACGCCAGTCCGTCCTGTCCTGCCGCCTTCTCTTTTCTCATTCTCCTTAATTCCTTTTCCATTTCTCCCATGCCTATTTCTCGATATGCTATTTCCTCCATTCTTTCTCTGTCTCTGCTCTCATCCATTTCTCCCCTTCCTTGATCCTCCGCGTCCTCGTCTTCCATACACCTCCCCTTTACTTTATTGTCCTTTTGCCCGCTAGTAGTCCGCTGAAGTGTTGTGCCCATTCCCCTTCCTCTATTAGCCTGCTTTTGATTCCCGCTTTCCTGGGTCGGAAGGATCTGAGCGCTTTCCATAGGTCAGTGATGGTTTTACTGTTGCACACTCTCTCCCATTTTTCCTTCCATCGTTCTTCAATTTCCCCCTTTCTTATTCCCTTTAAAGCTCTCCTCGCCCCCCTTAGTTTTTCCTTTTCTTCTGTCCCCAGATGTTTCAGGAATTCTTTCAGGCGTTTCCACAACACTCCTTTTTGCTCCCTTACCTTTCCACTTAACCCCCCCCCCCCCCCCGTTTTTGTTCACCCATGCCGCCCATCTCTGTTTCATGTGCCGCTTCTTTCATTGTCTCCGCCAGCCTGTCCCACCTGTCCACCACCTCACTCCGGTTTTCCTTCTCATTCCACATTTCAGTAAATTTTCCGCTGTAATCTTCCGCCTTTTCTTGCTTCCACTTGAATATTTTTGTTCTTTTTACCTGCTCTTCTCTATGCGGTCTGCTTTGCCTCTCGCCGTCACCATGCACCTCATTCCTCTCCACCATTATCACTATCGGAAGGTGAACCGATTTAGTCCTATCCTTCATTTCTATTTTCTATATCCTTTCCTCTGCTTGGCTGTTTAACAGGACATAACCGATGACCGAGCCCCCCTCTCTTTGGCTCCCTGCATACGTCAGATTCCCCTGCTCGTCCCCCTCCCATCTTCCGTTTGCCACTGTCAGTCCATTTTTTTCACATCGCAAGCATTCTCCTCCCTTCCGTATTGACTGTTTTGTCTTTAGATACTCTTTCTTTTTCCCGTCCTTCCCTTCCCGCTATACCTGCTTGTTTTCCTCCGATTCTGGCGTTAAAATCCCCCATCACTTCGCCTCTCTCCTCTGCCTCCTCTATTATTTTTCCGAGCTCTCCATCCAATTCTTTTAAATTTTGATTATAGATGCTTATTGGCGTCCCCTTTTCCTGTTTACAGCTTCCTATTTGTATATTCCTAATGCCGAGTCACCCTTTCCATTGCACAATTTCCCCGTCTCCCAATATCGTTTTACTAACCCCTACTAAATGTCCTCCTTTTGCCCTTCCCCTCCTCTTATCTCTTATTGCCGCTTCGGTGGCCCATACGAAATTTCCGTCTAATTTTGTTGCGTGTTTTTCTGTCTCCCTTTCTTCCATCCACGTCTCTTGGGCTGCTGTAATATCATACTCCTTTATCCCGTCCCAGGCCTCGA
This sequence comes from Netelia virgata, assembly GCA_951802705.1. NCBI lineage: Eukaryota > Metazoa > Arthropoda > Insecta > Hymenoptera > Ichneumonidae > Netelia > Netelia virgata. The sequence goes on along the minus strand of OX637863.1, from coordinate 13,687,234 downwards.
TCATTGCTTTCATCCCCCCTACGTTCCACGTCACCACTGGTGTCTGACTGCGAATCGTTGCCGTCGTGGCCGCCGACTCCTCTGTCGAAACCCTGCGGCCGGATCATCTCTTCGCCGTTCCCTTCTTTTATACTCGCTCGCTTCTCCCAGATCTCCCAATCTCACATTCCACGTCTTCCACTTTTCCCCCACTTTCATTTTCAGATATCCGATTCTCGGCTCCTTTCCTTGTTTCCTCTTGATGCCCGCATACTCCTCTATCCACGCTTGCACCTCCCACTCCCTGCCTGTGAAGTCCTCCCAGGTCGTCTGCCGTCCACCGCCTCTTCATCCTGCCGCTTTCATTACCTTGAATTCATATTTCATTATTTTCATTATTTCATTATTTTCCATATCCGTTGTTTCAATTATGATCACCTCGCCTGCTTCTTTCCACGTCTGGAGTCTCGGTTTTACCCCTGTCCTCTCCCACACTGTCCTTTCGATGTCCCATTTCAACCCGTGTTCAGATCTTCCTATTTCCTGTATCACGATGTTCCTTTTTCTGGCTCTCCTTTCTCGCCATTCTTCCTGCCATTCCTCGTAGTTTAGCCGCTTCGGTTTCTTCCTCACCAATTGTTTTATCTTCTCATCAATTTGTCGTTCTGTGTTGTCTTCCTCTCCTTCCTTACTTCCACCCACTCTTCTCCTCATACTTGTTCCTCCTCGTCGTAGTATATTATTTCTCTCTCCCCTCGGTACCGTACTTGGGTCTCATTGTGATTTTCATCCCTGCTCCATCGGTTTCCTTCTGTTTTCTGCTCTTCCCTTCTTTCCGTCATCTGCGTCCTGGCTTGTTCTGTTTTTTTTATCCTTTTTCGCATTTCTTTATTTTCTTGTTTCAGCCTCTGCATTATCACCTCTTGCCGCTCAAATCTTTCTCTCCATCTCTCCTGCTCTCCTATTAGCATCTCTTCCATTTTTATCTCTCGGTATCATACCTGTCCGTCTCTGTTTCTCCTCTAATTCGCTCGCCATTTTTGCATCTGTAATTTCCACCATTCTTCTTATCGTCACACCCTTCCTCCCATTCCCTTGCCCACTTCTCCTCTAATTTCTCCATTCTATCCCCCAGATCTTTCTCCCATCTGGTACTTCAGTTTTCCCTTGTATTTTGACTCCGCTCCCACTCTCCGTCGGCACTGCCGTTACCTCCGTCCTTTCCGCTTTCTTCCATCTCACCCGCTCTCTCTCTCTCCTCGCTTCCTAACTTCATTGTTGCCGCCCAGCTATTTCCTTCTCACACTGCATTATTGACCCAGCCCCTTTGCTCCCCACATTTCACCGCTTTCCTCACTGCTTTCCACGATCTCCCACCAATTTTCACTCAACTCCTCGTCCTCTCACTCACATTTTCACCCTCCACCAGCTCTGTGTGCAAAACCTGCGTCTGTCTCGTTCCGTATCCAACGACTGGAAAATCTATCATTTAGTATATTAGTAGTTTGATGTGCTGAGATAATGGAGAGTTTTTGACCATCAGAGGGTATAATTTTATAAAAATTACGTAGGTTTTTCGTATTACTTGTTTAATGTGTTCTCTCAATGTTAATTTTGTATCTAGGTATACTCCTAGATATTTTACTCTATTAGTTGGTTCTATTTCGTGCCCATATACTTTAATAGGTAATATTATTCTTAAATTATTGTATTTCTTAGCTAGTACGATTACTTCAGTCTTGGTTGCATTCAGCGAAATTTTCCATTTTCTGTAGTAGTTCTCCAATTATTTATGCGTATTTGTATTTGTTTAGCAGCTACAATTGCACTAAATGAGTGAGCATAGATGGATGTATTATTCGCAAATAAGGCTGTGGAAGTTTTCTTAAAGAGAGGTATATCGTGAAGAGAGATGTTAAACAGTTTGGGTCTTAGGACTGATCCTTGAGGTACTCCCGCTCTGATTTTTTATTTTTGTTGAGAGTTCTTCATTGACCGCCACTACCAGTTGTCTATTTTTTAAGTACTCGTTTTTTTAACTTAATTATCAATTTGGGGCATTGATACTTAATCATTTTGTTTAGAAGGCCATGTATCCACACTCTGTCGAATGCTTTTTCGATGTCTAGGAGTAGCAATACTGTGACATTGCCTGATCTTACGATTTGTTGAACTGTGTTGTGTTTTTCTCTGAACCCAAATTGGTTGTCTATTAGAATATTATTATTTCGTTCATGTTTGTTTAGTCTTTGTAATATAATAATAATAATGTGGGAGTTTAATGTATATACCCTTCTTCTGGGTTTTTACATACCTATATTTTACTACGTATACTCATTTTTCTCATGTTCCTCCGACATCCTTATTAGCTGTCCCGGTTGCAGCCGGTTTGCTTTTCCCCCTAACCCCAGTGTCGCATTTGCCGCGGATGGAGGGAAACTGCAGAAAACCTCCGCCGATACAGGTCGGTACCTACCTAGTCTCCCCCAGTGTCAATGCGAGTAAACTCAAGCACGTCCACCAGAGACGCCTAGGGCCGGCACCTCGTCGATTGTGATGATGGGCCACCCAGTGTCCGACCAAGGCCTCACCATCCGCGCGATGAGAACCGTTTTGCGGGAGCATCCCGGCCGAACACCGACCCCCTACTCATCACAGCGAGGTTTTTGTTGGGCATTTGTTTTGGAGCGGTCCGACGCGCCAGGATTGCAGAAAAAATACAGAAATTTTTTGTTTTCCATTGGTGTCGGCTGCGTGGATCGATCCCTGGTCTGCTGTGTGCGAAGCCAGAGCCCTACCCACCGAGCCACTGCGCTCCTTTAGTCTTTGTAATATTATTTTTTCCATTAGTTTGCCCATGGTTGCAAGTAGGCTTATAGGCCTGTAGCTACTCTGTTCTACTTTGTTTTTACCTGGTTTTAGAATAGGTATTATTTTCCCTATTTTCCAAAGTGATGAGAAATGTGACAGTTTAAAGCACGCGTTTATTATTTGTGTGCTTTGTATTATTGCATTCTGGCCCAGGTAATACTATATTCTGTATATTATCCATCCCCGAGGCCTTTCGGGGTGGTATTTTTCTGATTTCTCTTATTATTTCTCTCGGAGTCGTATAAAAATGTTGTGTATTTGCATCTGACTGATTATTTTCTAGAAAATCTTTTGTTTCAGCTTTAATAATATTTTGTTCTTCTGTGTTATCATCAAGATCTATATTGTGAACTTATTCAAATTGCGAGGCAAGCATATTTGCTTTCTCTACATTTGTTATTGCTTCTGTATTGTTTTTTGGAGGGTCGAGACTGGATGGAATTCTTTCTTAAAGATTTTCGTCATTCTCCATAGCGAGTTGTCGTTAACATTGAGGTTTTGCAATTTGTTCGTTCATGTTTTGTTTCTGTACTTTGCAATGTTGGCTCTAATTTGCATAGTTGCTTTGATCATTTATTTTTTGTGTTCTATAATTCTCGTTCTTTGCCAAAATTTTCGTATTTTATTTTTTGTGTGTAATGTGTAGCGGTACTTTATCCTCAAATTGTTTTTGAGTTTTGGTGGGTATTGCATTGTTTTATTGGAGCGTTTAGTTTGGCCATCAAATGTGATAATGATGGGAGTATGATCTGTGGAAAGTTCATTTGTTACATCGATATCTGATCCATAGCTGTAGTTTTTATTTATAGCTAAGTCTATCGTTGTTGGTGTTGTTCCGTTTTCAGGATAATGCGTTGGTTCGTGTGGGAATAGTATACTGCAATTGTTTTGTTGTACTAACGATAGTTCGACAATTATTAAAATTCTCGAAAAATCCTGCAGTGAACTCAAAACTGTGTTAACGCAGCAAAATGAGCTACTCAACGCTATGCTGAAGCTATTAACAGCAGTATTAACAAAGTTCACCAAGAAATAATTTCACTGCGTACAGAATTGTACTCTGGAATGCCAATGGGTTGGCCCAAAACCAGCAGGAATTGGTAACATTTTTGCTAGCAAATAAAGTTGACATAATATTAATTGCAGAGACTCACTTTACGGACAGAAGTTACATGAAAATTCACGGATACAACGTATATAGTCCAGATGGTACGGCACACGATGGAACCGCTATCTTAATAAAAAAAAACTATCAAACATCAAGAGTTACATCCGCATGACGAAGAATACCTCCAGGCAACAAAAATTATGGTGAGGATAAAAATTTGGACCCATAGTGCTTGCAGCCGTCTATTGTCCACCGAGGCATAACATTAAAAATGACAAATTCAAAGAATTCTTCTAGAGCCTGGGACCAAGATTTCTAGCAGGCGGCGACTATAACGCAACGCATCGTGTATGGGGATCGAGGCTAATAACAACCAAAGGCCGAGAATTACTTAAAGCGATGACGGACTGAGACTGCATTCATCTCTCGACCAGCCAACCAACTTATTGGCCGACAGATAGAAACAAAATACCGGATGTACTGGATTTCTTCGTAGCCAAAGGCATAATGCGTACATACACAAAATTAAAACCAAGTCTGGATTTATCATCGGACCACTCACCAATAACACTAACTCTATGCAGCAAAATAATAAAAAAAGAAAAGCGCTTGTCGCTGTACAACAAAAGAACTGACTGGCTGATGTTTCAGGAAATAATAAGTGAACACGTCGATTTAAAAATCCCTCTAAAAAACGAAACCGACATAGATGATGCTACCGAACAGTTCACGAGGCTAATTCAGAGAGCAGCCTGGGAATCCGCGCCAACAATAACACAAAACTACGAGACTGTAACGGTTCCAGAAGAGATCCGACGAAAAATAGCGGTAAAAAGACGAATTAGGAGGCAATGGCAACTCAGTAGGTACAATAACGACAAAAGAAAGCTTAACAAGGTAACGCGTGAACTGAAAAAACTAACCTCGCAATATAATAACAGTAGCTTCGATAAGTATATGACGAACCTAACTAATACTGCAGCCACAGAGTATTCACTGTGGAAAGCAACCAAAAGGCTCAATATCTCACAAAACTATGATCCCCCAATCAAAAAAACGAACGGTGAATGTGGCGCAGAGCGAGTTGGAAAAAGCGACTACGTTCGCTGAACACCTTGAAGGTGTGTTCACATTAATACAATCGCAGCGAAATGATCCAGAAATCCAAAAATTTCTCGATTGTCCCTTACCATTGGAAATGCCGATTAAGTACATATCTACGGCGGAAGTAAACTACACAATTAACAAGGAACTAAATCCTAGGAAAACCCCAGGTTACGATCTCATAACCGGGATCCTGCTTAAAAAACGACTAAAAAAGGGGTTGCATTTATCACGAGACTGTTCAAGGCATTCCTACAAGCATCGTATCTGCCCAGCCAATGGAAAGTGGCACGAATCATCATGCTACCAAAGCCAGGTAAACCACCAAATGAAGTCAGCTCGTACAGGCCAATAAGTCTGCTGCCGATTATGTCAAAACTCTTTGAGAAACTGCTGCTAGCTAGAATGAAAAAAAAACAAATAGAAGAACGTAATATCATACCGGAACACCAATTTGGCTTCAGGAATCAACACTCAACAGTAGAATAGGCAAATAGAGTCTACAATACGATAGCCAACGCACTTGAAGCAGGTGATTTCTGCTCAGCAGTATTTCTCGATATCCAGCAGGCTTTCGACAAAGTGTGGCATCCGGGGCTGTTATATAAAATCAAGCAAGCAATTCCGAAGTTCTACTTACTCTTAAGGTGGTATTTATAGAACAGGATATTCCAGGTAAAGCACGGAACCGAAGTTACAGACGTTTATTCAATAAGATCGGGGGTGCCGCAAGGCAGTGTGCTCGGGCCAGTACTATACACGCTTTTTACAGCAGACCTACCAGTACGCCGCAATACCTTCGTAGCAACGTTTGCTGACGATACGGCAATTATGGCTACTCACTGCAACGAGGTAGCAGCATCGCGAAAGCTCCAAAGAGGGTTCAATGATATACAAACATGGCTAAAAAAATGGAGGCTCCAGGTTAGTACAACAAAGTCTGTACATATAACATTCAGCATGAAAAAAAAGGACTGCCCGACGGTAACACTCAATGATTAACTCCTTCCAAGCGTGAGTGAGGTAAAATACTTAGGTATGCAATTTGACAGGAGACTAACCTGGGCTAGTCACGTCCGGAAAAAAGGAAGAAACTGGACATAAGGATGAGAAAAATGTATTGGCTTCTGGGCAGGCGATCAAAGCTAACACTCTCAAACAAAATTGCGGTGTACAAATCAATCTTGAGGCCAATATGGGCTTATGGCATCCAATTATGGGGTATCGCAAGCAATTCGAACATCGAAATCTTGCAAAGATTTCAATCTAAAGCCCTCGGAGTAATCGCTAATGTACCATGGTATATGACAAATGCAAATCTTCATAAAGACCTTGGAATTGATACAGTGAAAGACACGGCCCGAAAACTAAGCACGAGCTATGAGCAAAGACTCATAAATCATCCGAATGTGCTAACACAAAATCTACTGAACAGGGAAAACATCATCAGAAGGCTAAAGAAGTTTGAAACACTGGACATTATAGAAAGATTCCAGAACAATGTACAGAATCGCGAATAACATCACAAAAATAAGACCTATGTGTAAATGTAAGGATGAATGTATGCGAGTGTGAAAGCTGCGTGATATTTACAAAAAAAAAAAAAAGATACGTAGAGCAGTGCAAATCACTGGATATGCCCTCTAAATTAAAACATTATAAATAGATAAATCAACTATTTAATGTTATATTGATAGCAGCTTATAGTTAACGCTGGAAAAGTTATAATAAAAAAAAATAGTAATAATACTCGACTGTGTGTGCCATTGTTTAGGCGGACAACTTCATTAACACTAGGTTTACGGGACCCGTCAATTTGACGGATTTCAAACTTTGAAATGAAACACGCAAAAAACCATAGCATTAATCTTAACTATTTTGCATCGTAAATTTATAATTTCATTAAAAGAGTTTATACGCACAATTATTATTTTCCTAAGCTTTATAAATTTTGAAAATTGTATCTTGTATACCTATTTCTACGGAACCCGTCAATTTGACGGGTTAGCTGATTACGTCAACAATCCTTATATATTTGCTTCGCTTGTAAAATTATACCTCCAATAGCAAATATAAGACTGAAAGAAAGGTCTAAGACACCCCCCCCCCCCCCGCCCCCCAACTCATAATCTCAATAGCGCCTCTATAACGAATTGTGTAGCCCGGGTGTCAAATCCTCGCGTTATTCGAAACTCAAAGCGTGCAGCAGACTAAATGTCGTATCGAAAAGATATTCAGTTCATGTGTTGGTGCAAACATAAACAACACGCACAAGGAACTTTCACAGCCTGCGGTAGCCGACGTTAGGCTGCGATATGAATCTGCGATAATCCCTGCTGTCTTCAGTATAGTCGCTGCAGTGACAGTGGTAAGAACATTTTTCGAAGACAGTGTGCAAAAGTTTTGGTTATTGTAGTCACCCGCTTATTGTAAGTTTTTACAATAGGGTAATTGAATTTTGCACGGTATTTTTTACTTTCACCGATCACCCTTTTCTAGCAATCATGAGTAGAAACACGCGATATAATAAGAAATTGACAAAAATTACCAACATCAATGAGGATTGTTCTGAGGTGTCCTACGAAGAAGATCAATATGAATTAGGTGAAAGTGATGATTACAGTAAAGATTCTGAATCCACTGAACTGCAGAAATGGAAGGATCTTCGGATAGTGAAGAGGAAAACCTCTTCAATATACGGCGTAACAAGAAAAGGAGGCGGATTATTTCTAGTTCTGACACCGAGGATGAGAGGACGAGTATTCCAAGTACATCCACAGATGTAATGGAAGAAATTGAAATTGCAGTTGACGGGACACGGTGGGTGAGACTGAAAGCAGGGAAATCTAGGGGTAGGCCGTCCGTTCATACTATATTCAAGGATATCGTAGGGCCTACTGGTTACACAAAAAGAAATATTATGTCGGGTTGTGTAACTAGTGCTTTTGAATTGATAATTGACGCTCACATTATGAAACATATAAAAGACTGCACCGAAACCGAGGCACGTCGAGTTTTGAAGGTCGACTGGAGAATTACAGTTTCCGAATTACGTAGTTTTCTAGCAATACTATATGCCCGGGGCGCGTACGAAGTAAGAGCATTGAAAGTATCTTATCTATGGTCCAAAAAATGGGGACCTTCTTTTTTCCGAGATACAATGACCAGAGATAGATTTATGCAAATTCTAAGATTTATACGCTTTGATAAAAGAACCGAACGATCCGAAAGGTTACAAACCGATAAATTTGCACTCATCTCTGAAGTATGGAACAGATTTATAAGTAACAGCCAGACTTGTTATAAACCACATCAAAATATCACAGTGGATGAACAACTGTTTCCAACTAAAGCCCGTTGCAGATTTACACAATACATGCCAAATAAGCCGTACAAATTTGGTATTAAGTTTTGGTTAGCGGTTGACGTTAAATCAAAATATATTTTGAATGGTTTCCCTTACTTGGAAAAAGATGACACTCGATGCTCAAATTCGTTAGGCCAGTTTGTAACGTTGAAATTAGCCGAACCGTATTTACATCGAGGAAGAAATATCACGACCGACAATTTTTTTACAAGCATCCCGCTGGCCAAAAAATTGCTTGAACCAAAGACAACTTTGGTTGGGACCATCCGCTCGAACAAGAGAGAACTACCAAAACCAGCGAAAGAAACAAAGGACAAAATGCCGTTATTTTCATCAAATTTATATAAATCAGACAACTGCACGCTTACTGTATATAAAAGTAAACCGAAAATAAAAGTTCTTCTTCTAAGCACCAAGCATAGAAATATACAGATAGAAAACAATAGAAAATGTGTTCCAGAAACTATTACATTTTATAATAAAACAAAGTTTGGTGTCGATGTCGCGGACCAGATGGCACGCAAATATAGTGTGAAAGCAGGGTGTTTTCGATGGCCTCTCCAAGTTTTTTATAATATTTTAGATTTGGCAGCGATAAACGCGTGGATATTGTACAAAGAGTGTACCGGATCGAAAATATCCAGAAAGGAGTTTATATTTTCTTTAGCCGATGAATTAGCTGGAAAAACAAGGAGAACGTTCGTCACAGTTCAGACGTTTCAGATCGGTCACCTTCAACATCGGGAGTGCGAAAAAGTTGCCAAGTGGGCTACTGTAATAAAAATAGAAGCAGTAATTGCTGTATGTATTGTAAAAATATCGTATGCGGAAAATGCACAAAAGAAATTCAATACGTATGTAAAAAATGTCCTCGATAAATATGATTATGTAGCCTTTATATTATTGTTATCATTTTCGTAATAACTTAACAAAAAATTTGACTTATTAGTATTTTATTTTTACGTGAAGCCTTATATTGTTAAACTCAGATTTAGTTTGAATAAATTGATTTTTTAAAAATAAATACGTATTTTCATCCACCCGTCAATTTGACGGATGCTCGTAGAGATAGGTATATAAGAAACGCCCGTAAACCTAGTGTTAATACGACGTTCGTACAGACTAGGCTGTATGGCTATGTTCATGTTCCGTTCCCTTTATTGAATAAACTTCGTCCTCGTTCTTATTGGCGAGGAAATAATTTATTCAATGTTTCCCTTTTGTGAGAGTCGTGAAAGGAATATTTAATATGTCAGGAACCGAGAAATGATGCTTTTATTTCGTTCACCTTTCTCCTCACACGTAGAATTAAACAACAACAATTTTATTATAGGAACAAATAAACTTTGGTAATAGCGTGGTTAGGTACATATATCGTAACAACGTTCGTAGCGCGGTTTTGCTTTCTTTTGCGTGGTCATGCGAACACTGCCGCTCGTTGCATTCGCCTCGGCTATCTGGAATGTTCCTCTCCGATGCCCGCCTCTCATTGGCCGAGCCCCGCTCGCTCGCGACGGGCCATAAAGCCCGTGAAGGCGGACTTGCGACGAACCACTCTACTCAACACCCTTCTCTTGCCCGTTAGTATTAAACAAATTGGATATCGAATAGAACCGAAGAAAGTGTTTCTGATGAGCTGTCTGTCTACTTGAGGACCCCGGTTGGCCGACTTATTGCTAGTGAAAATGCGTTAGAAGTATGGTCTGATTATAAACAACAGTTCTCAAAATTGCACAAAATAGCTTATAAATATTTAACTTTGGTAGCCAGCTCAGTACCTTCAGGAAAACTTTTTTCGAAAGCTTCCCAAGTTAACAACGTAACAGAATACAAGGAAAGTGGGTTCATAAAATTTGATTTATGCAAAGTTTAGAGAGGGAGTATTGGGATTTCTAATTCCGCATTTCCTCGCTTTCTGATTACGACAGGATGACAAAAAAAGAAATAAACAAAATTTCAATAGAATTTTGGATTTTGTCTCATTTTGCTACTTTCCTTTTCTCTAAATCTAACTGATATTATATATGTCAATGTTTTTATTCGAGGCATCGAAAACACCGATGCAACGTCTCGATGCATCACATCGAAAAAAACCGATGTATTTTTTGAATGAGCATCCCATGGAGCCTAGAGTAAAGGAGCCCGAACGCTGTACATACTACGGAATACGGATGTGGACCCTGAAAGCGACGAAAAAGATATATAGGCTGTGGTGGCGCTGCTGTCGTTAGTATAGGATGTCAGAGTGATAGATAGGATGTCAGACTGATAGTGCCGACCGAACTAACCGAACCCGACGAATTAAAAACCAGAATAACGCAAGTGGCAAAAATCTGTTTCAAGTGATTTTACCTGGGTACTACCTTAAGAACCAAAATAACCGAACCTGACGAAATGAGAACCAAAATAACGCAACTGAACGAATTGAAAACAAAATAATGCAACTCAACAAATTAAAACCCAAAATAACGAAACTTTTCGCACCTAAAGAAATGAAATAATGTGTCGCGGCGTGTAAACACTAAAATCCATAAGTATTATTTTCATTTCATCAATAACCGGGCGTCGATAACGAATATTCCTCACTTCATGGCATCACCAATGCCATACTTCATATCCTATACTGACGACACAAGCGCGCTCGTGGCTGAATTTCGAACTGCAACCAATATATATCTTTTTCGTCGATTTCAGGGTTCAAATTTATGATGATTCTCCTATACTGTTCGGTCTCCTTCCCTCTAAGCTCCATGGAGCATCCCTAACCCTGCCCTAGGGTGTTATGCTGGGGCCACACTACTTTACCGTTTATCGCAGTAATTATGGCATTAAATTATTGCCTAAATTACCGCGTGAAGTGGTGTGGTTACACTAAAGTTTACCTAGATATGACAATGAACTAGGCGGTACGTGCGTTTCCGTTGAGCTCATGTCGCCAACGAATTCAGACGACTATAGAAGGATAGGCCTATGCTTCGGTTTGGCTCCAGAAATGGGGTACCCCAAGGCAGTTTGGCACCCCACTGCCTGGCATCGCTGACGTCGCTACAACAATGTGTAGGTCACACAGACACGTTCACGTACACCTCACACAACTTCATGCCATAGATCCGCCTCCTCCCTCGCCAATCACGTACGAGCAAGCGCGCCTTCTCACTTTCTCTAATGCGAGGTATACACTGGGGTACTCTCTCTTTTTCTGAGCTGCTACTGCCGTACCCCACTGATTCGACATATACATGGCGAATTTCATAAGGTATAGCAACATTTATTCTAAGGTAGATGGGACCATAGCAAACAAAAGTTGTAAATGTACATTAGGGATATTTTCAATGGTTTACGAGATATAAATTTGAAAGTTGGTATAATCAGAGCGCGCCGAGAAGCATTGGAGCCGCTCGCTCCCCGCCTTAAATTTACCGGAAACCAAAAAATTTCCTTGTGCTTTTTCTCCGCCCCTTTTAAGTTTAACTGTTCTGTACTAATTCGCGAGTTTGGTGACCATAGAGACGAAAGTCTAGGCGCGGTACGGCGCGCGGAGATGAAGCGGCGAGTGCAGGCAGCCAATCATTGATATACTGCGCTGTCTCTACGGCTAGGGTGGGGAGCGGGCGGCTCCAACGCTTCTCGGCGCTCTGATTAGACCAACTTTAAAAATTGATATCTCGTAAACTATTGAAAATATCCCTAACGTATATTTTACTAATGTATTTTATTTTACTTTTGTTTGTAATGATCCCATCTACCTTAGAATAAATTGTGCTATACCTTATGAAATTCGCCCTGTATAATATTGACCTTAAGAACGTTAATAACCGTATAATATAAGTTGAGATAACGGTCAAAAATATATTATCTTTAATATTTGGATTATGAAGAAAGGCAAAAAATATCTTTCTTTCATCATAGAAACTAAAATAAATGAATGAGAAAAGATTCGATCGTGCTATCTTGCGATTTCAAATATAGAAACTCTATCAACTCGGCCAATGTCTTGATGATTTTTGTTAGCTACTTCTAAAATGAAACACGAATGCTCGAGTTGTTACCCCAGTCGCCAGCGTCCCTGCAAGCATGTTTGGGCACACGGATGCGTCCCTTTAGAACGTATACAACTACGTAGTCCAAGCTCCGCCGGGTTTCCCACCGAATAACCTCACTGATATTCAATATGACAAACTGGCTCCTCTCCTTTTTCCCTAATATATTGAGACAGTATTCCTTTTTGAAACACCTTCACCTGGCGCGGCCGGGGTCTTCGGCTGCCAGGGCTCTATGTTAAAGTTATCAATCTGATTTATAAATGTTGGGCGCCAGCTAGTTCGATTAGAGAACTAGCAATCCATTATTAAATTTCATATAAAAGAGACTTTATTCGTCTTTACGAGCGATTGAGACTTTTTTCAGAGGGGGAACACGTTGGGGCCCGGAAAGAGAAGAGAGGGAAAATGGAATAATTCCAAAGGAAGACCAACTTCCAAGTACTTACATTAATCGCTGGTTTATTTCCTTAATACCTCCTCTTATACTCCTTGACAAATCTGGATGCGCTGGTCTCAGCCGGACTTGCGATAAACTCGTACTGCGTCGTCCAGATATTGTCGTAACGTTACACACAATAGTTTGACAAAATTTATTATATAGTACTACGGACGTGTTCCGTTCTTTTGTCAACGGCGAACTATCTAAGGTTCCCGAAGACAGACCTAAACGGCCAAAATGGAGTTCCAAGGCGGACTATCTCCTTACAACTCTAATGAGCAACTCTCCTACATATTAATGTGTCGCGTTCGCGGACCTCTCCGGATCCCTTCCACGTTTCTTCTCGCCTTCCCGACGAGGATTTGTCAATCATAAGAGCCAATACCTATCTTCGATTGACTCGGCCTTTATGCTGACACGTCCTCTCTTTGTCGGTAATTCCGCTCGCGCTAATTCGGTCGGCAACTGTATCCGATCTACGACAGCAAGAGTTCTGCAATTTTTGCAAGTGTAGAGTGTAAAGTAGTAAATAATGTACATAATAATTTAAAAAAAAAAATTATTTGAAGGGAATTTGGTCGTTCGACTCCCAGAGTTGTGGATTTAGACACGGCAGAGCGTTCACGTTCTCGTGACTCCGCCTACGGGGCGTATAGAATCCCGAGTGACGTCACAAATCAACCGCTGTGACTCTTAGGGCCGGTTGTTCCAATCTCTAGGTAAAGTGTAAGGTAGCCTACCCGGCGGGTAAACTCCTAGCTGGCGGATTTCCAACTTCCAGATAACGGTACCCAGCAGGTAAATGTCTATACCTGGAAGGTAATTTATACCATCCGTAAAGTACCGAGTAAGCTACCTAACCTCTCGATAAATGTGTGAAAAGCAATGATGGGTGTAGAAACATGGTGGAAACTGATTTTTTAACTTAACCTAAGAAGTTGCACCTGCATTGCTATGAACCGTGTGTCGTGTTTTGGAACAGCCAAACCAAATTGAAACGACAATGAACATAGACAATTTGTACGAGAATTCGTTAATATTTAGTGCCGATGATGACGATAATGTTGAAATTGAAGTGACATCGCGAGTTGGAAAACCGTACACAATACGACCACATCCAGATTTATTTAACAATTATGACGACAAAGAATTTCGCAACGATTTCGATTTCGGAAAAGAACGTTCCACACGATACTTTTCCGAAATCGACCGTTTTCTTGCATTCAATAATTTCTTTGTTTTGCGAAATTACTGAAACAAGGGTATTCGTTTCAACGGACGAAAAATTCGCGCTTCTTTCGTTTTTCTGGATATCAACCATCTATTTATAATACAATAAATAAATTATGACATATTTCACCTATCTCTGAATTATAAAAAAACAGTACTTCCCGTTATTCAGAGAAAAATACGCTTTCAATGAATAAAATAAAGTATTCTCTTTTGTCGGATTCTGTGTTTACTAATATGCGAACAAATTAGGTTATGTTTTTGAAAAACCGATTACACCTGAACATAGTCATCGATATTTCCGGAAGTTAGAATCGATACATATCGCTAGGTAACTAACAGTAGGGTAAATACATGGAGATAGGAATAAATAGGGATGGAGCATGAGTTCACGGCGGTGAAGTCATTGCGGGACGAAGGGACGAGGTATTATGTGCCTGAATCTAATTGGTTGTAATGGTGCGCAAGTGCAGTGAGACTAAGTTTGCACAATCGTCGAAATTCTTTTCTTTTCTTTTCAAAATAATTTTCATCAAAAGGGAAAAAGAAAGCAAAATGGTGCAGTGTTATGTGCCAAAAAATTGTAAAAATCGATCCGATTACCAAAATTGGAAACAAATAAGTAGTGCAGATAAAGCTGCCATGAAAAATATTTTAGTTCATTCAGCTATACGTAATTCCAACAGTGGAAATTGTATGTCTTTAGAAGAAATATCAATTTTACATGTAACATCCTCAAACACAATTCGACAGTCTGAAGAGATTATTAATTCCACTTCCAGATTAGCACGATTAAGCGACGAATTGGACGATCACAAGAATAATAATGAATATATTTCGCTATCTCATGATCATACCTACATGAACGATATTGGACAAATAACAGAATTGTTATTTGTCCAATATTATAGAATATATTTCAGGCTATGTAATTAAACAATTAAGAAGCCCTTTGCATTGCGAAAACTGTATAACGGCATTAGTAGCAAAAACAGATACAAATAACTTAATTAATAGAAAAAGTCGTGGAGAGTTAATCCAACCTTCCAATGACGTAATACGGATTACTCGTAAATGTGAAACTGAAATTCGTTGTGCTATTCATGAGAGCGGCATATTGTTGAAACAGAATTTTCATGGCCACAATTTAACAAATCGAATTTTAACACACTTCATACAGGCTGATATATTTAGTACTTTGCCGGAACATTCTCACGATCATTCAGTCATGGAAAATCATGCTGTTCATTTAATTCGAACTATTGTGCAGAAACATGTCTAAATTCATCTGCATTATATTACTATAAATAGTATTGATAAAGAAAAATAAAAAAGTCAACGTAATTTTTTTAATAAACTTACATTATGTAAAGGTCGGTAATCATTTATTTTATACCTATTCTGTTTTACCTTTTAACTTTTATAAAAATTCGAAATAAATTGTATTGTTTTGTAATATACATGTGTATTATCGTAATTATGAACTTCTATATTATCTCCGTTTGTTTTTAATTAATGCAGCATACTTTATGGGGAATTTTTGTATAAACTGTTTTTCTTGCAAACTTTAAATAGATGTCATTAATATAAATTCTTTTACATTAAGTCTCTATTTTTTATTTTATTATTATTTCCTATCATTGCTTGTACTGTTAACAATTTTGTTTTTTTTATACGCAAACACAAAGAGGGAGATGTGATTTTACAATCAATCCACGATTTACTATTTGGCATGACTCATGAATCAGGTAGAAGATTACAAAGAAGTATAATTAAATATTGTTTTTTATATTAATGTAATATTTTATATATTTATTATATTTTACAGTCCAAACTAGAATCATTAGTATCAGTAGTAGTCATTTTACCTGTGCATTTTTTATTTTTTATGTTCACTGTTAGGGAAAAAACCGACATAAGTTCCTACATTGTAAACCCGGACTGAATAGCTCCTAAACTAGCACCACGCAATCTCCGATAACCAAACAAACCCTTGGACCTTACCCTTAGAGACAGAAATACTCGACCACCCGTCATGAACCTAGGCCCTTGCAGTTCTCCCACCATCAACTAGCCTAGATCCTTGTAGTTTTCCCACCATCGACTATGAGACAATGTAAGGTTACCTAAGTCACTGCATCGACACCCTAAGCAGTTAGTCTAGTATTGTCTCTAGTATTGTCTAGTATAGTATTGTCTAGTCTAGTCTGATCTCCTGACCGTTAGCTTGGTCACTCCGTATACAAACTTGTTGTCTACGGACTGCAACAGTGTATTACATAAATTTCAAATAACCGACTTAAGACAGTTTTGCTACAGTAAAACGATTTTATATCTTGTTTATTACTCACGAGTTCCTAGGACCGTAACATTTTGGCGATCCTGCCAGGATAGCTTCTCAAGATAATCTTTCTACGGAAAGAATTAAAAAAGAACTATCTTTGACACCGAACCATTGATTCCAAGAGTCTCTACGGAAACACGTCGAATCAACGTTTCAATTACTTCTACGGAAGAACTATTGAAACCCTGCAAGAAGTATAATTGACATATGGACAGATCAATCCCTGAGCAATTATACGCATCTACGCCGGAACATCAACACCACAAAAAGTAAGCATATCACACCGTAAGGCCAATCCCGCGAGATTGAAATGTTTCGTCAACAAAATACGAAAAACACGTCGTCAATCTAGACAAGTTTGTAGCAACTTGTGTCGATTACGTACGTTTAAAGAAGAGTCTAAAACTGGCTTTCGCGAACTACCGCGAAAAACGAACTGAATACAGTTCCGACGAACGATCCGACTTCTCCACGGAGGAATTCGAGACCACCAGTCCACCACACACCGCTGCGGAAATGTCGAAACCATCATTGGAAGAGAGCACCACGAGGGATATCACGGAGCAACTGATGGCAAAAATGAACGCGATGAGCACAAACGTAGGAGCGATAACCGAAACGTTAACGAAAATTCATCGGGATAACGTTAAACGCAATAAGGAACTCGCAGAAATAAGGACAATAGGTTAAGGTTGAACCAAACGATTCAAGGACAGAACGAATCCGTTTAAAATTACAACCAGCGGTACAGACAATGTTACAACGAGCTACGCTACGCTGTGCAAAGCGAACAAACAAACGCCACGGCTAGAAAGCTAGCCTTACAAATGGAGGAGAAATCGGCCATCAAACGGTACGCGATGAACCTCAATGATAGCATTGGGCAACAAGTCAGAGCACTAAAACCAGTCGGCCTAAATGAAGCACAAGAGGAAGCCCTCGAGATCGAGGCGTGGAACAATGAGAGTCAGTTGACGCACCCCTCTCCTGGACCGGAGTAAGCTTCTATGCACAAAGTGCAAACGAACCGGTCACACGGCAAATACGTGTTTCGTGAAATCGGAAAATTTTCACCGACGTCCAGATCAGCCCCGACCACCGTACCAGCATTAGACCAACAGGATAAACGGCAGCGACAAAGAGGACGAAATGAGCGAGAACGAGCGAGAGATAAACGACGAGAGGACAGAGTGTCCGCAATATCAGGACGACTCTATTCGATACTCACTCCCTTCGGAGGAACCAGACGAAAAGGACGATACCTTATCGACACAGGATCATCTTTAAACCTGATCAAAGAAAAACTTATCACGCCCATAACTATCACTACGAGTGAAGTAAAGAATTTTACGATGGGACGCGATCGACATCAGACGAGCAAAGCCGCCAAGATCGAGCTATTAGGAAAGCTGCATCACTTTCAAGTCGTGCCAGATGACTTCCCGTTACCTGAAGATGAACTTTTAGGGAATCCTTTCTTACACGCTTTCCGGTTCAACCTCGCCAATGACGCATTATGGCTCGACGAAACAGCCATACGATGATAGGACTTATCTGTCGCCCAACGCAGTTAATCCGGTCACTATCACCACAGGCATCGAGAAAGGACACGTAATGATATGTGATAATCCTTTGATACCCGATTCTATTTATCGCGTGCAAAACCACGCGATCACGGTTTCAATCCACAATAATAATAGTCATATTACGTGGATCAACACCGATGAGTTAAAACTTCTCATAGATAACGGAAGATACGAAGAGAAGGTATGCCGAATCTCGAACGACGAACTGCAGCATCGATTCCAGCTGTTAAAAAATAATACTCGGACCAGCCATATCGAGACGGAGCACGAGCAAACCATCTTGAAGATTGTACAGTCTTATCATGAAATATTTTCGCTAGAAGGAGATCCATTACCATGCACGAATTTGACCAACCATCGGATTATCCTTACGGATAATAAAGCAATTAACACCGCATCGTACAGACCTCCGGAGTGTCACAAACAAGAAATAGCCAAGCAGGTCAAGGAAATGTTAAACAAAAAGATCATCAGCTATTCGCCATCGCCGTATAATTCACCGATATGGGTCGTGCCCAAGAAAGCCGACGCTTCAGGAAGTAAGAAATGGAGAATCGTGATCGATTTTCGTAAATTAAACGAGAAAACCGATCAAGATGCATATCCTTTGGCAATCATCGATGACATACTCGATCACCTTGGTAAAGCCAAATTCTTCTCGGCATTCGACCTAAGCTCGGGGTTCCACCAAATTTCCATGGAGGCAAATTCAAAGAAATACACGGCTTTCTCAACGCCCGATGGACATTTTGAGTACGAACGTATGCCGTTCGGATTAAAAAACGCACCTGCTACCTTTCAACGAATGATGGACACTGCTTTGCGAGGATTAATAGGAAAAATCTGCTTCGCCTATCTCGACGACATAGTAGTATTTGGATCCACTCTCCAGGAGCACAACGAAAATTTGATCATTCTGTTCGATCGATTACGCAATACTGGTCTAAAATTGCAGCCGGATAAATGCGAGTACCTGAGACCTGAATTGGAATATCTGGGACATATCATCACCAGCGAAGGTGTGAAACCGAATCCATCAAAACTCGAAGCAGTATGGAACTTCAAGTGGCCCACTACGCCAACGGAGATCAAATCATTTCTCGGATTAGCAGGTTATTACCGGAAATTTATAAAAAATTTCTCGCAGAAAGCCAAAGCCCTCACTAACCTGACGAAAAAAGAGATCATTTTCGATTGGACAGAGGAATGTGAAGCTGCATTCCAAACATTAAAAGAACATCTTTGTTCATCGCCGGTACTGAAATACCCGGATTATAAGAAGAAGTTTACCCTGACAACGGACGCATCAAACCAGGGTATAGGAGCAATCTTATCGCAAGCCGGGCATCCTTGCTGCTACATCTCAAGAACCCTGAATACGGCAGAGGAAAATTACAGCACAACCGATAAAGCACTCCTGGCAATAGTGTGGTCCGTGAAAAGACTACGACAGTACCTATTGGGACGGAAATTCCTTATCCAAACGGACCATCAAGCATTGAAATGGTTGATGAACGTAAAGGACATCCGACATCGAGACTGTTACGATGGAGACTACGCCTCGAGGAATTCGAGTACGAAATAGAATACAAAAAAGGCAACGAGAACACTGCCGCTGATGCATTATCTCGCGTATTCCCAATATCGGAATTTCCGGAAGCTGTGACACAGGCTACATCAGAAGCTGTGGATGAAGAGATCAAGGGAGGAGAAGAACTCGACACTGCTTGGAAAACATATCAGGAGTGGAAACACAATATGACAACGCAGGACATTGTGATAAAAAACCAAGCGGAGAGCAAATTATGGAACAGGTTTTATCGCAACCACGCGAGAAAAACCCAAAATAAGGACATAGAGGTACCGGACTCTGAAGAACATCGATGGTTTTTCCTCCTCTACCGAGTCTTACAGCGGGAAAAGGAATTAAATCATCTGCAAATACGCTACCATCTGAATGACCCGTTGTTCACTCTTGCCGAAAGAACGACCGCAATCAACAGAGCGAACTTCCTAAAAGTATTGGAACCTACAAGAAAATTTGTAGTGTGCACAATACCAACACAGCGGCTCACGGACGATGAAATTCAGGAAGCGATAAAGGAAAGTCACGGGACTATTCTCACAGGACACTTTGGGGAAAATCTAACTATCCAAAGAGCACGAGAACGATTTACCTGGCCTCACATGGAGGAACACATAATTGATTACATAAAAAGATGTGACACTTGGCGGAAGACCAAGCTCACAAGAGTGCGACAAAAAACTTCGGCAATTGTACCCGATACTCCACAAGAGGGAAATGACAAAATTGCAATGGATATTGTAGGTCCATTCAAAACCACCAAGAAGGGACATACCTACATCCTCTCCATACAAGGTCAGCTGACACGTTATCTTATGCTGATACCACTAAAAGATACCACCAGCAAGACCGTATTGGAAGGACTTCTTGACCATTATATTTACATCTTCACGTCACCTAAACAAATCTTGACTGACCAGGGATCAAACTTCATTTCGGATCTCGTACAGGAATTCGAGGAAATGTTTAAGATCAAGCACATCAAAACAACGAGCTTCCATCCACAGTCAAACGGACGACTTGATAGAGCACACGCTGTAATAAAAGACCTCATCAAGAGCGCGATTTACGACGAAGGAGAAGACCTCCATTACAACACCGAGTGGGATGATGTTCTGAAGACCACAACCCTAGCGTACAATACGTCAGTACACGAAGCTACGGGATACACACCATTCGAACTCACGTTCGGAAGGAAGGCCAACTTGCCGTCGATACTGTGTACAACACCTGCCACGAAGTATACCGAACTAATGGAGTATTGGAAACGACGACACGAAAGAAACATTATGCGAGCCAAAGAAC
This sequence comes from Netelia virgata, assembly GCA_951802705.1. Taxonomy (NCBI): domain Eukaryota; kingdom Metazoa; phylum Arthropoda; class Insecta; order Hymenoptera; family Ichneumonidae; genus Netelia; species Netelia virgata. The sequence continues at coordinate 13,666,273 of OX637863.1, read as the reverse complement.
GCATACGAATAACCAACGAGAAGTCTAAGGCCTACCAAGACTCAAAGATACAAAAGATATTACCACTCTTTGAAGTTGGAGACTTGGTGTTATTACACAACGAAGCAAAAATCCACAAACTCGACCTAGAATGGAACGGTCCATACGCGGTGACAGAGACAATGGACAACGGAAATTATTCGATTAAAGTCAACAACTCTAACATCAGAGTACATGCCAATCGATTGAAACCTTACTTCGAATGATTTGTTTCAGAAATGTTCCTACTACTGATCGGACTAGCAATCATCACCGCAGTGTAAGGAAACATCACCGTAACGCCCCTTAACGATGCCACTCTCTTCATGGAGGATCTCGGGGAAACGATGCTCTACCACGAAACATGGCACCTCGTTGTTGCTATCGATCCGTCGCCTATCAATGATAGAATTGCTAATATACACGCGGTATATGAAACAACGAAAAATGCTTGTCAAGGATGCGGTGAGCTATTCGAACTTCGAGTAATATACAAAAGACTGCAACGACTGAACGAGCTAAGACGCACGCTAAGCACCATCTTATCGGAGCCCAGAAGACCGAGAAGAGGATTGATAAACGCCATCGGATCCATCTCTAAAAGTCTATTCGGGACCCTCGATGAAAGCGACATGACTTACATAAATACGGAAATGGATAAATTATTCGCCGATAACAAGATCATGGCTACAAGCATCGTGAACCAGACTAAAATCATCAGAGGATTACTTAATTCCGCCTCTCGCGGGATCGAGACAATCAATGCACACAGCACAATGAATCTAGCGTTATATAATAAAACGAACGATAAGATCAACAATAACACACAAAATATATTTATCTCTAACCAAATGCTGCTTTGCACGATGGCTATGAGTGAAGTGAGTGAAGATATTAATCTGATGTTAAACGCGATAAATGACGGAAAGCACGGAATAATTCATCCGCAAATACTGACGCCTTCAATGCTCATCCAAGGATCTAGGGAGTTTGAAACACAAAACAACGTCAAATATTTCATTCCCTTGGACGAAACTCACTTTCAAAGTTTGATAAACCTCTCAGAAGTCTCATTGAGTATAATCAAGAAAAAGTTTGTGATCTCACTTAAACTAGCCGTACCGGAGATCAACAAGTACACCGCAACGCGCTTTATACCGCTACCACGACAAAACGGAGGACATTTCATTGCTGTGATACCACTCTACGACTACATATTCTTGGGCAGAGAAAAGCTATCTTACATACCCACGGATAGACATAGCATTGACAGCTGCCTTAAATACAACGGCATAAGAATTTGTAAACGGATACAACCCGCGTATCTAATAGCTAACAATGACAACTGTGAGACAAACTTACTGCGGAACACAAATAAAATCATCAGCTATACACTCTGTCAGGTATCGCCGTTTGTGATAAACAAATTCGCATACGTGCCACTTGATAATCAGCAGCAATATATTATCATACCTGTGACCACCATCGAGATGTTCGTCATTTGTAACAACCAAGGACAAACCATCATAGTGAATGCCGCTATATTAATTACGGCCAATCAGAACTGCTAACTTCACACGGAAGGAGCAGTAATAAAATTGCCAAAAATTACCAGCATCTAAAGGTACGAGACCATAGCAAGGAACATCTCGTATCCATTTAACCAGGATGAACTCGAACTCATAAAACAGACTATGATACCCATACAACATCGCCTCGAGAAGAATACGTTGAAAGAATACAGCCAAACCCTCGACGACATCGAGAACTCCCTTCTCCGAGTAAAAGCCAATCGACGAACGCGAACATGGATGGAAACATCAGGATCCATACTGACGTATGCCGGATATGCCAGCATAATCATACTCACGATAATATCGCTGTACAAATGTGGAATATGTGGGCTGTTGCAAAGATGCATACCGAATATACATTTGTTTTGCATAAACAATACCAACGCCGCCAGAAATACATCGGATCGTCAACACGTGGAGGATGAACGCCTGACACTTTCAACAGACCAGTTGGACGACCATACGTCCCAACTCCAGCATATCAACAACTACCGAAGGAAGCAGAGGGTTTCCGGTGGAAAGCCAATCTAAGTTGGGGGCAGTTAGAGAAAAAACCGACATAAGTTCCTACATTGTAAACCCGGACTGAATAGCTCCTAAACTAGCTCCACGCAATCTCCGATAACCAAACAAACTCTTGGACCTTACCCTTAGAGACAGAAATACTCGACCACCCGTCACGAACCTAGACCCTTGCAGTTCTCCCACCATCAACTAGCCTAGATCCTTGCAGTTCTCCCACCATCGACTATGAGACAATGTAAGGTTACCTAAGTCACTGCATCGACACCCTAATCAGTTTCTCTAGTACCGATCTCCTGATGGTTAACTTGGTCACTCCGTATACAAACTCGTTGTCTACGGACTGCAACAGTATATTACGTAAATTTCAAATAAACGACTTAAGACAATTTTGCTACAGTAAAACGATTTTATATCTTGTTTATCAGTCACGAGTCCCTAGGACCATAACATCACCTACAAATATAAATGTTTGTATGTCATTATATATATGAGGCATTCCACGCCAGATCGGACACATTTAGCTTTTGCATCTCCGATTTTTTCAAAATTTTTTATGTTCTGGTATCGGTTGAAAGAGGCCTCCATGTGCTGCTGCATGGACATCAATGTGTGAACTAATTAATAATCCCTATGTGTCGAATAATTATTAATAGTAGTTCCTGTGCATAGTATTTTTTCAGATATTTTTACAACACGGATAACTAAAATATGGCAATTGAAAAATCGAAAATAAATAGATCCCATCGTTGTCCCATTATCTAACTAGGCTTAAAATTTGGGGAATAAATGACAGTTTTTTACAAAAAAAATTAAAGAAAATCGATCAGTACGTGTTTTTTGTAAATCAACAATTTACACTTCAAACTTGAAAATCTTATAGAAATATGGTTTGAAAAATTCGTTTGAAATTTTTTATCGAAAGTGCGTTTAAAACTAAAAAAAAAATAATAACGTCCAATTCGGCCCATTTTTCTCAAAGTTATGGGCGTTTAAAAATCGATATCTTGAGAACGGTTCGACAAAAAAAATTGAAAAAAATCATGGAGGCCTCTTTCAACCGATACCAGCACATAATAAATTTCGAAAAAAATTGGAGTTGCAAAAGCTAAATGGTGTTCGATCTGGCGTGAAATGCCCCATATATATACAATAACAATATATAATACTTTTACCATTAACGTTTCTACAACCGAATATAGTTATTATCGTTTTACATTTAACCTGCCGGTGACGATTGGCACGTCACAGTATACTGAGCATGCGCACAATCGTAGCCAATGAAATTTAGGAACATAACCCTCCCCTCATTTCCGCTTCACTCTCCTTATCAATGTTCCGGGCTTATACTCCATCCCTATATCCCGATATTCCTATATCCATGGGTAAAGAACGACGAAACAACGCTCACGCATTTAACTGACGGGTAAAGTTTACCTGGCTGTTAGCTACCGGATACTTTACCTTGCTTTATCTGAAGGATGGAACAACCCGGCCTAACTGGCTATTTCTGGCGGAAAAAACTTGGACCCAATCGAGGTGTAGCATTCTTCGTTGCTATTATATATGTCTATTATATATATAGGTCAAAATCTGATCAACCAAGATCGCTGACACGTGTCTTTACCCCTGTGACTCAGCCCCCACCCCCCTGGCATAAAAGATGGTCGAATCGGCAAAACACTTTTAACGCCAATGTGCTGTTCTATTGGCTGATTTCACGCGACACGCTTGTGGCAGTCGCAGAACGTTGAAGTTGGCTCAACTCTGTGCGACAAGGATTCATGCGACTGCGACTGCCTTGCGACATCCGACACAGCCTATGCGACTATTGTAGACGAGGCTTTACGTAAGCCTCTTTGAGGAGCAGGATACCTTATAATCAGTTTACAATACTACGTCCGTAACTAGATGTAATAAGTGATATAACGATCACGACCGGCGGCAGTCGTGACGTATGTGACGAGATTTCTTACCTCGAATATGTTGCACCGTCAGTAATTTGTTTTAAACAGAAGTACAGATTGCAAAACGCATTTTAAAGTGTAATTATTTTCCATTGTGTAACGGAAAGTTAATATTTTTTTATATGAGCATTGTTTTGTAAGGTATTAGCAATTTTGTATGGACATGGAGTGCGAGTTTGAGATACGTAAACGTGGATCTCGTGATCACCAAAATAATTACTTTCCGAGTGTGACATTTCAGTACAGTAATATAGAATAAGAAACAGAAAACCGTTGGGACATTTATAATATTCTAAGCACAATTTGTTAGATACTAAATAATTAATAAAACCGAATAATGCTGCTCATTAGTGGTATATTCTAAGTTTGAAATAAAAAACGGAAGAAACGGGCTCACTTTTATAAAATTTCCTAATGCGTAAAAAAAAAAAACGAAGATAAGGAATAATATCCCTTGCACTTTATACATATCTAATAGTGTGTTTACTATTTACATTGTTATGTTTTTTGTCTTCATCAACCTAACAAAAACTTTCATTTTGTTATAGAAATTGGTTTGTGTGTTGTGTGTGTGTGTGTAATATTTGTCATAGACAACACTCATCCACTGGAATATACATTATATTTTTTTATAACATCGACTGGTTTTTAATTCCGCAACTCTTTTTAGGTTCTGTATTCAAGTTGATCAACATGTCGAATGAACAAAGAGTTATCTTGGTCACTGGTGGATCGGGTTTGGTTGGAAAAGCTATACAAGCGGTAATCTCTGCTGATTCAGAACCTAATGAGAAATGGATTTTTGTTGGTTCCAAGGATGCTGATCTCTGGTTTGTAGTTCTGCAAGAATTGTTCAATGTTTTAAATACTTTTCTTTGCTCTGCTCCCTCATAGACAGGCTTAATATGTTGTTATAAACAACATTGTCAAGATATTTATGTAAATAACCGTGCATACTTATGAGAGTATGCACGCTGATTCGAAAATCTGAAAATTTATGTTTAGAATAAATGTGTAGCTTCTCATGAGTCTGTGTTCTATAAAAAATGATAGAGAACTGTTATTAACCCTTTGCACTTCAGAGGTGTAGTCCCTTGTGTATATGTGGCCTCTTGTGGCCAGTGACTATAGTCAACAGACTACAATGGGCTTGGTCGACTATAGTAGCAAAAGAATCAAGTGTTGAGGAAAGTGCCTCTAGTGCAAAGAGTTAATATTATCTAAGGGTTATATGATCTACAATGCTGGCATTTTTCTTATGCATATAAAATTATGTCTCTTCTATATAAAAGATGTACAAATTGGATTAAAATTAATAAGTAGGGCCCAGGTTTTATGACAATTTTCCACCAATCGAGGGGAAATCTATCTCAATTATTCATTGGTCTGGACAGTCTGTCTCGGTTTTTCACGTAAATGTCAAAGCAATACTCTTACATATCTATCGAAATATAATTATTAACTTATATATGCATCATTCTGATCCACGATCAGTGCTCATATTTCATACCACGTAAATCTTCTATACAAATTTTCAAGAATTTTGTTGATCATTTTAATAAGTATTAATTGCAATTCGCACAATACTACCAAAAAGTACATGTACGGAGGTACATGTATAAACTAAAAAATTAAAAAATTAAAGAAAGATATTTCGTCTCCTAGAGCAACTGTTGTTGTTCGTCGCCTGCAGTGACTATGATGTCGTCGGAACGGCTTATCTGAAATAAAAATAGAAGACTACTGAGTTAGTATATTGCATTATGAAAGGCCTGAATGAAGGGTTTGGTAAAATTATCATTTCTCAAAAAATGACAAAATATTTACGAAAAAGCCAAATTTCCGAGGTGAACGAGTTTTGTTTTTCTTTGCTATAAAAAACAAATTTTAACCGGAATAAAACTGACAATTTTTTTCAGGAGATTGAGGAAATATATTAAAAGGAGTAGACACTGTGATTAAAGAGCCATATAGCACCCACTTTGGAACTTATAAAAATGTATTTTCTAATTTACTATTTGATATCACGAAAAATTAAAAAGTTAAAAACCACTTATCATGGAAGGTGTTCCACGGTCGGAAAAAAATATTCCACAAATTTATCTACAAATCGCTAGAGAAAAACGTACAGACAAGTAAAAATACCTTTTTTTGCAAAGTTGATGCGTATTTAAAAAACAAAATTTCGTTCTTCGAAAACAGGTGTTAATAAGAAAAAAATTTTCAACGAAATGTAAAATCCGTACGTACTTCTGTGAAGTATGTAATTTTGAAAGTAGAATTGAATTTTCAAGTGATTCGATAACGATCGGTCGAAATTATGTTTTTGGCCAGTTGAAGAACATAGTTTTAAAACAAACGCCATTCAATTTTCACATAGTATTTTACTATCGAAAATTTTCATTTACCACTGATTGTGAGTTAGCAATGTCTGCGCTATGCAGCTAGCCTTTCACATCGACTTTTCTCTCGTCGTTTTTCTTACTGGTCGATTTAGGGGGGTTATTAACGAGCTAATCAAGGAGTGTAGGAGATGCAATCGATCCGACCCCTATGTCTATATTTACGTAATCTGGTTTATATTTAGCAATTCATACGAAGTACACGTTTGCCACTGGAAGTTGATTTTGAAGTCGTTAACTAGATGGTGGTATTTGAAACTTGTATTGCTGCTTTACACAAAGTCGCCTATGCACCCATTGTCATTGACAATTTCCTGAATCGTTTTTGCTCACTTCGTCATTCATATATTTAATTGCATTGAAAATTGATTGGGCAAAATAAATTTGATTATGCATATATTCAGCTAAAGTATCCATAGTATTTCCATTCTGGCGCGGATACCGTGAATTTTACCGAACGATCATTTCTCATGCTATGGAGTATCACTGTTTGATTTATGGAACAGGCTCTCAAATATTTTTATTCGCTATAAAAATCATATTGCGTTTCGAAGATTCTAGGATATCATCCAGAAGGAAAAATGCATTTTCCACAATTCTTGAGTGGAATTATCCCTTAGTATCGTAATGAAATCGTAATGAAAATTATTATAAAAAAAGTCAGATAATGGTTTTGGAATAATAGTTGTCATAAATGTAGGGTTGCTGCCTAGTCATGTAGTCTAAACATGTCATTAGTGACTCCCTTATATTAATTACATTTAGGATCTGAGGTATCTCGAATACATATATTCGAAATATGTGTGAGCGTAAAATGTATCCGAGGTATACCTAAAATTTAAGGTGTATTTATCTGTATGTATTTACGATTTATAAAGTGTCACGTGCGACGAAATTCCACCACCGCTAGAATTCTATATATTTCCATATTTCATGTTCTGGAAAAATCACGGCAGAGCAAGACGAAACAATGGTCACTCAAAAATGTGAAACTTACTTTTTCTATACACCTAATCATTACCCTTTTCGATTCCGGGTCTTCAATAGAAGAGAGTAGTTTCACAATCATTTTATCTCATTTCATCGATTAAGTTAATAAATTACAATTGAAAGTTTAAAATAATAAATAAATAATCAACAACACCTCTCCAATAAGGTAATTGAATATTTATGGAAATAAAGTGCGTCAATCATGTTACGACATTGTAGACTATTGAATTTTGATTAAATGAATTTGTTTTATGGGCACTAATAAGTTACCCTTTTTCATCCTCGTAGAATTAGTAACTTAATTAGTAGAGCTAACAAGATTTCTCGAGGTCTCTCAGCAAACGATCCTACTACCCTTATGGTCCACTGATGACATTCCCTTGGACGGACGAATCCAATTTGTTTTGCCGTCTTACAATCATGGCAGTAACTGCTTTTTACAAAAATGTCTAATACCTTTCCAGTATAATATCCAATTAGAGAAGGGAGGCCAAATAATGAAGAGACCCCTCTTTTTTTCTACGTGCCGTCGCCTGACACAGTCAATTCTGACGTTTCTTCTACATTATTTACTTCACACATTGCTTTTTTCTTTTCTTGTACAAAACTTATTGCATCTGGCTAAACCTAAGCCTAACACTCGCATTACGAAAGCAAACCGATAATTGACATCTTATGCACCAGCATCTATTCTTTCACTGCATGGAATGTAATGAGGCTGTTTACACTTTTCACATGTAACCTTGATGTTAAGACCTTATTTTTTCCATGTTTGCAATGCAACTTTTTCATCACACTTCACACACTTGACTACAGTAGCAATAGTCGAAAAAACAAAACAAAATCTATTATTCTGTAATGTTTTTGGATATCTTCTTCTACCTCTACAGCGGGACTATTAATTTTTTTTTTCGCTGACGCGCTATTAGCTACCGTTTCGTCGTTATTACGCTTTTGAGGAGGGCGCTTTTTCGGTCGGCACAAGATCTCACTAATTTTCCTACGTTCGTTTCTGGTAATATTTCGAGGTACGCACACGAACGAAAACAGAGTCAAACTTTTAGCGTCACTTGCTACTGCTTAGCAGGGCATACAGCGATCAACTGATGTATATACCATGCCTCGAATATACACAACGCTACCTGAACAGACGCTTCTACCAAGAAATAGATTTGAAGATTATAAATGGATACAATAGCGCGCCGCGCAGCTGTCGAACGGGTATAAAAATCCGGCCCGGCGCAATCGACGCTTAAATACTCATAACTTCGTCAACTTTTCTCCGATCGACTTGGATTTTTGACACAATATTCTTGAGATGCATTGAGTAGAAAAAAATATGCAAACAAACTTTTGTAAATACTTTACCCTGCCCTTAAGGTCTTCGGCTAGTAGGCTGAAGGTTTTGAGTTCGAGTCCTGCTATCGCAGTTTTTTTTGCAATCTAAATGCTATTAAACGTTATTTTTATTTATTTACTTCAATTTAAATCCGACTTTTTTTATATTGCGTTTAGAATTCTTGCCGGCGTGATTGTAATCACAGTTTCAAAAACTTTGTATATACAATTTTTGTCTTATATTCTTCATCTAGTTTGTAATTATTGCTCGCTTTTTATTGTTTCTATTAACCTCTATTATTGTTGATATGAGGAAATGAAAAAATTATTCTCTGTCGATTAAATGAAAATACAAACTACTATATTCACATTATGTGGGAAAGTGTATGTCATTTATTTTTCGTTACAAGATGTATTTCAACAACTTTTATTACGATTATAATGGCATGGATGGAGATTTCAAGGAAAGGTTTATGGACAAGGGAAATAAAATTTACCGTAACGATAGAGATACTTGCAACGAAATAAAATTCAAATTAAAGGAAAAGTTCTCGGTTGATCTCCGTTTTGTCGAAACAAAGTTTACCACTATGTAAACGAAAAAAGGGATCGTCGAAAACCAAAATTGCAATGAAAAGTGTAAAACAATAATAATTGTATTAATACAAATGAAATTAGCAAACTATCGAAGAAAATTAATTTAAATAAAGATAATATATAAGAACAACAACAAAAAACGAGCAATAATTACAAACTAGATGAAGAATATAAGAAAAAAACATGTATATAAAACGTTTTTGAAACGGTGATTACAATCGCGCGAGCAAGAATTCTAAACGCAATATAAAAAAGTCGGATTTTAATTGAAGTATATAAATAAAAATAACGTTTACAAGCATTTCAATTGTTTTTTTTTAAATAGCGATAGCAGGACTTGAACCCAAAACCCTCAACGTACTAGCCAAAGACCTTAACCGGTACACTATCACGCCGCTTCGAAAATTCTTATTATTTTCGAGGCTCTGACTCGTCACACAAATTTTATTTGGTTTATTTCTCAAAAACAAGGGCCCACTAGGGTGAACGGTGGCAGGGGGTGATACTTAGGCCTGAACCCTACGCTACCTTGAAAGGGCGTCCCGAAGTCGATTGCAACACTGACGACCTTCCCTTGTGAGTTGCGGTTCCGGCGGACCCAGGCCTCTACAATATTTTATCGTATTTGCCAGTGGGCATAGGGAAATTTCGGTTGATCTGTGTCGATAAAATCAGTATTTTTGACAGAGTTTCGAGTTTCTACAGGCATCAGATTCCAGATAAAATGACTCCTTCTCTACGCAATTTAATGCGCTAATTAATACAGGACTAGAAAACAGGCGGTTACTACTGACATGAGTCAAGCAGTTATCACACGGTTTATTGTCCTTCTGTATAGTGATAAATGCTTCAAATACTGATTAACATCGCTAATAGTGAATAACGTGTCTATCGCGAGCCCCTCGCTGTTGGTATATTGTTACTGTGTCAGGTATTCTTCTATTTTAAGACATACCTTTATAATTTCTAAAACATCAATTTTCCATTTATATTGTATTTATTCTGTGCAAATTTCCGATTAGAATATTTAGAAATAACAATGTTACTGTCCACAAAAAGTAGGCGCTCGAGAGCCAACGACCACACCTGGCGTGTAAGTATACTATTCTTTCCAAACTTGAAAGGTTATTTTCTCGAAACGTCATTTTCGTAATCGGTACCTAAATCTGTCTTTGTTAAACTGTTGTTCCGATATGAATGAAATTATAATTAATTAACTATGATACTATTATCTAGTACTTATCACTAGACTTTTTAAATATATCCTTTAATTTCTTTGCTATAAATAAAATAATATTGATTTAAACATGAGTATTCTTATAGTTTCCTTTAAATCGTCATTACTTTCCGAAAAATAAATATTTTATAAATCGGCTCTGATAAAAAGCTCGTTTCATTTATCTACTTTAATGGAATATGTATTTTTAATTTCAGATAAAGTTCTCAAAAAGGCGTTTCAGGAGAAGTTCTGGCCGCTATTGGGAATATTTTTTAATCAAATTTTCGGGTAATATTATTGAATAGCTGTATCACCTATATTGTAAATTGTTTTTCGAATAAAACTTCATTTTGCCTGATATCACAATTGTCTAGTTTTTATAATTTGGGCACACCTTAATAGTTGTAAAATAGTGTCAATTATAGCCACGAAATCGGTTAGACGTATTTTGGGCATCGTGATGATAAAATTTTGTATCCAAGGCTCTGTGACAACTCATTGTCAATCATTTTTCTATTTTGAATATACCCTAATGCTGAGGTAGCGTACCATGTTATGCTTTATACCTTCCGAATGGGACACGCGGCATATTCCTAGCTTTGGAATATTTTCCCTAACTTTGTACAGGGATACTGAAACAATAAAGAAAAAATAAAAACAAAATATTTCAAGTCTCTTGTGTATCTTCGGTTGGCCTACATTCTACGAAACAACGAGACTAGATTCGTTAAGAACTTTTTCTTTATGCATAGAAAGTACCTAGGTATTTTTGTAATCATATATTTTATGACATTTAAAATACTGACGATCACAATGGCATTAATGTTACTAAATTGAATGGATTTAAATATGCAAGTTCTAATTCGAACTATTTTTTTTACAGTGACAAGCAGAGCACCGTGAAACTTTTTGAAAAATATAAGCCGACACATGTGATTCACTTGGCCGCAATGGTTGGTGGATTATTTCACAACCTGGCTCATAACTTGGATTTTTTCGTGAGTTTTCTCACGTTCGTTTCTTCATAAATATTGAGGGCATAAATATGGAATATATTTTCTTTTTATCGCAGCGAAAAAATATACACATAAATGATAACGTGTTGCAAACCGCCCACGAAACAAATGTCATTAAAGTAGTGTCTTGCCTATCGACTTGTATTTTTCCGGATAAAACGACGTATCCCATCGACGAGACTATGGTGAATATTATACGAGACGTAACGATCGTTCATTTCGTTGCTCGCCCGTGGTCAATTTAGTAGGCTTCAACCGGTGATGTACGTACCCGTTTTAGGTACACAATGGTCCGCCACATCCCTCAAATTATGGATATAGTTATGCGAAGCGGCTGATTGACGTAGCGAATCATGGATATCACGAACAGCACAAAAGACTTTATACGAGCGTCATTCCGTGCAATGTATTCGGACCTCACGATAATTTCGACCCGAACGCCAGTCATGTTATTCCCGGATTAATGAGAAAATTGTATGATTTGACGAAAACTGGTGAGATAAAAAGGATCCGAGTGAACCTAGTTTCCAGATAAGCCAGTGCTTTTATAATGGTATTTTCGACTCGTATGCAGTTCTTTATTACAGGTAATACGGAGAGCAAGACATTCGAGGTTTTAGGCTCTGGAAAGCCATATCGACAATTTATCTACAGTTTGGATCTGGCCAAACTATTCGTCTGGGTCCTTCGAGAATATAATTCCGTCGAGCCGATCATCCTATCTGGTAAAAATTCTTTTTGTAATATTACAAAAACGAACATCTTGGAACTTGTCTTTCGATGAGATGATCTTTATTGCAATTTGTTCTTATAGTTGACGAGGCCCAGGAGGTAACGATAAAGCAAGTGGCCGAGATACTTGCAGATGCATTCGGGTTCAAAGGAACAATAACCTTTGACACGTCAGCCGCGGATGGCCAATACAAAAAAACTGCGAGCAACGTTAAGCTACGAAGGTATCTTCCGGATTTTCAGTTCACTCCCTTCGATCGTGCAATCCGGGAGACCGTTGATTGGTATTGTGAAAATTACGATCGAGCGAGAAATTGAAAATTCGGAGGTGTCTGTGATCGATGTATCGTATTAAGATCGTACATAATTCTTGTGCGTTGTACAAACACCAATAAAAACCCTATTTTGCGAATTCAGTGTACAATTATCAGAACAAATTAACATTGAAATAATTCACATGTGTCTTTATAATTAAGCTTTTTATCCTTCAGGATTGAGCAACTATCCAATGGGTTTGAAAGTGATGAGTTGCATGGTTTAGTGAGGAATGCCAGATACATCATCAGTATTGTCGTACTTTGTTCTCGATTGCATGTGCATCAGACTCATCACCGGCTACATTGCATTCGCACACGGGCAAGTGGAATGTGCAGATAATCTGACCACATAAAGATCGTTTCTTATTGTTAGACAAAATCTGTTCCCTACGGCGATTCACCGAGTCACAACGGAATACACAATCATTTAAAAATCTTGAATTATTAAGAAAACAGCAGATATTATTTATTTTCGATTACTCTTTTCTTCGAGTACCAATTTAATGGATTGAAAATCCCCCATGGTAGAAATTCAGTAGAGCATCGATGGTCTAGCTTGGCTTCACTCCACACACATTCGTCTCAAGTGAAAATACCTGATTTTGTAACTCAAGTGAAAATATGACTTTACTAGATTCAAAAGGCGAGGACTATAGTTTTGTTCAAGAGTGTATTTTGTACATGTTCTTGGTAAAATCTATAGGTCATTGTTTCGCGATGTTCTGTTGTAAAACCGCTAGTTACGGACCTCTAGTATCTAACGGATACCTATTCTCCTCCTGCCCAAGTTCTACACAAAATGTAAACCAATTTCACTATAAATTACCATAGCTTTCGTTAGCAGTTCTGGGATATTTTTAATGCACCTCTGAAACACTAATATTTGATAAATATTCGTGACTTATCGCTGATCACAACTCGAAACTTGAGTCATGAGAAGCGAATGCTCGATTGGCGATATCGAAAGATGGGAATAATTCTTTTTTCTTTATGCGTGCACATTGGGAATAGAAAAAAAACATTGATATCCAAAATGGTATTTGAGAAGTAAAGACAAATGACAAAAAATCCTTGCGACTTGCGCCTAGAAATTAAATTTTATGAAAGTCTGATAATGATGAATAGGTTATTTTCCAAAAATGTCAGTTTTGGAAAAGAAGCTCACTTTCCCACGAGGCAATGCCGAAAACATCGGAAATGATGTTATTAGTCTAAAATATAATTTTAGCAAATTGTTTCGTTATCAGCAAACAAGTTTCGTCATCAAGATCCTTAGTAAAGAAACGTGCCCTTGATTTACATTCGGCTTTTAAATAATTTATCGAAGTACTACGATTATAAATTTGTCTTCACGGGCATGAGCATGCGTCGACAGTGTGACAGTTTTAAGAATGTAACGCAAAAAAAAAATCGTTCATTTAGCCTAAAATATGCGGAATTAGGGTTTTAAAAACTTATGTATAGGGGAGTGACACATTTTTATTTATCAACGAAAATAGGTCGACAAAATCGCGTACAACAAAAGTTTTCGATGAAGGTTCTCTGGCTTGTAAGGGGGGCATTTTGGGATTTTTTCCCTAGCCCTTCGTGGTCACACGTTCTGGAAATAACGCGCCGGTCGCAGGGGGTCGCAATGACCCCAGCCATGTTTAAACGATTGCCGCGTTGGCAGTATCGTTCTGAACGACTAATAAAAATTCAGGATATTAGTTTGAACCTTTCAGAATGAGAATATCATGAAAACAAATTTTTATCAAATTTTCAAAATCGCGAGAAAAAATCAGCAATGAGGCAATGCGTAAAAAACCCATTTTTCACTAAAAAAACTCCGGCAATTTTTAATATATATTCAAACACCTTTAGGGTGATACTCTTCAGATATCATAGTTTACGGAAGAAAAATAGCTCCATAGTGGAAACCCCAAAACCACCGTTAGAAGGGAGGCCAGTCCTCTCGAGCGTCAATAACTTATAGTAATTTTAGCTTAAGTTGCGCTTGGGGTCATTTTGACCCCGGGTGACCGCGAAGGGCTTGTGACGTTGAGGTCACGGTAAGGTCACCTTCGGCTTTTCAAATCGGAAATTATGATGTTTCCTTCGTCATATTGTAGGCGGGATGAAAATGAAAACAACGAAAAGAAGACGTTTTTAGCCCCACGAACGACGGAGATAGAGCACTTGGAATTTTTTTGAATGCCGCACGTTGAGACCAGTGTATTTTCTATCTTTTTACACCACACCTGTCACGGCTGTGGCCCATAGGCTGGCAGGGCTCTTTTAAATAATTTACGAGAATTAATATTTTATTGAGCGCTAGCTAGTATAGATACTAATAAAACTACTTGGCTAGCGAGCGCAAGAGAAATGGGTTCAGTTGGTGGGACCAGAATTTAGCAGATTCAAAGAAATATTAACAAGGAGACCGTACGATTTCGGAAATTGACTTCGCGATGAGACTTGGCAGGATAGTAGTGAACCTTAAGGGTATTCACCTCGTAAAGTAATAGAGCGGACTAGCCACAAGTTTTCGAGAAAAAGGACCTTATCGTTTTTACGCGCAGCTCATATACTTGTCGGTTTCTACACATTCCAAGAACAGCGCAGTAGCCGAGTCAGTAGTGACCTCGCTTGCCACGCGGACGACCGGGGTTCTTCGATGCTACCTCTGGGAACTTTTTTTTATTTTTTATTTAATTCTTTTTAATTATTATAACAACTTTTAAATAAAGTTAATGACCTAAAAATATTATCAATTAAATCCTAAAACATTTTTTTTATTTATAAAATGACTGTTACAGCTAATTAACATGTGAATTAACGATAATATATATATAAGCCAGTTTTATTTGCATAACTTTTTACAAAAGTTTTTTACAATCTCCCGCCATCCTTCTTAACTCTAGCTGTCCCTTCCATCGCATTCTCTCTTCTCCCTCTCACTCTTCTTACACTACTCTTCTATTTCTCTAAAGTAGTCACATACATCCTCATTTATTCTTCCCCCTAACATATTTATTATTTCCCCTCTTATCGCCAAACTATCCACTTCTTCCAACCACCCCTCTGCTGCCTTCCTCGCCTTTTCCGAAACCCTCTCCCAACCTTTCCTGCATGCTATTAGATGGTCCAGCGTTTAATTTTTTTCTCCACAAATTCTGCACATCCAGTCCTTTTCCCCTTTCTTTCCTGCTCTTCCTATGTTTCCACACCTCATTCTCGCCCACACCTCCTTATTCTTTCCCTTCACCCCCTCCTCCGACCAATACCTCCACGGTGCCTCTCATTCCTACAGACATGCTTATAGTTCTTGTTGTATGAAGATCGATTTATCTTCTCCTCCTCCTTTCTTAATCCTTCATTTTTCAATCTTTCCAGCCCTTCCTTTATTTTTTCCTCTATCTCTCCCCCCTCTTTTCTCTCCCATATTAATTCTATTACACTTTCTATCCCCATCTCCCGTACCACTTTCATTAAGTCCCTCCCCCAGTTTGACGGACTCCCATTTTTAATCGCTCTAATTTCTGCCCATAAGGACATTCTTGGCCATCTGGTCTCCTCCATCCTCGCCACTTCCTTTACGTATCTCAAGGCCCTTTCCCTTATTCTGCACTCGAAAGTAACCACCCCAAGCTCCCTTCTCCATATATAATTCGGCGTGTTTCTGTCAACTCCCAGTGCTAACTTGCAGTACCTGCCCTGTATTTTCTCAAATGCCCCAATTTCTCCCAGGCCCCACACTTCTACTCCCTATAACGCCCCTGCTCCTACTAACGTATCCAAAAGATATAACCTTTCCTCCATAATCTCTCTTCCTGGCCTCTTCTATACTCCCCACACCTTATTCATAGCTTTTTGTGCCCTCCCCATCATTTGTTCCCATGCAGCCATATTGAGTTCTTACACGTGAACCAGTACCCCAAGTATTTGAACTGATTCACTACCTCCACCTTTTTCCCCTCAATTGTCCTCTCCCTTTCTCCTTTTTCTTCCATTACTAAAGATAATTACTTTCGTCTTTTTTATATTTATCTCCATTGTGTTTTGCCTTGCCCAATCCTCCAGGTCTCCTACTGTGCTCTTCAGCCCCACCACCGAATCCGCTACCGCCGCCACATCGTCCGCGTATTTTATTGCAAATATCTTCTCCCTTCCTATGACTATCCCACCCTCATTTTTTCTTACCCACTGATCCTCTAAATCATCTACATACAAATCAAACAGTACCACACTCAATGCACACCCCTGTCTCACTCCCAGCTTCGTTCCGAATCCTTCTATCACTTTTCCGCCTGTCTGTACCTCTGCCCTTGTCCCATTATAAATCTCCTTAATTGTTTCTAACATTCTTCCCTCTATCCCCTTCTCCTCTAGTTTTCTTACCAATATTTCCCTGCACACCCTGTCAAACGCCGCCTTAAAATTAATGAACAACACATACGCCGTCCCCCTTTCGCCGTCAACCTCTTATTAATTATGGCGTTTAGCGTAAATATTTGGATCTCGTGCCTCTATTCTTCCTAAAGCCAGCTTGACTCTCTTTCAGTTTTTTGTTCTTTTCAATCCACCTGCTCAGCCTGTCCGACATGATTTTTGTTGGCACCTTATACCCCACATCTAATAATGACACCCCCCTATAATTCTCAGCCCTATCTCTATCCCCATCCTTGTGAATTGGCACTATCCTGGCAGTTTCCCATCCTTTTGCTAATCCTCCCCCCCCCCCCCCCCCATCTATATCTCGTTCAGCGCCCTTCTCAACTCTTCCCTCTCTGCCTCCGGCAACGCCTTAAAAAACTCAACACTTATCCCATCCTCCTCTGCCGCCTTCCCATTTTTCATTCCCCTCAACGCTTTTTCCAACTCTGTCTTTCTGAATTCCTCGTAAAAATCCCCCTTCCCTGTTTCGTCTTCCTCCTTTTTCCCCTTCCCTGTTCTCTTCCACCCTCCTTCACTTCCACCCTTTTCCGATTCTTCCTCTCCCCCCTTCCCTCTCGCTTTCTCCCCCCCCCCATTCAACAACCTATCGAAATGCTCCCTCCACCCTTCGCTCGTTATTGCACTATTCACCTGCCTCCGCCTTTTACTTCTGAACCTATTAATTGCTTTTCACCACCCTGCCATATCTTTTGCCTTCTCCACCTCCTTCCATATGTTATACCTCCACTCGTCCTTTGCCTTCTTACATACTCTCCTTAGTTTTCTCCTTTCTTCCACCAGTTCTTTCTTATCATCTACCCTTCTTTCCTTTACAAATATTTTTAACTTCTCCCATACTAATCGCCTCTGTCTTTTACATGTCTCATTGTACCACCCTCCAGGTCTGTCCGTCTCTTTCTTCTTTTACCTCGTTTCCTCATCCCTGCGTTCCCTGCCGCCGGCAGTATTTTTTCTTTTACCCCCTGACGATTGTGTCCAGGAGGCGCCGCCTCTCCTCCCTCCACTCCCTCCTCTCCTTTTCCGCGCTTTCTCTCACTTCCTTTATTTTGTTTTTATACTCCTCGATTTCTTTCCATCTGCTTATACACTCCTCGCTTCTGTCTGCGCCCTCCGCTTCACAGTCCTCCTTTATTCATTTCTCTATTCTATTCATTTCTCCGTGCCACCAGTCTTTCAGTCTCCTCTCGGTTCCTTCGAGACTATTCTTCATCACCCTTCTCATTCTTATCTCAGCTTCGTGTACTCCTCTCATCCATGTGTATACCTCCCCTGCATTAACCTGCCTCCCCGCCACCTGCATCCCTTCCCCCTCCACCACACTTTCTTCCCCGCTGACCTCTTCTTCTTTATCATCCTCTTCCTCACTATTCAACTCCTCAATCCCTTCGTCTTTGTTTCTTTCTTCGCTCCTCCCCTTCTTTTCCGGTGGCGACTGTGTCAGAATTCCCCCGCCCGTCTTCCTTACCCTCCGATTTCCCCACGCAGTTTCACCTTCTGCCGCGGCGCTTCAGTATTCTTTCGCCCGTCCGGGTTCCGTGTTCCCCGCAGCCTCGCCTCACCTCATCTCTGTCGCTCCTAACCTCCTTTTCACCTGCTCTATCTTTATCACCTTCCACCTCACCCATCTCACTTCCTTTCACTATTTCTATTATCACAACTGCTTCCTCTCCTCTCCCTCCTTTCCTCCCACCTCTTGCTTTCTTTACTTCCCTTTTCACACCAAAATCTGCTATTCCCCGTCACAGTCCACACAACGCGTGCTCTCTTCTCGATTGTCGACAATAGCCTCGAATTAACGATAATATTTTATTTTTAAGAAGTTGAATAACTTCAAATGCATTTTTAATAGAGGTAAATTAAAACTGTAATTACCACTATAACAAAATTTCAGGCAGGGTTTTATTTATATAACAAATTTTACAATAGCGTATTTATTTCTCAATTTTTTATATTACATCCAAGCACCAGAATGAATATCATAAAAACATTGAAAACAAAACATATTTTGACATTTTGGACAATTTATAAAGGAAGATTGTTTACACGAACAACCTTTATGTAAAAGATTTGTTGGAAAACATACTTCATTTACATTCATGAAAATTTATCTTTCATCAGAAAGCTTGGAAGCGTACCAGGCATACCGGATCATTTCATAAAAAATTAGCGATGACAGTTGATGATGCACTATTGATTGTATTTTTATACAGTCTTCACGGGAATTTATTTCTCCATTATTTTCCGATAAGCGCAATTTTGTATACGTCTTATTAAATTTGTAACCTGTCTATAAAAATAGACGTCATACGGTTGTTCAAGAGGAGTACACTTTGGAGGAATCACTTTAATTGTACAAGTTGGTGATTGCTCGCCATCTTGAAAGATTTCGTCATATAATTCAGGCTTTGTTTGTCCGCCCCAAGGGTCAATAATTAATAGAAACTGTTCTTTTCGCACATAAGACTTCAAACCACGGTTGACAAAGTCAGTATAATCTTGTCGTCAACTTTCCAGATTTCGAGAACGTTATTACGATATTTTTATATTTTCGCGCATGTTCATCTATTGTTTTTTGAACTTGGTGGCCAAAGTTGCCGGTTGCTGCTTGTAAACACACAAATACTTGAGGTAGGACTTTTCCAGATAGAGTGAGACTATATTGAGCGATATAAGTATGCGTCACTTTAATTCACATTTTAATTAGCTGTAATAAAAGAATGATTTAGGATTTAATTGATAATATTTTTAGGTCATTAACTTTATTTCAAAGTTGTTATAATAATTAAAAAGAATTAAATAAAAAATAAAATAAAAGTTCCCAGAGATAGTATCGAACTCCGGTCGTTCGCGTGCCAAGCGAGTTCGCTACTGACTCGGCTACTAACCTGCCAAGTCTCATCCCGAAGACAATTTCCGAAACCGTACGGTCTCTTTGTAAGAATCACGTGCCGCAGAATAAAAGTGTAACAGTGAACTTTCGTTTGTGCCGACAATGAATAAATGATTTATTTTATTTCGTCCTTCAAATGGTTTTGTTACAAGCGTCCCTCTCGTTGGATAATTTGACAAAATGCAGGCCTTGGGGTAACCGGATCTGATCTGACCAATATTCTCACTCGACGTACTCTCACACATACCTAGGGATGAAACGATACGAGTAAATACTACTTGGTACTCGATACCATGGAGCCTAGACAGGAGGAGACCAAACTGTGGGTTACGGGAATGGAACGAAATTCGTGGAGAGTAGCGCTTCCCTTTTTAGCTCGCAGTGGCGCTCTCAGCACAGCAATATCTATCGGGAGAATACTACTCTCCCGAAATGTAATTAATGACGCTTCTATTCCCGGGTAATTCAATTATTTATTATTTTCGCTATTGTTTATGGACGCTGACAAACTATTTATTTTAAGCAGTTGAGGTTATCGATTGCATAGAGTCGCGACTACATAGAGAACGGGATTTGCAGATAAGCCGAATAATCTGTGAAATGGGCAAGCGGTGTGCGGCTCCGAGCTGTTCGACAGGGGATCCAGCAGAGGTCAAACGAAGAAAGTTGGCTAACGAAAAACAAGTGGCATTATTCGGTGTACCGAGAGTAAATACATTTGTTACTTATAATAAACCTGAATCTTATAATAATATTTTTTCATCTCAAAGTATCTACAGCTTGCCAACGCATGGACAATAGCGCTTAAGGCCACCCTAAAATTTTCGAAAAATCGATTTTTTTTTTAAATTCCAAATGGTCCCTTAGGACCTCAAAAATGATGTCCCAGAAGATTATGGCCGGGAAAAACCTTTAGGTACTCGGTTTTCGAATTTTAGTACAAGGCCGTCTGGTCCCCATGGTG
Organism: Netelia virgata; assembly: GCA_951802705.1. Taxonomy (NCBI): domain Eukaryota; kingdom Metazoa; phylum Arthropoda; class Insecta; order Hymenoptera; family Ichneumonidae; genus Netelia; species Netelia virgata. The sequence continues at coordinate 13,645,290 of OX637863.1, read as the reverse complement.
CTCATGGCAACGCGCTAAAGCTACAAATACTTTGGCTGAGTACAAACATAAGCCAGCTCTTGCAATTGAAGTCTATGAAGTTATCAAACCAATCTATGAAGAACTGACCAGTGAAGATCTTCTAACTCGGTGCATCGGTGGTTATACACAAAACAATAATGAAAGCTTCAATTCCACTGTGTGGGCATTGGCCCCGAAATCCATTTCGAGTGGTAAAACAATCTTGGATGTAGCCACGGATATTGCAGTTCGTGTGTTCAATGACGGGTCTGTTTCAATTTTGCACATAATCAAGGCAATGAACTTGGAAATCGGCCCGAACAGCTACGAAATGTGCCTGGAGATCGACAAACAGCGCATAAAGCTTGCAGAAAGATCGCTGTCCGACCGGGTAAAAGAGGTAAGAATCGCTTCAAGATAAAGCAGAAAAGAAATGCAAGAGTAGGAAGATAATCTGGAAGGCCAATTGTATGGTGCAGGCATCGCAGATTAAAGGTATTGTAAAATTATTAATGATTTTCTACTACTCAAAACTTTAAACGCGTTTATCTCAAAACTGTATTTTTCAAGTTGGCCGGACTCGTAACTCAAGCAATTTTCAACCGATTAACTTGAAATTTTGAAAATATCTTGAAATATACATTGTCTATGGAAGTACGTCGGATTTTTTTTTATATTGCGTAGTTCATTTGTTATTAACAATTATCTGACAATTTTTTAGGCAAGTTTTTCACTTTTCACTTTAGAAGGGCGCCATTTGGCCAAAAATCAATATATCGCAAAAATCCTACGTACTTCTATAGCAATTACTATATATAATCGAAAAATTCATTTGCTCATTATTATTTTAAAAATTACAGGAGCTGTTAGTCCGGCCGTGGACCCCGAAAAACAAGACGTCGTCGCAAAAACGCTGCACAGCCGCCATTTTGTAATAAATCGCTTCAAAAAAATGATTGTAAGCAGTCACTGATATAGACAATAAAATCACGTTTCTGTTATCTCGATTTATTTTGTAGTATTTCTGAAAAGAATCCCCAAAAAGCCTATTTTTTCAGCCTCTAGGGTGGCCTAAGGCCTTAAGACAACGTTTCCATTGACTCAAAAAGATGTAGTGTGTCAATTTCATTTGGGGGGTAACGATGTTATTACCCATTTCGTACATACGAGGCCTAATGGAGAGGTAGTTTCTATCGAACGTGAACGTTGCGTTCTTCAAAAGGGTGCAGTCCCAATCGCCGGTCAAATTATCGAACTACCTTTACCCGCCGAAAATCTCAGTCTATAATACGGATAACGAAAAGTTATAATATAAATGTATAGGTAACCCACCTTCAATTCCCGATGAACTTTGAGAACATTATTATTATTTTTTCAACAGCTCAATATCGACAAGGATGCTTTTTGGGAAACTTCGTTGGAATCTTGAACTCGGCAATGACGTGATACCGTAAGAAACGTTTTTTGTTGTCATTTTTTTCATTAATATTAAAAGCATCTAAGAATCAATCAAAGTTTGTATGGTTTTTTAATTATTTATGGACCGATTAGGGTTCTCGTACGAGCACATCTCAGCCTGCCGATCATTGTTCGTCGTCGAGATCCGACATCTCTTCTAAAGAAACCGATGTCATCCATTTCGACGACAACAGTGACGAGGGGATAGTGCCTAATGAGGGTTTATAATCTATCGAAAAATGAATCGATGAATTGAGGGCAAGTGAGTGGAAGCAGCGTTAGGCGTGGAATCGAAATGCTGACGGAATCGTTTTCGTTCATCTAAGTTCACCCATGCTTACACCGAGGTTGTATTACTCGATTAATAACGATCTAACTGATGCGGTTAGTAAAATTGCGAATGAATGTAACAGTATCATGTTTGTTTCTTAATCGCAAAATGTATAAGAGCCTCTATTTTCCAGTTATCGCTGCCGAATAACAAATCTTGTTGCAACATATGCGATAATATTAGAGATTTTCGAGACGTGTCCGCAACGCTGACAGCGTTGGAAAGGATGAAAGAGTGCATCGGCCCCGGTTTGGAAGAAGAAAGATACATGTAAAGTTCTTTCGGCACTTCTAAAACATAAAACTGTTGAATACGATATTCGGAGATCCGTCGTCAAATAATGGTAGATTACGATACAAGTGCGATGAAACTTTTTCTCACGAGTGTATGGTTGCAGCACAAGCCGAAGGCGAGATGAGAAAAAGTTTCTCGCACGAGTATCGTACAAAATTTGATTTCACGAGTGCGCATAAGCCGTTTTCTCTTACGCGCAGCGAAGCGTGCGCTGTTGCGCACGAAGTGGAATAAAAAACATTAGTTTGTAATTCCACACTCGGAAGCACAATATGGAAGAATTTGTGTTTCTGTCGCAAAAAATTGTTTAACTGGCCATAGCATTCACAAGTTACCTCCCATGTGCTCCTAAATTTATTCTCCGATAGTGTACACTAAGCCAAATATGCTGGGATATCATAAAATCCCAAGGATAAACTTATTGATTCATATAAAAAAAACATTTGATCTCACACTCTCCTGACTTTCTAGCGATAGAGTGGGCATATCATTCACTCCATCTCTCGCAAGTGAAAAGAATAAAACATTTTTTCTAAACGTACTAATATGTCCCTCTCTGGGGTTTATTGATCATTTGAAGCCTCCTTTTTTACATTCTCATTACATTCTTTATATATTGGTGGTTTTTATTTTTACCAATATTGGTCAATGCGCATTATGGGACAGTCGCTCAAGAGCTTGCTGTACAATGGTCGAAGAAAACGAGAAGTACAGAAGAAGCCAAAATTTAGAAAGGTGTTCTGATTGTCGTGATTTGCGGTTACAACGAGCCAGTCGACGAAAAGTAACGATTGTGGGCAAGCTGCTTAAAAAACGGCAGAACACGTTGCAACAAAAAGTAAGTGCTAATAGTTTTAGTTGTATCATTTATCAGGGCTGCTATTGCTTGTATAATTTGACAGGTATCAAACTGGATTTTTTTCTACACATATGGAACTAGTACCGAAGGTAATCGAGTTTCGCAATTATGCTTAAAGTCATTGTATTTGATTTTTTGACAACATGATTGTCATTACTTTAACTACAGTAGACATCCATCCACTAAGATACAACCTCACAAATCGAATAACAAATACAAAAGCCGTGATAATAAAAAAAATGAACTTACTTTACTCAGGTAAAGAGATTGCTTTTTCGATTGCTTATAACTGTTTGTTGTAATGGTCCTTGCAAAAGAATTCTTGTATTTTTTTTAGTTTAGGTGTCAATTTTCAAACGGAAGATGATCGCAAAACGAGTCCCGCAAACGGAAGGAAAGTGTGATACGAGATGCAATTTCATCCCTTCCTCCTGAGCAGCAGGAGAGTATTGAAATGTTTTTAACGTCGGCGAAAGCGAAGAAAGCGCAAGGTCGACGATAGACAAAGCAGTGAGGGGTTCATTTGCTTACCGTTACGTGCTAATTAAGAGCAAGAGGGCTTATAATCGCCTCAGAGATCGGGACATTCTTCCTTTGCCGCACCCTGAAGCACTCGCACGATATATTCGAAAAATGAGCAGTGCCTACGGATTTCAGGATACAATGTTCAAATGTGCTGTGGCCACGCGAAATTCGAAGATATTTCGCGCCTGGCGCCAACGACGCCGCTGACCCGCGGAATTTGTGCCCGGGACAGTGGAAATCAAGTCTTCGGTACATGCACGCGCGGCCTCGTCAGCAGAGCGCATCGTCGGATCCGCCGACGATCTCATGCTACATCCGCGGATAGTACCTAGAAAATCACCAGACCCCCCCCCCCCCCCAACTTATGGACCCGATGATCTCCAGGTGGAAATCTTCACGCCTCGATTTTAGTCTCGTCCTAAACTTCACGGAAGTCTAAACCCTTGTTACGTCCCAACATGGGCAACACCTGCCGGCCGGTAAAATTCAAATATCATGTACATCTTGTTCTCTTATTATCATTTTGTTATTCCATTTATTAAGCTATATTTAAGAAACAACAATTATTCCCGCTTCAGATACTAAACTATGATTTCCCAGAATTTTTGTATGGCGAGAATGAAATTTTCTTGAATTAAGGGGTCGGAGTCGTGTTCTCGAACGACTAACGCAAAAATTTTCTTTTGCGGGGTTCCGAAAACAACTATTTTTCCAAGCTCATATTTTTTATCAGGTGTTAGAGTGTTTAAAAGACCGATGAAATTTCCGACATATCTTCTTGCAAAGATTATGGGTGTATGCCCAAGCATATATGGCGGTTTACGCCGCGCGGAAGATGCCAGCAACGAAAGAGTGCCTTAACTGTTTCGAAGCTCTTCGGAGTGACGGACAACATGAGAGGAACCGTCTAATTTCTCTAATGAGCAAAAGAGACTTGATTTATCCAAGGAAGGCGTAGTTCAGTGTTTTGAAAACGATAGAACACGCGTTCAATGTAGTTATCGGCGAGGATCTCCATCCCTCTGCCAACAGTCTTCTGGAACTGATAGATGTACTATTGATGAGCGATAGCATGCCGGTTGGTGGGTGTACTCTGCACCGAGAAGCTCTGACGAAGCGCATTCTACACTTTTACGTCGTAGCGATGGGGACTTTGGTAGGACGCAGCTACAATCGGGCACAGAACGAAAATCGCGAGAAATCGAAGTAGTTCCGGAAAATGGTGAAGCTGTACTAATACGAGTATGGAAGAAAGGCTACGGACAACACTATTTAAGATACGATATACCATTTATACTAATGCTAAATATAAACAAAATGTCCATGTATGTTCGTATATGACCATTTATAGCCGCGGGAGTTATCGTGGGATCGATTGGACCGCTGTAATGTACGGTGCAGTAACGGCGAATCAAGTAGTCGGTTACAAGGGCGGTTTGACAATGACGGAGGAAGCGGATCCTCTTGTGTTGCTCAACGGCTTGCCAACTATACCGATTATACTCGTATTGGGAAAAATGCTCAGATGGGAGGATCAAGCAGTGAGTCTTCTTAGAAGGCACGCTTGCAAGGTTCCAATTTTACCGGACTTTTTGCCGTGCAGGTAGTTCCCGTTTCTTGATACATCGACAAAGAATTCTGTTCATCGTCGACACTAATGAGAACATGTTTTTAAATGTCGATCGCAGTTACTCCGATGAGGACAGAGCTCAATCCTAAGAAGTACCACCGATGAGTGATTCTATATCAGTAACACGGATTCTATGCGGAGCTCTTCTGTTGCCAACTATCGCTAGCATTTGCGGCAAAACATTTTTCGAGAGCGTTAACTTGAATTTTCAGAAAACTCTTCTCATGAGTATCAATGTTAATCTTTTGGAATCTGTAATACGTCGACTTGGAGTCAATAATTGATCATATTACTATTTTTAAATTATAGGGCGGCGTAGCATTCATAACGATAAAGGGTGCGTTCAAGATCTATCACAAGCAGCAACAGCATGCGAGATAGTGCCAGAGGCGTATAATGGACTATATGTACAGACAGTAATGTTGCGATGTACAGGAGGCAGCAGAGTACGTATAACAATCAGACAAGTTACATTCCAGTACCGAAAATAAAGCATTATCATTTGCAAACGCATTACAGAGTTCTTGTCTGTGGGTTGGCGAATTAGCCTGCCATACGAGGTTTATAATAAGACACATATTACCTGATCGAACTCTCGGTATTGAAAAAAAACGAAACTTGCAAAGATTTTGCAAGCGGAACGACACGACAACGAGAAATCGACGTACCCTTGTACATACTCATGTAATCGCAGTAAATCGAAATTTACAGTATCCAATGACCATTTACTTTCGCGCAGTAAACAACTTACACATCGTTTGCGTCGAAATGGAGATTGAAACGCACTTCCGGCCGTTCAATGCAACATTATAGCTCCGATGTAAAGGATAATTGTATACCCCATCCCATCATTCACGAATCGCGAAATATGTATCAGAATATTTCTTGTTAAATTGTCGGCAATACCTGCGTGAAAAAAAACGACCAAACCTGTATGTAAGTTAAATAAAATAAACATGCAAAATTGTTTGAACTTTATTTATTCGCTCAATTTCGAATAGCTTTTTTCGCGGAGACTGCAAGTGATCACGTATTTTTTTGTCTTCTTCCTTGATAAACCTTCAAAGTCTTCTATATCCGATAAAAAGCATTGACATCGCTTTTACCACTGAGGAACGCGGAAAAGTTATGTAATGAAATCTGAATGATATGCGGAGTTTAAGTAAATAGTTTGTCAGCGTCAACAAACAATAGCGTAAATAATAAATAATCGAATTACCCGTCATTAATTAAATTTCGGGAGAGTGATATTCTCGCGATCGATATTTCTGTGTTTCGCGCCACCGCCGGCTAAAAACGAAAGCGCTACTCTCCACGATTTCTGTCCCATTCCCGTAACATGCTCCGAACCAAGTTTGGTCTCCTCCTGTCTAGGCTCCATGATAGTACCATCGTTGACAGCGCGACTCGTTCGGCCGGTCTTGTTTCGCCGTTTATGTTATACTTCGAAAATTTATAACTTGGTAATTATGTGCCAAAAAGTGGCATTTTTTCCAAAATCATCGTCAAGTGCTCTTTTATAATTTCTCAGTTTTTTTTATCGTGTTCTGTCTGAGCGTTTCGTAATTATTAATGGATATATTCTAAATTACATCCCGTGCCCTACGCAGAGTGTGTTAAAAATGCCATTTTCAATTGCGAATATCTCTGCAACGTGATGGTCAAAGGAGTTGAAATTTTACCAACCTGTGCTGGATATCCTAAACAATATTAGTTTTAAAAATCAAAACTTTCTGTTACAGACCGTTTTTTGAACGTACTACCTTAAGGCCCATTTAGACTACCTTAAGGTCCATTTAGAAAGTCGAAAAAATCGATTTTGTTATTGCTTAAATTCCAATTATTTCCACAGATTCAGAGTCGAACGCAGTGGGGCGTGGAGCAACTGCGTGCCCTTTGTCGTAGTGTTCCGCCCGTTGACAAAAGCTCATCTTCTCGACTTTTCTTTTGTACCATTTTACCCTATTTCCGTACAGGATTTAAAAAGAATGAAACGAGCTATCAGTTCCATCCAAGTTGTGTTATCTTCAGCATCGTTTTCTCTTCGATATGAACTAAAACACAGAAGCATTTTTAAGCAACTTTTGTACCCACTTGAAGTGATTTTTTTTTCTTGAAAAATCTTTTTTTTTTAAACCTTCCACAAAAGATCGAATTTGCGTGTTTTTCCGGATTTGGTTAGTTCATATCTAAGACATTAAAATTAAGAATATTGTTTGTGTTTTTTTCAGACAAAAATTGCGAGCTGTATTGTGTACACAAATTGGAAATTTCAACGGCGGGGCGCTCCACGCATCCCTTTATAACTTGGATTATAATGAATTGTTGGACATTAAACAATCTTTTCTGTTAGTTCAAATACATATCAAAGTATCCTCAAAAGTTCAGTTGGCTAATTGTTTTTCCCGTCCAACAACGCTTCGCGAAAACAAGCTTCATTCGGGCCATTTAAATGGACCGCCGGCCTTAAATAATTGTTCGAAGAACATTAATATACATAATTTCATTTATCGATTCATGTATATCTGTATATCTTAACCATTTGACGAGTTTAATAATCAACTGTAAGCTCTTGAATGGAAGTTGTTAATTTTAACTATTTTAGAAAGCGAGCAGCCTAGCGGTAAGCGAGTGAGACTCCTGTCCCGAAGGTCTCTGGTTCCGAGTCCCGTCTACACTACCTTTTTTCATTTTTTATTTCAAATTATTGTTGAAATTTATAATTTATGATTAAAAAATTACAAGAAAGTAAAAACAAAATTTACGCGCCTTTATTGATAAAAACTTACACATTAAATGTCAATTTTTTTTTCAACTCTCTATAATTTTTTTAATTTAAAAAAATAAATTAGCCGTACTTTAAACTTTGCCATACAATAATTTGCCTACCTACATAAACAAATTTTAATCTGATGACATATTTTGGTGAAAATAGTCAGAAACACTTCATGAAGATTTCTGGACAGAGTTATAAAATTTGTATACCTGTCGGACGTTTGGGGCGTCGACGCGCCAAAACCTCTACACGGTCTGTGAACTGTGAAATAACCATTTCTCGTCAGTTAAGCGTGTTCTTTCGAAGTGTATGGACGTTTTTAAATGAAGCAAAGTGCAATTTCGCGAGTTGCCAGAAAATGCAACTATGACGAGATTGAAGATTTGGTGGAAGATGAAGGAAGCTGTCTTCTATGGCCTCCACCTCACGATGCGGAACGACAAGAGTTAGCTGACGCAGTATATTATCTGCGGCAGTTATTGATATAACACAAGTTCATAGTCGAATCGGAGAGCTCCGACATTAGCGAACGATCTGCATTAATCGACAGAGAAATGTTTAAATGATTTTTGGACATGTACGGGAATATGACGTTTACGGAGAAAGAAGTATTATTTTCCAACACGGATGAAGAAAAGAGTACTCCTGGAACAAATAACGAAGAAACTGGAGAACCAAAAAAAAGAAAAATAGAAGAAGACATTATTTCTTCGGGTTCGAACGAAGAAGATAATGCAGACGAGCGAAACAGAATTCCATTCGCTATGAAACCAAGACCGTGGAGCTCGCAGATCTGCATCCAAAGTGGTCTTGGCAACTTTGCAAAAACAATCAACTAGATTGTTAAAAAACAAAACGCAGTTGTCAAAGTGGAGAGCACAAATTTAACAAGGAGGAACGCAAAATGATAAACTAGAAGTAATTAATTCGTACGTTTATGACCGGTTTATCGAGGCGAGAGATCGAAGAGCAGGCCTCGTAACAACTAGGATGCTCCAACAGTGGGCAATGGCGCCTGCCTTCCAATTTTTTGACGGAAGCTTCGAATTTAAAGCGGCAGATACTTGGCTTACTCGCTTTAAATCGAAGCATCGCATATCCCAATGACACGTAACAAAATACGTCAGCCAAAAGGATAAAAACACGTTAGAAGAACTGATGGAAACTGTGTTATATCGGCAAAACGTTAGTATTGCGCGATAAGATATTATTTTGGGATATTAGCCAATAAGGAGTAGAACTCAAGTTTATGAAGTAAAAAGAAATAACAGTTTATTGTAAGATTTGGATTGGCAATTTACAAAGTTAGGCGAAGTTATAGGATACGAGCTTTAATCAAAGACCAACTGATTAGCTCCGCTCGTCAATTAAGACTAAATTAATTATCGGAGCGATCACGGGTCGCCCGCGAGTCGCTATGCGAAAGTGGCAATTCGGCATTTGGTCGTTATGACCATATGTGGTCATAACGATGATATCGATGGCGTGATTCGCCTTTATACTAAACTGCCTATTGTGCAGTTTGGGAATACTTGGTTTCGTGACCATATATGGTCACGGCGAATTTCTGGCATGATTCTCACGCTTTATTTGCATAAGTGATTAGTATGCATTTTATATCTCATTCGATTAATTTACTGGAATATTCCATTGGAATATTCTTTCGTTGTACTGTGGGGTACAACCTCCCTCACCCCTAAGAACAAGAAACGGATTTATTTATTTTCGTTTCTCTTTTACAATTTTTTTATTTTAGTTCCCAAAATTATTTTGTGCTCGTACTTGGCGTATTACGCTGAAAGAAAACGTGTAGTTTGCCAGCGGACGCTTTCCTTTTCCTAGGTTTTGGTTTGGCTTCCTCTATCTCGATAGTTTCTGTTGGTAGTTCTAGCATTTCGATTTTCTGCGTTGGCTGTATTATCGTTGTTTTTCCTCTTCGTTTCTTCAGATACATGTATATTATGTATGCTCCTATTAAGACTATTACTATAGTGCTAATTGAATATGTGCCTATAGTATGACGGTAATGTAAAGTTTGACTGTCTCCTGTTTCTATTTCTTTCTGCAGGGTATGCAATTTTATGCCTAAATTATTTAATTCTTTTGGATTACTTATTACATTTTTTCAATTAATCTTTTTATTTTCGATTATCGTTTTTGATTCGGTATCGAATTTTTCTCCCAAATGGGTTAAATTGAACGGTGGGAAATATGTTTCATATTTTTCCTGAACGGTTTTTTTCTCTGTTTTTATCTTAAAATTAGTGGCGGTCACAACGCATTTCCCTATCAAAGCCAGTATACCTGTTCCTTTTAATATTTCATTCTCTCTAACTATCTTATTACATGATATCGTTATTCGCTCTTCCGTTGGAGCTACGAAGATCCATCGACTTGGTTGTTGCAATGAGATTATCAATGTATTTTCAAGCGTTATTAATTTTTTTGTGCATCCTGCTTTTTCAGGATTCGCTATCGCATATGTTAATATTTCGCAGGGTGCGGAATTTGTAATTGTGATGGATGGGTGGGTGGGTTTACACATGTATGTATCGCTTAATCTTTTACATTTATGCAGGTCAGTATTACGAATATATGTGCGACGTTCCTTGTCTACTAGTATGTTTTCGTCCGTCGTTTCTATATATTGGTACGTGTCGTTGAACGTGTGCGTTGGTAGTGGGTATACTCTGCTGACAATGTATTCTTGTTCTCCGACAAATGGTATCTCTATTACCAACACTATTGAATTTTCTCGGCTGTATGCTTTTATCTCAGCTAGCTGAAGTAGTTGAGTGCGTTCTGTCGTGTGATAGCAGTCGGTAGGCTACGGCCTGTGGGTAGGTGTGGTAGTGCGTCTGTGAGGTACCTTACCAGTTTTTCTCCCGAGAGTACGCCCGGTGTAATAATACCTTGAGCGAGTCCGGATAAGAAATTTTCTAATTCTCGTATGTCGTCGAGCAATGATTCGACGATCATGCCAAGGCTGTTGATATTTTCGTCCAGTGTTTGTCTGGTTATAAAATGCGAAATTTCGTAATTGAGGCATCGTTCAATGTTTTTTATTACGTTTTTTAGATTGTTTTCGTTTTCTTGTATGCTTTTAGCTATTTTATTGAGGATATCTATAGTGGTTTCCGTTGTGTCCGTTGTGATTTCGTTGTGTAGTCGTTCTGCGTCGTCAGCGTCCATGTTTCCAGTGAGGGCTTTAATTACGGTGCCAAGGCCATTGATAAGACCTCTTTTGGCTCGCAGGGTGCTTCCTGATAATTCATATATTGTCCCGATACGATTATTAATTTGTTGTTGTAGTTCTAATAGTGTTCCGTTAAGGGTTTCGCAGAGGGAATTCGAGGTTGCTTGTTTTGCGCACGGGGTGCTGAGGTCGCGTAGGGTAGTTTTAATTAGTTTCACCCTAGATTGCAGTGATTGTAGGTCCATGTGTAGAATTAAAATCCATGTGTCTTCGGTTATTGACATGGTTCCGATCTTTTCATATAAGATCCCTGGATTGGATTCGAGAGTTCGTATCTCGTACGGCCATGGGTCGTCTCGCGCGTCTCCTCCGGCCGTTGCCAGTATCATGGTGCTGTAATTAGAACGCGCGGCGGTATCTTCGTGGGAAAGTGGTGACGGTAAGTTCTTAGGTCTATTTTTTATTTTCTACCGTACGTTACCGGTCGGCCATCTTTCTTTTAATTTTATTTTTATTTTTCAGAGAGTCCTCCGTGCTCTGGAGCTCTTTTCGAGATTCATTAGATTTTCAACTCTCGGACGAATCACTTGCATTAATTATGGGATTTGCGCCATGGGAGAGGTTTGCGGCGCTGTGCCGGCGCAATTATGCGCAAAGGGTGGCGGTAAGTACTCCGCTTTTAAATTGTTATTGTAGGGCTAAATTTCGGCTATTTATTTTATTTAAATATTTATTTTTTATTTATTTTTTTCAGCGTTCTTCGCGGCCTCAAATAGCCTGGGCGGTTCGCCGGCGATGGACGCCTTGATCAGGCGCGCGCGGGTGATGTGGCGCCTACGGGAGGCGAATCGGCGCGCGGTTGATGCATTGTTGTGGGGCTTCGGCGTCTTTGCCGATGAAGATGACGAGCTATATAAAGACTTCATCGGTCTGCGGACGTTGTTTTCGCGGTATCCGCCGTGCCCGAATTGCGGGTATTTTGTCGAAGAAGAAATGTATTGGGTAGCAGGAGATACGTGTGAATAAACAAAAATTGATTTTATACCCTGGTGTTCGTGTTTTATTTATTTAATTAAGTAAACTTGGTTAGGCCGATTTCGGTCGAGGAAAATCAAGGAAATTTTTTGTTTTTTTGTCGTTGAAATCTTCGATTCTATTCATTCCAGTCGAATCGAAATTAACGATGATTGGATGATCGTAATGTATCTTACGAACTGGAATGACTACCTGGGTTCTTCCTTATCCATAAAATATTATAAATATTACAAATTTCTTCTTTATTTATTTCAACCCCATCTCCCTATCTTTTCTTTATATAATTTTAATTTAATTATTTGCATTATTGGAGAAAGTAGATTATCTTTTGGCGGCTTTTTATTTTTTATTGTTTTAATATTCGATGAAGAATTTTAAGCGGTTCGCGTGAACCTTTAAGGATCTACGTCCCTTTTTGATCAGGTAGGTGACGGGTGACGTCAGGTCGGTAACGTCGTACGGCCCGATCCATTTAGGGGTTAATTTCGTTGACCGTCCTCGTCGTACCGTCTCGTCGTGTAAGAGGACTTTGTCGCCGATTTGGAATTCGGAGATTTTAGTCCTGGCACCGAAGGATTGTTTAGATTTTGCGGTTATTAAATTTTTCCTTGCATTCCAATTTTTCCATGCAGCTCGGAGTCTTGTGCGAGGTCGTCGGCGGTGTAGGTGAGCCGGGGCTCTGTTTTTATCGACGTCGGTAATATAGCGGGCGTTCCGTACACGAGTTCATGGGGCGTATAACCAGTGACTGTGTGCGGTGTAGTATTATAAGTAAACATGGCGTATGGTAGCCACTCGTCCCAATTTTCCTGGTCCTCCTCTATGTAACATTTCAGATATTCGGCCAGTGTTCGATGTGATCGTTCGAGCGCTCCGTTCGATTCCGGGTGGTAGGCCGTTGTTTGGATTTTTTGAATTTTCAGCAATTTACAAACCTCTTTGAAAGTGGCACTAAGAAAATTTGTACCCTGATCGGATAGTATGGTTTCTGGTGCACCAAAACGACACATTATTTTGGTGACGAGCGCTTTCGCGACTTCCGCTGCTTCGTGGTTTTGTAGAGGAATAGCTTCACTGTATTTCGTCAATAAATCCTGGAAGGTCAGAATGTATTTGTTTTTTGACGCGGTGATGGTGAAGGGCCCTACTATGTCTACGGCGCATTTCTCGAACTCTTTCGACGGAGTGTCGGTGATGACCATGGGCGTCTTCGTTATTCTCCTCACCTTATTCTTTCCAGCGTTCGCGTTATTCCCTGGTGGCCACCAAGGGGAGCGTCGTGATACTCGCGAATTATAATCGTCCGTTCGCTTGGCTTGGGACAGCTTACGCCTATGCGGCTGCTGTCTCTCTCATTCTCGTGGCGGAGGTGCTGTGGCTTCGTGTCGCTCACACGGTCGGTCTCCTCCCGCGTCGCGCTTCCCTTGGTCGCTGCGCACGAGTCCGCGGGGGCCTCGTCGCTCTCCTCTGTATCGCTCTCTCTCTTTCTTTCTTCGCGCTCTCTTTGTCGTCGCGAGACTGTTGGGCTCGGGTTTCCTTTGCCTGTGCGCATGTCGTCGCGTATATGCGACTGAGCGCGTCTGAATTAGTATTTGTTTTACCGGCTTTGTATTCGATGTTGAATTCATGTTCCGATAGTTTTAATTTCCATCTCATAAGTCTTGAGCCGGGATCTTTTACGCGGAATAACCACGTCAAGGGTCGATGGCCCGTGATTACCGTGAATTTGCTTGAACTTTCACATTTTTTGGTAATGGAAATTCTTTGACGGCTTGATTTTTCCTTCGTCGGGTTTTACTCCTTCCTCGGTTATTACGTGTCCGAGGTAATAAGTTTCTTTTCGAAGAAAATGGCATTTTTTCGGCTGAACTGCCAATTTCGCTTCTCTATATTCTTTCAGTGATGAACCATAGACGACGATGTCGTCGAGGTAAACGTAATATCGAGTACCTTGTATTCCTGCCAGAACGGTGTTCATGAGTCGTTGAAACGTCGGCGGTGCATTTTTCAGACCGAAGGGCATACGAGTGTATTCGAAATGACCTTGGGGCATGGTAAATGCCGTTTTCTCCTTATCAGTCTCTGCCATCGGAATTTGGTGAAATCCCGAGGTGAGATCGAGCGTGGAGAAATATTTTGCCTTTCCCAATTGGTCCAATATCTCGGGGATATTAGGTAATGGGTAGGAGTCTCCCACGGTGGCATCGTTTAATTTACGAAAATCCACCACGACTCTCATTCGGGGCTTACCGCTGCTGTCGGGTTTTTTGGCAACCACTAACAACGGTGCGTTCCATTGGCTCCTACTCGGCCTAATAATTCCGTCTTCCAACATCTCAGCGGTTTGTTTTTCTACTTCCCTTTTGTGTGTTTCGGGCAGTCGCTACGGGTGTAATTGGTCGTATTCCCTCTTTCAGGGGGTTTTCATACTCTACCAGGTCGGTGCATTTTAGTCGGTCTCCGTCTAAATGAAAAATGTCTTCGAAATGTTCCCATATTTTTATTAATTCGAATTTTTCTTGTTCGTTGAGGCGAGCCGTGTCGATCTCATTGCCTAGAATGTTTAGACGTGCAGACGTACTTATTTTTCGCTCGGACTCGGCGTCGTCCGGCAATTCAGCGAGCGTCAGCGATTTCATTGTTATGACGGGTCGTTCCATCTCGATTTCCTCGTCGTTCGTATTCACGATGCTCACAATGCAATTACTATTTTTTGCTTCAGTTATGCATGAACCAATTACGATTCCTTCGGCTAATTCGAGTTTTTCTACGAGACCGACGGTTTTCCCGAAGTTTTTGCACGAACGATGTTCTCGCTTCTCGGCGGGAGTTTAATTTTTTCATGCGCATTCACCAGGCGCTTCGTATCTCCATACATTTTGATATATTTGCCTCCCAATATATCAACGTCGTGTTCCCGCATGAAATCCATTCCCAATAAACCATCCGTGGTCATTGGTACGGAGTCGCTCACGACATAGAAGTCGTGCTCTATTGAGATAGCCCGGGTGTCAAGTATCACCGTGGCCTTGCACAGTGCCTTGAACATTATACCCTCGATCCCTCTCAGCTGTACGGTTGAGGGCGTTATCGGCATCTCAGGTTTCAGCGCGTCCTTACGCACCACGCAGCATTGCGCGCCCATGTCGGCCTTTAGGGTCAGCGTTCCAGCTGATGCATGCGGCGAGGTAACGGTGAAGTCGCTCATCGCGCCTTCGATCCAAGGCGAGCTGACGTTGCAAATTCTTAGATTCTCTGTCTCTTTACTTTCCTTGACGGGGACAATCGTAATCGTGCCGAGTTCCAGTGATCCTAGTGTAGGCCTATTTTCGCGATTTCTTGACGGTGTGTTATTTTGATTTTTCGGCCAAGCATTTGGATTTCTTCGGCCATAATCGTGCACCCTTTGTGAAGGTCCAGTTTCCTTTCGCGTCCCTTCGTCCCATTTCTTTTTCCGACATTCTGCGATGATGTGTCCTGGCTTCTTGCAGTAATGGCACGTGACGTCCATCTTTAGAATTCCTCTGCTTGGTCCTGGAGCAGGCAAACTCATGCGGACTTGCGAACTTCTGCAGTCGCGTGCCAAATGCCCGTGCTTATGGCATTTATGGCATGTGATTTGCGACGTGTGATTTGGGAAGTGCGTCTGCTTGGCGATTGATTCGCCACCTTGAACGGAGTTTTCTTCTTCCATTGCCCCTTTCATGACGGTGCCGAGATCCGTGAAGTTACGGGCCTTCACGGTAACTTGAAATTCCTTTTTGAGTCCTCGCTCAAAATTATGCAAGGCTAGCTGTCTCACATAGCCTTCTATCGTTTTCTTTCCCGCGGCTGTAGTTTCGCCCGCGGTGCTTGCGGCAACTAACTCCATCATGACGGCTTCTAATCTTTGTCCATATGCTAACACGGTTTCATTGTGTTTCTGTTTGCAGGTATTAAATTCGACCTGTAATGCGGCGACTGTCCGGCGAGTACAGTATAACGAGAGTAATTCTTCTTTTAATTTCGCGAATGTGTCGATTTGTTTATATCGGAGATCGCGTTTCGCTCGGCCGATAATTTTAGCGGCTAAAATAGCCTTTAATAAATTTGCGCAATCGTTTACGCCTACGCTTTTGTAAGCATATTCGAATGCTTCGATGATATCGTATACCGTCTCAGGTATTTCTCCGTCGAAAGGCTGAATTAGGCTCCTGGCCTCTTTCAGGGTCATGTTATCGGCCTGTATTCTAACTCTTTCGTTATGACGAGTGAGCAAAGGGAAATCGGAAAACTTAATATCCCGTCCGCGTTCTGTTTCGACGGCGTCGGAGAAATCGTCGTCCGTGTCGCCTGAAGTATTAGGGGAATTTACCGCGGAAATTCTGCGTCTTTTTATTACTAGTTCGTCGCGAATTTTCTGACCGCGATAGACTGTTCTTTCCCGGTAAACGCAGAGATGCTAAACGCTCTTCATTGGACATAAAGTTTCCCTAACTGGCTTTGAATTACGAATGTAAATTTTTGTGCCGCCACTTACATTAGGATGGTCTTGTACATTGTCGAATTCTGCCGGTTGCGATGTCTGTTGTGGGCTGATTTTCGTTCGGGTCCTCGGTCTTCCTTCCTTCCTTCTCTAGGATGATCTTCGGTTGGTCCTGCTTCGTCGATCCTCGGGATGACGGCTGTGATCCGGTGACTCGGTCGTTCGCGGATTCTTCCTTTGCCGTGACGTAAATCAGTCAGGCAATTTTCTTCAGAAACTCAACGACTGCGTGTTGATTTCTCTTCGATTCCTCCACACAAGGCGTTTGATAGGAGATCGGATAACTTCTAGTTGTCACTAATTCTGACAACTCTTCTATACACTTCGCGCACAACTGATTGTTATTCACTTCACGAACTTTGGCAATCCCACCGCTGCCACCAATGTTATATCGGCAAAACGTTAGTATTGCGCGATAAGATATTATTTTGAGATATTAGCCAATAAGGAGTAGAACTCGAGTTTATGAAGTAAAAGGAAATAACAGTTTAACGTAAGATTTGGATTGGTAATTTACAAAGTTAGGCGAAGTTATAGGATACGAGCTTTAATCAAAGATCAACTGATTAGCTCCGCTCATCAATTAAGACTAAATTAGTTATCGGGGCGATCACGGGTCGCCCGCGAGTCGCTATGCCAATTTGGCATTTAGTCGTTATGGCCATATGTGGTCATAACGATGATATCGATGGCGTGATTCGCCTTTATACTAAACTGCCTATTGTGCAGTTTGGGAATACTTGGTTTCGTGACCATATATGGTCACGGCGAATTTCTGGCATGATTCTCACGCTTTATTTGCATAAGTGATTAGTATGCATTTTATATCTCATTCGATTAATCTACTGGAATATTTCATTGGAATATTATTTCGTTGTACTGTGGGATACAACAACCGCTACAAAATATCGGCAACAAACAAGCAAAATAATCCAGAGATTTAACCCTGATAATGTTGTCAATACGGATCAAACGGGATGCAAGTATAAAATAAGCAGCAAGCGCACTTTGTCGCGCAAAGGTGAAAAAGATTGCTGTGGGACTGTTGAGGCGCACGCCCAACAGAATAGGATTGCGAATCGAGGATGAGGATCGAACGTGTGTGGAAACGAAAGAATACTTGACTCAGACGTAGATGAAAAAAAACGAAAGTAATATATATTTATTCAGTGATAAGGTGATAATATGTTAATAGTTAGATAAGTCTTATTCGTCTCCGAGATCGTGTACTACGTGTCGGCTGTACACTCGCGACTGACCAGTGTGAAAAACGCTCGCGTCGGCCACGGTCGCTGCCTTGGCAAAGCTTCGTTCGGCTGATTCGGCCGTCGCTCGGATGTTCGCGTTGCGCGCGCATTAAACGCGATGATCCTCCTCAACAGGGACAAATAAATAAATTGACGCATTCTTATACCGCACAATACGGTCTCACGTTGTCTGAAAAATTGCTGCCTAAAGTATTCGTTTGTCTGCAAGAAGTCACTGGCAATTTGTTTTATTAAATTACGGCTAATTTATTTTTTTAAATTAAACAAATTGTAAAATTTGGAAAAAAATGACATTTAATTCGTGAGTTTTTATCAATAAAGGCGCGTAAATTTTGTTTTGTTTTAATTTCTTGGAATTTTTTTATCATAATTTCAACATTAATTTGAAAAAAAAAATGAAAAAAGAACATAGACGGGGACTTAACCAGAGCCGTCCGAACGGGAGTCTTACTCGTTACCGCTAGGCTGCTCACATCGTTGTGTTTGGATACAAACCCTACGGTACGTAAGCAGGCTTCCAACTTTGACCGGCGATTTCTCGAACACGGAGCCGAGTTGGGCTACGTAAAGTTGGCCGACCGACTTTGACTTTTTCAACTTTTTTTTTTATGAATCGTTTAATGGTCGTTTGATACTAACGTATGTCAAGTTTCGTCACTTGATCGTTGATAGTTCCTCGGAAAAACGAAATTCAAAATCGAGCGTAAAGATAGCCGACGACTTTTTTGTTTTTCAACTTTTTCAACTTTTTTCTTTTGATATCGTTTGATCGTCGTTTGATACTAACCAATCCCAAGTTACATCGTTTGATCGTTGATAGTTGCTTGGAAAATGCTATTTACTTACTCCCAGTGACCTGAAGTTGGAAATGCAAAATCGAGCGTAAAGGTAGCTGGCAATTTCCCGAGGCAGCTACGAGTCAACTGTTTCAATACAACACACAGCTAGTAATTCTTCGCGTATTCGATGGATTTGGAAGCATTCAAAGTTTTTTAGTAATGGAAAAACATTTGATAGAGTAAAAAGAAATAAATTGATTGATTAAATATGCCAGTGCCTTCCGGATCGTGTGGTCACCAGCAAGACGTCGAGAAAGCAAGTCTTTCGGGATAATTTGCTAACACAAGTGCTATGATTTCCAAAATAATTGTACAAAGAAAATAAATCCATTACATACACGTTATAAAAGACTTCTTTATCAAATAAAAAATGCCTGTCTAATACTAAATTTTCAGGGAAGGTAAGTTGAAAATTGAAATACATTAAACAATTTATTTTTTCTTGACTCGTAGTACACCAAATATTATCACAGATTCGTGGCAACCTGTGGAAAAAACAGAACATTAGTTATATTAATTTAAATTATGAAAGACATATCTATCTAGAGAACACAAAAAGTCAAACGAACCTGCCAGTTTCCCTAAGCTGTAATATGTAGAAAGCTATCGTACGATAATCCTCGACGACGTCAAGCTCGTGCGGAGTCGATATCATGCGATGAAAAAACGCTTCAATTATTATATTATATATACTGGCGCATATATGCCAGTAGATATGATTTCATTACTGTTTCATCTGAATCTGTTTTGACTTGCGATTCTAGACCATCGTATGATTTTCATTCTCCTTTAGATCGCCGATAATATGAAATCCAGTGCCACGTAGGTATGTTACAACTCCGAATAGCCTGGAAGCATGGATATATTGAATGTAATATTAGCTGAGAACCCGAATACTATACAGATAATGATTACGAACCATTCTCTTTTCTGGCAATCCAGAGAATGGCTTATACATAATAGTTAACAATTCGTCTATAAGACCCGAGTTTTGAATTGTTGTTAATAAAAAATGTTGAAGCAAGTCGGGGATTTGACTACGAAGTTTTCGCGGGGTTCGTATGTGGCTCTACTCTTCACTGAACAATTCATTTCGTGCGATGCGATTCGGTACGTGCTGTGTGGCGGCTGATCTGCCCCTCGCTCGTGCGGTCGGTACCGCAGGCAGCAGCGAGGCGACATCAGCGCCCAGACGGGCGAGCAAACAAACACTCGTGCCTCACACGCTATACTAAGTTTCCTATATAATGAAATAGAGAGTCTAAGGGCGATTCCGTTACGCGCCATTCCTTTTCCTAGTGCTGTCTGTGACACACGTTTCTTACCTAAGTATAGTTACAAGTCTGTGATCACAACATGCAATAAATATTATATAATGCACCGTCATACCCGTGTTCCCGTAATTATTCATTGGGCTTAAACCCCATAGCTGAAAGATAAGTAGCGTCACCTTCGGTGCAATTCAACAATTGGGGCTGAATGCTGCGACGGTCAAAAATAGAATCTTATAAATTTAAGCACTTTATATAACATGGATTTTTCAATCACGTGAACATTAATGTGCATCTAAAACATCATCAGCCATGTAAATATAATGTAGCAGTGACAGCTAAAATTGTTGGGATTCGTCGAGTGTGGCGCTACCGGGCTCTTCGCACATATTGAATCGCGTCGCACAAAATTAATAGTTCGGTGAAAGGTAGCGGCAGGTGCTTAATTACGTGATCACGCTTGCGGAAGTGACTTGGTGACAAATTTTTGGAGAAATTGAAAGAATATAACTGGAGTGTTGGTTTTTGAACATTATTATTACGCTTATTACGAACGCATTTAAGGTTTACATTATTAATAGTTTTATATGATGGCTACTGGCATATAATGTATACATTGCCAATGTCGAGGAATAATTCAATTGAGTACACATTTTTGGAGTAAATTCCTATGGAAGTTCTTTAAGTAAATTGTCCATTACTAATAGTTACGATAGTCTATATAAAATATTTTCTATCGCTAAATTGGAAAATAAATGGATAGTTTGTGAATATATCATTTAATTACTGCAGATATGTGCGTCTCTCTAATAACCTTAAAGTGATGCGATACATAGAACGTGTTTCACATCATGTTAGAGTCCAGTGTTGCATATAGCAGGCTGAATCAAATCTGACAGATATTCGCAAATAGTGATTTGTATTTTCTGTGAAACAGTCAGTTTAAAAAAAGTAAAGTATGTATTAGTCACGTATTGTGATAATTCTGCATTAAAAGAAAGAGTCGACTGTACTATTTTGGAGAAAGCAAAGGTTATTTTTTCCAAGTGATTGAAGTATCTAACAAAGTGCCCAGTGCTTAGGCGAGCAAGACACAGAGAGGGACAGGCAAACTGTGAACGATCAGAGTTATGAGATTACCGGTGAAGATGGATTCATTTCATTTTACATCTAACCACATGACGATGAAAACCGCTCGGCCTAATGGAGCAGCCAGACAGAACGCTGACAACGATGAGAACTACAAACTCCTCATGGTGGTCTATTATTTTGCCATTGGGTGCTGCAATGTGTCCACTGTCCACTCATCCCTACTGTAAAACCAAGGTGAATATGCATGATGTCCCATTTTACATTTTTTTTCTTTTTCTTACTTTGAGTTGTCTGTTATATTACACAATCTTACCTTCTTTGATAACAGGAAATGCAATATTTTTAATACATTCGCATCATAATTCGTTGCAATACTGCAACAGCCAGTGAAATTTTCATAGGTAGCAGGTGTTCACTCTTTACCTCCTCATGAACACCAGTTTGCGATTCAACATTGAACAAGGACTGATCTACTTGCTGGTGAGTCCGCTTAAAAATGGGCTTGTATCAGATTCGGTTAAGAGACTATATTTGGAAGGATGGTGCGCACGTACGCGGTACCATGCATGGTTGTCGGCTTCTCGGACGTGGTATAAATATCCATCTCGTTGAAAACTTGTTTCTTCGTGAAATTTTTCAACTGAGAAACAAGGCTCTCCCTGTACCATCGTCGCAAAAGGCAAGCAAGCTCGAGCGGGTATGTCTTCCTGATTTAATTCTCCAGATAATATTCGTAAAACTTTATTTTTACAGTGTGTGTATTCACAAATTTAGACATATTCTATTATATACTTTTTTATATTAATGTCGAAATATTTGATGTACATTCAAAAATAGCTCATGGGTGAAGCTCGTCGAAAATCAAACATCATTATTGAATTTCATATTTTTTGACCGGAGAAATAGCCTAATTGAATAATATGGAATGTTATACAATCTATCACGAATTTATCATTGACTCTTTTCTCACAATGTTGTATGTCATGTTGTAACGAATCCTAATTGGTACGAGTTTTATAGGAATCAACGTTCGATTTAATTTCCAGGAACTGATGAACGCAGCCGTGTTCAAAGCACGCACCATACAGCGGAACAAGCATTGTGACAAGCGTTCAGATGCTATATCCCAGTAATTATTTGCACCCGAATTTGGATCTTCGCCACCACCATCACCATTGGGAATCTTTCGTTCTTCGTTCTGTAAATTTATACATATATGTAGGATCGGGTTCCGACGACAGAAACTACGGCCCTGGTTCGACGACCAAGCGAGGACTGGAGGAAAGTTCCTCGACAGTTAGCGCGCGGACTCGATCGCGAACGAACGAAACTGAACGAGACGACGCATTTATTCATTTAATAAATCTTTTCTTAATTGTTTTCTTTATTCCGCATTACTCTTGGGTATTGTCGATTATTTTCCCTGTTCTCCCCTTTCTACATTTGAGGGCTCATCCGGGATCGTGAGAACAAGTACGGGTTTCGACGTGGTTGGAGAAACAAAGAAAAAGTGTAAGGCGAAAGAAGAAAGAAGTGTGTCGGATACAGGCGATAAGACGCAATGACGGAAGAAGTGTTTCACCAAATTATAACTCTGCGGTTATCGGCCGTTAAGCCGAATTACGGGAAATATAGTAGAGTGCAGTCCCAAAGCGTAGTGAAACGGAACAATGGTTCTAGAAAGATCGCGCGGGAATCAAGAAGACGCCATGAAAGACGCCACAGAGAACGCCGCTGCGCACGCCGCACGCGCATCTCAAGCTGGGACAGTGAGTGGAAAAGAGAGAGAAGACGGCAGCGCCGAAGCAGTTACGTGCTCGACGCCAGCGGCGACAATGACGGTAAAGCAGCTCAGAGGTAAATTAGAGCGATTACAATTACCGACGGCAGGGAAGAAGGCAGATCTATTATCTCGGCTAAGGCAGTACGAGGATGATGCAAAAACCGAGAATAGCGATGTAGACGACGAAGGAAGCGTAGCAGCGAATCTAGTCGATGCACAGTCAGCTGAGAGTAGTGACGATGATAGACGCAATCGCAATGCTGGCTCAAGAGATGCGAGACGAGGACATGACAGCCAAGGAGAAAGAAGGACTCCGCGTAACGCGGCGAGCTTGTTTACGATTAAAGATGTCGAAGGTAGCATCTCTAATTTTTCCGGTGATGACAAACTCTCAGTTGAAAAGTGGTTCGAAGAATTCGAAGAAGCGAGTGTATTGTTGGACTGGAATGAGTTACAGAAAGTGATATACGCTAAAAGATTGTTACGTGGTTCCGCGAAACAGTACATGGCGTTGCTAAAAGGTATCACAACGTGGAGAGAGATGAAACGACGACTCCCGCTCGAATTTGAAACAAAAGTAAACAGCGCAACAATTCATGCGCAGCTTGCTAAACGGAAGAGGTTAGCACATGAGACGCCGAGGCAATATGTATACGCGATGAGTGAAATCGCCAATCAAGGATCGGTCGAGGAAGAAGCGCTCATGCAATACATAATAGACGGCATAGTCGACGAAAAAAGCAACAGAGCTATTCTGTACAACGCGGCTACGATCTCACAGTTGAGGATAAATGTGGAGCGGTACGACCGAATGAGCGAGAGAAGCGACAAAAAACGGGGTGAGTCGACGAAAGGAAAAATTAATGATGCCTCGAGAACGGACGCTAAAGTGAAACAGAAGTCCGCCAAAGACTCGCGGTGTCTTAGTTGTGGTTCGGTCGAACACATCGCACGAGAGTGCTCGGCAAAGGGAAAAGGCCCTAAGTGCTTTAAATGCAATCAATATGGTCATATTGCAGCGAAATGCGACGCTCCCGACAGAGTGTCCGTGCAGAAGAGTAGCACAGTGAACGAGGTGACGGAGGTTGACCGAACGGCAAATGACGATGAAATAATTGTTGAGCTCAACGATATGCCGGTACAGGCGATGATAGATACTGGAACAAAACAAACAGTGCTAAAACGGAGCGAATACGAGAGGATCGGCAGACCGGCGTTGCACTCGATAGGGAAAATAATCCAGGGCTTTGGAAAAGCCACGGTGAAGGCCGTAGGACTCCTACGTACCGACATGTTGATTCAGGATGAGACATATACGGGTGACGTGTATGTAGTGCCAGATTCGGCTATGAATCACGATATGCTCCTCGGTAAAGAACTCACTAGATGAATGAATATTCATATCAATGGCGGTCGAGTGACTATCGTCAAGTTGTCAACGGAGAAAATTGATGATACCGACGTACGAAGAAATGACGATGATAGTGCCAAGTGGAGTGAGTCTCCCGTAAACTACATCGAAACAGAAACGGTGGATGTTAATAGTCAAGATCGCGGGGAAATCGAGAAGCTGATAAAAGAGCATAACCCACGGAGAGAAGTGTAGACGACTATCGAGACGAAGATCGTGTTGCAAGATGACGCTCCTGTATGTTTGAGACCGCGGCGGCTATCGGTAAAGGAAAAAGCGATTTTGGACGCTCAAATCGGCGAATTGGTACGCGAAAAAAATCATACGACCAAGTCGGAGCAAATATTGTAGTCTGGTAGTGGTCGTACCAAAAAAAATGGAGTGTATCGGGTATGCATTGACTATAGACAGTTGGATAAAAAAATCGTGAGAGATAGGTTCCCGATGCCCCTGATCGACGATCGCATCGACGCGCTCGCGCATGCTCGGGTATTTTCAGTGTTGGACCTGAAAACCGGATTCTTCCATGTGCCGGTGCTGACAGTATCCAATATATGTCGTTTGTTACTCCGGATGGGCAGTTCGAGTTTTTAAAGACGCCGTTTGGACTATGCAACAGCTCTACCTCATTCTTGCGTTTTATCGAGGTTTTTCACGAGCTCGAAAGAAAGGGCGTGGTTTTCACGTACATGGACGATTTGATCGTGCCTGGAAAAAATGTATGTGACGCACTAGCGAATCTGAAAGGAACACTTGAAGTCGCTGGTGCAAAAAGGCTCGCGATTAATTGGAAAAAGTGCGGTTTCCTGAAGAATCGAGTCGAGTATCTCGGATACGTGATCGAGGATGGTGCTGTTGGGCCGTCACCTATGAAAATCAAAGCGGTAAGGAGTTTTTCGGCGCCGGATTCGAAAAAGGCAATTCAAAGCTTTTTGGGGGTAACCGGATATTTTCAGAAATTCGTACGTGACTACGCTAAGATCGCAAGACTGCTATCTGACGTGTTAAAGAATGATCAGAGATTCCGATTCGGAGACAAGGAAGCGCAGGCTTTCGAAGTATTAAAACAACTCTTAACCAGCGAGGCTATATCACGAATTTATCGTGCCGACGCGCAGACAGAAGTGCACACCGACGCCAGTAAGGATGGATACGGGGCGGCGTTATTGCACAAGACCGATAAAGATAATCGCTTCTATGCGGTGTATTTCATGAGCCGGAAAACATCCGAAGCTGAAAAGAAATTACACTCCTATGAGCTTGAAACACTGGCGGCGATACAAGCAGTAAAGAAATGTCGAGTTTACTTACTCGGCATAAAATTCAAGCTGGTGACGGATTGCTCGGCATTGCAGAAGACCCTGAATAAGCACGATATATCACCGAAAGTGGCCCGCTGGGCATTGGCTCTCGAAGAGTTCGAGTATGAAGTCGAACATCGCGCAGGTATTCGCCTTCAACATGTCGATGCGCTTAGTCGCTATCCCGTAATGGCTATCGTCGATAAAATCACGCCAATGATCCGGCAAGGACAAGATGGTGAAGAGAGACTGCGAGTGATAAAGCAGATACTGGAAAAGGAGCCTTACGAGGACTACGCTTGTGAGGATGGAGTTTTGAAGAAACACGTGGGTGATCGAAACCTCATCGTTTTACCTTCAGGTATGTAGCAGGACGTGATAAGGAGGGCGCATGAGAATGGCCATTTCAGCATGAGGAAAATGAAGGAAGATATCACCTCAGAATATTATATCCCGAATTTGACCCAAAAGCTCGAAGAATATGTCAGCTGTTGTGTCTCTTGTATACTGGCAGAGTCAAAGCGTGGTAAAAAGGAGGGATTTTTGAGACCGATACCTAAGGGAGACGTTCCTCTGGCGGTCTATCACGTCGATCATCTCGGACCAATGGAAGCGACGTCAAAGGATGGATTTTCCAAATGCGTGTAGATGTATCCAACGAAGTCTACAGCGGCAGGGGAGGTTATCGACAAACTGAGAACTCAGCAGAAGACTTTTGGAAACCCTCGACGCATTGTCAGCGATCGTGGTCCGGCATTCACGTCGTCAGAATTCAAGGATTATTGTGTCGAAGAAAACATCGAACATATCCTGATCGCAACGGGTGTGCCAAGAGGAAATAGCCAAGTCGAACGGGTCAATAGAATTATTATACCCGTACTTACGAAGTTAGCCCGGGAATGCCCTAGTAAATGGTACCGTCATGTCGACAAGGTGCAGTGTGCTATTAATAGTACGTATCAGCGCAGTATAGGCACGACACCGTTCGGAGTGCTTTTGGGAGTACCATTGCGGCAGAAAAAGGATGTTGGGTTACAAACACTGATCGAACAAGAGTGTATTGCTTCCTTTGACGAGGCAAGAGAAGGATTACGGGCGATCGCTAAAGAGAATATTACAGCGATTCAATTGGAAAATAAGAAGCAACATGATCAACGGTGTAAGCCCGCTACGACCTATCCCGTGGGTGATCTGGTAGCCATCAAGCGTACGCAGTTCAATCCTGGCTCAAAAATACGAGACAAATATTTGGGTCCTTATAAGGTCTCGCAGATAAAGGGATGCGATCGCTACGAGGTTATACGAGCAACCGATGACGAAGGTCCTAAATTGACCGTGGCCGCGGCTGATCAGATGAAGCCGTATCGGTATCATTCTCCGGGGCCCGGAGAAACAGGAATGGCCGAATGTAGGATCGGTTTCCGATGACGGGAACTACGGCCCTGGTTCGACGATCAAGCGACGAGTGGAGGAAAGTTCCTCGGCAGTTGCCGCCCGGACTCGATCGTGAACGAACGCAACTTAACGAGACGGCGCATTTATTCATTTAATAAATCTTTTCATAATTGTTTTCTTTATTCCGCATTACTCTTGGGTATTGTCGATTATTTTCCTTGTTTTCACATGACCTTTATATATATATGTATATATATATATATATATATATATATATATATATATATATATTACACGTGCCTAAATTATTGTTTTATTTTGTTTATCGTAACAAGCTTGCTGCAATTAAAACCCAATATTGCTTTAAAATTTCTAAATCCCATCAGAGTTACATACACTCGCCTGGAAATGCAATTTCTTGTATAGTTTATGAATTTCTGGACCGTTAATTGTCCTTTTGGAAAGATGCCGAAATAGAGCATTGTTGGTCATGGAAATTACACGACGATTATATGGGACTGTCCGTACATATGGACGCATTCATAAGGTTGAAAATTAAACGTTTGTACATACATAGCTGATTGTATACTATTCAATTTGACATTCGACGAGAAATGATGACGGACTACTCCGAATATTAAACGATGTAGTTGCGATGTACTTGGTACAAATGTGATTACCGTTTGCATCACTTTTTGTTCTCCACGTTATAAATTGTTGAAATTTAATATGACTCGATGATACATTTGTTATTTAATGGCAGAAAAAGCCTGCTTTAGACAAAACTTTTTGATTCTTTCAGATTGCGATATTTATTTTGAGGGTATCAATAAAACACTTGCAAATTTGCAAAATTGCTGTAAAAGGAGGCAAAACTAACGGCGTTATTACGACTTATTCGCCAATTGCTGCAAGTCATCCTGTCTTCTCGAACAGGTCACAGAATGTATTACACACGTTTAAATCATGTGCATAAATAAAAATATATATAATAACGAATATGGAAGATTGTTATGAAGAAATTTTTGGTTGCCCAAAGTACCGACCTATTTGAATTAGATGTGCAAGTTGACTGCTCGATTCTTGAATTCTTTTTCAGACAGCACGTGCCATCGATAGTCTAATATTCTCGTAACTTCTCTTTCGGTACTTTCGTAGGAACAGCTATTGATTTTCATGCATTGATATTTTTCGTTTTAGGGCTACGTTTCGCCGCACATACAAGCATCGCAACGACTTTGCCGACTTCGGTTTTTTCCACAGGTTGCCACGAATCTGCAATAATATTTGGTGTACTACGAGTCATGAAAAAATAAATTGTTTAATGTATTTCAATTTTCAACTTACCTTCCCTGAAAATTTAGTATTAGACAGGTTTTTTTTCTTTGATAAAGAAGTCTTTTATAACGTGTATGTAATGGATTTATTTTCTTTGTACAATTATTTTGGAAATCATAACACTTGTGTTAGCGAATTATCCCGAAAGACTTGCTGTCTCGACGTCTTGCTGGTGACCACACAATCCGGAAGGCACTGGCATATTTAATTAATCAATGCACTCAATCAGTGATTCAATAAATTTCTTTCTTTTTACTCTATCAAATGTTTTTGCATTACTAAAAAACTTTGAATGCTTCCAAATCCATCGAATACGCGGAGAATTACTAGCTGTGCGTTGTATTGAAACAGCTGACTCGTAGCTGCCTCGGGAAATTGCCAGCTACCTTTATGCTCGATTTTGAATTTCGTCTTTCCGAGGAACTATCAATGATCAAACGACGAAACTTGGCATACGTTAGTATCAAACGACGATCAAACGATATCAAAAGAAAAAAGTTGAAAAACAATAAAGTCGTCGGCTATCTTTACACTCGATTTTGAATTTCGTTTTTCCGAGGAACTATCAACGATCAAACGACGAAACTTCCACAAAACCTCCACCATTTTTACATTTTCATTCTCTTTCCTCACCCTCCTCCTCCTCCCCTCTTGTTCCAGCCCACTCTTATACTCCTTTTCCATCTCCCTCACATATTCATACTCACATATTCGTATATCCAACTTTTCTCTTAGCCCATTCACCAACTCCTCTTTTAACAAGCTTTTCTCCTTTCCTGTCATCCAACTTTCAATTTCTCTGCTGATATTTCCTTAACTAATTCTCTTCCTCTCTTACATACTAACATGTGCTCTATCGTTTCCTCCTCCTCATTACATATTCTGCATCCCCACTTGTTTACACCTTTTTCCCCGGCTCTTCCCACGTTACCGCATCTTAGCCTTGCCCACATTTCCTTGCCTTTCCACTCGCACCTTCCTCCGACCAGTACCTCCACGGCTCCTCCACATTCTCGACTAATTCTTTGTATATTTTGTTGTACGACGACCTCTCTATCGCCTCCCTCTCTTTTATCAGTGTTTTCCTTCTCAGTGTGTCCAGTCCTTCCTTTATATTGTCGTCAATTTCCTCTTCACTCTTTTTTTCTCTTATCATTCTGATCACCTCCCCTATTTCCAATTCCCCCAGCACCTTTTCCAAATCTTTTCCCCACATACCCGGCATTCCGTTTATTATCCCTTGTGACGAGTTTTCTTGCGACCCCGTCACCCCGGTATCAACATCCGGCTAGGAGGCGGGTTTGCGCCTTCGACGAGGACACAAGCAGCTTCTAAAACATCACGGCCGTATATTTTCTCTCCGCCGAGGCCGATTTAGTGCATCGAGCGCCACAGTCCACTAAACACGGCGCTCCCATCGAGGGGAGTTCGGACTGGGTGACACGGGACGCGGTGCTGCAATTTCGTCGTGGGCCAGCCGTAGGGTCAGGGACGCCGGCCCTGCGAGGCGAGCCTCCCCCGTCCCGGCGCCCATCCCGGACTCCGTGGAGAAGGCGTTCGATGCGGACGGAGAGGATTTCGGGTACCGGGAGCACGAGGCTCCTTGCGAGAGGTGCACGGCCCTATCATCTCCGTCCCCTCCCCCTCCTCACCGCGAGCTTGGCCAGCGCGAGGAGCGAGGGGCGGGAGGACGAAGAGAGGAAATCATCGGTAGGAGAGGAAAATTAGCGGCAACGCGGGATATTCGCAATAATTAGGATATTGGAGGAAACACCTATGGAGTGGGGGGAGAGAGAGCCGGCGAGCCCGGTTCACGCGGTCAGAGGCCAAGAGAATTAGTCTTAAATCTGCTACCGATCAGCCATCACGTACATTTATCTAGCAAACCAGTTTTCCTTTTTGTCTTGTGTGCCGACCGACGGGTAAAAGTTTCAACGCTTCTACGGTGAGTCCAATTCTTGTCATACGAATTTAGCTCTCTTATCGCGGGATGGGAGAGTGTCGATTATATAGTCACTAGCCTTCGGGAGGTCAGAGAATTCATAGTTTATTTGAATTAAGGGCAATAAAATTAATTGCGATAGTCTCGCGTCTCCGTGTGGACCCTTGGACTGCTAAAACATTTATTACGGGCACCAGGGTCAGAGAATTTATAGTTTCGTTGCCTTAATTGCAAACTAGTTGCGATAGTCTCGCGTCTCCTTGTGGACCTCTCGAATCGCTACAGTCATTTATTTTAGTATCGAAATCTGGATATTTATTAATCATGTTCGTATGTCGGCCGGGCTCACATACATTCGATCGGCCGTTGTCCGTCGGTAGCGTCCTTTTCGGAGGTCGCTCTTTGTCGCCGAGTACACGCGCACTCGGCACTCGTACTGTACGCGTATCTCGCTCTCTCGGGCGTTAGATGGCCTTGGCGGTATACCTATCTCTCTCAGCTTTGTTTTGTTTTGCGAGCGTTTGACCGTGCGTACCTCGTTGTTACAAAATCGTACGATTGGATATAATTTCGTGTTGGTAATATTATCTGCTACCTCTCGGTAGTTTTATTTCTGCGTGCTACATTTTCGTGGTCGTGATATTTCTTTTGCTACCGTTCAGGATTATGATTTCGGCGTGCTACCTTTTCGTACTTGTAATAGTAGTTGCTACCTCTCATTAGTTTCATTTCCCCATACTACGTTTTCATGATCGTAATGTTATGTGCTACCTTTTGCGATAATTATTTCGGCATTCTATTTGCCCGTAATGGTGACTTTCGCGGGTCACCTACCCCTAGTCTAATGTTGGATGCTACCTATCGCTAACTTAAGGGTTGTATGCTACCTCTCGCTAAATTAATTGTTGTACGCTACCTTTCGCTAAATTAGTGTCGTATGCCACCTATGGCTAAATTAATTGTCGTATGCTACCGTTGAAGAGGCGGTTCCTCGTGCACTATCGCTTGAATTCACTATCATGCGCGAATTATTATCCCGGAATTATATTAGTTGATGGACTTTTGAGAATCCACTATCATGCGCAAATTCATATCCGGGAATTATATTGTTGGATTGATTATTGAACATTAACTATCGTGCGCTACCTATCGTAAATTAATTATCGTGCGCAACTTATTATTTTGGTGGATTATATTGTTTGATCGAGTATTACAAATTAATTATCGTGCGCAACTCGTTATTCCGCGAATTATATTATTTGATTGAATGTTGGGAATCCGTCCCGTGCGCAACTCATTATTTTGGGGAATTATATTAATTGATCGGATATCGGCAAATCATTAACGTGCGCTGCCCGGTGGTACTATTGTTATGTTGTGCGCCACATGTTCGTAATATTATTATGTCGTGCGTCACCTGTTGGTAATATTATTACGTTGTACGCTACCGATTCGTAGTATTGTTATGTCATGCGCTACCTTTTGGTAGAGTTCATATTTCGCGCGCTACCTTTTCGGACTTGTAATCTTATCGTTCCCAATGCTACCTTTTCGTAATATTTCCTTCCGAGTGCTACCTATGCCCCTTCAATTCTCGTTCGCTACCTATTTCGCTCTCACGTCGAGAGTCTGTTATGGATCTAGTCGTAAATCTCAACGCAAGTGTAGCCTATTGGCAGCGGCCCTCGTTGTGAGAACGTCGTAAATTGTAATAACGAACCGGATTAAATCCGTTTAAAAGTAACTATCATATGTCGAATTATTTCTTTCACGCCTCCACTCTCGTGCCCGTCCACGCCCCTCTACCCTTGCCGGCCGTATGGCGGGCTGAGCTAGCCATTTCAGTATTCCCGAGATCTCTGCTCCGTACCACGAGGAGGTCGGGGTTCACGGAGGTGCATACGGGGCGGCAAAATCAAACAAGCCGGTTCTTCCGGTGGTACTTGTACCTGGCGCCCGTCCGTCCCGGATGCGCCATCCACACCCCGAATATCATCGCCTACCTTGGCCGTGGTTGTGTAGGGTGCGCGCGTAGCGCGGGTACCCTCGTGGTACACAGGCGGGCAGGGTTCTCGGAGGAGTAGCGGAAAGCCGTTACAAATGGCGCTCAACGTGGGGCACGAGAGGGAAATTATGTTGGGAAAGTTCCCGAAACTTTGTGTTCGTTAGATTTGTGTAATATCGATTTTTTGGTAATATCGTATTGTATTCTCGTGTCGTAGTAGGCTTCTTGCGAATTCGCAGATGCCTGGCAGGCCGACGAAAATAAAATGTATGTTGTTATCGAGGATTAAGCGCCGTGTCGGTTAACCGTTGCGGCGTGGTTCGTGAACAGAAGATTTCTGGGTAGAATTGTCTCTTGGTCGATTTCTTGTCGATTTCGGCTTTGTTTGATGAAAGCCATTATATTTGTGTTATTGAAGCTCGAGACTTATTCCGTGCGAGCCAGAACGATTTCGATAACAATTTCTTAGGTGATTTTACTGGTCGAACTCGTCCGTTGCGAGTTATTGTTTCTTACGTTCGGGCGGCCGAACAATAGTGATAAGAAACGTTGTTTATTTCGCTGTGCCATTGAATGTCGTATGTGTCGAGCTGGTCTTTGAAGAGTCGATCACGACTATTTCTTGTGTATTTCAGGGATTCATTGTCGACAATTTTGGCCTATTGTGTGTCGGTTCGAGGTAACCCCCGGACCGAACCTTAGTTTCGTAAACACAGTTTTACAACCATCTTGCTGTCCGTTGTTGTTATGGTAGGAAGCTGATTTAAGGTCGAAAATAGAAAAAATTTCTGTCCGTGTAACTCGTCGATACACCGATTGTTCGGCTTCAATATAGGCCCGGACCCCAAAACGTTTTTCAAACGTTAACAACAACAGCTTCCTACCCATCTCGCTACCGTATTTCGTGTGTCTCGACATATTTCGTCGCACATTTGATTTCCTTTGTTTCGAGTCCAGTGGGGTGGGGGCAAGGCTCTAAATATTCCTACCCCTCCCCTAGGTATGGGATATATGAATCGGTGTTCGCGTGATCGGGACAGTACGCTTTGAGACGTCGACTTAACCGAGACGATCCCATCGATTACCTTCCTGATTGCTCAGGGACAACCTAAGTGAATTTGTGAGTGCGGTGAAACAGGGTAGTCATTCCTAATTACGGACCGGTGTCACCGGGTGTTTAGCGAAGTAACGATCATCGAACGCGAGGAGCTATCTAACGCGAGTCGTTACCGAACGTGAATAACTATCGAACGCGAATAGCTATCTAATGCGAGTAGTTATCAAACGCGAATAATTGTTTAACGCGAGTGATTATCAAACGCGAATAATAGTTTAACGCGAGTAGCTACCTATCGGGAATTGTTACCTCATGGGAATAGCTATCTAACGCGAGTAGTTATCGAACGCGAATAATTATATAACGCGAGTAGTTATCAAACGCGAATAATTAGTTAACGCGAGTAGCTACCTATCGGGAATTGTTACCTCGCGGGAATAGCTAACTAACGCGAGGAGCTACCTAACGGGAATCATTGGCGAAAGTTAAGAACGATATCAACGGTCAGTCGAGCACCCGTTTCTAGACGTAGTAGACACCGGTGTAGAATGCCGGAGACGAACGCGAGTACCCCGACGCCCTCGGGCAATCGCGAAGACGAGGCCCAACGACGGGGATCGGGGACAGTAGCTGGTACTGCTAACCCGGATCTCCCGGTGTCTCGCGAGTGGAATCGCGACCCCGGTGTACCGGGTGGGCATACTACCTGGGATTCCGGCGTGGGACCTTCCACCCGTAACCAGTGGGGTCCGCCGTACCCGGGCTCATTCTCGCTGACGGACCACCCTTGGCGTAATCCCGCTCTACGCATGGACGGCACCACGGTTAACGACGATAGGGCCTTCCCGGGTGCCGAATGCCCGCACGAGTTCGCGGCAGCCGCGGAGGTTAACCACCCCGCGGGTTTCCGGGAAGGTGTACCGCGTCCACCCGGGCAGCCCATGCGAGGAGAGGCCAATGCCGAACCCTATCGGGGTCATGGTCAGGGAGGGCCCGACGGCCCAATTTGGTTGCGCGGTGAGGAAGAACCCCCTCGGGGAAACCGGCCACCGTATACGTCCGCCTCGGCCGTCCTTAACACCATGCGGAAATGGAACATCTCATTTTCGGGGCGCCGAGGGGAGGATGTGGAGACGTTTCTCACCCGCGTGGCTGAGGGACGTGCTCTGTTCCCGGTGAATGACGAAGATCTGATTCGGTGTCTGCCATTCTTCCTCAGGGGCATCGCCTTGCAATGGTACCGCAACGACAGCACCCGTTGGGTAAGCTGGGGCCACTTTAAAGCAGCATGTCGATTGCGATTCGGGGACCCCGATTACCAATCGAACGATCCAGACGCCGAACAGATCCAGTACGCACACCGAAACATGCTACCGAAATTACAAATCGCCATACACCGCGACGATCTCTATGACTTCGATTCGTTGGAACACATCGCCGTGCGGATGGAGAAAAGCTATCAAGCGGTGCAGACTTATCAGGCACCACCATCGCCCGAACAATCTCTATGTCCCGAATTGGCATACCGAAGTCCACGGGGACCTCGCCAGTCAACGCTACCGAAACACCTTTATGCAACCTTGGAGTCCGATGACCAGGGATGGATTCCCGAAGTGCATAGGAAGAGCACGGAACCACCAAACCAACCGGAGCGGCGCCGTCCTATTTCGCCCAGATTCCGGCCTAAGCCTACGTCGGTTTCAGCTCAGGACCCTCGCCCGAAGGAAACGAGTCGAGCGACCCGGTTCCCGACCAGGCGGGTATCTTTCCCGGGAGCGAAAGAGGAGCCAAGGGAATCCCCGCGCCCGGATCAGGGGCAGCGGAAAGATACTCCACCTGAGAAGGGTACGACACCCCTTCGCACTAACGAAGGTCACGGTGACTACCGAGCCGCTCCTAGGTGTTGGAATTGCAGGCGGTCTGGGCACCGTTTCAACGCGTGCCGGGAAGTGAAGCGATTGTTTTGCTACCGTTGTGGGAGAGATGGCGTTCGCAGTCCGGAGTGTAGTTGTGCGGGAAACCGCTAGAGGCGGGACCCGTCAAACAGATCGGCAACCCCGCCCAATTAATGAAGTCGCCCTCCACTGCTAACTTCGCTACCGACCCACTGACTTGTGAGGAGTTGGACTTGTGCGTAAATTTAAGGACGCCAACCAACACCACCGCTCTTTACCTCACGCTCGGTATCCAGGATCTGAGGATACAAGCTCTCGTCGACACAGGGTCCAGCAGGACTTTCCTAGGTCCCGAGGCCATCGAAGGACTACAAGCTCTCGGAATTCCACGGTATAACACGCCACCTCTGCACGTGGAAATGGCCGGTGGCCAGAGAGCAGTTGCGTACGAGGCAACTGATATCACCGCCCAGTTGGACGGAAACTCATTCTACCTGACGGCATATTTACTCCCGGTTCTCAAGTTGCCGTGCATTTTGGGCATAGATTTCCTGAGAGCTTCGCAGTTTGTCATCGATTTCGACATCGCTCGTTAGTACAGCAAACTGCATCCCACTCGACAGCACTCATTTGAAGCTCGGGAAGGTGAGAAACCCACCTCCGCGGGGTCTTGTGGTCTCCAGGAGTTATCACCGGAACAGTCACGCCAACTGGTGACATTAGTGACAAAAGAAGTTCCGCCAGCCCCGAAGCTACTTCGCGCTACCTCGCTCACGGAACACCGTATAGACGTTGGTGAGCATCACGCCATCAAGCAAAGATATTACACCGTCTCCCCGGTTATCCAGAAGGCTATTTACGACGCAGTGCACCAAATGTTGAATGACGGGGTCATCGAACCATCTAAAAGTGACTGGTCCAGTCCAATAGTGATGGTGAAGAAATCCAATGGGAAACTCCGTTTCTGTCTGGATTTTCGGAAGGTGAACAGTGTCACCAAAAAGGACGCGTACCCCATTCCACATATGAATGGCATCTTGGACCGACTGCGCAGCGCCAACTACATCACAACGCTGGACTTAAGCCAGGCCTACTTCCAAGTGCCTCTGGAAAAGGCGAGCCGGGAAATAACTGCTTTTACCGTGCCGGGCATGGGACTATTTCAGTTCCGCCGCATGCCATTTGGACTTACCAATGCGCCAGCTACCTTCCAGCGGTTACTCGACCGCCTTCTCGGGCCGGAGTTACAACCGCATGTCTACGTCTACCTGGATGACATCATTATCGTCACCGCTACCTTTGAAGAGCACCTGCAATGGCTACGCCTAGTGCTCCGTAAAATCCGACAAGCGGGATTGACAATCAACCCGGAAAAGAGTGAGTTTTGCTGTTCCGAAGTGCGCTACCTTGGATTCGTCGTGAACCGTCAGGGTCTCCAAGTCGACCCGGAGAAAGTGGCTCCAGTACTGGAGTATCCAGCTCCGCGTAATGTGAAGCAGATACGTTTTTGGGCATGGCCTCTTGGTACCGGCGCTTTATTCCGGAGTTCGCACAGCTTGCACACCCGCTGACGAGTCTCTTGCGTAAAAACCAGCCGTGGACTTGGGGAACGGTACAACAACACGCGTTCGAGACCATCCGCTTCCGGTTAACGACTCCTCCAACGTTAGCATGCCCGGATTTTGAGAAGCCGTTCGTCTTGCAAACGGACGCTTGCAGTGTGGGCTTTGGAGCCGTACTCACCCAAACCACGGATGACAAGGAACACGTCATAGCGTATGCTAGCCGAGCATTGAGGGACGCCGAGCGCAACTACACCACCACCGAGCAGGAGTGCTTGGCCGTGATTTGGTCAATCCAGAAATTTCGTTGCTACCTAGAAGGCTACCAGTTTACGGTGATTACCGACCATTCCAGCTTACGTTGGCTGCATAATTTGAAGAACCCGACGGGCCGTCTTGGCCGATGGGCACTCGAACTACAAGAGTACAACTACGAGATCATCCATGGTAAGGGGGCCTTACACCACGTGCCGGACGCTTTATCTCAGATTCCAGAATCTACGTGTGCAGCTCTAACCGAAGTCAACCCGCTACCTGGAGACTGGTACGCCACGCAGCTCCAGCGTGTCACGTCGCATCCGGACCGATACCCGGATTGGAAAGTCGAGGAGAAACAACTCTTCCACCACCGTCGGCCCCCTCTAGCCTCATTGGAGGTTGGCGACTTAACGGCTTGGAAACAGGTCGTCCCGAGGACTCTGCGACGAGACCTCATTGCGGAAGCCCACGATAGACCACAAGCTGGTCATTTAGGCATCGACAAGACCCTCAAACGGATAGCTACCTACTACTATTGGCCCTCGATGTTTCGGGATGTCGCCCGTTACATTCGGGGATGCGACACCTGCCAAAAGTGCAAAGTCGAGCAGGCATCACCTGTGGGGATGATGGGACGTCGCGTTCACACCCAACCCTGGGATACGATAGCAGCTGACATGATGGGGCCGTTTCCACCAAGCCGAAATGGGTTCGCCTACGTGTTGGTCATCCAGGATTTATTCAGTCGTTGGATTGAGTGTACCCCCCTCCGTAAAGCTACGGGAAAACGAATAGTGGAAGTATTGGAGGACCAAGTCATATCTCGCTGGGGCGCTCCTCGCACCTTACTAACTGACAACGGTACGGAATTCAACAATCAGCATGTTCGCGCCCTGACGGAAAGGGTAGGAATCAAACACGACACCACACCGCCTTACCATCCACAAGCTAACCCGGTGGAAAGAGTCAACAGGGCATAATCACGGCTTTCGTGGGAAAGGACCACCGCACTTGGGATGTACACCTGTCCGAGCTGCGATTCGCGTACAACACGGCTTTCCACAGCTCTACCCAGGCATCTCCGGCTTTTCTTAATTTCGGGAGAGAACCGCGACCCAGTGCCTTAATGGCTCGTCTGAAGGACCAGGAAACGATTCCGATACCTCCGCAGGAATGGCGAGAACGCATGACGCGATTAGGAGAATGGCGAGAACTGGTTCAGCACGCCTTGGAGGAAGCCTTCAATCGGCAGGCTCGGAACTACAACCTTCGTCGCAGGGAGCGAACTTATCACCCTGGGGACTTAGTGTTGAAACGGCAACACGTCTTATCATCAGCGGCCCAGCACGTCGCGGCCAAAGTAGCCACAAAGTTCCACGGTCCGTTCGTCGTAGTGCGGCATTTATCACCCACGGTGATAGAACTAAAGGACCCCGGTGGGAAGTGGTCCGGCAAAATCCATGTGCAGGATCTCAAACCGTATACCAGTGCCGAAGAGTGTGACCACTACCACGTCACCTGAGGCACCTTGTTCTTTGAACCGTTCGTTCGATAACGCTGAGAGCTCTCTACCCGGGCGCCTATCCGAAGTTTAGCTACCTGGGGTTGGTCACCTATTAGAACGACTTTGATCGTCCCACGGTTCATGTTCGTTGATTCACGCTAACTTCGTCGCAGGATCGTTCTTTCGTTTGCTCTCTTTCCTCGCCGTGAGGGTACTCGGGAGTGTTTCAATACTCCGCTCGCATATCACACGATGTAACTAGTCCACCCCGTTGTTCACACAGATATATCTCGTGTTTTCTTTCCTATGTGATTCCCGATTATTGCCACCCATACTAAATTAACGACTTCCCGTGATTTCGCTATCGCTGCTACCGTTCAGTCTCATCAAAGAGCTACCGTTCACAACTGTCGTCGCTACCTTGGTGTTTGCTATGAGCTGACATCGGGAAGTCGTCCGCTACCTTGGAGTTTTAGGATATTGGGTGACTATGTTGTGTTGTCTTTACATTTTGCTCACGTTGGCGACGTAGAGTCGTCCGCTACCTTTGAGTTACGGGATATTGTGTGACTATGGTGTATTATCTTTACCTTTTATTCACGTTGACGACGTATAGTCGCCTGCTACCTTGGAGTTTCAGGAAATTAGGTGACTGTGGAATCATCACGCTACCTAAGATACCTTTGCGCTCTCTAAATATGGCGACTTGAGCTCGCCCGGTACCTTAAAATTGGGTCCGGTCATTTTGGGCTACCTAATATTTTGCCTCTGCTGCAACATGTTTTAGTTTCCTTTTCTCTTCTCGAATATCATTTTGAGCTACCGACCGTTTTGCCGCTGTTGCATAATATTATTTTCGTTTGAGCTACCAACTCTTTTGCCGCTGTGGCATAATATTATTTCGTTTGAGCTACCGCCCTTTTGCCGCCGTTGCATCATATTAATTTCGTCTGAGCTACCGACCATTTTGCCGCCATGGCACCATGGTGATTTGGTTTTGTCGTTTTCTCCTTCTCGCGTATCATTTTGAGCTACCGTTCGCTTTGACGCACGATGTTATTTTCATTTAATATCACCATTCATTTGTCTAAATAACCCGAATAAATTTCATTCAATCGCTGTCGCCACGCTTTTCTAGTTACCCTACCGCTGCATGTACCGGCTGTGGCGAGGTTTCGGCCCGCCAGCCCTTATCTGTGAGCAAGCCCTGCGAATTTTAGTGTTTCAGGATCTCCAAGGGCTGTCTTCTGTCGACAAGAGAACACCCGGCTAACATCTTGGGAGGGGGCTCTGTGACGAGTTTTCTTGCGACCCCGTCACCCCGGTATCAACATCCGGGTAGGAGGCGGGTTTGCGCCTTCGACGAGGACACAAGCAGCCTCTAAAACATCACGGCCGTATATTTTCTCTCCGCCGAGGCCGATTTAGTGCATCGAGCGCCACAGTCCACTAAACACGGCGCTCCCATCGAGGGGAGTTCGGACTGGGTGACACGGGACGCGGTGCTGCAATTTCGTCGTGGGCCAGCCGTAGGGTCAGGGACGCCGGCCCTGCGAGGCGAGCCTCCCCCGTCCCGGCGCCCATCCCGGACTCCGTGGAGAAGGCGTTCGATGCGGACGGAGAGGATTTCGGGTACCGGGAGCACGAGGCTCCTTGCGAGAGGTGCACGGCCCTATCATCTCCGTCCCCTCCCCCTCCTCACCGCGAGCTTGGCCAGCGCGAGGAGCGAGGGGCGGGAGGACGAAGAGAGGAAATCATCGGTAGGAGAGGAAAATTAGCGGCAACGCGGGATATTCGCAATAATTAGGATATTGGAGGAAACACCTATGGAGTGGGGGGAGAG
Organism: Netelia virgata; assembly: GCA_951802705.1. Taxonomy (NCBI): domain Eukaryota; kingdom Metazoa; phylum Arthropoda; class Insecta; order Hymenoptera; family Ichneumonidae; genus Netelia; species Netelia virgata. Next base: position 13,604,897 of record OX637863.1, on the reverse strand, counting down.
AGAGCCGGCGAGCCCGGTTCACGCGGTCAGAGGCCAAGAGAATTAGTCTTAAATCTGCTACCGATCAGCCATCACGTACATTTATCTAGCAAACCAGTTTTCCTTTTTGTCTTGTGTGCCGACCGACGGGTAAAAGTTTCAACGCTTCTACGGTGAGTCCAATTCTTGTCATACGAATTTAGCTCTCTTATCGCGGGATGGGAGAGTGTCGATTATATAGTCACTAGCCTTCGGGAGGTCAGAGAATTCATAGTTTATTTGAATTAAGGGCAATAAAATTAATTGCGATAGTCTCGCGTCTCCGTGTGGACCCTTGGACTGCTAAAACATTTATTACGGGCACCAGGGTCAGAGAATTTATAGTTTCGTTGCCTTAATTGCAAACTAGTTGCGATAGTCTCGCGTCTCCTTGTGGACCTCTCGAATCGCTAAAGTCATTTATTTTAGTATCGAAATCTGGATATTTATTAATCATGTTCGTATGTCGGCCGGGCTCACATACATTCGATCGGCCGTTGTCCGTCGGTAGCGTCCTTTTCGGAGGTCGCTCTTTGTCGCCGAGTACACGCGCACTCGGCACTCGTACTGTACGCGTATCTCGCTCTCTCGGGCGTTAGATGGCCTTGGCGGTATACCTATCTCTCTCAGCTTTGTTTTGTTTTGCGAGCGTTTGACCGTGCGTACCTCGTTGTTACAAAATCGTACGATTGGATATAATTTCGTGTTGGTAATATTATCTGCTACCTCTCGGTAGTTTTATTTCTGCGTACTACATTTTCGTGGTCGTGATATTTCTTTTGCTACCGTTCAGGATTATGATTTCGGCGTGCTACCTTTTCGTACTTGTAATAGTAGTTGCTACCTCTCATTAGTTTCATTTCCCCATACTACGTTTTCATGATCGTAATGTTATGTGCTACCTTTTGCGATAATTATTTCGGCATTCTATTTGCCCGTAATGGTGACTTTCGCGGGTCACCTACCCCTAGTCTAATGTTGGATGCTACCTATCGCTAACTTAAGGGTTGTATGCTACCTATCGCTAACTTAAGGGTTGTATGCTACCTCTCGCTAAATTAATTGTTGTACGCTACCTTTCGCTAAATTAGTGTCGTATGCCACCTATGGCTAAATTAATTGTCGTATGCTACCGTTGAAGAGGCGGTTCCTCGTGCACTATCGCTTGAATTCACTATCATGCGCGAATTATTATCCCGGAATTATATTAGTTGATGGACTTTTGAGAATCCACTATCATGCGCAAATTCATATCCGGGAATTATATTGTTGGATTGATTATTGAACATTAACTATCGTGCGCTACCTATCGTAAATTAATTATCGTGCGCAACTTATTATTTTGGTGGATTATATTGTTTGATCGAGTATTACAAATTAATTATCGTGCGCAACTCGTTATTCCGCGAATTATATTATTTGATTGAATGTTGGGAATCCGTCCCGTGCGCAACTCATTATTTTGGGGAATTATATTAATTGATCGGATATCGGCAAATCATTAACGTGCGCTGCCCGGTGGTACTATTGTTATGTTGTGCGCCACATGTTCGTAATATTATTATGTCGTGCGTCACCTGTTGGTAATATTATTACGTTGTACGCTACCGATTCGTAGTATTGTTATGTCATGCGCTACCTTTTGGTAGAGTTAATATTTCGCGCGCTACCTTTTCGGACTTGTAATCTTATCGTTCCCAATGCTACCTTTTCGTAATATTTCCTTCCGAGTGCTACCTATGCCCCTTCAATTCTCGTTCGCTACCTATTTCGCTCTCACGTCGAGAGTCTGTTATGGATCTAGTCGTAAATCTCAACGCAAGTGTAGCCTATTGGCAGCGGCCCTCGTTGTGAGAACGTCGTAAATTGTAATAACGAACCGGATTAAATCCGTTTAAAAGTAACTATCATATGTCGAATTATTTCTTTCACGCCTCCACTCTCGTGCCCGTCCACGCCCCTCTACCCTTGCCGGCCGTATGGCGGGCTGAGCTAGCCATTTCAGTATTCCCGAGATCTCTGCTCCGTACCACGAGGAGGTCGGGGTTCACGGAGGTGCATACGGGGCGGCAAAATCAAACAAGCCGGTTCTTCCGGTGGTACTTGTACCTGGCGCCCGTCCGTCCCGGATGCGCCATCCACACCCCGAATATCATCGCCTACCTTGGCCGTGGTTGTGTAGGGTGCGCGCGTAGCGCGGGTACCCTCGTGGTACACAGGCGGGCAGGGTTCTCGGAGGAGTAGCGGAAAGCCGTTACACCCTTTAACTTCCTCCCTCAAACAAATTTTTGGCCATCTCTCCTCCTCCTTTCTTAGTACATCCCCTATATATCTAAGTGCCCTTTCTCTTACTATATACTCCATTGTTTTCACCCCCAGCTCTCTTCTCCACACGTATCTTGGGGTTCTCATATCCACTCCTAAAGCCATCTTACAATATCTATTGTGCACTCTCTCCATCGCTCCAATCTTTCCCAGCCCCCACATCTCTACTCCATGCATTACTCCCGCTCTCACAATCGCATCCATCAAATACAGCCTTTCCTCCATTACATCTCTTCCTGCTCTCTTCCACACTCCCCACACTGCATTCGCCGCTTTTTTGTGCCTTTCCTTTTACGTACTTCGCATGCGCCTATATCCGATTTTTACTCGTAAACCAGTAACCTAGATACTTGAACTCATTGACTATCTCTACCTCTTCCCCCTGCATTTGCCATTTTTCCTTTCCCTCTATACTACCGCCGTTTCTAAAAACCATTATCTTTGTTTTCTTTACGTTCACCTCCATTTTGTTTTCTTCCGTCCACCTTTCCAAGTCTTTCAGCATGCTCTGCAGTCCTTCTAGGTTTTCCACCACCGCCGCAACATCATCAGCATACTTTATCGCATACAACTTTTCTTTTCCCATCACTAACCCCCCCCCCCTCATTTTTTCTCTCCCATCTGTCCTCCAAATCATCAATGTACAGGTCAAATAACAATGCACTCAAAGCACACCCTTGCCTCACTCCCTGCCTTGTTTCAAACTTTTCCGTTATTCTCCCCATCACTTGCACCTCCGCTTTTGTATCTCTATAAATTTCCTTTATCATTTTCAACATATTCCCTTCCTATTCCTATTCTTTCAAATTTACCTATCATTCTCACCCTACATACCTTATCAAACGCTGCCTTGAAATCAATAAAAGCTACATACAATTTTCCTCTTTTCATTTTCAATCTATTATTAATTATTGCATTTAACGTGAAAATATGATCTCTTGCCCCCCTTCCCTTCCTAAATCCTGCTTGGCTCTCTTTCAACTTTCCATTTCTCTCTATCCACTTACTCAATCTTACCGTCATCATTTTCGTCAGTACCTTATACCCGCTGTTTAACAACGATACACCTCTGTAATTTTTCACCTTTTGCTTTTCTCCTCCTTTGAATATCGGCACAATCCTTGCCGTTTCCCATCCTTTTGCCATCTTTCCTTCCATCCACATTTTATTCAACACCTTTCTCAGCTCTTCCCGTTGCTCTTCCACCATTCCTTTTAACATTTCTATCACCATTCCGTCCTCTCCTGCTGCCTTTGCATTTTTCATTGTCCTGAGCGCCTCTTTCAGCTCCTTTTTTTCGAACTCTCTGTAAAAGTCTCTCTTCTCTTCGTCCACCTCCTCTGTCCTCCTTTCTCCTACTTCTGTTACAGCTTCCTCCACTATCTGTTGGTCAATCCTCTCGATATTTCCTTCCTCTGCTCCATTCAACAACTTCCCGAAGTATTCCTTCCACTGCTTGGAAATATACGTATTTTTTCATTATATTACCTTTGAATTGTAATATATATGAAAGAATATGACCAATGTTTAAAAAGAGATAAATTGAAAAGAAAAGTGATGAGCGGGACTCGATTCATCAATCCATATATTGCGAAGCTTCGACGCTAACCACTGGACCACCGTCGTCTCATGATTAGTTGCAATGCACCGGTATATATTGACGTGTAAGACTTCCATTGCGATTTTTTCGAGTACACATTACTGCGTGCAAATTATGTCCTAATGGACTACTGAAAGTGTAGACAGTTTGAAGAAAATTCGCGATTCGAACCTCCTATAATTCAAGTTTCATTTGTTGAGTCGAGACTCGACGCGTTGCATTCGTGAAACGGCTCTCTTGTGCCAAATGCAAGTATGTCTCAAAAAATGTACATAAGGATACGGTGTGAAATTTGCGACTGCGAAATTTCTTATTCTTGGTCGATTTTCGACTTGAATATTTTCATTCGTCGCACGAATCATGATGCTTTACAAGCATCGTCAAAATGTAAGTCAAAAACAATTTATTTACATCAAAGAATTCACGAATGATTGAATGACGAAACAATCCCTACAGAAACTTTTCTTTTCGTTCCACATTGTGTTTTCTTGTAAACTTATTTTTCGTTCGACATTTCTTTCGATCACTATTTATCTTTGTTTAAAATGTTGTTTCGCCAATATTTCTTAACCGTTACGTGCATTATGATTGTCGAGCATGACGTGTGTTTCCTCAATATATTGGGAAAAAACTATTCATAACGTATTGCATAATCTGAAACATTGTAAGTTTCCGTCGAATTGCGTAGGGCGCGTAGGCACGGGCCGCTCGCGCTGTGCGGTGTACCTCGCGGTGCGCGGGGCGGGGAACACCATACTGCGCGACCGGCACATGCAGCTCGCGCAATACCAGTGCCACCGCTCATCAGTCATTCGCCAAACTCCGAAAAAATCCCAACACGATGTTACCGGAAAAATGGTAAGTGTTCACAAATTTCGTCAGCAATTTTTTTATTCTTCGTAATTTTACGGTCCGAGGGACTCGTGAGTGATAAATAAGATATAAGGTCGTTTTACTGTAGCAAAACTGTCTTAATTCGTTTATTCGAAATTTACGTAATACACTGTTGCAGTCCGTAGACAACAAGTTCGTATACGGAGTAACCAAGTTAACCGTCAGGAGATCGGTACTAGACTAACTGCTTAAGGTGTCGATGCAGTGACTTAGGTAACCTTGCATTGTCCCATAGTCGATGGTGGGAGAACTACAAATATCTAGGCTAGTTGATGGTGGGAGAACTGCAAGGGTCTAGGTTCGTGACGGGTGGTCAAGTATTTCTGTGTCTCTACGGGTAAGGTCCAAGGGTTCGTTTGGTGATCGGAGATTACTAGTTTAAGAGCTATTCTGTCCGGGTTTACAATGTAGGAACTTATATCGGTTGTTTCCCTAACAGTAATAGTAGTCTAAATATTAAATTGGAAATAACTTAATTGAAAAAAAGTTTCTAACAAAAATTGTAAGGTTTGAAAACGTAGAACAAAAATGATCGCTACAATGTCATAAAAAACTCGGTTGTGTTTTACATTCGTCTGATAGAAAAAAGTGGTACTTTATATTTTTATGACAAAAAGAACGTAGTATTATATATTTTTATGATTACAACATTTTTTTATAAAAGGTGGACAATTTTGTTATCTTAATTTATTGGATTTTATATAAAAATCATTTAAAATTGAAAATAAAAGAAGAAAATTTAAAAACAAGAAGCTGCAGCCGGAACAACAGCGGCAAGAACGACATCCGAAACAACAACAAGCTCAACCAGGATGTGTGACGGGCGAAGCTAACTTGCTGGCGATCAGCGAATGGAAGAACAAAGCGGCAGCATTACAATCCATTATTGATCGCCAGCAAGCGGAGATCGTCGAACTATACAATATGGCACATCGTCGTACAAGACAACAGGAAGGGGCTCAACAAGGAGGACGAGGACAAGGACGAGGACGAGCGGTACACGCGGGGGCGCAAGGTCGAGATTCTAGTCACAACGACGTAAGTCATCTTAAATGGAGGGAAAGTTTACTTTGATATACAATTCAATCGCTAATAATTGATGTCTTTTGTTCATTTTAGAGCGTGAAAGATGCCCTCATCAATGAGTTGCGAGAAATTGCTCCGCCGGAACCGGCACCCATGTGGCCGGTGTCATCGCAACCCGCACCTGGGCCGCAATACGGGTCGTAATATAGTACGGCAATACCGACCGGATATCCGCCAAACTATATGCCGCAATTGTGGCGCCCGCCATATTAATCTTTAATATATTATTGTTTTCTATTCTTTATTATTATCATCTGGGTTTCATTTTCTTTATAAATTTCCATATAAATATATATTTACGATTTGAATTGCGTTATGAATATAATTATAATCAATTCCATCCCAATTACTGCTTGCAACAAAATTGTTCATAAACATTTTCCAGATAATTTAGTTCAGGGGGGGGGGGGGCAGTCAATGGTAAATGGACTCACGTTATTTGTCTCAACTGATTGGTGGGGTCCTGTTCGTGATATTTTGTATACTAATCTCGAAGTTCGAAACTAAAACGTAAATTTTATTCTGCACTGTTAGCGCCCTGAAATATTTGAAATTGGGCGGGGAGGCGTTACGATGCATTGGGTAGTATTGGATGTATTAGAGAATATTAGAGAATTTATAAAAATAAAAAAGAATATTTTATTGAGAAAATATTATTCATTTCCATTTTTTGTATTTCTCTTGAAATTTTGTATTTTTCATTGATCAAAAAACTCCGGACACTTAGTTGCGCACGTAGTATACACATATTATTGAAAGTTAATTTTATTATTTAATTTCCGAATGGCCGTATGCTACGGATGGCTCGGTTTGGTCTCGCCAGCAGTAAAAAAATGGTTCAGTAGAAATTTCCTGTAAAGAAGTCATCGAAAAAATATTATGTTGCTAACGAATTTTGTCACTCCATTTCCAAGCTAACAATTATATAATTATTATTGCACTTATCTTTTTTTTTCGAGTGGGAGATACACTAAATCTTCAACAACCACTGCTCGTATCCAAATACGAAACCTGGAAAATACAAAATTGTCAAACACGTTCTGCATAGAAAACCCAACCACTAGTATTCCACTTACCGCTCAAGATCCTTAAGAATCCTTGAATAAGGTTGACATGTCTCGTCCGTATATCGCACGTGATTACAATGCGGTACCAATGGCTCCATAGAGTTGGCCGGCTAACTTTAACTGTTTAAGATTTTTTTTACGAATCGTCTGATCGTCGGTTGATATATTTCGTCGTTAAAAATAATCGTTTGATCGTTCATAGTCTTTTTTTACAAAATCCAAATTACTTTCTCCCAATCTGACCTGAAGTTGTTTAGTAACTTTTTACTTGTGAAGTTTGGACACTTCCAGTTGTTATATTTTTTTACTGTTGGAATATTTTCCTTTTGCTATCGTTTGATCGTCGTTTGATACTAATGTATACCAAATTTCATCGTTTGATCATTGATAGTTCCTCAGAAAAACGAGATTCCAAATAAAAAGTCACGAGTCAACTTCAGGACACACTGGCAGAAAGTAAATTGCAGTTTTCGAAGAAACCATCAACGATTAAACAATGAAATTTGGTATTCGTTAGTATCAAACGACGATCAAACGATATCAACAGGAAAAAGTTGAATAACAAAAAAATCGTCAGCTATCTTTACGCTCGATTTTGAATCTCGTTTACTTGACGAACTATCAACTATCGAACGATGAAATTTCGCATACATCAGTATCAAACGACGATCAAATGATACCAATAAGAAAATGTTGAAAAATGTTGAAAAAGTAAAATACGAAAATCGCAATTGGCCAAAGTTTCGTGGTAAATGGTTACAAGCCGACTTCAGGGCACACTAGCAGAACGTCAATTGCAGTTTTCCAAGAAACTATCAACGATTAAACGATGAAATTTGGTAGTCGTTAGTATCAAACGACGCTTAACCGATAGCAAAAAGAAAATATTGAAAAAGTTAAAAAATACAAAAATTGCAATTGCCCGTATTGTAGGAATAACAAGTTACTAGCTAACTTCAGATCACACTCGCAGAAAGTAAATTGCATTTTTCCAAGAAACTATCAACGATCAAACGAAGAAACTTGATATACATTAGTATCAAACGGCGATTAAACGATACCAATAAGAAAATGTTGAAAAATGTTGAAAAAGTAAAATACGAAAATCGCAATTGGCCAAAGTTTCGTGGTAAATGGTTACAAGCCGACTTCAGGGCACACTAGCAGAACGTCAATTGCAGTTTTCCAAGAAACTATCAACGATTAAACGATGAAATTTGGTAGTCGTTAGTATCAAACGACGCTTAACCGATAGCAAAAAGAAAATATTGAAAAAGTTAAAAAATACAAAAATTGCAATTGCCCGTATTGTAGGAATAACAAGTTACTAGCTAACTTCAGATCACACTCGCAGAAAGTAAATTGCATTTTTCCAAGAAACTATCAACGATCAAACGAAGAAACTTGATATACATTAGTATCAAACGGCGATTAAACGATAGCGCAAGGAAAATCTTGAAAAAGTCAAAAAATATAACAACTGGAAATACCAACGTTCACCAGTCAAAAGTTCATAGACAACTTCAGGCCAGACTTGGCAAAAGTAATTTGGATTTTGGGAAAAAACTAATAACGATCAAACGATTATTTTTAACGATGAAACGACGATCTAATGATTCGTAAAAAAAGTTAAAGTCGGGCAATTTTACGGTCGATATTTTGTTTTGATTTTGTAAAAAAAACTATTAACGAATAAACGATTTTAATTAACGATCAAGCGATATCAAACAACGATAAAAACAAACTTAGAAAAGTTAAAGTCAGTCGGCCAATTTTATGGAGCCCATTATTCACCGAGCTACACCCGAAAACTAGAAAACCACCCGTTTTATCAGTAATGATTTTTCGACAATATACTTAAAATTTTTGAACTTTGCACCCCCTCAATATCGTTGTATATATCATTCCGGAGCGACTCCAGCATCAAACGCGGATACGCCTCACAATATCCAAATCTGATGATTTTTCCCATTTATTGCCCGGAATACTATTCTTACTACACCGGTGAACCGCGATCAAAAAGTCACATAAGTATACAATATGTAACTATTGAGGTAGTTCGAGAAGAGTCCTCGGTTACCGACACTCCTCGAGAGATGAGTAATAAATCTCGCCACTCGAGATTTCACTTTTTCGTCGTCGCTTGTGGAATACGGTCGAGAAGATTCGTTACGCGTTTTCTTTGTGTGAAACAAAGACAGATATAATATTTTGTGATAGAAACAAGAGAGAAGTTACTAATAGAATTTTGTTTGTTGAAGTTGTGATATTAAAATATAAAAAGAGACAAAAGTATATATATTGTGACGAGGCGTTACACTTCTCGCAATCGCGGAAAATCGGAATATTCTTCCGAATATTAAAGCGAGATAGAAAGAGCAGAGTCGCGTTGTCTCGCACCCGTGGTCAGAAAAATTTTACTCTAGAATTCGCGCTGCCGAGATACTTCGTGATTTTCAGAGACACGAGGTCACGGGAAGTAAACATCGCCGGCCGTACGCGAGAGACGACGCCCGGCGAGCGAGAGAGACAGAGGGATGGCTGTGCCGGCGATCGAGAGTCGATCGTCGCGAGGACCCCCCCCCCCCCCCATTAGGACCACGAGGGAGCCGGCGAGCGAGAGTGACGGGACAGCAGTTAGTGTGATCTCGACCACGAATGAATATAGTAGAAGATTTAGAAAAGAGAATTGTAAAGAGTACGGTAGTTATAGAGAGTGGGAAGGAGTGAGTGAGTGAGAGCGTAGTAGAGCGGAGCGAGCGTGAGAGAGAAGCGAGAAAGAGGAATCGAAGAACGCTGAGCGACGGGTGCACCAGATCTGGCGGATAAAAAGGTAGGCGCACGAAGGTGCAATTCTTTATTTGCCGGTACGAGCACGCGTACCGTCGGACGCGCGGGAGTAGATTTGTGCCTATCTCGTAACGTGTCCCGTAACACGCATTTAGCCGCCCCTACCGGCGTCGCCGGGGGGATAGGGCTACCTCACTCTGAGCGCTTAATGTACAATAATTGTTTCCGAAGAGTGATTATCACGCGAATAATTATTGTAACGTAATATTGTAAGAAAAGATTGAGTAAGGTCCAACTAGAGGACCGAAATAATAAATAAGTCTTTGTCAATACTTTAAACACGTTTACTCACACGTTAATTTCGGATGTTTGCTCGAATTAATGTGATCGATGCTCGTCCTTCGACCCTACCATTCCCTGAGTGTTGAATAAGAGAGAAGAAAGAAAGAACGAACAAATAATAATCCCTTGGTGCTACGGGGTTGATACAAGCACCTGGCGCCCAATTGGAAATTGGAGAAAGAAGCGGATGGTATAAATAAAATTGTTGGGGCGTCATTAATGATTTTGGACGGGTAGCTCTTTTCGGCTTTCGCGAAATTTTGTCGGAAAGAGCTCGTCACAACATATATATATATATATATATATTGTCACGCCGTTGGGGAAGGAATAACTGGGGGAAAAATGGGGACTACAAAAAATTAACGTAATATGGGCGACACGAATTCAAAGAAATATAATAATTATTTTATTTGCTTATTATTAGTCATCAACAAAATTATATCACAAAAAAAAATTTTAATACTGATGTTCGGCGGACGATCTCGGGGGCGATCTTAATAATAAAAACTCTATATAATTAAAATTGATGGAGATGGGCGCCAGTTATTTTTATACAAAAAAAATAACAAAAAGAAATTTTATTACAAATTTTTGGGGGCGCAAACAATCTATATTAGGAGACTAGGGGAGAAGGGACTATTAGGGGTAGCTCAGGCTGGGTTCTCCGACGCGATGGCCTCTTAATAATTACCACTGGCCAATTTCCGATACGCGAAAGAATATTTCGCCAAGTGCGAAAACTTGAACGAGATAACTCGGGACGCTATACAAAAAAAAACGCAAACACGGGTATCGCGAACAATGACTAGCGAGGACGGTCGAAGGCCGTCGGGATCTCGTACTCTAGCGTTGGAAATTTTCTTAACTCTACACAACCGTTCCACGGGTTAATTAAAATTATAACTATTTCTCCGTGAAAAATCACGGAGATAATTAATGGTTAGGGAGACTTTAAACCGGGAACAAGAATGGGGGAGGAACTCGAATATAAATTTTCCGCAAAAGGGACCGGAATACAAAAATGAAAAAGATTTGTGCCAAAACTTCAATTTGTGCAAACACTTACTCTCTCTCGCTCTCTCTCGTGGTCCTTGTGGCGTGCCGGGTCGTCGTGGTAATTTCCAATATTCGTTATTTTTCTTCTTGTCCTCGTCTCTCCGTACGCCCGCCGCACTCTCTATTCTCACTCGCTCACTCCACGCAACACTATCTAACTCTCGAAACTCTTTTATACTTTTGTAAGTTGGTGTTCTTCTAATTTTTTTAATATTTTCCGCTACGTCTGCACTCTCTAACAGCTCGTCGCAAAGTGCCGGCACATGGCGTGCCGGAACTTGCTGAATTTTTCGGGTGCTCTCGAATTTCTCCCGTGCCTCTGATTTGACGAGACACGGGAGATCCTTGATTCATGATTGGCCGCGCGGGTCACGGGTCAATCGATGAGGCGACACTCGGGTCGATATTGCTGGGGACAATCTTGGGGGCAGACTCTATCGGGAACTAGGCGTAACGGGAATTTATCGATATTGTAGGATAAGGTGTCGGGTAAGTAGGCCGGGTGGGAAGGCTATCGATGTCGCCGCACGCTGCTGCCATCTCCTTGGTCGTTGCGTCACCGTCGCCGATTGATGGCTCGGGGACAGCTGATGAGATGTGGCCGGTGACATGTGCCGGTGTTTTATTTGGAGAGTGCGGGTGTATATTTTGCAAGTGGTGATAATTTTATATCTTTCGTTGCTGTGTGTGCGGTGGGTGATTTTCCTTTCGGGTTTCCTCGATGGATTTTTCTCCGGTGGATGGTGAGTGTTCTTTTAATTGTTGATTTCTTCTTTCCTTTTTCTTTCCTTTGTTATTTTATTTTAGATTATTGTGGATGGTGGGTTGTCCGGGTGACGATGACGATGGTTATCCTGGGGATGCTGTGGCTCTTCTCGGTGGTGATTTTCTTCGAGGCGACGCGTAAGTGCTTGTACTATTTACATTAATAATATAAGGAAAGGACATACTTACTCATAGACTTATGTTTTAGGTTGGTGGAACGACTGCCTTTGGGACGAGCTGGTGCAGTGGGGGAGGATAAAATCGTGCAACGTCACAATATATATTGAACAATAAAAGTGTGCTATAAAATAAACTATAATTTCACAGAAACCTATCCCAACAAACGTTCCAATCTCATAACCATTGAGATAAATAATTACAAACTATTTATCGTCAATAGGTTATGGGCCCAGTCACGCTGACTGCGAAGAGATTGCAAAGTTTGGTAGAGATTTCGCGTGTGTAAAAATTCGTGCGCGGGAAGCGTAGTGCGTGTGAAACGCGGCAACCACGAGGTGAGACCGGCGGCTGCCATTGTGGCATCGTGTCTCGTGTAAAAATTCGTGCGCGGGAAGGCAGAAAAACAAATCCATCATGTCTGAAACCATCTTTACAAAGAATGTAACAAAATTCGACGGAAGTGATTACCAGAGTTGGAAGTTTCAGATGCGGGCTTTATTTTTGGTGCATCGTATCTGGGGAGTGGTGGACGGGACAAAAGTAATGCCAACCGCGGGCACACCGGAAAGTGAAACGTGGTTAGTGGAAAACGCGCGCGCCATGTTTTTGTTGTCATCAACGATCGAGCCTGAACAAATGCGACCGATGTTGATTTGTGAAACCGCGTGTGGAATGTGGAGAAAGCTCGCAGGAATACACGAGCAAAAATCAGCGTCAATCAAGTTATTATTGTCAACAAAGTTATACGAGTATAGAATGGCGGCAAACGATTCTATTACGCAACATATAGTAAAAGTAAACAACATGGCGGCGCAGTTATTCGACGTGGGAGAGGCCGTGTCAAACATGACAATCATGGCAAAAATTCTTGGAAGCTTGACATCGAAATATTCGAATTTTCTAACAGCATGGGACAACGTGCCCGAGGAAATGCAAGCACTTGCAATGTTAGAAGAACGATTACTTCGAGAAGAGGCGCGGATGTCAGCTAACGACTACAGTGAGAGTGCATTTGTGGCAACGAATAAGTCGAAAAATAAAAGAAAAACAAATACAAAAGAAACAAAAGTGAAACAGAAAATAGAGAAAGACAAAGTGCGGTGTTATCGGTGCCAAGGACTTGGTCATTATGCAAGAGATTGCAAAAAATAAGAAAAGAACCCAAGAAAGTGGCGGGAACGATGCACGTGATTGTGCTTTTTTGGTCGAGAGCGCGAGTGGACAAAATTATGAAAAAGCTGGTAAAACCGGGATGGACAAAATACCGACGGAAATAGCTAACGCAGTATTGAGAGCCGATAAGCGCGATAGCTGGATGACCGACAGCGGAGCGTCGCGACACATTACGTACCGACGGGAGTGGCTAAAAGACTATCGTGAACTGTCTGAATCTGAAGGTAACAAAGTGTCCCTTGGTGACGGTAAAGAGTGTAGAGTCGTTGGAGTCGGTACCCTAGAAATCGAGAAGTTCGTGAACGGTGGGTGAAAATCGTCGCAAATCAAAGAAGTTTTGCATGTCCCGGACATGACAAAGAATTTATTCTCGGTCGGTGTATGCGCAGAAAAAGGGCTCGGAATATTTTTTCACGGAAATAGCGTTCGTATCGACAATCAAGGTTCCGTAGTGGGTTATGGCGTAAAACAAGAAAATAAAATTTATCGAATGATTTTCAAGTCAAAGTGGCGAAGAACAAAAGTGAAGCGAACATGGTAAAAACAGACTTTCGAGTATGGCACGAAAGATTGGGCCACGTGAACAGTCGAGCGATGAAACAATTAGTTCAGGACAAATTAATTCAAGGTGTCGAGTTCTCAGAGGGTTCTGATGATTTTTGTGGTTCATGCCAAGAAGGAAAATCCCATAGGAAAGCCTTCAATAAATTGCGAGTTCGGGCAGATACGGTCCCAGGTGAAGTGATACACACGGATCTGTGTGGGCCGATGTCACAGGAGTCTCTCGGGGGTGCACGATTTTTATTAACGTTTAAAGACGATGCTACGAGTTTTCGATACGTATTTTTCTTGAAACACAAAAGTGACGTCTTGGAAAAATTCAAGAAATTCGACAAACTAGTCGAAAACAAGTTTGGTAGGCCGTTGCGAGTTCTTCGGTCAGATAATGGTCTCGAATTTAAAAATCGTGCAATGGAGAGCTACATGGATGCGAGAGGGATCCAGCGAGAGTATACAGCCCCGTATACTCCGCAACAAAATGGAAAAGCCGAGAGAGACAATCGCACATTGATAAAAAAAGTGCGAGAACAATGTTGTTAGCGAAGAATCTTCCCAAATATTTGTGGGCGGAAGCGTGCAGTACGGCGATATACTTAATGAATCGAGGCGGTGCATCAAGTATAAAAGATGGAGCGACTCCATACGAAAAATGGATTGGTGTGAAACCAGACCTCAAGCATTTGAGAATCTTTGGGTCAAAAGCATACGTCAACGTGCCAAAGCAGCAACTCACGAAACTTGAAGCACGTGCAAAGAAAATGGTTCTCGTGGGCTATGAAAGTAATTCGTCGAATTACCGTCTGTTCGACCCATTGACTAAGAAGGTGAAAGTGTCACGAGACGTGACATTTCACGAGACCATCGGACGACTGGAATTATCAACCGAAAACGATTCAGGAGATCTAGTGATACCAAAGAATGAAGAAGTTGGTCCAGTTCCGGCGGAAGAAGAGCCAGAGGAAGAAAACGACGACGAGGTATTCGAGGAGGCTGTAGAACAAGAAGATCAACAGCAAGAAGAAGGGCAACGTGAAATTGCTGAAAATGGGAGTCGACAACTAAGAGATCGAGGTAGTATTCGGAGGCCAGCGCGATTCGAGGCAAATATCGTCGAGTATGAAGTTCCAGGGACTTATGAAGAGGTTCTAAAAGGTCGAGAAACGAGAGAATGGCGAGAAGCTATTAATTCCGAACTCGAATCACATCGTGAGAACGGTACCTGGTCACTAGTAAAAAGGAAATCGCGAATTAAGACTATAGACTCCAGATGGGTATTTCGAATACTCAAGAACGAAAAAGGAGACATTCGCCGCTTCAAGGCTCGACTCGTCGCGAGAGGCTTCATGCAAAAGAAAGGCGTGGATTTTTCCGAAACTTTTGCTCCAGTCGTGCGATACGACTCGTTGCGAGTGCTTCTATCGATCGTGGCTTCAAAGGACATGGAGCTCGCACAATTTGATGTACAAACGGCGTTCCTATACGGAACACTGGATGAAGAGATCTTCATGGAATTGCCTGATGGACTAGTCATCGATGAAGGAGCTCAAAAGGACATGGTGTGTCGCCTGAAAAAATCAGAGATGTGGAAACTCGAAGATCGACCACGGGGTATATCTTCGAACTAGCCGGCGGTCCCGTGACTTGGGCGAGTCAACGGCAAACGCTAGTTACCCTCAGCACGACAGAGGCTGAATACGTGGCTGCGTCGATTACATCACGAGAAGCTGTGTGGCTGAGAACACTATTGTCTGACATCGAGTGTCCATGTGAAGAAGCGACTATATATGTGGATAATCAGAGTGCCATCCGACTCGTGAGAAATCCAGAATTTCACAAAAGGACTAAACACATAGACGTGCGGTTCCATTTTGTGAGAGAGAGAGTTCAAGCTAACGAACTCAAGGTCGAGTACCTTCGAACCGAGGAACAAAAAGCAGATATATTTACGAAGGCCTTGCCAAGGAATCGATTCTGCAAACTGAGGGAAGATATCGGCGCGAAGGAGCCTGGACTCTACCCGAACGGCGGAAGTATTGAGGTAGTTCGAGAAGAGTCCTCGGTTACCGACACTCCTCGAGAGACGAGTAATAAATCTCGCCACTCGAGGAATGGCTAGCGGGAGCGCTCGAGAGGCGTACCTCGCTTTCACTTTTTCGTCGTCGCTTGTGGAATACGGTCGAGAAGATTCGTTACGCGTTTTCTTTGTGAGAAACAAAGACTGATATAATATTTTGTGATAGAAACAAGAGAGAAGTTACTAATAGAATTTTGTTAGTTGAAGTTGTGATATTAAAATATGAAAAGAGAGAAAAGTATATATATAGATATATATTGAACAATAAAAGTGTGCTATAAAAGAAACTATAATTTCACCGAAACCTATCCCAACAAACGTTCCAATCTCATAACCATTGAGATAAATAATTACAAACTATTTATCGTCAATAGTAACAACATACTATTCGGTGCAATTTGGTGTATGAATGAAATTCTTTCGTTTTTTTTCAAATAGATATTACGAATAGCGTCGTATGCATTCAATTTAAAAATAAGGAAATAAAAATAAGAAAAGCATAAAATAAACACTTTTCAAATAAATTATAAATGTTTTAATTAATATTTTACGAATTCTATTCATATTCATCGCATACTTTGCAAATTATTGGATTCTCTAAGCCACCTTTTTCACACGGATATTTTTTTAATTTCGCAGTGTCAAATAAGTATAAGTACGCATACCAGCGTATGAGTACATTTCCTAACTCACATCTCGCTAACATGTCGGCATCTTTTTCATAATATGACTAGAAGATGCATTAGAACATCACGGTATTCGTGAACAGTGAAATTATATACGGCACAGTCGGCAAAAGCCCTCCCTCGCTTAACCACTCATATGAACGCGTCAGCACAGTTCTTTCTCTAAAATTGCACGATTAATCGACAAGTATTTGGTACGATTGGGGGCTGGGGGGATGCGATTTTGCATACACGAGACGTGCTTCTGCACTCACGCGAAGCACGCCTATACGAAGGTTTTTCGTGCGTTGCTTTAGTGGAAGCTCACAGACTTTTCAAAGACTACGGGTGCATGCTGTCTTAGCGCCTTTTTGGTTAATTGTGCATGCAAAGTAATAAATCACCCTATCATCGGAATGAACTTATGATGATTGCGATGGGAATAGGAGCAATCTTCTACTACGAATGATTGTTCCCATATGCGCCCTCATTAATGATGCATTCGTGCAGTACTCGTAGCCTGCCGTATCATCTCCCAAAGCTAGTTGTAGCAAAGGCAGCGGCGTAAATACCACAACTAAATGCATCTGGCTGTTTCGTAATGGGGCGGATAATGCTAAAATTGATCATGACGGAAGGGTAACGTCTGTGAATATACCTCCGAATTTCTTTATGCATGATATTATATTCACTTGGACACAAGCTATCATAAACCATCACTTGTGAACCATCGTGGAATATGCAACAGTAGTGTCTGGATTTGTTGCCATCACGGTCTTATATACAGGTGTGGAAACGACGGTAGTGGAAGAAGGGTCGCTTAGCGTTCAGTTTTTTCTTCAATTTTCGGCCGCATGGTGCGCGTTGGAAAGGGGGTGTCGAGTGCAAAAGAGACAGCCACATGTCTACACAGCATATACGTTTTTGTTATAAATTTGATTACAGCAATTTAAGAATGAAAGACGTCAAGCCTAATTAAACCCCAAGCGGGGCTATAACTTAATTAACTCATATTACATTACTTGCTCATGGCGACATCGGTAGCGTGCTTGACTCCTATTTCGCAGGAACTGAGTTCGATTTCCGGGACTTGAGATATTTTTTCTTTCTTTTGTGTATTTGTGTTAAGTTCTCCTTTAAATTCTTCGAACTATCCACTTAGGTTTACGGGAAATGAAATAAAACACAGAAAATACCAATGGAGCTAATAAAGAAAGTATAGAATTGTGTATTTGAATAAGCCCGCGCTCTTTGTGCACGGATCGATCTCCCCTGTTTCCTACTCGGTTCACAGAGCGCACATAGACTGCTCTGACTTTTCGGCACCTTCACTCCGTCGCTTTTTAGCGTGCCACCTTCACACAGCTCGACCTCTCTATCCTCCACTGACTCTTTCCCTCTCACTCCACTATATTCGCTCCCTATCTTCGCTCTCTATATTCGCTCTCTATCTTCGCTCTCTATCGCCCACTTGTCTCGCTCGTCTCACATTTCGCTAATCACTACTCTGCCGTCCGTTAACCGGCCTCGCTTGCTTTCCCCGTCTTTTGTCTTCAATTTTGCATACTCATTGCTTCGAATATTGCGGCCTACGCCGATCTCGGTCCCCAGTATAGAGTAAAGGGAAATAAGACAGGTCGTCACTTCTCGTGGGCAAAAACTGTCGAATTTCTTGTACATCCGAGTCCCCCACCTGACTACATACTCCGTTGACCGCCGAACCACGCTAACCGTCGTACAAGAAATTCAGTTAGTCATCAGCCATCGAGACGAAATAGTTTTTCGGAAAAGGCTAGCACCATTCGGTTCTAGTCTGCATATCACAAATTATCTTTAGACCGCGTACAGCCAGTTTCGCATTTTTCTAATAAAAGTCGTCCGTGTGATCCACGACGAATCTTATAAACTTGAACTCTATATTGACTTAATTATACGTCTTTTAGCCTTGCTTTCTCTATCGAAGCAAACCTACTTCCTCTAAGTGAGCGCCTTTCGCAGTAAGACCGGCGAATTAAATAATATTAGATATGATACCGCGTTTATCAAACGACGTGCGCGATCAATAATCGAATTTATAAACTGAAATTTTATTTATGATATTTATAATTTCAATTTATTTATTCGACGTCATTTGAATTTATAATGAAGTAGGAGTTTTATTCGATTTGTACCCTGTTTTGCAGTGAGGTACTACACAGGACTTCGTCATTTCTACGCGATCGATTTGTCAATGAGAGTTTTTTTAATTTTTACACCGATTTTACACGAAATGCAGATTAGAGAGAAGTGTACGGTTTAGGTTAGTCTCGCAGCATCCCCCGATCACAGCACTGCACGCTGTGATCGGGGGATGTTGCTGGTAGCAGCAGTGAGAATAAAACGTTTGGACACTAATCGTCCCACATTCTGCCTATGCAATGTGATCGTCGTTTCCAGACCTGTATATAAGACCGTGGTTGCCACCGATGATTTGCATGCCCATGTCTAGATTGACAGGGACGAATACATTTATAATACCCTGTGTAGCAAGCAGGATTGAATTGAAAAGACGTATTTTCTTGCACTATTTGTTGAAACAAGGCGACGCTCGTGTCAGTGAGGAGTGTCGATTGCATCCTTATATTCGTAATAACAACATTGGCATCTATGTTTTGGCGAACTGCCTCGAGTGCTTCGATATCGGCCTCCGTAATATCTACTTCATCATCCGATTGTACAAAACCCCAACCGATAGCGTATTCTAGATGTTGATGGACAACTTCGCTTTGTTGGGATTTTCCTTGGAGCAAAACTTGATTCATCGATGAAAAAGTATCGGTCGTTTTGCGTATTTTGCTACGCGATTGTGGCATATTCGGATCGCGTTTTTTTCGAGAATCTGATTTTCTTTTTGCATTGGCATCTTCGTGAGCCTGCAGTACATAGTTCGGTTCTCGAAGCGGCATACTTCGATTACGCCGACTATCAACGATGTCTGGAAGTAGACACTCCATGTAAAATCGCGACAGCAGCGGTTCCATTCGATTCCAAAATATATCATCTTTATGAACTATTACGTATTTTAAATCAACAGAAGTCCACAATACGGAAATACAGAATTTTCGCATTTTTATATGTAGTTGACCTACTTGATAATAGTATGCATGATTTGTACTCAAACGTTCAACGTTTTTTCTATCGAAAATGGAAGCATGATTAATATATTTTTTTGAAACATTTTAACTTTTTCAACTTCAGGCAAGCTGCCTTCTTTCCGAAAATCTCGGGCACGCTCAATGTTTTTTGGTATCGTTAACCCGCAGTCGTGAACTTGTTTTCGCAATGATGTTACTGTTATAACATTTGTGTGCGACGCGGCCTTCAATCGCATCGTCGAGTCATTTCTCATTTTTTCACATAATCTACGAAACAAGTGGTTGCTGCATTCCACTTTATCTACTAGAACACCATAAGCAGCGTAGGCTTCTCTTATGGCTTGATACGTGAGGCTATCGCCATCTGAGATGAGCATTTTATATGTCAAACCATTCATTTCTATACTGTTTTTAAAACCATCAAGAATGATATCATCTTCCATAGCCGTAGAACTTTTGTTGCGATCCCAATTCTTATAACATGCATGCGTTGGTAGTTCTTTATTTAGCCGCTCGGCCATCGCGTCCACGGCGCAATATTTGTTCCGTACAGCAACGAATAATACTTTTTTCGTTTCAAAACCAATAATCATAGCGGTACGAGATAACGAATCGAGCTTTCCACCTGCGTAGGAACGTTTGGACCAATATCCGTCCGCTATGATAGTGATGAACGGCCGGTACAGCCATCTCTTCTGTAGCGACAGGTTTTAAATTGTCAAAGATTTTTTGGCGGTATTTGCGGTATGTAACAGGCGAAAGAGAGGGAATGTCCATCGCCGCAAGCTGTTCTTGCAATGTGCAACAGCCTGTCCCGGAGGTAATAGTACCGCAAATCGCACTTTGGTTAATTCTCATTATATTGCGGTGATCCGGGTGGGTTCAAATATCGAGCGGCAAACTATTGAAGCAGTTCATCGCAGATCCGCCTTAAGCTTGAATAGTCGCAAGACTATTGGTGAGCATGAGAAGCACGCTCCCCAATAAGCGCGCACACGAGAGTGGGAGGGAAGGATAACCGTCGTTCTTTCTTCTTGGTCTCGGTAGTATGTTTTGCGAGGTCGTGGTGGCAAGATCATTGAGATCAGTATTTCACAATTAACAAAGAGCTTTATTGTATACCGAAAGTCATTAATAAATAAACAGTAAAGCGAGCATTTTCTTTCCCGAATATCCCTCATGACACTCAATTATTGGAACAATTATTCTCAGCTCCAACAGGTTATGGGCCCAGCACGCTGACTGTGTGAGTGTCCTGAGGTGTTCGTTGAAGGGTTCTCGTGGAGGTTAACGCGTGAGGCGAGAAGTCTCGAGTGCGCGAGAAGCGTGGTGCGTGAAACACGAGGTGAGATAGGCGGCGGCCATATTGGCACGGTCTTTCCGGCGAAATTGACGCGCGGTCGCGAGTGAACAATAAGCCGAGATGGCAGAGGCGATCAGTACTCGGAGTGTAACTAAATTTAACGGAAATGATTATCAGGGCTGGAAGTTTCAAATGAGGACATTATTTTTGGCGCATCGAATCTACGAGATAGTCGACGGGATGAAAACGATGCCGGCTGAGGAGGGCGAGCCAAAGCAAACGTGGTTGGCAGACAACGCGAAAGCAATGTTCTTGTTGTCGACCACGTTGGAGCCGGAGCAACTGCGACCATTGCTCACGTGCGTGACGGCATGCGAAATGTGGCAGAGATTATCGAGGGTGCACGAACAAAAGTCTGCGTCGAACAAATTATTATTATCGACGCGATTGTACGAGTATCGTATGGCGCCAAACGACTCTGTAATGGAACATGTGGCGAAAATTCAAAACATGGCTGCGCAGTTGATCGATGTTGGAGAGCCTGTGTCGGATACAACGATAATGGCAAAAATACTCGGAAGCTTGTCTTCAAAGTACGGAAATTTTCAAACGGCATGGGACAACGTGCCTCAAGACATGCAAAATCTTGAGAATTTGCAGGAAAGATTGCTACGTGAAGAAGCGCGATTGTCAGTGAATGATGAAACTCCGGGGGCGTTCGCGGCAACAAAAAGTTCAAGTGGTCGGAAGAAAAATGAAAAAGTGCGCTGTTACCGGTGTCAGGGAATCGGGCACTTCGCGCGGAATTGTAAGAACAGAAAGAAAGAGCGCGAATGTGACGCGAGTGAATTGGATGATTGTGCGTTTGTGGTGCAATACGATGTGAAGGAAAAAACCGAGTTACCGACAGTCGGAAAAATCGAGTTACCGACTGAAGTGACATCTCCGGCGCTGCGAGCTGACAAACGAGAGTGTTGGCTGACCGACAGTGGAGCATCCAGGCACATGACTTTTCGACGCGAATGGTTGAGTGACTATCGTGATTTACCAAAAGGGGGAAAAGTGTGTCTTGGCGACGATAAAGAATGTGATGTGATTGGTGAGGGAAATGTCGAAATCGAGAAATTCGTATACGGGAAATGGAAAGTGTCGCGTATCGAAAAAGTACTTTATGTTCCCGATATGACGAGAAATTTATTCTCGGTGGGCGTGTGCACGGGGAAGGGAATCGGTGTTTTCTTTTACGGGCGTTATGTACAATTCTACAACAGTGGAACGATTGTCGGAAATGGCGTGAAGCAAGACAATCAAATTTATAGAATGTTATTCAAAACAAAGTGCGCGAAAATTAATGAAGAAGCAAACATTGTGAGTAATGACTTTCAAGTATGGCACGAGAGGCTTGGCCACGTGAATGGTCGTGCGATGCGACAGATGGTCGAGAAGAAGCTGGTCGAAGGGATCAAGCTTCCAAAGAAAAACTGTGAAAGCTTTTGCGAATCGTGCCAAGAAGGAAAGTCCCACCGTCAGGAATTTCGAAAAATACGTGTGCGCGCAGAGACAGTCCCAGGCGAAGTTATACATACGGATGTATGTGGTCCGATGTCGCAGGAATCACTTGGTGGCGCCCGGTACCTGGTGACGTTCAAAGACGACACAACGAGCTTTCGTTATATCTACTTTCTCAAACACAAAAGCGACGTGTTCGAGAAATTTAAAAGCTTTGATAAACTCGTCGAAAATAAATTCGGCAGAGCAATGCGAGTCCTTCGATCGGACAATGGATTGGAGTTTCGAAATCGTACGATGGACGACTACATCAATTCAAGAGGGATTCAACGAGAGTTCACTGCTCCGTACACGCCGCAGCAAAACGGCAAGGCCGAACGAGATAATAGAACCCTCATCGAAAGCGCAAGAACGATGTTGCTCGCAAAAGAGCTCCCGAAATTTCTGTGGGCGGAGGCATGTAATACAGCGGTGTACCTCATGAATCGAGCTGGATCATCAAGCGCGAAGAACGGGGCGACCCCATATGAGCTTTGGATCGGTGTGAAACCGAGTCTGGGACATTTGCGCATATTCGGATCGGAGGCGTACGTAAATATTCCGAAACAACACGTGACAAAACTTGATGCACGAGCACAGAAAATGATACTGGTCGGCTACGACAGTAACTCATCGAATTATCGAGTTTTCGACCCGGAATCGAGAAAAATCAAGGTTTCAAGAGACGTTGTGTTTCGTGAGACTGTCGGAAAAACGATGATACCGCAGAATGAGATCTCAACGGAAGAGATCATATTTTCGAAGGAAGAAGCTGCCGTTCCTGTTCGTGAAGAAGAGGAAGACATCGAGGAAGACGACGAAGTTTTTCTCCCGGCCGAAGAAGAGAACGAGGGTCAACAGCCAGAAAACGAAGGCCGAAATCTCCGAGATAGACGCTCCATCAAACGACCATCTCGATACGATGTGAATGTCGTGGAGTATGAAACTCCTGGGTCGTATGAAGAAGCACTACAAAGCAAAGAGTCATTGCAGTGGAATGCGGCAATCGAGAATGAGCTAAAGGCACATGAAGAAAATGGCACGTGGTCGCTGGTGAAGAAAGAACCGAAAATGAAGACCATAGACTCCAAGTGGGTCTTTCGAGTGATCAATAATGCAGATGGAGAAGCTCGTCGTTTCAAGGCAAGACTGTGCGCGCGAGGTTTTATGCAAAAAAGGGGCATAGACTTTTATGAGACTTTTGCGCCAGTAGTAAGATATGACTCGCTGCGAGTTCTGCTTTCGATTGTCGCTGCCAACGACCTAGAGCTAGCCCAATTCGACGTGCAGACGGCATTTCTGTATGGGGAGCTAGAGGAGAGAATATTCATGGAACTGCCGGACGGACTGAGCAAAGAGAATGGATCAACGAGAGATCTAGTCTGTCGACTAGAAAAATCCTTGTATGGATTAAAGCAGGCACCACGGTGCTGGAACCGGAAATTTACGTCATTCTTGAAGGACTTTAAATTTCAAGAAACGAGTGCGGATCAGTGTATTTTCGTTGGACGAGTCGGTGAGAGCACGGTATATCTGGCTCTTTTCGTGGACGATGGACTGGTTGCAGCGGAGTCAAACGACGTGATTAAAGAAGTGTTGAATCAGCTGAAGAAAGCGTTCAAGATAACGCTAGGAGATGCAAGCCTGTTCGTCGGGATGCAAATAGACCGAGATCGATTGAGAAAAACGATATTTCTTCATCAAAGTACGTATGCCAAAAAGATCCTGAAGAAATTTGGAATGATCGACGCAAAGGCGATGTGTGTACCATGTGATCCACACGCAATATTGTGTCCGATGCCAGCTGGTGAAGAAGAGAACGAGAAAGTACCCTATCGAGAAGCAGTTGGCTCGCTGATGTTCCTGGCGATAGTAACACGTCCGGATATCTCGTTCGCTGTTAATTCGGTCAGCAAGTTTCTAAATAAACATAGCGACGAGCACTGGCGTGCTGTAAAACGCATCATTGCGTACGTATCAGGGACATTGGACTACGGCATCGAGTACTGCGGCGAAGGAAGCCCTTTTGTCCTGCGAGGATATTCTGATTCAGACTACGCAGGAGATATCGAGACTCGAAGGTCGACTACTGGCTATATATTCGAGCTAGCTGGTGGGCCAGTGACATGGGCAAGCCAGAGACAGAAGCTGGTAACACTCAGTACGACTGAAGCTGAGTACGTGGCAGCATCAATCACGTCACGAGAAGCGGTGTGGCTGAGGAAACTGTTGTCGGACGTCAAATGCCCGTGCAACGATGCAACAACGATTTTTGTGGATAACCAGAGTGCCATTCGCCTGGTAAAGAACCCCGAATTCCACAAAAGAACGAAACACATCGATGTGAGGTTTCACTACGTACGAGAAAAAGTACAGGCGAATGAACTTAGGGTCGAATATCTGTGCACTGAAAAACAGAAAGCAGATATCTTCACGAAGGCGCTTCCGCGAGACCGTTTCTGTTTGCTGAGGGAGAACATCGGAGTAACGAAGGTCGGATCGTACTCAAACGAAGGAAGTATTGAAGCAGTTCATCGCAGATCCGCCTTAAGCTTGAATAGTCGCAAGACTATTGGTGAGCATGAGAAGCACGCTCCCCAATAAGCGCGCACACGAGAGTGGGAGGGAAGGATAACCGTCGTTCTTTCTTCTTGGTCTCGGTAGTATGTTTTGCGAGGTCGTGGTGGCAAGATCATTGAGATCAGTATTTCACAATTAACAAAGAGCTTTATTGTATACCGAAAGTCATTAATAAATAAACAGTAAAGCGAGCATTTTCTTTCCCGAATATCCCTCATGACACTCAATTATTGGAACAATTATTCTCAGCTCCAACACAAACTTTTCATGCAATTGCTGAAGAAAAAAAGTAATGTCAACTATACATCGCCCTATTACTTCGGCCGATTTACGTCCAACATGCAACGGACTCTCATTGTCTACAAGAAGCGCTGGTTCATCAACATCGGAATATTTTAGATGTGACGATTCTTTCACAGGATGCGACCCAACTTTTTAATCTTCAAGCTCATGCACATTTGGGTTGGTGCTTTTTGTAAGCTCGACATGGGCATCAACTGCCTGGATAATGTTTGAATCCACGAGCGATATTGATTCAACATGATTACCTTCTCCGAAATCATGCAATTTTCGGAGGTGTTGTTTATCTGTTATGCTGTTTATCCGCCGATCACCAGGCTCTACAGTGACTGTTACGTCCCAACATGGGCAACGCACATCTCCTGTCGATAAGTTAGATTATTATCTTGCCTACCTCCGAAACGATGCAGCCTACCGATAAAATTCAAATATCATGTACACATCTTTTTCTCTTATTATTATTTTATTATTCCATTTATTAACCTATATTTAAGAAACAAGAATTATTCCCGCTTCAGACACTAAACTATGATTTCCCAGAATTTTTCTACATTATTTTTTTCCAAACATTCGAATCACCAAACTCAATCTATTTACGTGAACAGTCACGGAATGCAACAAGAAACGTTCCTTACCTTCCCGAACATTCTCTCAATGAACAAACATCCTTCTTATATATATCCTCCCAAGAATAAACCTATAACTAATAACGATAGTATTTACTCTTAAGTGTAGAGTATACTTTAACGTACAAATATCCAGTCTGACAATCTTTTTCTTATTCATATCTCATTTCAATGAACGCCTTGTGCGATATTGTTGAGGCGAGTCTCCGCGTTTGACTTACAAGTCACGAGAGCGCGCGAGCAAGCGCGGAAAGAGCCGAGCGAGGCGAGGGGTGGAGTCGAGCGAAACAAAGGACTCGAACGATATATACTAGTCAAGCGGTAAGATCCGAGTGGTTCGCACACTAGTCGTGGCGTGCCACAAATAGATAGAAACAAATAAAGTAATTATTTTATTCGTGTTTAATTCTCTTCGAGTATATATTTTTGTTCACGTCTCTCTCTAAATCACACTCCCATCCTTCTGTCTCACGAATCATTATTCTCGTCATAGCCTGATTAGACCAACAGATATCACCGCTCGAAAACCTAGTTATAATCAAACTCTGTGCCATTCTTCGAATTATAAACTGAAACTGTATTTTCTTTCTCACGAATGCCGTCCACAAAGCAATGATCTCACGTCACCCCCGTGTGACCAAAATAACCCCCTCCATAGAAAATCGAACAATCTCGCTAGGAATCAGACCAATCAAATCAATCCAATTTTTGTAACTCCTCCCGAACCGAGGTGAAATGGTCAACCCTTTTAGAAGGGAAAGTGAGAATTTCATCAACCTCGAATCACATAGTATCTCAAGGGAGTAAAACCCCAGTGTTTTTACGAAACTACTCCAAGTACAAATTTTTTAGTTGTAATTTTAAAGTCAAATAAAGTATCAGTTTTTGTTAAGTGTACTTGCGTTGTTGGTGTTGCAATTAATAATTTTCCCAAGAAACTCATTCTCACGGATCAACATCGAGAAGTTTGGGAAAACAATCATCAAACGAAACGCCTTCGAAGAGGAATCAACCTCGACGATTAATTAAAAATCGTTGAGTTAGTATATTGAGCACAAGTCCCAGGCAGCGAGCTCACGTTCAGCCGAATAGCGCATACAAATTCAAAAATCCCGCGCACATCGAATTATCAACGGAGCTACTCTGTCTCTCTACCTTGAGACGTAACAGACTGCGGAAAATATGTCGATATGCGGACGAGCCTCGGACGCGCTCGTGGAACCTTCGTCCTTGTCTATGACGGAGTCATGCAATTCTCATCGAAAATGTACTTCAAAAATATCGGAGTCAGAGCATTGCTCAAGCGCATCAATTTCCGAAAAACATGCTTCGGCAAACAAGTCCATTTGACTTGATTTGCTCCTCCGATATTCGGGCCAGAAAAGGAAAGGTGCTGTACCTAGTTCTGATCTGTCGGTGAGTTTGACCTGTTCAACAGCACACTTTTCGGCAGCCAAGTTCTTAGATGTTTCTAAGGGACTTTGAAGACGTCTGAAAATAAGAAATGTCAGAGGAGAATTAGTAAAGTTGATGAGATTCAAAAAAAGAAAACTGACAATGCGATAACAACAGTACACGAGAAATATTGACAATGCTCGATGGTCGAGTGAATACATTCGTTCGATAACATTAAAACAGCCATCCATAAAACCGTTGAAAACTCAAGCCAATGGGAAATATTGTGGATTATCAGTGGTAAACCATTTGTCATATCATGATGATTTTCCTAAATTTAATATAGCACGTTGAGCTGAATTCATTGGCGCAACTATTTTTCTAATCTTTTCTATAAGTTACTAAAGAAAAACTAATATAAAATCAACGTAAACCATATTAAAAATGATTTATTTTATATAAAAATGTTATTACAAACAAGTATTTGTAAACACGAAATTTCGTATAAAAAAACTTGACGAAGGAACGGAGAAATCGAGTTATTTCCAGAATAAATACGATTCACAGAATAATTTTCGAGAATAAATACAGTTTACAAACTTCATAAGTGCAACAACAAACAACAATATTTTGTTCACCTAAAAAAAATTGCCAAAGGCGAGATTTCAAGCAATAGGCAACATGACAGTAGTCACAAAAAATAAATGATTTAGTTAAAATTAATGTTTGTAAAATATAAACCATCATCCAATCAATATTTTCATGAAATAGTAAGATTTATATTTTTAAATCAATAAATAAAATCTAATAACTCAAAACTTTGTTGTCTGCTGTACACTTTGACCGAAACACCAATCACAGCGCATGCCGTCCGAGAGCGGCCAACCAAACCCAGCCTGTCTCAATCGCAGATATACCCGACTAACTTGCGGCCAACTTAACGTGGGTACCAAAACCGTCGCAAAACAAATTCCCGAGGTTTCAACTTTTGTCGAACGTTGCTGATCTCCCTCCTAATTTGTGGTTATACCCAGGTAGCACAAATGTCCAATTGATGCCGTTAAGTTATCGTTTTCAGGTTATCTTTAAGACGTTGCCGTAAGATAACTATTCGACATCCTTCCAACGACATCCTGTTTAATGTTGTCGTTAAGCTATCTTTTTTAGGATATCTTTTCACATAAAAAAACGGACGTCTGTAAGGTATCATTAACTATTATCGAATTGATGCCTATTTCTAGGTATCAAACAGTTATCCGTCTACAGTTATCTATTGTATCTAATTAAACGTTGTCCGAAGGATATCCTAAAGACTAATCCATAAGATGTCGTTTTCATGATATCTTTCTGAGATCGGTAATATGCTGTATTTTTGTCGTATTTTAAATGGGCGGGAAGATAGTAAAAAGACATCCAAATGTTGTCCGAAAGATGACACAGAACGGAAAACTGACACGTGTGCTCACCGGCTCGCGTACTGACGGCACCCGCATTTTATTGTTGTATCTGCGACAAACATATATAGTGTATACGCGTGTGATTTTTAGTGAAAGTTTTTAAACAAGTGCACGTGAGTATAAAATGCCATATATACGTTCATATTTGCCTCCGTGCGTATATATACATGTATATTTCATGTACGTTTCGTGAATTTTGAAAGCGTACGTTTGTTTTTTAGGTTGTACAAAGAAGTTTTCAGAGCAGTGATAGTTTGTTCGAGGGGACGTGAAGATTTCAGTGAGTACATCATTCTTTTTTATTGGTGGAATTCCTTTGGAATCATCCACGAACAATATACTTTCCTAACACTTCGTAGATCATTCGAGAGGTCCTTCGGAGACACCAGTTTTTTATTCATTGGACTAAGAAGTTGAATACGATTTCCCGCGAATCATAATTGGTGCGTATATGATAGGCGTATAAATAAATATTAATTCTTTCAATATTTAGTACAGTGATATGCGCTAAATACGCCATTACACGTTTAATGAAATCTTCTAATACTATTTGTTCTTATTCCTTTTCAGAGGTCATGCGAAACTCATTTCGTGATACCACAATCAAAGATATAGAAAATCGTATCGCGGACTGGCTTCGCCGTGGGGGCGACTGGCTCAAAGCTGCGAAAGTAGCAGTGGAAAAGAGGACTTCGCATGGCACTCCGGCATCATAAAATATGTTTTAGTTTCATAAAATTTAATTTGACGTTTACGGATGTAGAATTTTTTTTATTTACCATCCCCTTCAAAATCGACAACACTCTCTTATCTATCTCTTTATCAAAATCAATTTATTAATAGTCTACAATATATAGTATTCCCCAAGGTTACCTTTTCTTCGTTGTTACATAGTGACTTTTATTAATTATATTTACCATGTAACCACGAAGAAAGGTAACCTTGAGGAATATTATGTATTCTAGACTATTAATAAGTTGATTTTGATAAAGAAATGGATATATATATCGTCAAGAAAAAGGTATCCATTCGATAGCGCTTTTTGATACCGTTTGGACGTCGTTTTGTCATCTTTATGGATGCCTTGTGGACAACTTTTAGATATCTGTGAGATCTCGCCGTTTTCATGGCTTTAAAAAGATATCTTTCAGACATATCGATTTGACAACGTAATGATAACGTACAGACGTCCGAAAAAAGATAACCTCTTGTTAACAATTTGTCAACCATTAAAAGTTACCGAATAGATAACTAATTGGACGTGAATAAGTTATCCGCCAACCGGTCATTAGTGATACTATTTGTAATTCAAACAGATGTCTTTTTGGATAACCAAAAAGTTATCCGTATCCATTTCGGGACATCTTTCGGATACCTTCCGGATAACTTTGTGGTACCTGGGTATTTATACTTATGATGTCGCGCGCTCCGGGGTGGCGTTTGCGCGGCAATTCAAAAGAGATATTATTTAACCATAGTTTTAGGTAATTATAAATCTTTATTTGTAGAAAATTTTATTTTTCATGACTATATACACTGCCGGCGAAAAGTTTCCGGACAAATGCTGAAAAGAGTGCTGGAACGGTTGTTTTTGCCATTTCGCCAGTAGTTGGCCTAGGCCCATTTAACTAACGCCATTTTAAAGAGGAACGATTCATTTCCTTCATTTTGGCTATTTAAAAAAAAACTTTTATGAGTGGATCCCGTTTGTGGTAAACATTTTTTTAACGCATTTCTTTCACCAACACCATAAAGGGGAAAGTCTAAGCTTCAATTTCGTTATTTAGAAAATTGTCTAAGATTTTTTTTTCCAAAAATATTTTGTTTCATTGCGAAAAATAGACAATTTGAAAAGTGCTCCGGAGGACGAAAACGATGTTTGCAACAAAACCTCAGAATGGTAAAAAGTTGTATTATTTCTTGTTGAGTTCACGAGAATTTTTTCAGATTTTTTTTCGAAATTTTGTTCCATCTGTTTCCGGTCAAAGCTCGATTGATCTGAATACCGTGAAAATAATATAATTAAATTTTGTACTTATATATTAAACTTTGGTCTCATCGAAGAAGTCTTCTTTCGCCGACAGTACGCTTTTCACCACACGCGGCATCCTCTCCACAAGTTTTTGGAATATCTCTCGGCGTGTTTCTTTCCAAGATTTTTGTCAAAAGTGTTTTTCATGTATTTCAGTTTTCATGCTATTTTGAAAACTTAAACAAATTTTCAAAACAGCAAAAATGAAGGTAAATCCTTCCTCTTTATAATGGCGTTGGTTAAATTGGTCTAAGCCAACTACCGGCGAAATGGCATAAAATACCATTCGGGCACTCTTTTCAACTTTTGTCCGGAAACTTTTCGCCGGCAGCGTATATCTATTATGGTTAATTTTAAACACTTTGTAAAAAGTTGTCCGGTTGCCTATTCCTATATATGTTTTCACCGGTGTACAACAAATATAACCAACTTTACGAGCGGTTAAAAATTTATCATTTCATGACAGATAGAAAAATTGACCGTCGAGCTGTACAATGGAGATTCCAACATTTTGACGAATACGTGAAATTGTTTAGTCAACAACATTTCATTCGTGGAGTTATTGAATATTATAGAACGTATATTAGTACTTATCGGACAACCGAACAATGTTAACATCCCTCCTGTAGGTACTGTTCGTATCTCAAAATTGTATACAAAAAAATGATATTTTTTTGCATTCTTTTTTGACGTATTACCTGAAAATTCTCAGAAAAAAGATCTTACGTCTTTCTCATTTTTGTCGCCGCGAAATAGAATTTAGGATAAACAAAATACTGTATTGATACATACCTGAAGATGCTACTTTGCCGACGAGAATGACGATATTTTCTCTTTTCATTTTCTTTGTTGCCCATTTTCTCAATTTCACTATTCACTCACTTATAATGCGGGGAGAGTGCGATTTCCGGGGCGCCGAGATTTAACGATTGATTCTCGTGTATTTCGACAGGAAAAATCGAAAGTGAAGAATACAAATTTTCGAAATCTCGCTTAGTTTTCGAGATATCGATTTTTTTATTTTAAAAATCGGGTGTGGTGTGGGCTCGATCGAGTTCGGTTAACCATGGCTAGCTGACCGAACACTCGCCCGCCGTCGATTACATACATTTTTATTTAAGATAAAATATGCACTTATTGAAAATTTTCATACAACCTTTTTTATAGGAAATTTTATTTCCTACAAAAAGTGTCTCTTGTCATTTTTTTCGACAACTGCATATTTACCGAGATATTTTGCAAAAAAAAAGAATATCGATATGTATCAATATCTCAAAAACTAAGCGAGGTATCGAAAATTGTTATTCTTTATTTCCAATTTTTCTCGTCAAAATACATAAGAATCAATCGTCAAATCTCGGCGCCCCAGAAATCGTACTCTTGCCTATAATACAATATACTATGTACACTATATACATCCTATACACTATTTGTAAAATAATTATTCCTTTTCGACTTCAATAGCGGGGAATCGCGATATACACTTTATTGTATTATCGTGCCGGCAAGCCCAATGACAGCGCGGGCTTGTTTTGTTTCTATCTCTCTCGATAGGACCACGTGATGCATCTCATGTATATTCCATAGTTTCGGTCGACGCGAAGAAGCGCTATTAGCGCTCGAAGCTTCGCGAGGGAGTAGCGGGATATGCACGAACTACGTACACAACCCCGCTCTACTATACCAATTACTATTATCGGCCTTTCCCATGTTATTTTCGGACAAATGCCATTTATGTAATATTGCACGTGTAGCACATGTAGCAACGTGCGGGTACTCATTGTGTCAGATTTTTTCTCGTCTACCCGATGACGACCACAGTTTTTTTTATTCGAGCCATTAATACGTCAATAAATGCAAATCTGGAGCCAAAATTACCACGTGGTAACGAAATCTGTCATTTTTCATCGATTTTCGAAATTCTGTGACCTTCAGCGTATGTAGGACTATCAACTGTATAAGATACTTAAATTTCAGCT
This sequence comes from Netelia virgata, assembly GCA_951802705.1. NCBI lineage: Eukaryota > Metazoa > Arthropoda > Insecta > Hymenoptera > Ichneumonidae > Netelia > Netelia virgata. Next base: position 13,571,947 of record OX637863.1, on the reverse strand, counting down.
CATTTCGTTCATTAGTTTAGAAATGGCGTTCGTCCGAAAAATGCATGGGCCGCAGGGACGGTAAAGAAGATCTGTCACATCACGATACATCAAAGATATTTCATATCCAAATATATTGTGAAATTATCGAACAAAAAGAGCTCAAGGTATCAACGGAAGGCAAAGATTGACAATACGCCTATACAGCGCGATTGGTGGGCTTCGTTGAGATAAGTTTGCAATATTTGAAAAGACGTATTTTTTTCCGTGATAAATTTATCAAGAAACAAGCAACGATCGAGTAATAACGAATCATACTATATCGAGAGACGCGGTACCGCCTCGGAACTTTAAGTAATTTATGAAAAATAATATTATAAAGTGCCATTTGACGCCATTGTTAGAGACAACGATTTGAAAATTTGAATTTACCCACCCAACTGTGTATAGAAAAATTTCAACGCCGTGACCAAACAAATGTTTCCATAAATTAAAGATGCATATGATGCCGACATTGTGTGCCAGTTAATCGGACGAAATGCGTAATGACGCATTCTCGATGATTGGTAGAAAATTTAATATACAATGGAATTATGAAATATGTTTTATTCGAGCTAACTTTTGTGCGGCAAAACCGCAATTTCTATTCAGTTTAGCTTATACATCGTTTCCATCTCTCGGATCAACACTTTCAAACGAACATCTCAAACGTTTCTCGACGCAAATATTGAATATCTATTTCCTCAATTACGAGCAATTCACCAATCCCTTTTCGGCTTGATATTTCGTGACTTTAGCTTCGCCGAGTGAAAATCCGCTCATCCATTCATTCGTTCTCAGAACAAATTGTTTCTCAACCCCCCCCCCCCCCCCCCCCTCAAACAGTAACCCCAATTTCGCCAAGAATTTCCGATAATTTTTCCAAGTGCTTGCTTATCAACGTGTACTGCGATTGACTTCGCGATATTAGTTGAAAAGCGTTCATATACTCAAGTTCGGAGAATTGTGCTCCGTTTTCCAGTACACTATTAAGAATACCCTCTGGAGTTTCGTAGAAAAGTTCGAAATATTGACGCGCATAATCGAGAGCGAGCTCACGAGCCATGGTTATATTGGTGAGGGTCTGTTGCAGGGTGAAGACGTTTCTGCACATTCTCTGTATACCACTCTCGTCTATCTTGCCGATATATTGCGCCGAAGTGATGAGAATCTTTGCTATCAAATGACCCAAACCCTCGAAAATATACTGCAATTTAAAAAAATATATTTGTTAACATATAAAGACGGCGTTTAGTTTAAATTTGTTTAATTCCTCCATGCATCGAATAATTCTTGACAATACGAACTTATTGTCTTATTGAATGAAAATTTCTAGATCCTCGAAGAAAACTTTGTTACGAGGCCGTATGACACCTCGACCATTTTGATAAAGCAATTTATAAATTATTTCCCAAGTGGCAGTATAGAAACTAATCGGTATAATAATTTAGCCAACTAAGCCAACGCACAATTGTAGCAAAACATGCCTGAGCTACTATTTTCTTTCCAATGATTAGGCCGATTATGTTCCTTGGACGTGCACACCAGGAACAACATATTTCGCCCCACTCTGTGCATAAAATAAATTTAAAACTTTCCATTCTTCACCTTAGTTTTCTTTGGATGCAATGTAGATTGTAACGCTTCGTCAATGTTCTGAAGGACTCGACTAAGCTCTTCGACACGGGGGTCAGCCTCTTGAGGATCCTTTACTCCCCCACACAAATGGCTATACTCTCCTTTTGGGAGTAGATAATGGAAGCACTGCACTCTTACCTAAATACATTTTTTTCTTTTTAATATCAAAGTTTTTCAAAGATGTTCAGCATACGTCGTTACATGAAAAAACTTAATACATTAAAGGAAGATGAAGAAAATCTGTCATATTAAACATACCGAGACTATCAAATTTAAGCGAAAACAATGCCAAAAAGATGCGAATGCCGCACTGAAAAAATATCGGTTGGCTATATGCTCGGGCTTTTGTTCATTTGTTGCTACTAATGTATCTCTAATATTCTGTGACACATGAAATCGTTAATATCAAATATTCCCACTGCGTCGAATATCAGTCGATCATACATTGGTAATCGCCCGTGAATATTGAAAAGCTTTTCGATCATCGGAATTACCAACGATTTGTAAACATGATTACATGAGCGCATGAAAAATTCATTGTACGAACGAAATATGTTTTCGAGTCTTCATAAGAATATGAAACAATGAAACTTTACTTGGAATAATCGTCCAACTTTATTGGCAACGGCCATTAATGAATATGTATTTGTGCCGAAAAGTACAAAACCTCCAATTTGTTTACAATTTGTATTGAATCTGATTTAATAATGTAACTGTATAAGAATCGTTGGCGGATTATTTTGTCGTATTTCATTTAAAAAATCATTGATTACCTCAAGATGCAATACCAGTATACAAGTATTAGCAAGCTCTTCGAACTCGTTAGCAACTTGTTCCAGAGATTCGACCAACGGCACGGGCATCGGTGGTATGAGTATTTGTCCGTCTACATCGCTCTTGGCTTGATGCAGTTCGGCGATCAATGATCTCGTTGAAAGTGCAAACCACTCCATACTTTCTTGCAACAAAGCAAGGCTTCTCAACTGTCCAACGTCCGAGAGGATCTCGTGAGCATTTATACCACCCTCCCCGAGATTGCTCGCGAGTATTTCGGCCTCTCGTAAATTGCGCTGACGCACTTCCTCCGGACTTTCCTCGTCCTGAGTCTCTTGACGACGCATTTGCCATCGGCCCTGCTTGCCCGGTTTCTTATAAGTTTCACTCTTCAGATTGTCCCAATTTGGCAATGATCTAAGACAAAAGTGCTAGTTGTAAGAGAACTTTTAGGGGGCACGAATTAAGTTCTTTTCGTCACCGTTACTCTCAGGACTAAGTATGCGGCTAAACCCCATCGAATAAAACTGTTTAAAAACCGAGAGTTTGTACATAGAATTTAAATTCGATGAAAAGAAAAACTTCGAGACACCAATCAGCCCCTTCTAATTCAATTATTTTTTGGTATTTAACGACGATATATCGAATTTTATTCAAATTCTATTCGAATTTTTAATTTCCCGAACTCGCCATAAGGAATTCGGACGATGATCGCAGGTATACGGACTGACTTTTTCATCCGTCAATTTCATTTTGCAATGTTCTAGATTGAACATTTTGAATAAATCTGCATAATTATATTTGATTCGGTCATTACTACCGTGCGATTCTTTATGTCTATTTAATTGAATAAATCCCTGTCAAATTGTCAGAAATATGTAGAAACATGCGTTCATTGTTAGAAAACAAAGCGTTCGATTAATCACATACTTGATGAATCTACTGATATCGTCATCTTTAAGCCATGCAGCGGAACATATTCGCTTGTCCTCGCTATCTGGCTGTATTATGCCACGATACGCAGCATTACAGGTTTCACGATAATTGTGAAGCACGTTTAATGCGAGTGTGCAAAAGTGTTCGCCCTGCAAAGGCAGAGCTATCATCAACGATCTCAGCTCACCAACCGATTGCTCGACCTTCACCGTGCTCTGTAATTAATCGAAAAGTTTATCATCATTTTCATAGGCTATTAATTTCGCGATTTTATCATTTTGACAAAGCCCATATTTCTATATGAAACTTGATATAAAATAAGACTTTATTATTGGGCCAATTTTTCTAAATTACCTGTAATAGAGGTCTGGGCAGACCGAGATCCTTCATGAGTTCCGGTGGCGTCATGGCTCGCCAGGCTTCCGAGCCTTTCGTAGCCGTATCGATGGTCGTTGCCACCATAACATGGTGCCGGCCTAAAAACACTTCTTTGACATAGTCAGCGACAAAGCTATTGAGCGTGCACGGACACCTGGACAAAGATTTCGTATTACCAAGGCGTACCACAATGACTTCTTGCTTGTATTTGTATTGGCAGAATCGACATATTTTTACCCAGGTTTGCATTCCAGAGCCCGTTCGATCTCCTCGATGAATTGCATCATAGGCCTAAATAAAAATGTAATATTTTTTGGGTCGGGTTCACAAACGAGTTTCTTGTCGCCGATAGTTTGTCCATTTTCCTACATTCATCACAAAACAAACATATTGTACCATGTTGCAACATTCACATTTTGGCGGAAGTAGGGGAATATTGTTCGAAATTTGACAAAAAACAAAAAAAACAGCATTTTACCACCAGATTGAAGTTACTATATCGATGCTCCTTGAGATAACTGTTGAATGTTTTGGGGTGCGAAGACGTGTCGAATTTGAACAATGAACCAGTTTTGTGTCGTTGCGGTATTCGCTTTGCAAAATACGTATTTATGTCACTCGTAGCTTCGCTCAGGTTTGTCGGCACGTGCAACGGGCCGTCAACCATATTTTGAATATCCAGATATTCCGTTAATAACAATTGCAGCTGAAATAAAATGAGGAATTATGCATAATTTATTTTTTATCTTGAGACCTATTTTCTATACTATAACACATCGATCATCCGTGAGGAAAGATTGATGTGTATTTCCTCAATCCGATCTGTCCAAGGAAAAGACAAATGTGATAAATATTTTAATGTCTGACAATGAGAGTCGGTCAATGGAATCGAGAATAAAGCATGAATTTTTATAAATACGAGTTCTCACACCGACAAGCAAAATGTTGACCAACTTTTATACCAAAATGTTTGAAGCAATTAGAATCTGTGATGAATGACGCTCGATGTCTATGCCTATACATAAAATATAATGACAAAATGTTGAATTTTCGAACAAGCATCCAACGAAACATCCTTAAAATAATGTTTCAGGACCCGTTTACATAATTAATTTATTTCGTTTTGCTGGGACGATAGACTTACGACAGCTTGTATTCTACTCCATACATCCGGCATCTCGTACAGGCGTATTTCCAAATGGTACTTCTGTATAACGTACGAAAAGCTACGCAGAGCTATCGCATGAGCCCCGGCTACCACTCTCATCTGATCGAACACAGTGTTAAGTAATTCGAGGAGTAAAGCTTGACTCTCAGTTGGATCATTTGCACCGGTTACTCGCACCTCCATATTTTGCGAAGAGGTCGGTTTTCCCACGGCCATTCCTTGTCTGTCGAGATTTCTTTTTATCTGGTCCGATGTTCGTGCTATTATGTTTAATAATTCCGTCTGAATCTGAACTTTTATTGACTGAAAAGAACAATTTTATTCCACGTGTCATAACAATTTGGTCTTTAATATATAATTCCGTTATTTTTTCAAATAACATTTAAAAGAGAAAGAAATAAAAATTGTAAGTATACATCCTGCTGCCTGAAAGATAGGTATTGTTGAAAAAACAATTGGTAGTATATTAACTTTATCTTCTCGTAACAAAATTACAAATGGCAAGGCCTTGATTCGAATTCAAATACATGAGTCCAGGCATAGTCCAGGCTGTATTGGCTGATATTGGAGAATCTGACAATTTCGATTTTCAGTCGACAGTTCGACTGTGATCATGAAATGGAATTTTTTTTCATTTTAACATGGGATATAACTTACCTCCACGGCCTCAGGGATTTTTTTCAGCAAAGCAAGGCACTCTATTATAATAGCGATAAAATGTTCTGAATTCTCTTCAGGATTGGACGAATTCTCGTCCTCGACAATATTACTCAAATCTTCCAAATTGACATTGACGTTTCCTCTGGGGATAAATAATATATTCGTTCAAATATTATTTATAATGCAACTTTGATCGTATTTTTGGAAATACATGAACCTGGGTGTTTGCCCAACAGGATAAGGCGGCAAAACATCGAGAAGAGTCCGCTTGACTTTGTTGCCTCGGGAGTTACGCGATTCGTTCCCTCGTTGAAAATCTCTGCCCGATCCCTGTCTCTTGAGAACAACTTCTCTTGTCGTCTCGATGTACAAATGCCTGCTTAGCTCCTCCAAGAGCTTCATGTGCAATTGTTGCTTCTTCGTTTCAAGTTCCATTCTGACTTCCCGCAATGCTTCGACACCTTCTAGACTTCCATCACCCATTGATAATGAGCTAACGAGTAATTGAGTCCCATGAAGATACAGCTTTTTGTTTAAATAGTGGCTCAGATGCAATGGCACCTCCCGCAGTTTGTCTCTGGGAAAAACATTAATTTATCGCGTTCAGCATGAAAACAAAAACAAACTAGACGTTTATTATATAAATAAAATAAAGAATCTAGCGATGCCTCTCCTTGTGCAGCCAAGAATAAAAAAATGATCGAGTTGATAATATAAACAGTTTGCCCTACAACCATGTGTGAGACTTGTGGTCAGATATTTGGGCCAAAACTGATTATGACGTGCGATGCTGGTTGTTTGTGAGCACCGATCGCGATTTTGCAAACCGTGGAATAGCGCCAAGGCTAGGCAATTTTGTTTACAACTTGGGCCCACGCTGTTGCAACTTAAATCGTAGTGCAAGGGGTTAACTTTGAATATTAGTCGACTAGTTACTAGTGACTAAAACATTCTTCTACGATTGATACGAAATGATAACAAATGTATTATAAACAAGAGAAACAAGAAGGGAAACCACCATTTGGTTTCCGAGTGAAGTGAAGGTACCATTCGCTCACATATCGTTCAAAAGTTGGAGAACATGCTTGTGCTCTATTCCTTCGAGCCAGAGCTTCATGAGCTCTTCTCTTCTGCACCTTAACAGTTGTTTGCAAGCATTTAAATTTTCTTTTACAGCATGAATCTTTTCGCGAGAAGCCGTTACCCTTTCCGACAACGTACTAAAGATCTGAAATACATAAAAAACATTATTTGTCGCAAACTGCTTTGCCCTAATTATACTTAACCTTTTGCTAATGTTATCCAACTCACTTTCATCACTTCTGTAAGATCTTGCTCATGAAGCAAGACCAATTCATCAAGCCGCTCATCGCTCCTCTTGTACTCCTTTTCGAGTTTAGCTTTTTCTACTTCTCGTTGTTCATTGGTCTCACTTGCCGACAGTGCTCTAATCACCGAGATTAAAAGTCCGCTCTGTAAATTCGATACATTTGTAAATTTGTCGAATTAAATGAAATACATTAGAAAACCCGAGATTAAAATAGCATTAACCTCTTTGGACAAACCGATTCCATGCCATTTTAATATTAATATTTTTTCTTCCTGTTATTATGAAACTCGAAAATTAAATTTATCAACTCACAATTTCTTTCGTAGGCTTAATACCTCGAGGAGGTTTGACAGGCGGTCCCGTTGACATTTTTATTTTTATTCGGAAACGTCAAAAAATGTTCATCTGTCAAGGACAGCAGTCCATCTGTAACACTCACCGTGAGGAGGCGCCCTCGTTAACTCATATGTGGTGACCCAAGACACTTCTGACCACGAGTTTCTTACCTACATCGTCATACAACCTATGACTAAAACTCTGTTACCGACATCGTTTTCATAGTCTATGTCTATGATCTTATAGTGTCATACTGCGCAAGCGCGACGCACGCATCTCAAACAACAAAGACTGAGGTACTTATTTCAATTTTGACTGCGACTGCGATTTGATCTCGATCCGTTACACGTGCGCTTAAAACTATTATCCTTTGTTACCCTTGAATCACGCTATCTATATATTGTAAAACATTTCTTAAATAAATAAGACAGACTACAGTGTTTATTTTATGTATGTTCGGTTATGTGAGGACCTGAACCCCCACATAAATTGGCGACCCCACGTGATAACAAACGACGAATATACAAACACGCGCACGCACCGCCAGTAGGGGCAACAAAATTTCGCGGTTTTTAGTAACTGATCTACAGTGAATACTATAAAAAACAATGGTGCTAGCGCACAGTGACGAGGAACGATTCGACGAGGCTCTGGGACCGCCGGTACAAACACGTGATAATCTTACAAGGAGAAGGTACGGTTTCGGAAATTGATTTCGGGATGAGACTTGGCAGGTTTCTAGTATACCTTAAGGGTATTCACCTCGTAAAGTAATAGAGCGCACTAGCCATAAGTTTCCCAGAAAAAGGGCCTTGAAGTTTTTACGCGCAGCTCACCCTGACAAAAACCTTCCACGGAAAAGTACGTTTCAAGCGTGTGCCAAGTCCTTTCAAGTGCGTTTCGGGAAGGGAACACACTTGAAACGGACTTTAGTTGCAGAATAGTGCGTTTCAACCGCGGTTTCGCGTTTCACGGTCGAAACGTACTTTTTCGTGTGCCGTCGACCCGGACTTATCCCACAGAATAGTACGTTTCAACCGCGTTTTGAAACGCGTTTGTCACATGCTTTTTGTATTACTCGCGGCCGACAGGTAGCGCATGGCTATATCCCGCGTTTCTCGCGCGCGAAACGACGGCCCATTGGGATTATAAACGCGAGCGCTTTGCTGAAATAATCAATCTCTCGACCGTGATGAAAAGCACGAGTAAACTAACTATCTCGAAAAGGACGAAGTCTCTACGGTTTATGTCTATCTTATATTTATATTAACTCTATTTACAGCTTATTATATTACAGTGTTTTATTACGATAGCAATAAAACACTAATCCTTGGGGATGATTTTTATTTTTATTTAAATTTATTTAAATTACAAATTTTTATTTAAATTTAGTAGTACGGAAGCGTAGTAAAGCGTGAACCAATTGTGTGACAACCCTGTTTCAGACCAGATAATATTACGTGCAAAATGCGTGCCAACCGCGTTTCAACCACGTTTCGTTACACGCTTTACCGCGTATCAAGTTCGTGCCAAGCGCGTACCGCGTACGCGGTAAAGTAGGTACTAAGCGCGTTTCGAAACGCGCTCGGTACGTACTTGAAACGCGGTAAAGGGTGTAACGAAACGTGGTTGAAACGCGGTTGATTTTGTCAGGGCATATCCTCGTCGATTTCTATGCGTTCCAAGAACAACGCTGTAACCGAGTCAGTAGCGAACTCGCTTGCCACGCGGACGACCGGGTTTCGATGATACCTCTGGGAACTTTTTTTTTATTCTTTATTTAATTCTTTTGAATCATTATAACAACTTTTAAATAAAGTTAATGACCTAAAAATATTATCAATTCAATCCTAAATCATTTGTTTGATTCATAAGAGAAATTAACGATTCCCACATTTTGGGCACAAAAACCAGAATTATGGTTCGCAACTATTGAATTAGCATTTCAATATCATCGGCTCACGGCGGATAGCACAAAGTTCACAACAGTCGCCTGCAAACTCGACCAATAGACGTTAATGCTTGTCGAAGACGTTATTCTGTGCCCACCACCGAGCGGCAAGTACGATGCGATTAAGCAAGCGTTATTAAACAGATTTTCCGTATGACAGGAACAGAGATTTCGAACGCTCATCTCCGGTCTCCACCGCAGCAGTAAGAAACCCTCGTTCCTACTCGTCGAGATGGAATCGATGAATAATGAACAGCTGAATCCTCGCGCCGTACGCACACTGTGGATAGACCACTTGCCACGGCAGATACAACTAGTACTAACCACCACCGATGTATTAGACAATGCGGCTATAGCGCAACTGGCTGACAAGGTTTGGGTATTCACCAAGCGGCGGGGAACAGCGTAACGGCAATCGACGTTCCAAAAAACAAGAGAACAACCTCAAAAAACGAATCGACGCATTAACCGCGCAAATGGGAAATTTTTTGAAACGTCTATGCGACGCCGACCGACCACGCCGACGTATTCGTTCACGGGGACGATGACGACCTGGATCAGTTGAGACACGGACAGAGAATCCTGATTTTTGTTACTACCACAATAGGTTCGATGCAGCGGCACAGTGGTGCAAGGGACGTATTGTGAATTTCCCAAACAGAACTAGGAAATTAACTGTACCACCAGTCATTTCGGCTATCACTGGTGGTCGACGAGCGTCCCGCCGAGTTTTCCTTGCCGACAAAGCGACCGGCAAGCTCTACCTAATGGACACCGGAGCCGAGGTATACGTGGTTCCAACTTGCAAAGCCGAACAACGGTCGGTGTCAGAGCAAAAACTCTTAGCAAACCAGACGATCATCAATACTTTCGGAGAGAAAAGACTCAGCCTCCACCTCGGATTCCGACGGCCCATTCAAGCATCATTCTCCATCGCGGATGTACCATACGGTATCATCGGCGCCGACATCTTGGACGAATACCATCTCGTCGTCGACGTCACCCTGGGTTGCGTTATTGACCGGGACACCGGGCTTCGCGTCAAAGGAGTCATGGGCATCACCGCTATCAACGGAATAGCGGGAATCGACAAGGCATCACCGTACACCGCTGTACTACAAGACTTCTCAGAAATTCTGGACACAGAGACACCGAGGGCGCCGGCGAAACATAACGTAGTTCATCACATTGAGCATCACTACTGTCGACCATCGAGCAGTAGTTAGGCCAGTCCTCTACACATGGTACTTAAAAAAACAGGAGGACGACGTCCATGCGGCGAATACCGGCGACTTAACGCACGAACGGTTAGGTACCCGACAGGTATCCCGTCGCACACTTATGGGACTACACGTCTATACTTCACAGAAAAACGATTTTTTCGAAAATCGACCATGTACGCGCATACCACCAGATACCTGTGAAGCCAGAAGACGTACCCAAGACTGCCGTAACTACATCGTTTGGGCTATACGAATTCCTAGGAATGCCGTTCGGGCTCTGCAACGCCACCCAAACTTTGCAAAGATTTATACGAAAAGTCTTGAAAGGTTTAGACTTCGCCCATGCGTATCTGGACGAGCTTCTTATTGGCTCAACCGACGGCAGAGAATACACGGAACATAGTATACTGCGCACAGTATTCTCGCCTCTCCGTAAGTACGGATTAACGATAAACCTCAAAAAATGTGTGTTTTGGCGCCGACAGGGTCGAATACTTGGGACACCTCGTCTCGGCCGAAGGTTCAAGACCAATACCTGAGCGTGTAGAAGCAATTTCCAACAACTGGAAACGCTCGCTCAACTCAGGCGTTTTCTCGGCATGATCAATTTATATCGCCGCTACATGTCGAATACTGCCGCAACGCAAGCACCGCTGCACGCGTTATTAAAGGACTGCCGGAAAATAGATCAACAACCTGTCGAATGGACCGACGAAGCTATCGCCGCATTTAAAAAATGCAAAAAAGACCTCGCCGACGCTACATTGCTGGCCCATCCAACACCGAAGGCAGAGTTGCGTCTCACCACCGACGCTTCCGGCACCGTAGTTGGAGCGGTACTAGAATAGCGAAAAGATGAGAACGAATGGGAACCACTGGGTTTCTTTTAAAAAAAGGGGTCTCCGGCCGAGGTAAAATATAGCGCCTACGACAGAGAACTAGCGGCGATTTATCTAGCCGTTCGATTTTTCAGGCCATGGGTAGAAGGCTACAACTTCACCATCTGCAAAACCCAAAATAACAAAACTTTTCGCACGTAAAGAAATGAAATAATGTGTCGCGGCGTGTAAACACTAAAAGACATAAGTATTATTCTTATTTCAGCAATGACCGGCCGTCGATAACGAATACTCCTCACTTCATGGCATCACGAATGCCATACTTCATATCGTATACTGACCAACACTACAACCAATATATATCTTTTTCGTCGATTTCAGGGTCCAAATTTATCATGATTCTCCTATGCCGTTCGGTCTCCTTCCCTCTAGGCTCCATGGTTTTTATAGTATGACTACCGAGTTATTGCGTCATACTGCGCAAGCGCGACGCACGCGTTTCAAAATAGCAAAGACTGACGTAAGATACTTACTTCCATTTCGACTGCGACTGTGATTTGATATCGACCCGTTACACGTGCGATTAAAACTATTATCCTTTGTTACCCGTGTTATCACGCTATCTATATATTGTAAACATTTCTTTAATAAATAGTACGACAATGTTTATTTTATGAATGTTCGGTTATGTGAGGACCTGAACCCCCACAAATCGTTTGATGGTTCCGCCGTCTGGACCTCGAATTACTTTCTACGACGAACAAAAAATAGTGGCGGCATTCCTCGGTCGATACAAGGATTCTACATATAGAAGAAAGTTAACCTATTGAGGGTCTACAGTCTACATCCACCAAACCGTCACCTTTTCAAAAGTCTGGTCCTGCTAGTGCTATTCATGTAGTGCGCGATTTATATTTACATATTAAATTATCTATCGTTGTAACAATACAGAGTAAAGAGGCTGTAATTAATCGCGAAAATGACTGATTCTCAAGCTTCTGAGGTTTCTCAAATAGCACATGAGGAAGATACTATAAGAATATTACTTGCCACCGATTGTCACTTGGGTTATGAACACAGCACGAAAAGACGTAATTTGAATAAAAAGTGGTTAAGTTCTGGGTATACTCGTTTGTTTTGGCAATGATCGAATCAAAAAAACTTGATTTCACAGTACAAGACAACGACAGTCTCATAACGTTCGAAGAAATATTAGAGCTTGCTCTAAAACACGATGTTGATTTCATACTGCTCGGTGGCGATTTGTTTCACGATAGCAAACCCACACAGAAGGTCGTACTACAATGTATGGAACTACTAAAGAAATACACTTTGGGTGATCGGTTAGTAAATTTTCGCATTGTACTTCACATACTTATGCACGCTTCCTTTATTACCGATAGAAATATGAAAAAAATAACAAATTTATCCACAGCCATATCGATATCCAATTCTTGAGCAATCCCGAAGTCATTTTTGGTCACACCTCCCAGAAAATCGTCAACTACGAAGATCCAAATTTGAATGTCGCAATGCCAATTTTTTCTATCCATGGAAATCATGATAACCCAAGTACGAGTCACTGTACTTTTTCATTTTAAGTTAAAAATGAACATTGGTCTCGCAGAGTCAAGAATTTATATGAAATATTTGCTGAAGGCTTCCAATCAACCGGAACAATGGACTTATTTGGGGCTTCGGGTTTCATAAACTACTTTGGAAAGTGGAATGACTTAACAAATGTGACCATTCCTCCATTGGTATTTAATAAGGGTAAAACTTACGCCTCAATCTACGGACTGAGTTATATGAATGATCAAAGATTGTCAAGACTGCTCAGAGACAACAAGGTTTAAATATGCTTTATCTATATTATTATCTAAATTATACTATAAAATGCTTTTTTATTTGCCAACATTTAAAATGTACGTTTTTATTTTTCAAGCTGGACATATCTTTCAAAAATTATTCTACTTAACTGCAGGCTGCGTTTGACAACACGAGAGATAGTTGCAATTTTTTGAATTTAATACATATTTAAACGGTCTGGTTTGAAAAAATCTCACCTTCAGTTCCATTGGTATTTATAGTCTTTCTCCACATACGCTCTCCATTCTAAAGGTTCCTAAAGTGATAGATGTGCAAACACGCATGTTAAATAGCCAATTGTTGTCAATTTTTTAGTTTATTCACATTGTAAATTTTTATTTTCAACATCCGATACTTTTTCCATAATTTCTAAAAGACATATGTATTCTGATTTCCCAGGCGAACAACTTTTATTATAAGTATTTTTATTGGGTACAACAAAATATTAAGACAATGGCTCATTATATTGGAAACAATTATTATAATAGTTGAAACGAGTAATTAAACTTAAATGTTATCTTGTGTATCATTATTACTTATGAAACTGGGAAGCTTTATGAAGCAAAGAGATTAGGAAGCCACGGATACTGGCATAGTATAGAGCAACCAAATGAATACGTAATACCACGGTGCAAACATTTCTTATGGTAGCATACACAAAAATATTGGTGAGATTTTTTACAAGGATCCAGTTTGGCAAATTAATTGTTCAATATTCAATCTGTTGGAACAAATACATATTTCTTATATTCATAAAATTATAATATTTCCGTTTTACTATATAATGATAATATAGTATTTCTTCATATATTTTGAAATTATCCGTGGATCATGGTGGAGAATTCTGATATACTTTTCCGCAAATAGAAAAATCCGTAATACAGGCCATTTGTATGCCGTAAATAGATGTTTCTCAAACCCTGCGTACTAGCGAAGGCTAATGATCTTATCACACTACCTTATGAATCTCGTAGGTTTTGGGCTACTACCGAGCAGAAGGAGAAAAAATAATGTTATGATTTCAGGTGATTTTCCTTCGTCCTTCTGGTATATGCGATCCTTTCAACCTCCTTGTGCTTCATCAAAATCGTGCGAAACATACTGCTAACGGCTATATCCCTGAGGACAAATTACCAGGATTTCTCGATTTGGTATTCTGGGGTCATGAGCACCAATGTCGCATAAAACCAGAACTCACAGTTAACGAGTCAACTGATCCACGAGGATGTTACTATATCACCCAACCTGGTCGGTGACCCAAATGTGAACATTCATTGTCAGTACAATTATAAGAGGGCTTTTAGGCACAAAATACTTACTTAATTCTTTGTTGTGTATCGGTAGTTGAAATACCATCTCGTGTACGTCACCGACAAAACCGATAAGTAATATAGACGTTCAAATATTTCTAATATTTCGAATATTTCTGAATGGGGTACCTCACAATATTCACAGCTATCCGGCTTGCAACTCTTCTAAACTTACAAAAGCCATCCTTTTACACATTTTTGTCGTCAAAAGTCGTTTCGCGTATGTGAAAGAGTATTTCGAAGAAAGTTTTCTCCACCATCCTGTCAACTGTTTCGTAGCCGTAAAGTTCCTGGAAGTAACAAAATATCAAACATACTCGAAACATGATTTGCTGTTTTGACGAAGGTGAAATACAGGGTTTCGCTCTTGAATCGAAGCTTGAAAAAAAGATTTTTACTTTCTACAAAGTTCGTTATAGACAGTCTAATTTTGAAGCATACATACCATTCTCAATGCAAAGATTAAGATTCGTAAATTTGGCTAATAATTAACGATTCGCAGGAAGTTCCGTGGCAACGTCTCTTTGCGAAGCTGAAGCGACGGAAAAACACATTGGCCTTCTAAAAATACACAAGAAAGTTTTTCACATCGAACCGATAAAATTGGAAACGGTTCGACCTTTCGTCTTCGCCAGTATTTGTCTTCAAGATGTAAACCTTAAACAGAATTACAATCAGAGTCTGGCCGATTTTGTTTTCGATTATGTTGATAATTACATCGAGAATGAACTTATTCCACGAGCCGGATCACAATTAACTGGTTTGTTAAAATGTTCTGATTATCTATTTGTCATTATTATCCGTTCATGTGTGCGTGGAAATTAGAGTAGATCAATTTATCGAGGTACGTAAGTATTTTCATCAATTTGGTTGATTCAGGCCATCCTCGACAACCCACCACACCATTAATTCGTCTAAGAATATTTTACACCATGGATTCCGAATTATTTGATACCATGAAGTACGTAACGTTATTTCGATTTTTCATGACGGTTTTTATTCTCTTATTGTGTCGCAACTTATGATTAATTATTATTCATTGTTGAAAACTATTGCAGAATATCCCGAAAATATTGCGACAGAGTTGCTAATCCACGTGATATGATACTCTTTCGAAAGCAGAGAGTCGCCCCAGATGAAGAAAATATGGGAAACGTATTGGATGCCGATGAACTCAATGAAGGAGATATCAGCGATTTTTTTCGACAAGATGCGGTTCAGAATCTTTTCAATTCGTAATTGAATATACATAGTCTCGTCTAAACCATGCACAAGTAAACAAGATAATTTTTGCATTTTCCCATTTTACTCGATCAGGATGACGTTGACTGGAATAAGACGGTTCAAGGTTCGATACGAAAGTATTTTGAGCAGGAAGCTAAGAAAGACCATTTAACAGTTCTGTCTGTTGAGGGCTTGAACGAGGCTCTGAAACGATTCGTCGAGGCCGCGGACGACGACGCTTTCGAAGATGTCGTAACGTAAATTAAAAAAACATCAAAACATTTGTCTTTTATATGCAACATCTAAGTTTTATATGCTATTTACAATAATTCAATTACATAATTTGTTATTCAATACTTCCAGTCATCAGTGCAAGAAAAATATGGAATACATGCAGAAATATGACGTTCATGAGGATAGTGAGATAATCGAGCAGCTGAAAGTGTACAGAGATGAGCGAAGTAATGCCGAGATAACTGAAGACGAAAGACGCGACGTTAGTAGAATTTCTTTTTTATCAATACTGTATAAGTGCCGTGAACAAAACAATCGAAGACCGAACAAAATAGCACTATCTAGTCAATGGAAATATTTCTCGTAAACAAAGATGACATTTTTTAAGATCATTTTGTGCATTTTTTTCAAACTTTCGTTGTATTACATGTCATCGACGGAATATAAAATTGTAATGTTGCTCGAATGCCGGCCGATCTCGCAGATTCTCGCAAAATTTGTACTTTACAACCTCGATACATTCCGTAAATACCGAAAATTTTCAACATCAAATTGTAAAGGTTGGGCGTAAATATCCAATATTTTTTCAGATTTTTCCATAATATTTATACACGGCTTTCCTCAAGTTATCTCCCAATTTATCTCTCATATGCCCAGTTTCAGAGATAAAAACAATAAATAAAAATGAAAATTCCAGAGTATTTGTGGACAAAATTCTTGAATAACATATAATGTGTATTATGAAAACTAATTAAAATGCACGAGAATTAATATCTAAACATTGTTCATCCCCGTGTTGCATGCAACAGGTCCAAAATCTTTTGAACGACAAGTCGCGAAAGTCTCGAAAGAAGCAGACCCAATCAAGAGTGGCGCCGATGCTCAATACAAATTCCGACGAGAGTAATGAAGAAGATTCCAACGACGAGAAACGACCAACGACACGAGGTGGCAGAACTTCACGGGGTAGAGGCTCAACAACAACAAGAGCAACTCGTGGTAAAGGGAGAGCTACCAAGAATCCGCCGGCCGTGACAATTTCTCCCAAAAAAAGATCCAGTCTTTTTGGAGACATCTCGGTATGTAACACAAATTGTTATTATACTTCGTATCGAAACCCCTAATTGACGAACTAACTTTCGAATTTGATCTTTAGATTGGCAACGCATCGCGAATCAATTCTACAGTAGGACGAAAAAATGATCCGATTTTCGTACCTGATTCCGACTCCGATTAATCGAGGTCTCTAAAGAACAAATCATTCTCGTCGCTTCGAGCATACGGTCCGCTCCTTGAGAATCGTAAGAAAACATTCCAATTAAATCCATCGTTTCGCAAGCCATTCTTTTTAAACGAGTATGGGTATTGAGCAGAACATTTCTCTCGTACATTATCGAATACAAACAAAAAACAGTGTTGACCTGGAAATCTTTTTATTCATTTCATCGTCTACCATCGTTCGTTTCCGACAGTTACAGGGAAAATTAGTGATGTTGATCATTTTATATATGTGCACATTTTGTCTATTTTTATACTTGCCATTCGTTCTATTTAACTATCAATATGGGTATTGATAAATAAACAATGCTTGCGTTTTCATAACTCTAGCGATCCCAGGAAAATCGACCCGCTCCTCATGTGCTCATATATTTTTTTAAATATTTTTTTCGCACCGAACTATATGAATGAGCCCATTCTTGAACAAATTTGTTCGACGATCTGTGGTATCGTTACATATTGTTGACTTCAGAGCTGCACATTTCCAGCGATAAGCTTCATAGTTTCGGTGCGCACATTATCATTTACATTTGATAAGTGTAAGGGATAGAAAGACAGTTCTTGTTTATTATATAGTCTACATTGGAATTCGTTTCAGTAGTGTTGGTTCATCCGGAGGCCCAGGAACTCTCGCTTCTCACAGAACATCAATCGTTGCACCTCGGACTGAAAAAAACGACATTGAACAAAATGTCAAAGTTGCAAGAAATTACAAGAATCATAATTAATAATTATAATTACACAAGATTCTCACCATAACGGTGTGATAAACTACAATCACGGATTTTGCGTTCAACCTGCAATTTTTATCGTACAAGGCGCGTTTTCCAGGAACCCAACCTTTCGAAAATGTAACCTGCGGTAGAACCCGGTGATTTTTAATCGAGACAAAAAGAAAAAAAAAATAGAAATTGACGCATGTCTATAAATTTTGTTTCCTCTCTAAATGTACGTCTTCCTCTAAATTCCAGTGAACCTTGAAAAAAAATCAATTTGAACGCTGCAGCTATCTTTCATTGCCTTTCCGGTTGTTTTGTATCATCTCGCAAATTAAAATTGAGCAATTTGTTTTACATTTGTCATCGAGAAAAGCCAAATATTTAGGATTCATGCAAAACCACACTCACTTTATCTTTTAACCGTAAACAAAATATTTCCTTAAGCTTTGGTTTTGTTATTGTAGGTATACATATTTCCGTATGTTTATATGCTAATTGATGATCTCAATGCGATGCGAGTGATGTTCGATGATTGGAAAAGATATGCTTTGTTCAAAGCGACAGCAAGTATGCGTATTTCGATGTAATATCTTGCGCATTCATTTATCCATTTGAATTTGATCGAAATAAATATGTACATGTGCTAAATGCATAATCATAGATATAATTAAGGGGTTACGCCTAGTCAGCGGCGTGAAAAATGAGTATTTTAAATAATTTTTTTTACAGTAGTTTAACTTATTTAGGGCGGGTTGTTCCAACTTCTAGGTAAAGTGTAAAGTAGCCTACCCGGCGGGTAAACTCCTAACTGGCGGATTTCCAACTTCCAGGTAACGTTACCCAGCGAGAAAATGTCTATACCTGTGTTACGTCCCAACGAGGGGAGAGGCTATGCTCACGTCGAGATTTCGATGTGCGCGCGATATTTGAATTGAGCAGCGCTATTCGGAGTGACGTGAGGTCCTCGCCTGAGACTTACTTGGACTCCAATATATTAATTCAACGATTTTGATTAATCGTCGAGGTTGATTCCTCTTCGAAGACGTTTCCTTTGGTTTGTTCCTTCCCGGATCCTGAATGATGAAGAATCTGATTGGATTCTCGGGAATTTATTAGGTTGAACACCAACAGTTAACGATCACTCAATACTATACTATTACTTTATTTTTAACTCAGAAAAGTTACAACACAAAGTTTTATAGAGAGTCTGGGATATTGTTCCCTTAAGATACTGTTCTATTCGAAGTTCAAGATATTCTGCTCTATTTCTCTAAAAAGGTTATCCATTTCGCTTCGGTTTGGGAGGAGTTACAAAATTGGGTTGACTCGATTGGTCTGACTTCTAACGAGACCATTCGGTCTTTTGTGGAGGGGGTGTCTCAGTCACACGAGGGTGGCTGGAGATCATCCCTTCGTGGACGGCGTTCGCTAGAGAGGAAATGCCGTCTTAAATTTGTAGTTCGGAGAATTTTACAGAGTTTGTTTTATGGATAAGTTTCGAGTGGCGATATCGCACAAGACGTTTCTTAAAATGAAATATGAGTGAGAAGGATTGTCGGGCTGGGTATTGTAACTTAAAGTACCTATGCCCTACTCTTAAGAATAAATACTATCGCTCTTTGTTAAGGGTTTATTCTTGGAAGGATATGTGAAGGATGTTTGTTCTTCGGAAGAATATTTGGGAAGGTCTGGAACGTGTTTAGTTACATTGTGTGACTGCTTACATAAGCAGACCGAGTTCCGTCTTTCGGATGTTTGGAAAATAATCCAAGGAATGTTTTGGGAAGTCGTAATTTTGTAATCGAGGCAAGAATAATTGTTGTGTCTTACATGTAGCTTAATAAATGAAATAGTAAGATGATAATAAGAATAAAAGATATACATAGTGTTTGAATTTTACCGGCAGGCTGCATTGTTTCGGAGGTAGGCAAGATGATAATCTAATTTATCGACTGGAGATGTGCGTCGCCCATACTGGGACGTAACACCTGGAAGGTAATTTATACCATTCGTAAAGTACCGAGTAGGCTGTTTAATCTACCGGTAAACGCGCGATAAGCAGTGGTAGGGGTAGAAACATGGTGGAACTGATCCTTTAACATAATTTAAAAGTTGCATCTGCATTGCTCCGAATCCTGTGTCGTGTTTTGGAACAGCCAAACAAAATTGAAACGACAATGAATATAGACAATTTGTAGGAGAATCCGTTATTATTTCGTAGCGATGATGACGATGATATTGAAATCGAAGTGATATTGCGAGTTCAAAAACCATACACAATACGACCACGTCTAGCTTTATTTATTTAACAATTATGAGGACGAAGAATTTTTGCGACAATTTCGATTTTTTTCGCCACGTTGTAGCGTCCGTGTTCTTGCATTCAATAATTTCTTTGGTTTGCGAAATTATAGAAACAAGGGTGTTCGTTTCATCGGCTGAAAAATTCGCGCTTCTTTCCCTCTTCGGGATATCAGCCATCTATTTATAATACAATAAAGAAATTAAGATATATTTCACCTGTGTCTAAATTATAAAAAAAAATAGTACTTGCCGTTATTCAGAGAAAAATACAATGAATACAATAAAATATTCTCTTTTTTCGGATTCTATGTGTATACTGATATGCGAAAAAATTATGTTATGTTTTTGAAACACCGATTACACTTGAATATAGTCATCAATATTTTCGGAGGTTAGAATCGATATATATCGCTTGGTAACAGCGAGTATGTTGAAGTCCACCAGACAGATCCCGTTGATAGTATCAGCCTACAATAAGAGATAGGGTACCGAGGAAACAACACAGACAAAGCGTGATTAATACAGACAGTTTTATTAATGCGACTAGACTGTTATACGATTAGAGAGTGGCAGGCACCCCCGTGAAGTTGGCCGGGCAACTTGGACTTTATTAATTGACTTTTTTTATATCGTTAGGTGGTCGTTAGGTGGTCGTTAGGTAGTGTTAGGTAGTCTAATTAAAACGTTAGGTAGTCAATAGTTTTTTCAAAAAAAAATTATTAAAAATGTATGTGAATTTGGCCGAAATATGTTGTTTTTTCCTTTATTTATCTTTTCAAGATGGTCAAATGATGTGTAATCTTTAGCTAGTCATGAATATACTAATTAAAATGTTAGGTAGTCAACTAAATCCTTGCAAAAGCTAAAAAACAATATCGAGAAACCTGCATGCGCGACGCATGCGTAAACGCCTGATGCGCGACGCATGCGTAAACGCTTGATGCCCGACTTCTCAGGTGCAAACAAGAATCGACCATCGATAATCTGAATTTTCTCTGGTCGGCCCATATTGAGGGCTTGCTGTTTCTTCCTTAACGACGATTCAGGGCCGTGCACTGCCATATGACGTATGAAATTTCCCTTATGCACTCGCACTCGGGCCACCGATGTGTCTTCTTCTGTGGAGGTGGTGGTTCGCAGGTTGGATTGTGATAGAGATTGCAATGCCTTTTCGACAATTGTTTCTGTCTGAAAACTGATAACAGTGATCACACTGATATGACTCTTGATTCGTGTGTATGAGTGTGTGATTCTCGAGATGGCACGCCGATATCGAAGCGTACGGGCAAAGATCGCAATTGTCAGTCGACTGGCTAAGTTTACACAGGTGCGCATTAGCCGTTGCGCATGCATAATTCGCAAAGTGGTTTTTTGGATTTGCAAGGATATGGTTGACTACCTAACGTTTTAATTAGTATATTCATGACCACCTAACGATTACGCATCATTTGAGCATCTTGAAAAGATAAATAAAGGAAACAAAAACATTTTTCGGCCAACTTCACATACATTTTTAATTATTTTTTTTTGAAAAAACTATCAAATACCTAACGTTTTAATTAGACTACCTAACACTACCTAACGACCACCTAACGATATAAAAAAAGTCAATTAATAAAGTGCAAATTGTCCGGCCAACTTGACGGGGGTGCGGCAAGCGACCGACTAATTGGCATGGTGGCGCGCAGGCCGACAACACCAAGAACAAGAAAATAACTATTAGTATGCGCATGCGCGTAGGAAACAAAAAGAAATATGCATGACTTGCTTTAACACTTCCGCCGTTTAAATATTTATTTTTGTAATTGTACGTATATATCTATATATATTTTCACGCATCTACAGGGTGAATTTCATAAGGTATAGCATAATTTATTGTAAGGTAGATGGGACCATTACAAACAAAAGTTGCAAATATACATCAGGGATATTTTCAATACTTTACGAGATATACATTTGTATTAGTTGGTCCAATCAGAGCGCGCCGAGAAGCGTTGGAGCCGCCCGCTCCCCGCCCTAGCCGTAGAGACAGCGCAATGTATCAATCATTGGCTGCCCGCGCTCGCCGCTCCATCTCCCCGCGCCGTACCGCGCTAAGACTTTCGTCTCTATGGCCACCAAACTCGTGAATTAGTACAGGACAGTTAAACTTTAAGAATTGTGAATTTAGGGCAGGGAGTGGGCGCCTCCAACGCTTCTCGGCGCGCTCTGATTAGACCAACTTTAAAAATGTATATCTCATAAACTATTGAAAATATCCCTAATGTATATTTGCAACTTTTGTTTGTAATGGTCCCATCTACCTTAGAATACATTGTGCTATACCTTACGAAATTCACCCTGTATATACTCCGACTTTTGCACTCGTTCAGACCAATGCTCTCGCTAAGACTAACAAAACGATTTCGAGGCAATGCTTTTGTGAGAATGTCTGCTCGTTGCATCTCCGATGGTGTATAGACAACAGACACTATCTCTGCCTCGGTGATCTCTCGTAATTGATGGTATCGGATGTCGATATGCTTTGTCCTCTTATGAAACTCGCGATTCTTAGCGAGTCGAAACGTGCTTTGATTGTCGACACACAACGGTGTAGCTCGTTGACATCGACGTCCGATACCGTCCAGCAATCTTCTCAACCAAATTGCTTCTTTCGCTGCCGCTGATGCAGCGACGTTCTCCGCTTCCGTTGTATTCAGGACCACCAACTTTTGCCTCTGAGAGCTCCACGTTACCGGTCCGTTTGCTAGTGAAAACAGTAACCTGTCGTTGATCGCCTGGTTTTAAGATCACCTTCGTAGTCCGCATCCGAGTATCCTATCAGATGTGGCTCGCTTCCGCCGCTTTTGTAGATCAAACCTACGTCCTTGGTTCCGACTAGGTATGCTAGGATCCGTTTCACCGCACGCCAGTGATTCTCATTTGGTTGATTCAAGAATTTGCTCGCTGTATTTACGGCGTAAGCGATATCCGGTCTAGATACAGTGGCGAGGAACATGAGGGATCCCACCGCTTCTCGATATCGTCCATTGCACAATTTGTTCTCTGCTGAGGTCACAGGCGCCAGCGTAACGTTCGGATCAGCGGGAACTGCCAACGCTTTTGCTTCGGCCATCTTGAATCGTTCGAGAATTTTCCGTGTGTAGGCACCTTGATGCAGGAACATCGTCTTTTTCCCTCGATCACGAACTATGTGCAGCCCGGCGAAGCAACTGCAATCTCCGATCGTGATCTCGAATTCTCTTCTTAGTTTTTTTATGATTTTGTCCAGAACGACTCTCGATTTGCACGCAACGAGCCCGTCGTCCACGAACAATGCGAGAAATATCTCGTACTCGTTGAATTTTCCATAGAAAATACACTCGTCGGCATCAATTTGTTTCAGCTTGAAACTTTTCAGGAACTCAGAGAAGTTGTGGTTCCAACATCGTGGTGCCTGTTTTTAACCGTATAACGATTGGCTTAATCGACACACCACTTCATTCGTTCCCTGCCCGACTTCTAGACCGACCGGTATTTTCATATGAATTTCCTCTTTTAAGTCGCCATATAGGAATGCTATGCGAACATCGAACTGAGTCAGCTCGAGATCTTCTTGGGTAACCGTGGCCAGTACGACGCGAAGTCAGTCATACCTGACTACCGGCGAAAAGGTCTCCGTGAAATCGACACCCTTTTCCTGCATGAACCCCCGAGCACATAGCCTTGCTTTGAACCGTCGCACGCTCCCGTCCGAGTCTTGAAGCACCGAACACCCACTTGGAGTCGATCGTTTTCTTCGATTGGTCCCTCGGTACGATTTCCCAAGTGCCGTTCGCTTCATGCGCCTTCAGCTCTTCCTCTATGGCTTTTGTCCATTGAACAGCGTTTGGCCCGTTCACTGCCTCGTCGTAATTTTGCGATGCACTATACTCAGCATAGTCAACTGCATTGTAGTCGACCAGCCAACTCGGTCTCGGGATCAGTGCTCGATCGCGTAGTACACGACCGTGGTCTGGTGCCGGTGGGGGTTGCGGTTCCAGTGAATTTTCGCCTCGTCGTATAGCCGCTGCACCCTCGAGCAGTACGGGTTCTTCGTTATCGACCGCCGGTTCTGCCTCATCCCTGTTGACACCTGGCTGTCCCATCTCGAGCCAATCCTCTTCGTCGTTATCATTTTGCATATCGAGTTGTTCACTTGCATTCTCGTGGAAGTTGACGTTCCTCGATACCGAGATTTTCTTTGTGATAGGATGGAAAAGTCGATAGTTTGCCGAGTCTCCCTCATATCTCACGAGGATTACTTTCTTGGCTCTGGGATCGAACTTCCGAGTAAACTGTTTTGGTACGTGCTCGAAGCCCTCCGTACCGAAAATTCTCACGTGTCCGAGATCCGGTTTCTTGCCCGTCCAAGCCTCATAGGGTGGTTTGTCGCGATCTAACCCGGACGTCGAAACTCGATTGAGCAAATACACTGCGGTGTTTATTGCTTCCGACCAAAGTGAGATGTCGATTTTTTTCGCATGTAACATCGTGCGCGCGCACTCCACCACCGTTCGGTTGTCCCGTTCAGCTCTCCCGTTCTGTTCGGGTGTATATGGCGCCGTCGTTTCGTGGTTTATTCCGCGAGATTGCATGTATTGCCTCATCACCTCATTGCAATATTCGCGCCCATTGTCCGTTTTAAGAGTTTTCATCGCGCGACCGAACTTGTTCGTCACGCTACGCTCAACGATTTTAAAGCTCTCGAGCATGTCGGACTTGTGTCTCAAGAAAAGCACCTGTCTATAACCCGTCGCATCGTCTTTAAACAAAACGAAGCATCTCGCGCCGCCGATAGATTCTTGTGACATTGGTCCGCACACATCACTGTGAAAAAACTCGCCCGGATTGCGATTCACTCTATCGATAATTTTCTCGAACGGCAGCCTGTAGTTCTTTCTGAGATCGCAGCTGTCGCAAACAAAATCGCGCTTGTCTTTTATTTTTACACCGTTCACTGAACCGCTCGACACTAGAGCCGACATCGCCCGTTTGTTTAGATGCCCGAGGCGCTCGTGCCACCCGTGCAAACTCGTTTGCGCCGCGTTCGCCTCAGCCGTCGTCCGCTGGGCGTGCACTCGAGCCAGCAATCTGTACACGCCGTTTGATTGCATGAGTCCGACCGCGAGAATCTCGTTGCCGCGCGTTATCAGTACATCGTCCTCGCGAAACACAGTTAAATATTTACGCATTGCACACGTTCCCACAGAAAACAAGTTTTTCCTGATGCTTGGCACATAAAGCACGTGTTCGACTCGCGCTTCCTTCCACACATTATTAACCAACATTTCCACGATCACGGTGCCGTCACTTACGACCGCGCATTCGCCGTTGTCTCCGAGCATTATCGTAGATCCATCATTCTTCGGACGAAACTCCGCAAACCAATCTCGTCGGAAGATAATGTGTCTCGAACAGCCACTGTCGATAAACCATATGTCGTCTCGACCGACTGTGAGTGCCGTACTTCGCTGCGCGCCCACCAGTCTCTCGTACCGACCGAAATCGACCTGCTCGTTCGTATCCCGCGAACTCGAACTCACCGCCATGAAAGCCACCTGTTGCGAACCGCCAGTGGAACCGCCACGCGCGTCGCTATCACCTTTGTTCTGCTTTCGGTGGGGGGATTCGCGCGCGAAATGTCCCTTTTGTTCACACACAAAGCACTGGATGTCCTTTTTGTCCTTCTTGACAGATTTCTGCTTGACTTTCGTTTTCGAATCCTCTCATTTGGATGATTTCGCCAACTTCGTGATTTTCATCGCTGCAAAGGCCGTCACTTCGCCCGCATCGACAGTCATGCGACTCTCTTCCCGAAGAAATCGTTCGTGAAGGTTTTCCATCATCTGTCTCGCTGGTTCAACACTCTCCCCCGCCGTTTGAAATGCTGAGAATTTCGTCGTTAATCCTGCTAGCACCTTTGCCATGACGGTCACTTCGGACAGATTTTCTTCCACGTCTATTAGCTGGGACGCCATGTTTTGGATTTTGGCAACGTGCTGAACCACCGAGTCTGTGGGCCCCATGCGGTACTCGTGAAACCGCTGGGTCAGCATCAACCTATTCGACGCCGACTTATGGGCATGGATCATCGCCAACCTATCCCACGTCTCTTTGGCACTCGCGCACGTCAGCAACGGCTCAAGCTGGGCGTACTCGATCGACGATGAGATGAAGAACATGGCTTTCGCATTGTCCTTTGTCGACGCCTTTTCTTCCGCCGACGCTGCGCTCACCAGTTTTACTCGAGACCCATCCACTACATCGAGCACATCGTTGGCTAAAAAGATCTTATTGAGAAGAGTTCGTCGCGAGTCCGCAGCAAAATATCTCTAGTCGACGAGACGCAGCCAATAGGAAGCAAGCATCGGACAGAAGCTTCGAGAAGGAGCGCGACAACCTGTCGCTTCTACGGACCTTGGCGTCTCGATAGCCGCAAGCAAGCAAGCACGGAGTAGTTCGCTTAGCGACACCGTCAACAGAGAATACCCGCGTCAACTATCTCTGTGATTCTCCTTGCAACCAAAGAAAAAAAAGTACGCTCTAGATATTCTATTCACTGTTAATTCTTTATACTTTTTTCGCTGATCTCATTAAAGTGTTGTTTCGTGTTCTCGACGAGTTCAATAAACAAGTTTGCTCGAGTCACGGGAAACGTCTAATAAACAACCTGCGTTTAGTCCGGAACTTTATTTCGGCTTGTCCTCACCCTTTTCACGCCCACACCTTATTGGGGTATAGATCGAACATTTCAGTAGATCTGCATGACCTGGAATTCCCACCCGAGGAAATTCGTGCCATCAAACTTGCTAACGTGTCTCATTGATAATTCACCCGACATTTTTTTTCGGACTCGGGATCGTTCACACGCTCTCTATGTCACGGGAACACACACAGCCCGTGCTTCTATTTTCCAGTATGGCTGCCGCCACAGACCACGCGATGCCGTTCCGACTCTCACCACTAAACACTACCGAGATTACTCGCGCCTGGGCCCATAACCTGTTGAAGTCCATCAGACAGATCTCGTTGATAGTATCAGCCTACAATAAGAGATAGGGTACCGAGGAAATAACACAGACAAAGCGTGATTAATACAGACAGTTTTATTAATGCGACTAGACTGTTATACGATTAGAGAGCGGCACGCGACTGACTAACTGGCATGGTGGCGCGCAGGCCGACAACACCAAGAACAAGAAAAGAACTATTAGTATGCGCATGCGCGTAGGAAACAAAAAGAAATATGCATAACCTGCTTTAACAGAGTAAATAACGGTGGAACAACGCTCACGCATTTAACTGAAGGGTAAACTTTACCCGGCTGTTAGGTACCGGATACTTTACCTGAAGGTTGGAACAACCCGCCCTTAATAAAACAAATAATACAAAGTTATTAAGTTATGTTTTAACTTTATTTGACAAAATTTTTTTGAAAAATTCATTGTTGACCAAGATATCGCCATATTTGTTGGGCCCCGTTCCACAAGTTATGATTTGCGGTGACCATCATAACTCTTTACTGGTTCATTTAAAATAAATGAAACAAAAACAAATCTTTAGTTGAATAGATACGGTCGGTACGCATAAAACTCCAAAATCGACTTTCTCGGAAACTAACAAGGGGACCTTACGGGTTGGTAAATTGACTTTGGAAGAAAGTCAATTTACATTGAATTGGCATTGGAAGAAAAGTCGGTAGCCAGGTACTCGGGACAGGTCCCTCTACAACATACCTGAGACGCATAAAAACCCGTGATTAACAGGTCTGATGATCGCCGTGTGCATGAAAATATGCATCGGAACGGCGGATTGGAAAACTATGACTAGATGGTTCATTTTGCAACATGAAATATTGAGATTTTCGAGCGGTATCAGCCAACACTCTGCTACTCATTTCGGAATAAAAATAATTATTCGGAAAGATCGATCATTCAACGAAATATTTCAGAAACTCAACATTTTTTTAGAAATATGTTACTACTGGCCCTCCTCCGAACGATACCTCGACTCAAGAAAACCTACCCGGCCTCTGCAAATATCATAGAATCGAAAAATGCATTTGTCACTTTGAGGCATATAACACTGTCGCATAGAGGCGACGGTTTGCACCGACTCGTCATTAGTCTTAAAGTTTTTTTTAGGGCGGAGGATGCTTATTATATGGTTATCATATATTGGGTATTTTGTGCGGTATTTTTTGTAATGTTTATGAATGACAAGTATGGATGAATTAATTGATACAAATAAACAACAAATAACAAACTTTTTGAGTTATCTGCCCCACCGATTTGAAAAACATAGTTTTGAGAAAAACGGGTTTAAAGTTCTGACGGCGAGCAAACGCTCAGTATAGAAGGGACACATTTACACGTTGTAACACGAGAAATACTTTGAATTAAGTTTATAATTTTGCTGACGTATTCGTAAGATGTTATACTAACATTTTTAAATAAAATTGATTTTTCGAAAATTCTATATTTATGGATCTCCCGCCTTCACCTATCTGTTTGTAAGTTTACATTTCCAATTGAATATCGTACGCCACCGAGCATAAAGATATGTGAGTTCATCTGGGAGTTCGGGAAACTTATGAAAAAGACTAAGGACAGGCACAAAAACATTATATACTTAGTATTCAGTAATAATATAATACAATAATTGTATGAGATTGTGCCGAAACGGAGTAGGAGTGTATGAAGCCGAAAGTCGATACATGGAAAATAAATTCTATCTATTACTTATCTACAGTGCATTCCATCTCCGCAATAGACTTCCTCGTCGGTCAGTCTAAATTAAATCTTTTGAAATTCTCGTAAATGTTGGGAAATAAAACGCGACAGCGAGCTATGAAAATGTATATGGCGTCAACGATGAATGCATAAAGTAGAACGATTGAACCATTAAATTGTCCTCTATGTGCAGCCATAATTATTTTTTACATGAAAGGCACATTTGGTGTTTTTCACACCCAGTTACTCGGATATTAGTTGTCTCAGAGAAGTTTATAAGTTTGTTTTTCATGCTGCATCAAGGTAAAAAGCACACAAGAAACAAACATTCGATGAATATTTCAAAATCGTACCTGCGACGATCCCATACCGATGAAGTACAGCAATATTCCCGCAAACACGAGAAACAAAACTATCGGCATGGTGACACCTCGAGACGTATTCGACGAATGGAGCACGTTAAACCTTTGCACCGATGGTCTTCTTTGAATTTGAAGAAAAATAAGAAGCTAGGTATTTTCGGAGACTTGGAAAGCTACGATCATTGGATATGTGTCTGGCGGATCGAGCTCAGCTTTTATACCAGTTTCCTCGAGGCTAGCACGCACGCTGATTGAGTGGCGTATACTCCCTTCGGCTTTTCTTGCAACCGTCGAAACCAATTTTTTCATACGGTATATCCAGAAGTTATAAATCATTTTGACGTGCAAATGACTACATAGTACTCGAAAGCTTGGAAACGCATGACTGCGGTGGCGGTGGAGTTCTACAGAGAAAGACTAATTCTTATCTCATATGGCGCGACATCTTTTCTGTCCTTCGTTGCGCAACGGAACGACGCTCAAGGGGGTATTCCACTTTGTAAAATGAAATTTAAGACTTTTTTCAGGGTCAAGTAAAGCACCAATGAGTTATAAACCAAAATATCCATTGACGAAAAAATAGTCGGCGACTGGTGGAAATACTTTGAGGCCTGTTACTGGTCCGAAACAAAGTTTTCTTTACCTGTAAAAAGTTCATTCACTTAGCAACTATCGGGAATAAAATCAAACAAAAAATTGCAAACTGCTGTCATTGAAAACAAGAAATTACATTTGTGGGCACTAGTTAAACTTTTTATTTTATTTACATATCTCCATATATATAAATGGAAGAATGTTTGTTTGTTTGTCCCTACGGAGTTTCGATACCATTCATACGATTGCGATGAAAATATGGTGAGTGTGGTGCGCACGTCCGTGAAGGTTTCTGAATTAGTAGAATAATTTGATATACAAAAATTTTAAAAACGTAAGTGCAGTTCACACGCGGTAAAAGTGATATCAGAAACCTAAACTGCGAGACAATGAGATGAATGCAGTATTAGGAGTGTGATAACGATACGGTTTATTCATTATAATATTGGCACTGTTGGATGACTACTCTTCCTCCCACCCATGTCAATAAGAGAACGACACCTCCTTCAGTTCGCGGTACGTGTCAACTTCTTTATACTCTCTCTCTTTCACTCGCACACAGTTTGATCTCGGGAACACTTCGCACGCACACCGTTTGTCGTTCCACTCTGGCCGTCGGCTAGCTCGCTTATTCTCTCTCTCTCTCACTACGATACGTTTGCCGGTTGGTCGCACACAGACTCTCGCGATTACACTCAGTTTTGTGACTATTCTCATACACTCAGTTTTTCGCTACACGGTTCCACACAGTTTATGTGTGGAACACAGGTTTTTCCACAACGGTCTTGTTCCACTCAGATTACTCTATTTCAATACGTTCGATTATACTCTCTTCCTTGGCAGCCTAAGCTTGACTCCCTCGGCCTTTGCTGGCTCCCGGCACGCCCTCGTTCCCATCTCGGCGCGGCTCTATTCGGCGTTGTCATGGCGCTCACCACGCCATCTCCCTTATACCGCGAAGATTTGAAAGGTCATCATATTTCTTTCTTACATTCGGGCATCCTAAACGCAGTTCGTCCTCGAACGGTTGACCTTGTCAATTAACTAATGATCTTATAGGTACAGAGTACAGGTACATTTTTCATATCACATATCAGTTTGCCCTATCGTATGTCAGTTTTCATATCGTATGTCAGTTTTCCATATCGTATATCAGTTTTTATATCACATATCAGTTTTCATATCGTATACCAGTTTTCATATTACATATCAGTTTTCATATCACATATCAGGGTTCATATTGTATATCAGTTTATATATCGTATATCAGTTTTCATATTACATATCAGTCTTCATATCATATGTCAGTTTTCATACCTAGCCATTAGCCTGGCGCAGTGTTACGCCCACGACTCGCAGTCTTGAAACCTCGGTGGTGGACGTCTCTCTGGTTGCGCTCGTGGTTCCGCGGGCTGGGGCGCACCAATGTTTGTGCCAGTTGCCTCCTCTGGGCCGCCTTCCCCAGTTTTAGGTTGCTCTGCCATGTCGTCGTCGTCGGCGCTGTGGCTGTCCGTCGCGTTCTGAATATCGTCGTTGTCACTGTCGTCCGTCGTTGGCGTCCATAAGTTCAGCTGGCTCGCATGAGCCGTGGTGATGTACCCGCCTTTCTGCTGTTGCCCGCTTAACGACGCGACACGAAACGTGTCCGCCGGAAGACGCTGTACTATGACGAGTGGCCCTCGGTATCGCGGCTTTCATGAATACGAGATTCCCTACGGCAAAATCGGGATTTAGACGTTTGTTGTTATTGTAATATTGTCGCATGCGCTGCTGCGCCGCGTAGATCCGTTCTCGGGCCTGCTGTTGTTGTTGTCGGATGTTGTGGGATTGCGGCTCCTAACCGTCCTTCGGTTCGACTAGGTGTATAGCCGAACAATGCTTCGAATGGACTCATTTGTGTCGTTGCGTTTTGCATATAGTTTAGATCCGCCTGGATCTGCCTAACGGCGCAGTCCAAAGTCCTTCCCTCCTCGTCAGTCAGGTTTGCTCGGAGCGCTGGCGCCAGAACGGCATTTATTCGTTCCACCTGCCCGTTGGCTTGCGGGTGACGCGGCGAATTATAAATATGTTGGATTCCATGCTTCTCACAAAAGTCGCTGAAGCTCTTCGCCGTAAAGCACGTCCTGCATTCACTGATTATTCGTCTTGGCGCTCAAAAATTGCGCACCAGTTCCACCATACTGCTGACTGCTCCGATCGTTCGTGTATCCTTAACAGCTCTCAAGATGACATATTTAGTCAGGTTATCAATGGCAACCAAAAAATATTTATTACCCTTGGCGCTCGTGACGAACGGGCCCAAATGGTCTATATGTATGGTCTCGACCGGCCGATTCCCAGGAGGAATCGGGTGGAGACCATCAGTTTGCCGCCCCGGCAAACTCTCTGATACGATGCACTGAATGTAATTACGCACGTGTCGTTTCAGGTAAGCACGCACGACCGGGAAATAATATTTCTTCAATACTTGTGCGACCGTTCGTTCCACCCCCGGGTGGCTCTTCAATTCATGAAATCGGATAGCGATGCTCTTGCGTAAGGCGCAGGGGACTACGTACAATAAGTGCTTTCCTCGCCGCTTGTAGACAATACTGTCATGTAGTTCGTAGTTTAATACGTGTCCCCGTTGGTATTTCGTCCTTTTGTTTTCGGGTTTGTGTAAAATTTCTCTCTTTTCTTTTAGAGTCGCGTCGATCATTTGGTATAACCGGACCAAATCATAGTCCGTATTGATATTTAGGACACTTAGGCCCTATGTCTGACTCTTCTGGCGCCCGGCTGAGCGCATCGACATGTTTCAATTTATCCCCCGGTCGACGTATAATGTTAAAGGCATACTCACTCAGAGTGTACACCCACCTGATGATCTGCGGGTTGGTGGTGTTTTGGGTGCTGATGAAACAGAGGGACTGGCAGTCCCTGATCATGTTAAATTCGATGTTTGCTAGTAATGGCTGCAAACGTGTGACCGCCCAGACGATGGCCATCAATTCCAATTTCCTGCTGTGATATTTGCTTTCTACCTCGCTGGTACGCCGACTCACCGCGTAGACAAGTCTCAGCCGTTCGTCAGCATCGTGTTGGAGCTACATCCCGGTGATACCAATGGTGTTCGTATCCGTGTGTAGTTCTGTATAAGCATTAGGGTTATACGTTTGTAGTACCGGATAACTTACGAGCTTTTTCCGTAGGATTTCGAACGCTCCATTTTCATCATCTCCCCACACGAATGACGTTTCTGCTTTTAATAGTCTGAACAGTGCCGCGAGTTTCGCGAACCCAGGAATAAACTTGCGGAACTAACTCGCAAGTCCGAGATATCGGCGCACCTTGTGTACGTTTCTCGGTGTCGGAAAGTTGGCAATGGCGACCACTTTCACCTGTCTGGGTGCGATTCCCCGCCCGGCAATCTCGTGACCTAAATACGTGACCTTGGGGAATAAGAATTTATATTTAGCCAATTTAAGCGTCAATCCTGCGCGTCGTAAGGCCTCTAGCACTTGTCTCAGTTTACATTTTAGATCTGGGCAGTCCTTTCCGGGAATCAGGATGTCGTCTAGATAAAAGAATGCGACCTTGTCGCGTAGAGGGACAAGCGCTTGCTGAATGGCGCGGTTAAAATGAGCGGGATCGTTCATGAGACCGAATATCATGCACGTGAATTCTACTGATTCTTCCGGCGTGATGATTGCGGGTTTCTCCCGTGCGTTCTCCTTCAACGGGATTTGAAGATAGCCGTATGCAAGATCTAACATGATGAACAGTTGGCTGTCGCGAATTCTTGCCAAATGCTCATCGATGTTTGGCAGTGGGAAGTGCACTCTTTCCGTTCTTGAATTGAACTTGCGAAAGTTCGCACTGAAGCGTGTCTCACACGACTTCCTTTTTACCAGGAGCACGGGACTCGCAAAAGGCGACTGTGTGTCTGTGACAATTCCCGCGTCTCTCCAGTCACTAATGATGTTCCGTATTTCCTCCCTCTCCTGCGGGATGGTTTTATATGGCTTTGAGTAGACCGGCTGAGCGTCCGGCTTCAGTCGAATGTCCAGTTCAAGGTTAAGTGCACATCCTAAATCGCGTAAGTTTACCGACACACAGTCTCTAAACTGGTTTAACATGACTAAAACCTCATTGATCACGTCCTCGGACTGACCTTCCCCGATTTGTACGTCGTGCCGTTGTATTTTCTCATGTGTAATAATATGACTCGATAGAGTTGGTATGATTAAAATTTCTGCACGTTCAATTACCCCGTCTGTTGCGACGCACTCGATTTGGGTGCCAAAATTGGCCAATGGCATTAGATACTTTTCTCGTGTGCCCACGATTTGTACTAAATTAATAGAGTGTTCGGGAATCTTGGTAGATACCTCTAATTGCAACTTCGGCGTGGCGCTGCTTTCGACTTTGTATTTTCGGTAGACTGTGAACTTTTCATCTTCCCTCTTGAAAGCCACCCCCGGTGCATCCAAATAGTTGCGTCCGATCAAAAAATCGACAGGTTGACATGCATCCGAGACCACATGGACTTGGGTTCCGGGAACGCCATCGATGCTCACGGTTCCGTATACGGTACCTAGGGTACGTTCCACTTATCGGCCGTAACGCCCGCGGCGCCCGAAACCCGGTTCACATAACGACCGCGGTCGCTGCGGTCGTGGTGGAAACGTCATGAGTGACGTCACTGTTCACGACCGCGCTGCGCCAACTTCGCCCATCCAAGATACATGGGTCAGTGCGGTCGATGCAGCGTGTTAGCGATAAAAGGCGGTAAATTTTAAAGATGGCAACAAAACTCATAACATTCTTCATTCCTGAAACAGGTGAACAAATTGAGATGATCTTACCAACGGAAGACGCAGAGCGTGCCGAAAACGGTAAATGCACTTTCATCGATAGAATGGGTTTGCAAACATTATCTCAAATATTTACGAACAATTTTCTAATATAATATTCAAATGTATAGAACATACATTTGCCACTTTCAAGCAAGAAATATTAATACATTGAAATGAAAAAAGATCAGCCCAAAATTGTAACATGCATATTGGACTATGTTACGTAAAAAGCTAACAGTAGCAAAAAATGGCTTTTTTAATTTCAGATTTAGAGTTTGCGACAATGCTCATGCACGGAGCTCTAAAAGAAAAAGAGAATGAAAACCCAAACCCACAAGTATCTGTAGACGCACAGATACTTGCAGGCTGTGATATTGATAAAAATAATCAACCATTGGAGGAAGGTGCCTTCAACAACGAGGATAATGGTACGCGAGTATAGTTTTCAATTAATTTTCATTTAATTTGTTTTTCAATTAGAAGTATTATTGATTTGTACTGACTGGAAGGTTAGAAATTGCATTTTTATTCTAGGATTATATCGGTGGACCACCCCGATGGTTCTCTTGCTGCTTGACACCTACAGTGAGAATGAAGATAAATTTTCAAGTGGCAAATATTCCCAAAAAAAGGTTTGGGATAAAATAAGCATGCCAATGAGAGAGAAAATACCATTAATCACAGGTGCCCAATGCGCTGCGAAAATGTGCAGTTTAAAAAAAACATTTAAAAGTATGCCACAACGGAAAATCGGGCAACGACCGGCGAACTTGGCCATTTTTTGAGGTAATAACTTTTATTCTACTTCTCTCTAGTTTTACCACCGTGTATACCCTCTTCGGGTTTTTACACACCTCTACTTCTTCCTTCCTCCGACACTACTTTTTCCTTCCTCCGAATTCGCGACCACGGCTGCAGCCGTTTCGCATTTCCCCTATCCTCCCTGTATCGCATTTGCCGCGGACGGAGGGAAACTGCAGAAAACCTCCGTCGATACAGGTCGGTGCCTACCTAGTCTCCTCCAGTGTCAATGCGAGTAAACTCAAGCACATTCACCAGAGTCTCCTAGGTCGGCACCTCCTCATCTGTGATAATATGGGCGGCCCATGCTCGACCAAGGCGTCACCATCCGCGCGATGAGAACCGCCTTGCGGGAGCACCAAAGCCTAGCACCGACCCCCCACTCATCACAGCGAGGTCTTTTTGGACGTTTGTTTTTGGTGGAATCCGAACTGCCAGGTATGCAGAATAAACACATAGAAAAATTTCTTTTCCCATTGGTGTCGGCTGCGGGAATCGAACCCGAGTCCGTTGAGTGCGGACCCGGCGCCCTATCCACTCAGCCACTGCGCTCCTTCCTTTATTCTACTTATTATCTTTTATTATTTTTATTTATTATTTATTATTTATTATTTATTTTTTATTCTCATATATGGACATACTTTATGTTTAGAATATGGAGCGCATTTTTGCCAAAAAAACATGGTTTTCACCAGTGGCCACCGCATCCTCTTCAGGGCTTTCGACTTCCAAAACCGACGATTTGAGCAGCAGTGAATCATCTAGTACGTATATACCTTATTTAGTTAGAGTAATTTCATGGGATATCGTTAATGTGAAATTTCATAAAAATTTTACATAAGCTTTCTTTAACCCCTTGACATACGAATAAAATGCGCACTGCAGCACTTCAAATGAAATGAATACCGTCTCCGAGACGTCATTATATGTCAAGTGGTTAATTTAACGTGCACATGCGTGTTAAACTTTTGAAGTCTCAAGTATGTAGAAATCGAGATGTAAAGGGGATTGAGCTCTAACAGTCAAATCAAATAATTTTGGCTCAGCTTTGTCCACGTCCAAAGTTGCTTGCAGGTATAGGTTTATTAAAAAACGTTTTTGCATATTCATTAAAGGAGAACTTACTCAAAATATAGAGTCATCTAAGATAACATGTACTTGTTATATAATTAACAAAACTTAACCACAATTTTGTCAGATTTGTTTGAAAGACTAAAGAAAACATCTTTGATTTTTCATTGAAAATTGCAACTTTGAACGCGCACTTTTATGAGAAGATATAACAAAAATAAGATTTTTACAAATTTCGACTTCCACATGGTGAAACCTAAAATTTGATACACATGTGAATATGGCGTCATACAAACTTAATGCAAATTATTAACAAAAATTTAATGTGAACGATATCACGGTACAACTGTTTATATTGATAACAATCACAATTTTCTGTACCATTCTACAAGAACGTGTGTTCAAACTTACTATTTTCATTAATAAATGCTTTGATTTCTACTTGGTTTATCCTTGTAAAAAATGACTTACATTTTTTATACGTATTACATTTTCATTCATCTGACGTTGAATTTATTGTATATTGTTCACTAGCCGACTCACGACAACTTCCTTTAATAAAATAAAACGCCTATTAAAATTACTTAAAGACTGTTTAACAAATTCATTACTTTTCAGAGCCATCTCCTGCCACCATTAAAACAGGAAGCATAGCCACTCTACTGAAAAGAAGATTAGCGCAAAAAGAAGAGGAGGAGAAAACTCGTGCCAAACGACACAAGGAACGTATGCAGATGGATGAAAAATTCCTTGCAATACTATCACAATTAATCGATAAAAAATAACTTGCATAGAAATAAGAGTATCACTGCAGTACTCTCCTTCTACTCCTTCTTAAAAGTGAGACACACTTTGATATTTTTAAGTTTTGTTGAGGACTGTTGCAGCATT
The DNA here is from genome assembly GCA_951802705.1 of Netelia virgata. Lineage (NCBI taxonomy): Eukaryota > Metazoa > Arthropoda > Insecta > Hymenoptera > Ichneumonidae > Netelia > Netelia virgata. Next base: position 13,534,448 of record OX637863.1, on the reverse strand, counting down.
TTCATAATTGCATATCAGTATTCCTTACTTTGTTATTTTCAGTCCTATAACTATTACGACTGATTTTCTATAAACAAAATTTATCGTTTTTCATTACGCACTTGTGATACAAAATGTGATATGTTTATAAGAAAAAATGAATAAATATTATGTCTGTTGATAATAAATACACGTTTCTTTATTCGTTTTTCAAATTTTAGGGCCATTTCACAAAACCTCAATTACAAATACGCCAATCATGGAAAACAAAAATCGCGCTGTTGTGTTGTATTATCGCTTTGCCACTACAATAATAATAATAATAATACTTATATCTTGAACTCGTGTGTAGGGGTATTAACGAATGTGAAGATCAGTTGAGGGTATTTTACTGCTTCTTCATTTTTCAAGATCTAACACTTATTTTTAGATTATTATCCGTATAACGTTTATTTTACACCACTGAACTTACATGTTACTGATGTAAACGATTATTTTTTTTTTATTTCATTTTCCTCACTGATTTCCTATTAACCATCTTTGGTAAGTTTTGTATCATTAATTTCCTATTACCGTCTTTGGTAAGTTTTGTATATGGAGTAGTTGGAAGGTAGCAAAGGAGATGTGTAGCTCGAGAAATGTATACGTTTCAGTAATGTAGATGAAAAAATAAATAGTGGTAAGGAAAAATTCATTGGCACTTTATATCATTTGAATAGTTATATTTTATTTATATCTAGTAATTGTATTACATATAGAATTATCATTGGAAATTAAAATATCAACATCTAGCCGTGTATAATGAATAGTTTTTTAATCGTTCTCGCTCGATCATAAATAAGATTGTACGAAAAATAGATGAAAAAATACAATTTACATGCATCATGAATCATTATTACTCAGGAACGTAAAAATTTTGGTTTATGCGATTACAATATTTCTTATCACTAGATATAAATAGAATAATTTTACTTACTGTTTGTACGTAATATCCGCTGTGTTGGAAATTTTTACATGATTGAGAATAATTAATCGCTGGTACTGTAAACAAATAACTAATGCGAATTTAGGTAAATGAAAATTTCATAGATTTTACAAAATATAATTTATTGAAGGGATTCCATAATCATATTTCTTTTATGTGTAGCAGAATTTCTCCTCGGTGGATGAAAAACTGCATGATTTGCTATATTTGCGTCCACATTTTGAGGCATCGTTACAACAACCACCTCATCTTTTTGCAGCATGCAAATGTTGTGAATGACGCAGCAAGCCACAATATATTCGGCCATTAAGTCCACTCTGGTCATTGGCAAGCAATTTAACAAACTCCGCATTCGTCCTTTTAACAAGCCAATACATCGTTCGATTGATACCCTAGCTGATGACTGCCGGTAATTAAAGTCCTCCTGCTTTCCAGTGAGATACCTATTATCTCGAAAGGGTGTTAGAAGACGTTCGTGCAACTCATACGCTGCATCTCCTACGAGGTGACTGTTAGATGGAAACCTCTTGTCATCATCCAAGAACTCTGAAACTTCCGATAAACAAAAGATTCGTTGATCATGGACCGAACCAGGATGTCCAGTGTAACAATGGGTTATTATATTAAAATAAAATAAAAAAAGATATAAATAAGATCTATGAATTCTACAAATAATTACCTGCAACTGGATCGAATGGTATCCTTTTCGATTTATGTAAGATAGTTGATCTTCTTTGGGTGCAAATAGGCCATTTTATAAACTGAGAGGCTTGCTTAAATAACGCATGTGTAACTTTTCGTATTGCTCGAACTGCAGTGGCTTTTCCAACATTAAACCGATCACAGACTGATCTGTACACAACATATTTGGAAAATATAAACGTAAATTATGAATGATTCGATGGTGAAAATTCTTATACACTATCTAATCTGTAGAAAATATTTGTTTTTCTGACGAAGTGAAGAAACTGAGATAATCTTAAAGTAAATCATTACCTGTATGAATCGGTGGTTGCCATCTTCCATAGAGCTATCATTAGCTGCGTCTGGGATGGGATGGTAGGGCATCCCTTGATTTTTCTGAGTAAATATGTTTTTATTAATTGGTGCAGGTATCTAAATGTAGGCCTGGACATTCTGTAAATAATTGACTTATTAATTGAAAGTAGTTAGCCTGCGATCTAATTAACATAAATCTAAAAAAATACCAACCTGAAATGACTTTTAAACTCCTTATCTGTGTACTTAATAGTTACGTTGTCGTAACCAACAATTCTTGGACGTAATTGCCTTTTTTCTTTCTCCACCGAAACTTTCCACATGTCGTCGGAACTTGATGAGCTCTCGGATTCATCGGCTATTTTCCGTTTTATTAAAATCGTACTTATAACCTCACGTTTATCCATTTTCTTTTTAAGCGTATAATGTTTAAGTCGATTTGCATTTCTGCGGTAAAAAATTTGATGATTTTATGTGAAATTTTTCCACATAAAATCATCGCCCGTGGCACCAGCAGCTAGTGGAACGAGAATTTGGCGGTCGCGGTCGCGGGCGTTACGGGCGATAAGTGGAAACGTACCCCTAGTGGCTCTTCTACATATTCAGGCGGTCCGTGCGGTTTAAGTAAGTGTTTCCCGGCCGTGATGGTGAATCCTTCCGCCCGCGCCCGCGCGGCGCGCAATGTGTACTCCGCCGCACCCATGTCCACGAAAGCGACCACAACGCGACTGTTGCTTGTTACTAGTATGGAGCCTATATGAGGAGACCGAACATAATACGTTGCCGCTAAAAAAGATGGTCACACTGTTCGGTCGTGAACAGGTTTCACTTCTGGCCACCCGAAGCGCTGTCGGCGGAGATACGCTTTTTTTTTAGCGTGTGCTGATCGTGTTTATACGCAATCGCGCATTGTTTATGTTTACTGACACACGTATAATGTGACACACACGGATTATTGTGTTTATTTCATATCGAAGATTTGTTCCTGCGACACGAATCTACGAATGCATACATCAAACAGCGTGTTTAACCCTAAAAAGATAATCTTATTTTCTTCATACTCGGTCCGCAAGTACGTACTTTCGGCTTCGACTTCGAGGCAGAAAGTCTAACATTTATGCATTGGTAGAGCCGCGCATGCGCTCTGCTACAGTGCACCGAAAGAAATTAATCGTGCACTGAACATATACACGAAGGTTGCCGCTAGTCAGCAATCGCTACCGCTCACTCGGTTGTTTTGTTTGTTATTGCGGATACTGAGTTACGCATAACATCAAATTGCTTGCTGAGAATTTTTATGTGAATCTACATCACAACTAGTGCGAACGGTTCTACTGATAAAACTTTGCAAAGAAGAAGAGAATATGCAATAACAGATTTCACGATACAGTAATATAATATGAATGATGAGTGATATCAATTTTACGTCATAACTACTCTAAAATGAATAATTTCATTCTGTTTTATTTATAAAATGTGAATAAAGGGGTACTGATGTACGTAAATTAATTTTTTCTTAAAAAGTGATTTTATAATTGTCTTTTCAGATGTTCTTGATGCCTGCCCTGACATTTGCGGCACGAGCGAAGCGAGTGCTGCTGGTCAGGGACATACTATACTATACATACTATAGGTCTAGGTAACATTTACGGCTAGACCTATACATACTATAGGTCTAGGTAACATTTACGGCTAAAAAAAGTAAGTAAACGGAAAGAAAAAAAAAACCGAAAAAATGCTGACATGAATAAAAATGAGATAAAACGTACTTTCGACCGTATATAAAGAAAAATTGTATACACTACACGGGCAGAAAATTTGAGAGCCCTGAATCATGTCGCGCAGTGTAGGAATCTCAAACTTTCTGCCCTTGTAGTGTAATATACTATAATATTTATCTTATTTTATATTATATATTATTTATATCTATATTATTATATCTATATTATCTATATTATATATTGTTTATATTATATTATAGTCTTATTTTATATTATAATCGTTATCTTCTACCATCCACAAGATAAACAGGCGCGTGCGTTTCGGAGACGCACGTTATCTTTGTAGGATTAAATCCACGGGCTTTTTTGTTTCAGAAAAATGAGAAAATTGTGTTCCTATCCTGGGTGCTCTTCAGGATCGGCAAGAGACGTGCGTAAGGATAAGGCTGAGGGCAAGAGGAAAACATTTTTCAGCTTCCCAAAGGTAAAGATAAAGCTAAAAATAAAGATAAACAAGAACCAGAGAAATTAAATTAAATTAATAATACAAATTTTCTTTATTTCTAGGATCCAGTACGAAGTATGCAGTGCCAGAATGCCCTCCATCGAGACTCGCCAATAAAAGAGAATAAAGTTCTACGCGAGCTTCATTTTTCAGAGAACATTCTACGATATTCGACTCTGATGGTAAAAATGCGGTCGGCGAGACGAGCGAGGACTTTATATGGTCCAGAATACGGAGGTTGTAGGGGTTTCCTTGTTGCATCCTCACGGAGAAAAACACGTGTACATGTATGGAGGTCGTTGTGTACGAATAAACTCTTCTTAATGTGATGCGCTGTAGGTGTAGATTTGAGAGAACGCATGTGCTCACGGAATTTTTCCACAAAAATTTGCGGATCGGTTGGCATCTCTTCTTCGATGAATAATTCTCCTCGTTGGCGAAGTAGCATCCCGTAGACAAACTCAGCGGCAGATGCTCCGAGGTCCTCTTTGTACCAGGTACGTAAACCGAGTAGAATAGTGGGTAGTAAGTCGACCCAAGGCGTTTGTCCGTGACACATTATTGCGGTCTTGAAAGTTCGATGCCAGCGTTCTAAAATTCCATTTGTTGCCGGGTGGTAAGCAGTGCTTCGAGTGCGATTCGCCCCGATCAAGTTCGTGAGGGTTTTAAACAAAACCGACTCAAACTGCGATCCCTGGTTTGTTGTTCGAGGAGATTCGAAACGAGCGACCCAATTTGTGTAGAAAGCCGTGGCGACTGTTTCTGCTGTGATGTCTTTGAGCGGAACAGCTTCGGGCCAGCGCGTGAACCTGTCGATCATGGTTAGACAATAACGAAATTCAGGAGTGACTGGCAATGGGCCGACTAAATCCAAATGAATGTGATCGAATCTGCTGCTACGATCGGTGAACTTTGTTGAAAATGTTTAGTGTGTCTCTGAATTTTGGCTCTTTGACATGGAAGACAGGCGCGGCTCCAAGAAAGGATGTTTGTCCTCATGGAAGGCCAAAAAAATCGTTGCCGGATCAATCGAGCAGTTGTACGACCGCTGGGGCGAGCTAGTCCGTGCACAGTGTCGAAAATTTCTCCGTAAGGTTTCGGGAACATAAGTCCCTGTTAAAATATCACAAAAAAGTTTATCTTCGGTATCTAAAGTAGCCTCTTGTAGTTTAAATGAAGTCGACTCAAATCGAAGGGGATCCAGTACCTCTTCGTCGTCCTTTTGAGCGTCTTGTAACTCCTGAGTACGAGTGCTCGTATGAGGTCTATTGTTGAAAAGATTTTCTTTCCGTGTAATTTGCAGGAAAAATCCTGTAAGTGAGCGATCGGGAACAGTGACGGCGTCCAATCGGCGATAGTCTCCGCACGGACGATAATCTCCCGATTTCTTAGTTAGCAGGTGCAGGGGACTGGCCCAAGGGCTGCTCGACGGACGGCAGAATCCTTGCTCCAGCATGAACTGGAATTCGCGTTCGGCTGCTTTTAGTTTCTCGCCCGCCAAACGGCGAGGACGACCGACCACTGGAGGTCCGCTGGCGATGATATGATGCTCTATCGGATGGTTTGCTGCTTTACGGTAGCCAGACGGTGTAAAGATGTCAGTAAATTCCTTTAACAGGCTGCTGAACTCAGAATTATTGTCGATGACTGAAATTCCGTACTGCGTGGTCTCTGCAACATTGCCGAGTGAGGTAAGGCCGGTTTTTGCGTCAATGAGACGTTTTCCTTTGAGGTCGATTAACAAATCGAAATGGGATAGAAAATCTGCCCCTAATATGGCCGAAGAAACATCGGCGACGATAAACTCCCATTTGAACTCTCGGCGCAAATGTAGATTGACGTGTAAAAGGTGAGTGCCATACGTTTTTATCTCAGATTGGTTAGCGGCGAATAATTTTAATGAGGCGATCTGAAATGACCGTTGAAAATTCTTACGTGGAATGACTGAAACGTCTGAACCTGAGTCGATTAAAAAACGTATCCCGTGAGTAATCTCTGTGACATGGAGACGGCACTGTGCAGGTACACCACCGGTGGCCGTTGAGATAGACGGCGGTGTTATTAGTTTCCCGAGGGGCGTTACACACTTGGTTCCTCGAACGCACATGGTTGGTCACATCTATGGGCTTTTACTCCGAACTTGCAATGGTAGAAGCACAAGTCGGGCTGTCTTTTACGGCTAGATGACCTTGTGCGGCGTACCGCCGTTGACTCTTTAATCTTATTTGACTCGTTATCTTTACGCACCTCCTGAAACAGTTTGGAAATCTTTCTCTCTACCTGTTTAATTCGTTTGTAAAAATCTTCCAACTCCAAGATCATCCCGGGTAATTTGTCTCTAACCACCATAACTTGTGAATGTGCGGTGGCCTCGGTAATCTTGTCGGCGATGTCGGCTAATTTTGCCAAGCCCACGCCTTCGCTTGCCGATAGTACGCAACGTACCCTTGTAGGCATACGTTTAATCCAAGGCGAGTGGAGTATGTCTTCCGAAATTCTGTCCGAGGCGAGAGTACGCATCTCCCGTAGGAGTTGCGATGGTTTCCTGTCACGGAGCTGCATTTCCGTCAATAATCTATGTAATTGTGTTTCCTTAGATTTTGTAAATCGCTTGATTAATTGATTTTTCAAGCTTTCGAAAACTTGCTCGAGGACGGTGAAATCTAATGCACCAACTATTGTAAAATATTTTGAATTATCTGCGGTAATTCTGTGTCAATAAAATTGAGCCTCTACCTGTGCGAACCACAACTCTGGGTCATTTTGCCAGAACGGGGGTAATTTGATACTGCGTACTTCTGCTAACTGAGAAGACGTAGGCGGGTTAATGTCGAAAACGTCGTCGGCGTTGTCCGAATTTATAGGTGTGGAGCTGCACGTCGTGGGTACATTTCGTTGTGTTCCCGAAGTCGCGGCTCCGTCCTCCGCTTTCCTTGGTGTGTGTGCGAGCATTTTAGCACGCTCTCGTAAAATATACACTTCAAAATTTGTATTGTTTTCCCGTCTGTCTATCCACACGCTCTTGGCACTAGATTGCTCGCAAATCTCTGCGATGAAGGTGGATACGCGAGGTAATTAATTTTCGACACGAGGCGTGTGCGTGCTAAGAAAGGACGTGTTTTTTTCTAAGGCTTTGATCACGTCGGGTCACCATTTGCTGCGGGGTAAATGTTCACGCAGTATAGTCTACACCATTTTTTGGTATAATAACAAGAATACACTTTATTCACTTTTTCAATTTTAAATCACACAATATAATTATTTAAGTTGTGACGAGCTCTTTCCAACGAAATTTCGTGAACGCCGAAAAGAGCTGCCCATCCAATTCTTTAATGACGCCCGAACAATTTTATTGATACCATTACTTCCTTTTTCGAATTTATAATTGGGCGCCAATCAACCCCGTAGCACCAAGGGAATTTTTCACTCGGTCGTTCTTTCCTCCTTTCTTATTCTCAACTCAGGGAATGGTAGGGTCGAGGGACGAGCATCGATTTACATTAATTTACCTCAATAATCAAAAGTAACGTTAGAGTAGACGTGCATAAAATTCTCACAATGACTAATTTATTTTACCTTTTCATAAGACGATTTTACAATATCGGTGTGACAGTCACCCTTTTGAACAATAATTATCTTATTCAACAACTTTGCGGAGCGACGTAGCTCTGTCCCCCGGAGACGCCGGTAGGGACGGCTACGTCCATTGGCGGGACACGGTAAGAGATGAGCACGAACCTACTACCGCGCGCCGACGGTACGCGATCTCGTACCGGCAAAAGAAAGTATCATGTGCGCCTACCTTTTTCTGCTTCGCCGATATCCAACCGTCCCGTCGCACAGCGTTTTCCTGGTCCTTCTCTCTCGCTCTTCTCTCACGCTCACTCCGCTCTATTCTCCTCTCACTCACTCACTCTCTTGCGCTCTATACCTCTCTGTACAATATACTTTTCCTCAACTATTCTCTTTACGCTTCAGATTCTAATACAATTTTCTCTTTTCTACTATATCGCTTCGTAGTCGAGACGACACTAACTACGCTCCTCGTTACTCTCGCTCGCCGGCTTCATCGTGTCCTATCGGGGGGAAGAGGGGAAGGAGGTCCTATCCACGATCGACCATCGATCGCCGGCACAGGCATCCCTCTCTCTCTCTCGTTCGCCAGGCGTCGTCTCTCGTGTACGGCCGGCGATGTTTACATCCCGTGACCTCGTGTTTGTGAAAATCCCGAAGTGTCTCGGCAGCGCAAGTTCGAGGGTACAATTTTTCTAACCACGGGTGCGAGACGACGCGACTCTGCTATTTCTGTCCCATTTTAATATTCGGAAGAATATTTCGACTTTCCAAGATTGCGAGGGATATACCGCCTCGTCACAAAGTTTAACAAAAGTCTTTGCTTGTCGCGGTCAGTCTTATCGATAATGTTAGTTAGGAAACCAGTCAGGATCTACTCAAGTCTTCCCAAACTCCTAGAAACTTTGAGAAGGGAGAATTCTAATCAAAATGGCGGTGCGACATGCACGCTACATGCTACGAAGCCCCAGTACGACAAGGCAAGCCAAGCGCCAAGGCCTCGTAGCGACATGCAACCGCCCCCACCCCCCGTCCGCTGACCCGCGGAAAGAAATAGACGAAACTAAAACAACAGAGTCGCGCGAACCGATCTCACTTCCTCGGCCATATGTATATATATATATATATATTGTGGCGGGGTGGAATAATGCCCCTCGCGAATGCCGGGAAATAGAGCCATCGCTCGGTCTCGACACGTCTGCTGAACTACCACGAAAAGGCGACAAAAGTTTCTACGATTCGGCAATGCTGCCCGACGCCCGGCGAGGCGACACGCTCGCGAGACGCAATGCATTAAGCACTCTACGTACGCCCGGGTACAAAGAGATACCTATTGTGTTTAACATAGGAATATCTATATAATAAAAGAAATACGCCAAAGGTAAAGTGTCGGGATTATTAAAGTGAGTCCGTGCAATACCAGGGTCGTTTTAACCGTAACCTGCCGGAATCACGGACGTCCGTCGAGGCAAGGAGTTTCTTCTATATAGAAGCCGGGAGAATCGACGGAAGAGAGAACTGAAGGTATTTATTGAACAAGTATAATAAGGTATAAGGGAGAAATCCTCTTATTCATCTTGACGGAATCTTCAAAATTTTCGTGAAAGGTTTTCGAATTGTTGGGAGGTCTCGGCTACGGATTCACGAAGAAATAAGACGGTGCCGTGTCTCATTTCTTTTTCGCGGGCTAGCCGGCAACACGTGGCCAAGGCAAAGGGCATGAATAAACTTCTTTCCTGGCGCTCAACTAAAAATATCTAAGGTTAGAGAATCCGTGGATTTAGTGACTAAATCGGCACCCATTTGTCCGATAGAGAAATTATTATATGAGCCGTAAATAATTAATATTCCATCGCGTTACAATCTATATATTGTAATATTCTTCATAATATTTCGTATATTTGCCAAAATTTTAATTTTAATGCACAAGAGACGTTAACGAATAACATTATTATGCTCTTATAACTATATATAAGTGGGGTAAACTCGGCGTGATAATTGATAGGTTCGTGTTATTAATATCTATATTGCTCTGGCTCGTCGTCCAGATGTACGAAATAACTAGAATACTTACAAATTAACAGGATTCTATGGAGACAGCGATCAACCTAATACAAACAAGATCAAGTGGATGAACGGTCCGTGGTAATGGTAACGGTCGATCGATTTCAATTTGTCCTCGACCACACCTCTCGGTGGCTATGGTCGTTAAGGATGAGACTGGTATTTGTCCATTATACTTTCATCCGATCTTCCTTTCCTTTCGATGCGTGGACTAAATGAGTCCGTCCAATTCTTTACGTTAATTCCGATCGGGAGATTCGGCGGCCCAGCCGTCGGGATTTCAATAATGAGCAACTGACCGACGCGATTGATCTCGATCGACTGGGGTGAGGAGTACTCGTCACGGTCGATCTATGCTTAAAGACGATAGGGACATAATTCGGATGTCGCGGGAGTAGGGGGAATGCACAGGTATATTCGTCAGAAAGAGGAGATCTGCTACATTTACCCACCGTTAAACACGAGAATATTCATCAGGAGACAGTTTAAACCTAGTATGAGATAACCTACTAATATCACTCGAATAGCTTACATTCTAGGCAATCATTCGTATATAGAGAGAGCTTTTAATCGATGGTTGAAAATTAAAGACCGTTTCAATTTCATGTTTTGGAGGATTACCCGTCTGGAGCTCATAGAGGGTAAACCCGGTACTAGAATGCGTTGGAAGATTCAGTAGTAACTCTACTTTATCCACATACCGCGCCCAGTCTGTATGTACATCCGAACATAGGGTCCGAAACATACGCCCTAATTCTCTCATAACCCTTTCCGTAGGGTTACTTTGCGGATGCCTTATAGAGCAGAAGAGAGCATGAACATCGTTTTCTTTAAGTGTATCGGCCCATTGGGGGGAAGTAAATTGAGCTCCATTGTCGGCCACAAGACCTTAGTCGTGACCTTTTGTACTGCGTACAATTTAACATATTTCGAAAAAACATCCAAAATAACAAACATATATTTGACCCCTCCTGAGGAGCGTGAAAGAGGTCCATAGAAATCCACGGTAAGTAATTCACGGGGTCTGGTAGCTTTGACCACTTGATAGACGCCTTCCATAGCGTAAGTGATATGTTTAACTCGCTGACATAGGTTGCAAGATAGCACGTATCGTTTGATGTCTTGAGTCATATGATCCCAATGGAAATAATTACGGATACTCGAAATCATTTTAGCCGACCCGGGATGGCTGAGTTGAGTGTGGAAGAAAGTTGTGATTTTCTTTGTGAGTTGATGGGGGACAACTACTGCCCATCGTTCGGAGATTGTGTGATAACGAAATAAGAGATTATTATAAACTTGGTAGAGGTTGCAAAAAGGTTTTGCTCTACCTTATTTCTTAATACCGCGATGGCTGGATCTTCCGCTTGTAGTTTGGCAAATACCTGAAAATCAGCTTTTAGATCGGAAGGAATGACGTCTAAGGATAGCCATTTACGCCATTTGACGAAAGCCGACCGCGTCGTTTCGACCAAGACATTGCACTGGTATTTGTGCGAATAATGCGCCGAGGTGGTATGCCTTCGCTTCGTCTTCCCCACATATCCCTACAGGATTTCGACTAAAAAAATCTGCTACGATATTATCCTTTCCTAGACAATAGGAGACAGTAAAAGTATATTGCTGCAGGATAATACTCCACCGAATTAATCTCGATGTATGGTATATCGTAGAATTAAGAAAGCTAAGACCTTTGTGATCTGTAATAATCTCGAAGGGCTGGCCAATCAGATAGCGTCGACACTTTTCAACGGAATACACAATAGCTAAAAGCTCCTTTTCCGTAGTCCCATAATTCTAGTCGGAGGCACCGACTAACAAGGGAAACGATATGATGATGATGCTCAGCGTCGATTTGATAAAGGATGCCGCTAATTCCTTTGTCGGAAGCATCGGTTTGCAATGTAAACGGCCGAGATGGAAGGTCATGACGGAGAGTGATGGTATTGGCGAAATTATGCTTTAATGCAATGAAAGCTTGACTGTGTGTGGGGGTCCAATCCCATTCGGTTTTACTGTTTAATAGTTGTCGAAAAGGATCGATAATATCGGCATGACGAGTGCTGAACTGGCGATAATACGTGCATACGCCTATGATTTGCTGAAGCTGTTTAAGATTTTTGCGTTCAGCGAAATTATGGATAATCTTTAGCTTATCCGGAGCCGGACGAAGTCCATCGGTGGAGAGCACGAAACCGAGAAAATTGACGGACGTTCGACAAAAATACGATTGGTCGAGTTTTAATGTAAAATTGGTCTCTTAAAGACGAGAAAATATGTGATCAATATGCTCGAGGTGTGTAGAAAAAGATGGCGATGTTATTAACAAATCATCGATATATATCGTGAGGAACTCATCGAATTGGTGACCGAGCACGTGTGATACTCCACGGATACATCCACTACCTGCGGTCTTGAGTCCAAAGAGAATCCTGCAGAATTGATATAAGGTAGATCCATGCAAAAAGGCAGCATAATGGCGTGACGCCTTTTTTAGAGGAATCTGCCAATATCCGCACGCTAGGTCCGAGGTCGTCATAAATTGAACGCCATGATATTTCTGGGTGAGGTCTTCAATGAGAGGGGGAGATTCCTGATCCGCATCAATTATTTGGTTAAGGAAGCGGGCGTCTAGGCAAATACGTAGGCGTCCGTCTTTTTTTTGTACAATGCGCAACGGGTTGCAGTATGCACTCATGGATCTCTCGATGATGCCGTTGCGCAGCATTTCCTGGATTTCTCGTTCGACGGTCGGACGTATGGATAACGGTACAGGGTATGACCGCCGAACAGTCGTCTTAAGGTGGGTTAACCGAATTTCGTGCTCGTAGGTTCCAGCTTCCATGGATTTTAATGTGAATAGACGTTTATATTTTTTTAACATATTATATAAGGCATCCTGTTGAGGGGACGGGAAATTTGGAACTTCCTGCACTAGCGTTGTGATGTCTTTAAACAAATTTTCATCGTTACCTTCTATATATAGGGGGTTCAGGGGTACCCTCGGTCTGTTAACCTCGATCGGTTCATTCCTCCTATCCACGCAATATTGATCACCAATTTGAACCGTCTTACACAATCGTTTATATGGTAGGGGCGTAACCGATGGAAAGAACGTGTCAGTAGCACCAATTCGTTCTCGGATAATTGGGGTTACGTGACCCTTGTAGCTTAGATCATGGGAGGCATCGGAATTATTATTATCTTGAGATGTGTTTTCAGCCACCGGTATATAAATTATCTTATCGACATCTAACTTTATTTTTTGAATTGTGTTTTCACCCACCGGTATAGGAATTATTTGATCAACATCTAAATTTAATCTTGGAATTGTGTTTTCACCCACCGGTATAGTAACTATTTTATCGATTTTTATTTCGCAATTTGATTGAGACGTTATAGGGTCGGATGATACGGCGATTAATTGTATAAATGCAATGTCGTCATCACAGGATGCTATTAACCGATTCATCTGACATTCGTCAAACAATATTAGCATATACCTCGTATCCGGTAATATGTAACGAACTATCCCGATGATTAATAATTGCTTTATGAAAATAAAACCAGTCATTTCCCAGTATTATGGGTGCCGATAAATACGGGATAACAAGAAGAGTTGTTAATACGGATACTTTCCCAATCGATAATTCGAGTTGGACTTGTTTTTTATTTTAATAGGTTTTTTACCTACCGCTGTGGTAATGGTCATATTGGTGACAGGTAATTCGCAAAGCTTGAACTGTTTATTGAGGTAGGAAAAATACTCATCTGACATACAAGTCACCTGCCGACCGGTATCCAATAAAGCCCGAACCGGAATACTAAAAGTAGATACTATTAGTTGGGGACATTTTCTAAACGAAGAGGGGCACGGGTTTTGATTGTTTACTTCTCTAATATCCGCACTCAGGTCCTCGAATACATCAAACGGGCCGTGTTGCGTATGCGGACCAACTTTTAACGCGCCCGTTAGTAGTTTAAATAATCTTCTGGGAGAGGGGATGGGTTTTGGGGATGAATCATTGGTGGGGGTACTCTCATATTCGGTAGAAGAGGTCCGATTGGTTCATGGCGTGACCAATTGTTTGACTGTTCCCTTGATTCGTAAGAATTCATACTTCCCTGAATTGCCGATGTGTTATATGTCCGAGATGCGGGACCATTCGTCAGGCGATTGTGGTGGGGTGTTCGTCGCGAATGCGGATCATTTGTAGCGCCGAATGACAGATTTTGAGAATTATTTCGTGGAGTCCTATTGTCCATTGAGCCAAAGGATGAATAATTGGGCGTGCCGCCCCGTCTTGATTTTTCACGTTCTTCGGAGATGATATCCAAGGCCGCCAAGGAATTAGATATATCTCCCCCACAATTGAAATTAGCGTTGATCATTGATTCTCGCACGCGAAGGGGCATTTGTTGTATTATCGTATAATTAATTTCAAATTGTTCGATTTCTGGCAATATGTATCGAGCTGCGGTTATTTTTGTGTCCCTCAATGTTTGATTGAATACGAAAAATGTATCCAGCTTATCCAAAAATTCTTTAGGGTGCATTTCGTGTTCACCGCTAAATTTGCGAGAGGACACCTCGAGTTTATTATTTTGTAATATGTGCCTGAGCCCGTTTAGCATACCTGACTCCTGTTCTTGTACAGGTGGCACCGCGGCGGCGGCTTGTAACTCGTCGATAACTCTTTGTTGACGTTCCGATACTGCTTTCAATTGTCTTAACTCATTCAGCATTGAATTGCCATTGCGCAGGTCTTCTCTCAGCCGCTCAAGTTCGGCTCTCTCTCTCTGCCGACATACTATATCTCTCACGCATTAAGAGGTAGTGTAACACGGAGAAAAATTTCGACCGGTTCCCTTTCCCAGCGGTAGTGCAGAGCTCGCAGCATTTGGCTACGAGCCGCTGCGCACTACCGCTAGATGTAACGGCGCGCGTCTGCTTGTGGTGGCTGATCTGCCGCTCGCTCGTGTGGTCGGTACCGCAGGCAGCAGCGCGGCGACACCAGCGCCCAGACGGGCGAGGAAACAAACACTCATGCCTCGCATGCTATACTAAGTTTCCCATATAATAAATTATAGAGTCTGAGGGCGACGCCGTTACGCGCCATTCCTGTTCCTAGTGCTGTCTATGACACACGTTTATTACCTAAGTGTAGTTACAATTCTGTGATCACAACATGCAATAAATATTATATAATGCACAGTCATACCCGTGTTCCCGTAATTATTCATTGGGCCCATATGCTACGAAGCCCCGGTACACGAGGCGGACCGAAGGCCGAAGCCTCGTAGCAGGGCCAGCCATGACCCGCGCCGTTCGAAAATCTAATACTAATGCTCGGCTATGTACATGTAACAGACACTAGTGTGCATGCAAGAATTTATTTCTCGCTACAATATATAGCCGAGCGTGCCAAACATTCAAGTTTGTTTTTGCTGCAACCACGACAATGAATAACAGAATGATAATAATTCTGAGTATGCAACGACAAACGTCGTTGGCATCTCGCTCTTTAGCAGAGCGGTTTTGATTAATTAACATATTTGTTAATTATAAATTCTTACGAATTCAAATTATGTCCGTCTATTTTAGCAGACGGAGATAAACAACGACGAACGTCGTTGGCATCTCACTCTTCAACAGAGAGGTTATTAATTAAAATTCTCTCTGTCCATTGTGCGGAGTGACTCACACCGACAGGCGTTGCTGGTGTTACGTCCCAGGATCGACCGTCTACGAGGTAGTATCGCCTTATAACCATGGCTAGGTAACTAGACCTCGGCCAATCATGGAGGGCCCTACCTTACCAACATCGAGCAAGAGAATGACCACCCTAGGGGCGAACCTCTGAACCTCCGAAACTGATGTACACACACTTATAGAAACATATATATAAATGCTTGAACCTACCCTTAGCATCAACAAATATCGCGCCACAAGACCGAATGTTTCCATCATCTGAATCTATATCCAAATGTATACTTATTTAAGATAAACTCTGCGGATAAATTTCGGACACGTAAAAGAAACATAAGGCATAAATAAACTGACGAGCCGGAAAACCTCGCTATCGCCAACTTTATCTAAAAAGAGGACTCGACCACGTGCCGTTTCACGTTTATATCAGCAAACTCAACAATGTTCCGTCATGGATAAAGAATATATATCGGGTTTTCCGATTCGAACTGTTACAAATAAAAACTCCCAATTCAAACTATAACGTATAAAACTATTCACCCAACATTAATATTATTGAAACATGTGGTTAATCGCGTTTTACCCGCTGCGCGAACTATACCGAGTCAAGCGTACTTCGGGTTGAGCGCTCTCGTGCAGTTCCGTGAGCGTTCGGGTTCTCGCGTGGTGTGGCTGTGCCAGCAGCACCGCGTCTGTTCGGCAGTTAGTCGTTCCCGTGCTGCGACACGGTGTACCTTTACTTGTGCAATCAAATTAAATAAACAATTAAATAAATACTTATTATTACAACCTTTCTCTCTCTCCCGTTCCTCCTTACCGCGTAGTTGTCAATGCTCTAACAGGTTATGGGCCCAGACACGTAAACTGTGCAGAAATAACTACGCGGGAGGTGGAGAGAGCGCGTGTGAAAAATCTCTGTGAGACACGTGGTGGAAGTCGGCCATTGTTTTCGAAAACGCGCGAGTGCTATCGGTGGTGAGAAATTGCGAGTGAATCGTAATCCACGATGGCGATAAACATCCCTGGAAAAGGGTATAAACAATTTGACGGGTCAAATTTTCTGGGTTGGAAGGCTCAGATGGAAGCTTTATTTGAGATGAATGAAGTGTTAGACGTGGTAAAAGACGAAAGGAAGAAGCTGGCTGCGCGGGAAGGACACGCGGAAGCATGGAAAAAGTGGACTAAAGACAATGCGACGGGAAATTACGTGATCTTGTTGTCCTTGGTTGACTCGCAACAGGCGTGTGTGCTATCGTGTGCTACGGCGAAAGAAAAGTGGGACAAACTGTGTTCGATACATCAGGAGAAGACGCCGGATAACGAAGTCGGGCTACTGGAAAAGTTCTTGGCGTATAAAATGGGTGAGAACGACACGGCGCTTCAACACGTGTCGACGCTGCAAAATTTAGCCCAGGAACTGAAAGACATCGACGCGCCGGTAAGCGACGGGCTATGAAGGCAAAGTTGCTAAACAGTTTAAGTGCACGTTTTCGAGTGGTGCGAATAGCGTGGAAAAGCGTGCATCCGGATTTACAAACTGTCGAAAATCTGTGCGAGCGTTTGGTACGAGAGGATGCCGCGAGTGCCGAGGACGAAGTTACGGCGTCGGCGTTTGTTGCAACGAAACGAGATCGTGATAAGAAGAAACCTAAAAAAGGAAAAAAAGATCAAGTGCTACAAGTGTCAGCAGCGTGGACATTTCGCGCGGGAGTGCAAAGGTGAGAGAGAAAGAAAAAAATGGCGGAGATGACGCGCGTGACTGTGCCTTATTGGTCGAGGTGTGCGCGAAGCCAAGTATCGCCGAGACGGGCGCGAAGCCGAACATTGTCGAATGGAGCGCGAGAGACGCCGAGATGTGTGGCATAGTCGAGACGTGCGCGAAGCCGAAGATTACCGAATCGGGTACGAGAAGTGCCGAGTTTTGTGCGTCGGTGGAAACGGGCGCGAGGGAAGCGAAGCACGCGGCGAAACGTTACGAACAGGACACTGGCAGGCAGATAATGGCGACCAAACAAAGTGAAGTCTGGCTAATCGATAGCGGTGCGTCGCGACACGTGACATACGGACGTGAGTGGCTGACAGATTTTCGGGCAAGTACGAACGGCGGAGTCATTGCATTCGGCGACAACGAGACGTGCGATATCGTCGGTGAAGGGACAGTGCGCATTAAAAAGTTACTTGGCGGTGTTTGGCGAGATGCCTCCATCGAAAAAGTGCTGCTCGTTCCGAAACTCCGGAAAAATTTGTTCTCGGTAGGTGTGTGTATCGGTGTCGGATTCGATGTGCGTTTCCGGGAAAATTACGTCGAAGTAATGCGTGAAAACGTTGTGCTCGCGCTCGGAATGAAGCAAGGAAATGCCGTGTGCCATATGTTTTTCAAAGTCACATTGCCGGGCACTGTCGAGGAATCTAATATAGCAACGACGAATCTAAGTGTATGACACGAGCGTCTAGGGCACGTCGGGAAGCGTGCTATCCGCGAAATGGTGAAAAAAGGGTTAGTAACCGGGGTGTCGCTATCGGACGAAGCTGACGTTTTCTGCGAGCCGTGCAGACTGGGAAAGTCGGATCGCTTGTCGTTCAAGCGTACGACGGAAAAAGTGAAAACGAGGCCGGGCGAAAAGATACACACGGACGTGTGCGGGCCCATGTCGGTGAACTCGATCGGTGGTGCGCGGTTCTTTCTGACATTTAAAGACGACGCGAATGGTTTTCGTTTTGTGTATTTTTTGAGAGAGAAATCACAGGTGTACGAGAAATTCACAGAATTCGAGAAATTAGTTACAAACAAATTCGGTCGGTCGATGAGAATACTTCGATCAGATAACGGTCGTGAGTTCGTGAACAAAGACATGAGCGCATATCTTGCGTCGCGCGGGATAACGTCCGAGACAACAGCGCCGTATGCTCCGGAGCAAAACGGAAGAGCCGAGAGGGACAATAGAACGATTGTCGAAAGCGCGCGAACGATGATCCACGCGAAGGGATTGCCGTTAACGCTGTGGGCAGAGGCGGTAAGTTGCGCGGTATACGTCTTGAATAGAACCGTGTGGTCAAGTGATGGTGTGACGCCGTACGAAGCATGGGTTGGGAAAACTCCAAGTCTGAGACATCTGCGAATTTTCGGGTCGGAAGCGTACGTGCACGTTCCAAAACAATTTACGAAAAAGTTCGATGCGCGCGCAAAGAAAATGTTGTTCGTCGGATATAAAGAAAATTCGGAAAATTACCGAGTATACGATCCTTCCACCGGAAAAGTCCGCGAGGTCCATGACGTCGTATGCAACGAGAGAATCGGTACGTTGTCGGCAGCGAGCGATGATGAAAGCAAAAACATCGTGGTTGGAACCGAAACGCTTGTTCCGGTACCAAAGGACGAAGTCAACACTGAAGAAAGAAGAATAGAAGAAAGAAGAGACGACGACGAAGTCAACGGAGAAGCGGTGGAGAACGCGGCTATCGAGGGGGCGGAGAACGCTGAAGTCGAGGAAGGGGAAGCCGTGAGAGTCGGAGCTCCGAGACTTCTTCGAGATCGATCGAGGATTTAAACGCCAAGTCGATATCGATAGGAAGCGGATGTTCCGGAGTACCTTGTGCCGTTAACGCATGACGAAGCAAAGAAGAGCACTGAAGCCGCGCAGTGGGCAAGTGCGATCGACGAAGAGTTCAGGGCGCACGAGGAGAATCACACGTGGTCTCTGGTGTCATGCGTGCCAGGTATGAGATTAATCGATTCCAAATGGGTATTCCGAGTAAAGACGGACACAGATGGAGGAAACAAGCGTTTCAAGGCTCGTCTGTGCGCGAGAGGTTTTATGCAACGCGAGGGCATTGACTACAATGAGACTTTTTCGCCGGTAGTCAGGTACGACTCACTGTGTACACTTCTTGCTATCATCGCTGTGAAAGATCTCGAGCTGACTCAGTTTGATGTGCAAACGGCGTTTCTTTACGGAACGTTGGAGGAGACGATTTATATGGAGATACCAAAAGGGCTCGACGTCGGAGAGAAGACCGGAAGCGTGGTGTGCAAACTGGACAAGTCACTGTTCGGCCTGAAACAGTCACCTCGATGGTGGAACAAGACATTCACTCTTTTTCTAAACGAGTTTCGTTTCGTGGAGTGCGAAGCGGACGGGTGTGTGTTCGTGGGGTGGTTTCAAGGTGAAAAAGTGTATCTAGCATTATTTGTCGACGACGGTCTCGTCGCTGCGAACAATAGAAAAACTCTCGGTATTATTGTTAAGCGCATGAGCGACGTGTTTCGTATAACGATCAGAGACTCGAGTCTGTTGGTCGGAATGCAAATATTGCGTGATCGGGAAAACAAATCATTATTTGTGCATCAAAGCGCGCACACCAAGAAAATAATCGAAAAATTCGGAATGAGCGACGCGAAGTCGTTGAGTGTGTCGGCGGATCCGCATGTGTTCTTGTCTCCGTCGGAGGATAGCGACGAAAAAGCCGATGTGCCTTACCGAGAAGCTGTGGGCTCGCTTGTATTTTTATCGGCCGTATCTAGACCGGATATCTCGTTCGCGGTTAATGCAGTAAGCAAGTTCTTGAGCAATCGTAACGCTGAGCATTGGCGGGCTGTAAAAAGAGTTTTCGCGCATCTGAAAGGCACAGTAGATCACGGGATTGAGTATCGAGACGGCGGTTGCGAATCAGGACTAATTGGTTTCTCGGACGCCGATTATGCGGGAGATTTAGCAACACGAAGGTCAACGACGGGCTACGTTTTCTGTCTGGCTAACGGTGCAATAACGTGGTCGTCTCAGAGACAAAAGCTCGTGACATTGAGCACTACAGAGGCTGAATACGTGGCTGCGTCAGCTGCAGCTCGAGAGACAATTTGGCTGAGGAAGTTGTTGGCTGGTATCGGGTATCCGTGCGATAGAGAAATACCGTTGTTTGTGGACAACCAAAGCGCGATACAGTTGGTTCGAAATCCGGTGTTTCATAAGCGAACCAAGCATATAGATATACATTATCACTTCGTTCGCGAGAAAGTGGCGAGTCATGATATCACTGTGATATTCGTCCCGTCTGAGGGTCAAAGGGCGGACATTTTTACCAAAGCTTTGCCGCGGGATCGATTCAGAATGCTATACGATCAGTTAAGCCTATCGTCGGTATACGCAAAACGCTCAAACGGCGGTAGTATTGAAACATGTGGTTAATCGCGTTTTACCCGCTGTGCAAACTATACCGAGTCAAGCGTACTTCGGGTTGAGCGCTCTCGTGCAGTTCCGTGAGCGTTCGGGTTCTCGCGTGGTGTGGCTATGCCGGCAGCACCGCGTCTGTTCGACAATTAGTCGTTCCCGTGCTGCGACACGGTGTACCTTTACTTGTGCAATCAAATTAAATAAACAATTAAATAAATACTTAATATTGCAACCTTTCTTTCTCTCCCGTTCCTCCTTACCGCGTAGTTGTCAATGCTCTAACAAATATTCTTCTCACTCAGAAAGAAGTATATTAACATAAGTACTTACCATATATATTGTGACGAGGCGTTACACTCCTCGCAATCGCGTTAAAGCGAAATATTCGGCGGAATATTAGAGTGAGATAGAGTAGGCAGAGTCGCGTCATCTCGCACCCGTGGTGAAGCGAAGTCGTGCTCTAGAGCATACACTGCCGGAGAAAATTCGTTAGTTACAAAGACACGAGGTCGCGAGAAGTAAACATTGCCGGCCGAACGCGAGGCGATCGTTGCTGGGACCCCCCTCCGTTCCACCCCGATAGGGCCAAGGCGAAGCCGGCAAGTGTGAGCAACGAGCTCACGCGAGAGTGCGAATTCGACCACGGTAGCGATAAGAATAATTTGAAGAGTGAGAACTCGACCATAAGCCCGGGAAGAACGATGTAGAATAGGAGTTACGATTAAGAGTAAGAGTAGAGCGAATAAGAGAGAGTGAGAGAGCGTGCCGCCGAGCGGAGAGTGTGAGAGAGACAAGCGAGAGAGGAATGCCACGAGGAACGCTGTGCGGCGAGGACGACGGATCTCGGCGGATTGAAAAGGTAGGCGCACGCTGGTGCATCATTTTCTTCGCCGATACGAGCCTAGCGTATCGTCGAACGCGTAGTAGTAGAGTGTGTCCATCTCGCAACGTATCTCGTTGCACCTACGTAGCTGTCTCTACCGGCGTCACCGGAGGACAGTGGTGTCTCACTATGACACAGAATTACGAATGATTGCTTAATGCGCATGCTCGTCGCGCGGATAATTTTCTATTCGGCTGTTTCGAACCGCACTTGGCGGTAATTGTTAGAGACAAGTCGAGAATTGTTAATGTAACGCGACATTGTAAATTTTGGTTGAGGTCCAACCCGTGGACCGGAATTAATAAATAAGTTGTTTGTTATTTTGTTACAAAAGAATACTCACACGCTAATTTCATATATTTTCTTGATAATACATGTAATCGATGCTCGCCCTCCGAACCCTAACATTCCCCTGAATCGCTAGCTAAGCAAGAGGAGAAAAAGAAAGTTCCCTTGGTGTTGCGGGGATGGTACAAACACCTGGCGCCTAATCGGTAATTGGACAACGGAATAAAAGAAATCTTGGGCGTCATTAGAGATTTTTTACTGGAAGATCTTCTCGTCTTTCACGAAATTTAGATGGGACGAGGTCGTCACAATATATATATTGTGACGATGGTCTACCCCCAGCCACTTTTTTTTCTTCTTTCCCACGTGCCTCTCGCATTCCTTTCCTGCCTACGTGACTTCCTACACCTACACCCTCGCTATCGCCGGGACATCTCTCCGTTGGAACGCAGCTAGTCTTTGTTTTCCGATAAAGGCCCAAAAACTCCTTTTTCCATTTTCCACAGTTCAGCCATAAAGCACCTATCTTTATGGCCTGACCTGCCTCAAACCCGAAACCCCTGCAGCTCCCATTGTCTCCCCAGACGTTTCCGTTTCCAGAACGTTCTTAGAGATTGATTGATTGATTGATTAATTAATCGATTTATTATGCCCTAGCAATGCTCTGGGGCAATTTTGCAAAATAATGTGCTGTACATATTACAAAGTGGTACATATTCGAAAAGTATAGTACAGAGAAACTTATGTCTACATATATATACCTACATATACATATATATATATATATATGTATATACATACACATATATATATATACCTATATACCTGGATTCATTATAACTCTACCTTACTGCTCTAACTTACAACTCGAACTTACTGCTAATTACTCTAGTGATCATGATGCGGATTTGATGCGGAAAACTGCTTATTGTTGCGCCTCGGTGCGTAGCAAATGCTCCAGTAATCGGTCTTTGAAAATAGCTAAGGACGAGGCCTGCTTGATATCACCCGGTAGCGAGTGCCAGAAGAGGGCAGCTGTCACTTGGAAAGAGCGGTGAAAAGTGGAGGTGCGATGATTGGGGATGGATTGATCTGCGCGCCTTTCGGACCTACGCACGTCCTGTATCTCTCTCGGCAATAGCTCATTTAGGTAGGGCGGCAATCTTAAGAATAGCGAGCTGCATGCCATGACTCCCATAAAGTAGTGCCGCCGACACTTGACGGACAGCCATCGTAGCCTTTGCCTGAACGGTATCACCCTTTCATCTCGTCGCAGATCAAATATAAATCTGAAGCAACAGTTCAAAAGTTTCGTGAGCTTGTCATCTAGGGAGTCAGTCGGATCCTGATACACGAGACAACAATAGTCCAAGTGCGGAAAAACAAGCGACTGCACAAGTTTTATTCTAACGTAGGTGCCTAGTGATCTTTTGTGGAATTTGAGCCTGTGAAGGGTCTCATGTATCTTTTGAGAGATGTTAGCAACATGTTTGTTCCAAGAAAGATCATTGGAAAGCACGACACCGAGGTTTCGCGCCTCTGTTACGTACGGCAAAGTGGCCGAGCCCAGGGAGATAAGTGGTGGGAGGGGGAGGAAGGGGGGAAGGGGGGGCAGAGAGAGAGAGCAAAAGAAACAATGAAGCGAGCAAAGAGGAAAGGAAAATAAAACCGAGGAAAGAAAGAAATTGAAAGAGAGAGAGGAAATAGAGAATAAGGTAGATTAAGGTAGAATAAGGACAATGTAAATAAATAGAATAAGGAAAATATGTAAAAGAGACGGAAGTCGTTGTAACGCTAAGGGGAGGCAATAAACACACATACATACATACAACAAACCGTTGTACAGGCTTATTTAAGGGCTTACATACACTTGTAATTTTCAAAAAATCGTTTTTTTTTGTATTTTCTGAATATACATATATTTGAGCATACACACTCAAAATTTTATGTCAATCAGACGAATATTTTCGAAGTTATAGACACATTTATGAAGGCGCGTTAGGGAGGCGCGTCTCACAGTCGGGGACCGGCGCGCCAGCTTCTGATAACTTATCAGTTTATAAGCATGATTATCAGCCATTTCCACAAGAAGTTGCTGAGGCCCTGAGGCCCATTTATGAAGATCTCAGCAATGAAAAATTATTGGAAAGATGTGTGGGTGGTTTCACCCAAAACAATAATGAAAGCTATAACCAACTGGTGTGGAAGATCTCTCCAAAAGTACTTCCAGCCGGATCAAAAACGGTGGAAATGGCTGCATATATAGCTGCTGGCATCTTCAATGAAGGGACAGCTGCCCTTTTATATTATATGAATGCAATGGGCGTCTCACTTGGGTCCAATGCGCATTCATATACAGATAAAGAAGATGCGCAGCGCATCAAGATCTCCGACCTGAGATCACACGAGAGCACCAGAGAGGGAAGAATGGCTCGCAGACAGCATCAAATCGAATTATTAGAAGCTGCCAACGATGCGAACGGATTATTATATGGCCCTGGAATAGATGACTCCATGTAAGTTGAAAAAAAAAAAAAATTACCACATGTAAAACGCTTTTGAAACTTTAAACGCGTTTTTCTCAAAACTATGTTTTCAAAATCGGTGATCAAGATTTCTCGAAAACGGCTGAACCGATCAGTCTCAAATTTTAACACAACCTTTTTAGCTAGATTTTTTAGTAATTAATCGAAGATTTTTATTCTCCGATAAATATTTTCCATTTTATAAACAATTTAAGGCTTAAATTTTCGTTCAAAATCGAGTCTTTTATTTTGAGAAGTCGCCATTTTGTCAAATATTTTTTCGCTAATTCCTTCGATTAAATACTAGATAATGTATTATATTAACGAAATTTATTCGGTTTTTTCATTTCAGATAATCCGGTCCAGAGATATCGTGATCACCGCAAAATTGTTTTTTTTTTGCGGAGCTCTAGGAGATCGGCGATAGCAACATTCGCGATGATTATTTTGACAAATAAAAAATATGTTAATATATTATAAGGTTATTATAATATGTACACCAATTTTCAAATTAATAAATTGAATAGTCTGCGCGAAAAAAATTCTTGAAAATCCGTCTTTTTAAAGCCTTCTAACTGTATGTAAGCCCTTAAACAATGAAGAAAACTCGTACACCTATATATGACGGTCTGTCTAGAGTCTCGTGAAACCGATATCCCGGCACGTTTTACACAAGACGTTTGGCTCGCTAATTAGACCAAAAATGCATACAAATCAAATGTAGGTATGAGACCATCTTTTATACTCCTTTTTTGACACTGAAGTTACAGTCTCAATCGAGCGAATTCGCGATTTTTTGCGTTTTGTAAAACCACACAGTGCGCAGATACGGCATCGCTGCGGTACTCAATGGTGTTGAATTAAGACATTTATCGGGTGATAGACTGATCAACCGTTTGAAATACCTTATATGGTGGGCTCCCCTACGTAATATAGTGACAGCCTATAACAGAGGTATACTACGGGACTAGAGTGTTTTAACGTATTTGTATGAGGAACTACAGAGGATAGGGATTCAAGGATCTCAGAGCGTTCGCGACCTTGGTGATATAATCAAGAGTAAGTACTCTTTTAGAAGTGTTTAAAAAAAGAGCTAGATTTTTATAACGAAAACGATGTAACAGGTTATCAACATTTTTTGGACGCATCGAGCGATGAAGAAGTGGAGTATCAGGAAAAAATATCGTCGATCGTAAGTATTGAAATTTTCTGTTCGCCTAAATCATCGTTTTAAAAATTACAAAATTATTTTTTATTTTTCTATTATAAATATTTTTCTAAAATTTATAAATATTATTTTTAGAAAGAACACATAGCGCAGAAGGAAGAGAATCCGTCGTTGGCCAGGTAGGCTCATACCAAAGACCAAAAGTCCGCGAGATAACTCCAACAATCGATATTGATAGCAGTGATAAATCAACATATTATGCTGGGGAAAGTGAGTCGGAAAATACCCTCGATCGTAAGCACTTAAATTTTCTGCTCGGCTAAATTACCTTTTTAATTAAACAATATATTTTGTTATTTTTCTAATATTTATAAATATTATTTTTTATTTTTCTAAAATTTATAAATATTATTTGTATAAACAATACACAACGCAGAAGAACAAGAACCCGTCGTTGTCCCTGTGAGCTTATACAAAAGGTCAAAAACCAGCGATATAATTTCAACAACCGATACTGACAGCGGTGATGAAGCACAATATCAGGCACGGGAAAGAGAGCCGATTGCTGGTCCTTCGGGCCTATGCCCAATACCCGTAGCCAGCGAAATTATTAAAGACTGTGATACAAATAACAGTGATGAGGACAATGCTTACGCTGTTATTTCTGATAGCCGTAATAGCGTCGGTAGAGCAATACAAGAAGAAGAAGAAGAAGAAGAAGAAGAAGAAAACGGGGGTTTCTACCAAGAAAATCAGCTTGGTGAATATGACAGAGCGTGATTTGTTAAATGATTTTAATGAGTGGCCGCTCCCGGAAGATGAGGACGATGCCTGGGATCGACATCTCCTTAGTCCAGAGTCAGGTAAATATATATCTATAATACACGGTGTGTAGCGCTCACTGATAGTCATTCTACTGATCGCAGGATATTTTTCAGATGACTCATTATTATTGCCGTACCAAAATTAATACGAGGTACATGAAAACTATTGTATATATTTCTAAACACATAGCTCCAAGCCTCTTACACAGTTCTTTTATTACAGATATACAAATGGGAGGCGGGAGAAAGCGTAAGACACCGAAAACTGATGTGTTTGGAGATGTGCAACCACCTGGAGATAGGATCGTTATCATACACGATACAGACTGTTATTTTAAGCGCTTTAAACTATGTGAGGCGTGAGACGACGATGCGTATCCGTCAGCTAACCCCAGGAGCGGGTACAACAGCGTGGCTCGAAGGGGCATTCCGCGATCTTTTAACGCACCTCACGAGATACTGTGAGGGCTGTGACTATACAGGAATCTCGTTCACAGCGAATAACTTAGCGCACGGTCCTGTATGGCTCTCATTTCGCCCTGTTCGTGACGATACTTTCGAGGATATATAGAAATTAATAACAAATATTACTTAAAGTACAACATCTATGAATATTGACGACTCCTTTAATATCAAAGTGTGTATTGTTAAAGGTGCAGAGGGTCGCAGGCGAAAGGGTTTAACGCATGAGGATGTCGGTAAGCAATCTATTTTAACGATTCGAAATACCGACAATCTGTGCTTACCACGCTCGCTAGTAGCAGTGCTGGCATCCGTTGAGAGGGCTGAAATACGTACGGGGGCTCTACAAACTAGGTGGCAACTTATTAGACAAATCAACGGATCAGCTCAAAAAGAGGCAGCGCTTGAACTTACGAGAAATGCAGGTATTAACATACCACGCGCTGGTTGTGCAATGCGTGAAATTGCTCTGCACCAAGATTATTTAGCTCAACAGGGGATAGCCATAATAGTTTTTGAATTTTTGACATTAGGCCGAGGCGAGACACTCTTATTTGAGGGTACGCGGGCGGTTACGGCTGTTGCAGGCTCGATAAAGCACACATTATATATTTTGTATTACGAACCATCACACCACTTTCAGCGTATTTTAAACCTACGAAATGCCGTGGGTAGTTTAAACTTCTGTGCAACTTGTAATGCCCGTTTTCGTTATAACCATAGATGTTTAAAAAAGAAATGTCTAAATGTTTAATGGTACATTAAAGTGTAACATTCGAAGAATATTGTGTCCAATTTTCACGAAGAAATATTAAAAAATACGGCGATGGCAGCAATGTTTGTCAAGCGTCTCGGAAAAAAGTTGAATTGCGGTGCCCATCATAACTCCGTGCTGGATCATCTGAAATAAAAAAATCAAAGTTATATCGTTAGATAAGGACTCTCCCCAGGTAAAGCTGGGGGGGGGGGGGGGTAGAAATTAAAATTTTTCAATTTTTGGGAACACTTTAAAGGGAAAAACGCGATTTCGAGCGAAAAAATCGGTTAATTTGTTGTTATAATGTGAAAAATATAAACAAATTTGAAAAAAACTCTCCAGCGTTACCTCGTAAATTATGTACAGAAATAGTCTGAGAAATTTCAAAAGGATCGGTGCAGTAGTTTTGAAGTTATAATGGGCACCGACTTTGAAAATGTGAGTTGTGGGAAAAACGCTTTAAAGTTTTGAACACTAAAAAATTTGAGATGAAACGTTCGTAAGTGAGTTTTATCGGCTTACCTCACACTGAATCATCTATGCCAGGTCCATAAAGGATGTTGCTGTCATCCAGGATGTCTAAAGCATCTTTTTGCTCTTGTCTACGACGAACCCTGCCTTCTTTCGTCTGTTTTTCGACTTCCTGATCTGCTCGGCCTATACGTATAGAGTCAGATGATCGCGCCCACTCATGAGCGTTTGGTCCACTACTGATTCCCATTTCTTGCATGAAGATTAGTAAAGCAAAAGAACCTTCATTGAAGATACAGGCTGCCACATAAGCTGCAGTCTGAACGATGACAGAGGTTCCACCCACGTGCTTTGGTGAGATTTTCCAAATAAGTTGGTTCAAACTCTCATTGTTGTTCTGCGTAAAGCCTCCGACACATCGCTCTAGGAGAGCATCTTTGCTCAGATCTTCATAGATAGGCTTGATGGTATCCAAAACATCCTTGGGAAGAGCACTGTACGTGTGTTTGAACGAATCCAATGCATTATCAGCTGCAGCTTTCTGCCATTCAGAAAATTCAGGCAGGTATAAAAATACTCATAACGTCGTCAATTTTGCTGAGATTGACTTGAAATTTAGACACAATATTCTTGAGATATTATGCTATCGGTTAAAATTAACAAAAATCAAAAAAAGAAAATTTCAAACCCTACCCTGCCCTTAAAATCAAACAAGAGGCCAGCGTCAGGCCCGGGAAACGGTGTAGAAGACGAGACGGCACAAGACAGCTATATAGCCTCCTTTGAAGCCTCCGAAGGAATTGACCGATGTCGTAGCGCTATAGCAAACACCCCGGTCTGCGCTTAGTAGCTAAACTGTGTCTTAATTAATTTTGGGCCAAATTTGGACGGCGCGGAAATTTACCCAAAACAGAAATAGTATCGACACGTAAAAAACTTATGGAGCTGTTGAGTAATCCTGAGCACGATATCACGGGTACACTGCCTGTTAATAATAAAGTATTGTATGTAAACTACACAAACAAAAACGAAGACGCCCTAGTACCATCTAATATAGCGAATGCTGTAATTGCTGCGTATACCACAGCTCAGGCCCGTTTGAAACTTTACACCTATCTCGAGCTGCTCGCTGCACTCGCCCTGTACTGCGATACAGATTCCGTTATTTACACGACGAAAATCGACCCTAAAGAGTACGAGCCGCTTACAGGTCAGCTTCTGGGGGATCTAACGGATGAGCTTACGGCTCCGGCAGCTATATTATATCATTCGTTTTGGGCGGCCCTAAATGTTATTCCTTCATATTTCATACCCTGGTGGTGTAGAAAGCGAGGTTTGTAAAGATAAATGTATAACGCTTAATTATGCAAACACCTCTCTAATCAATTACAGATTGATACGCTCGTTCATAATAGGTGAGACAGAAGAGCCGATTGTGCTACGATTTGCTTCAATACGGCGCACGCTATTCCACCAGGTTGTTACACGACCCGAAACGAAATCATGTATGCCATTGAGCGACAAGCGGAGACGTAATGGCGAATACGGCTCACTCCCTTACGGCTACGGGGTATAAGGCTGTAAAATATTGTCATTATTGCAAAATATTTATGCTGGTACTGTAAAATAAAAACACGTATACATATGACAAATGCTTTAAATTACGCGGTCGTATGGAAAACAGATGGGTTCGTACAGATGGACACACGGTGGAAGCATCCCTGGACCTCGGTGATCTTTGGTCCCACAGGCTGCGGTAAAACGTACTTTGTAAACAAGTTTTTGAAGGTCATAGCGCTAATGAACAGTGAGTCTTTCGAGAGAATTATTTTCTATTATTCCGAGTGGCAGCCCGCATACCCAGAATATGGTACATCGATAGCGTTTTATGAATGCCTGCCTCAGAGTGCCGATTACGCGAACGATCCTCGTACAAAAACTCATAATAATCAACGATTTGATGCGCGAGGCGTCGACCAATAGCTTTGTAGATCCTTTCAAGAACGGCAGCCATCATAAAAACCTGAGTGTTATTTTTGCTACCACAAACTTGTTCCATCAAGGACACAATTATTTTGTAATTTTCAAAAACCCTCGTGACCATGCTTAAATTCAGCATCTCGCATGCCAGGTATACCCGGAAAATCCGGGATTTCTACAAGAAGCTTATCACGACGCAACATCCAAACCACGTGGTTATTTGTTACTCGAGTTGAAACAATCAACACCTGATAACTGTAGACTCCGTCCTTGTATTTTCCCCGATGACGCCCACCATTTTGAGCACATACCGCGGAAAAAGTAAAAAAATAGTTCTGGCACAAGCGAATTACCAGTTCAACGCATGTAATAGCGTCTACAGCATCGTCGGGCCGCGAAAAATGTATAGCTATATTGAGTACGTTTCAACAAGCCAACACAGCGCATAGGACATCTGATACGCGCAACAAACAAACGAGTGCTAGTCATTCTGTTTGTCAGTGTATGTGGGGCAGCACAGCCCTAAATACATGTAGCTCAAAGGGGCTTCAAAAGCTGTGATACATCAGGACGGTTGGCAGTTCATCAGGCGTGATGGCGCGGGCTGGTTCGCCGCTCTGCAAAAAATACAGTGCTCTTCAACATCTCAATAAGAAATAGCGCGATCCTGTATTGCGTAAAGCAGGTCCAAGCATTATCCGCTGTATGTGTGAGTGTGCACTCAATGTACTTTGTGGCAATGTACCACTGAAGACCGACCAGAGAAAAAAATTACGTCGGTACGCACCGGTTCTCCGACGTTACGCCTCAAAAAAAGGCTGTTCGAAGAGTAAAACACAATTTGTTGTCCAAAGCGGTGGATTTCTACCTCTTTTATTGGCACCGATTCTAGGTAGTGTTCTCTCAAGTTTGATCGGTGGCCGAGGATAATGGAGCACGCAAGAAAAATGGTACTCGTGCCGGAGGAACATCTAGAGAAGCTCAACACACAAAGTCATACGCAGTCCGTTTTAAACGTAGCTGCATCTCAGAAACAACCAGTGCGGGATGTCATGCTGTGCTGGCTCGATTAGACGCGAAAATGAATGAAACTTTGCATTCCAATGCATACAAGGACGAGAGGGAAAAATGGTCGGCGTACTTGGCTGTACTACAACGTTATCTCCACTTCATCGATTATGATAAAAAAAAGAAGAAGAAGAAGCCGGTGACGGCACGAACGATACTATCATAATTGAGAGTGTATCAGCTAAATTTCGCGTGAAAGCGAAACTACTGCTTCACCGTTTGCGTCGTGCTCCACGATCTAATTTTTCTTGGGATTGCGATGGAGTCGTGTCGGGCAGCGGAAAACCAATAAAGGATTCAAATATTGTTGATCTCGTGAACGATGCTACGAGGGCTAGGAAAATACCCAGCGCTGTTGGACGCAGTGCCTTTCCCAAAGTTCTGCGAACGATCAAGACACCTCGGGAGTTTATCTGCAATGAGGAGTTGTGGGCGGAGTCTAGAGTTCACACGTCACAGCGTCAATCACAGACTAGTGATAGCAGTACTAGCAGCGAGGAATCGCCCGATACAGACCAGTTAGCGTTTTTCAGCGGTCCTGAGAACAGATCACCGCCACGACAGACACAGGGAGACAAGCAGAAAGGCGGTGGCTATCATAATAAGAAAAGACGTGTAACCTGGGCCAACCTAAAATTATACAAAACATAGACCAGTACGACGTCATTATCCACGTCGCTTTTATAATGTCCGAAACATTGATGACTTTTAGGAGGCTGATCTCGTAGATCTTCTAATGATGGTTATGTTTATCTCTTAGTCGTTATAGACGTTCTTAGTAAATTGGCATGGGTTCAACCTTTACCTGACAAGTCTGCTGCATCTGTAGCTAAAGCCTTTGATCTCATTATATATAAAAAAAATAGTGACGATCGAACACCCGCTTACCTATAGACGGCCATGGGTAAAGAATTCACCGGTGCTACGTTCCAGGCGCTCTTAAAGAAAACGAACATACAGTTCCGCATTGCGAGAAACCCTAATATAAAAGCGGCTATTGTCGAGAGATTCAATATAACACTGAAAGAAAGAATGTGGCGGTACTTTACGTATTCCAGAAAAAAACGTTACCTTGACTTTCTGCAGAACATCGTTTCGGCATACGATACCATTTTTATATACCATTTTTATATCACTCTACGCATAGTGGCATAAAAATGGCTCCTGTCTCGGTGACACACGCTACAGCGGCTAGGGCTCATAATAACCGGGTACAGAGGTATAAAGGAACCAAGAATTGCTCTCCCAAATCCAGAGTGGGCGACATCGTGTGCATCAGTAGTGCGAAGGCAGCCTTCGTAAAAGGTTACGAGGGTGGTTGGAGCAGCGAGTTATTTGAGATCGTTCATGTGTAGCATAGTATTTGCCCCGTGATATACATCCTGGGTGATCTTCACGGTGAGGATATCGATGGTATATTTTACGAGGCTGAGTTATCGAGAGTGCAAATGAAGGAGGCCAAGCAGTAGGCGGTAAAAATGAAGGAGGAATTTTACATGATTTTACCCAGTAATAGTAGTATGAATTATTGTCCTGATAATGCGACAATAAGGTATACTACTCATTTACCCCAATGTACGAGTATGTCTCTTCACGGCAGCTGGGCTGTTTCTCTAGCTGAAATACACATACCCACGACAATTTTGCATGTACCACCCGAGGGTGAGCGGAACTTTATGAATATCATAAGGAGCACAGCAGTCCCCGGTAGCATGCTAAGCACCGGCTTTAAGGAAGAGCGTGTCTGCGTGCCACTAGGTTTATGCCTCAGCATAGACACATTACTCGAGGCTGTTAACGAAACATCGTGTATTGTGGGTCATCTGAAATTTAAGCACTGTCGCAACGGTGATGTGGCTCTCACGCGTATCTGTGAATCGTGTAAGAACGTGGAACACTCATTCTACTTCTCCGACGTGTTGAACAAGATTTTAGGATTCACCGAGACTAAGGATGTGGTAGTCCAGAGCGAGTACACCGCTCAGAGACCTGCCAACCTAGCCCCAAATATGGTGTACGTTTATACGGTAATCTGCGAGTCCCATATCAGAGGAGATGTGCATACACCGCTGCTACGCGTCGTGTCAGTCGTTGCCGCTGATAATCGTAATTACGGTTCGGCGAAGATAAGAAGCTTCTCACCACCACGTTATATTCCCCTATTACGTACTAGTTTTCAAACAATAACGATTGATATAAGGGATCAATTTGGCAAGCCGACACTATTCGAGTACGGGACGTTGACAGTGACGTTACAGTTCAAACGTACATATTAACCTCCACAGATCTAAAATGGCTTACTATGACGAATACTTTGATATGCAAACGGGTGGCGGTCAAACCGGTTATGGTGGTATCAGTCCTGTGTATATAGGCTCACTGAATCAAAGGGGTCACGGTATTGGTAGTTTCCCCGGAGGTTTCTTTCAACGAATAGTACCTCTCTTGAAACAAGGCGCACGGGCTGTTGGTAAAGAAGTGCTTGGTTCGGGTATCAACGTGGCTACGTATATCATGGATTCCGATATTCGTCCGCGAGAAGCATTCAAAACGCGCCTGCGCGAATCAGGGGAAAATCTGAGGCGTAAGACGGAGGAAAAAAATAACTACGAATGAAGGGCTCGGGCTATAAAGCCGGTAAAATTAATAAATTGATGCATTCTCTTGCCGGGAGTGCATCACGACGTACCGGTGTGAAAAAACGAAAGAAGACCGTGAAGTCGCGAAAACGTTCGGGCTCTGTGCAAAAGAGGCAGGGGGAGAAGAAGAAGGCTGTGAAAAGAAGAAGAAGAGAAGCAACAACACAGACGACTAAGAACCGTTACAAGAAGTCAAGAACAGTGGCAGATATCTTTGCCTAACCAGATCTCAGAAAAAATGGCTTTCTTACACGCACACTCGTGTGAGTGCCTTAAGTCGGAGCTTCAGCTCCTTACACTACCACCGACGCCGACAACAAATGAGGGAACGCGTACAGTGTATTACAAGCCAATCTCATTATTGACGGATGATTCACCGATAGAGTTTGTCATACCGGACCAGGGTCATGAGTACATTGATCTTGCACACACTCGGCTGAGCATGCGTGTTAATGTAGATACCCCTGACAAAGCGGATGCTCTGGCTCCTAAAGTGGGACCTGTCAATAATCTATTACACTCAATGTTCAATCAGATCGATGTATTTTTAAATCAGAAACTTGTATCACCTCCTAACAATGTTTATGCGGTTAGGTCATACATTGAAACGCTCTTGAAATACGGACCTGCTGCTAAGTCCTTGCATCTCACGAGTACTCTATGGTATAATGATTCGCCTGTTAAAATGGATGATACAGAAGATAATAATAGTTGGCTTGCAAACCGGCGGACCGTATTAGGTAAGGATCGAACGATCGATCTCCTTGGTCATATGCATTGTGATATCTTCAATCAAGAGAGGTATTTGCTAAACGGTGTTGAAATGCGTCTTCGTCTCGTACGGACCAATAACGCTTTTTGTCTCATGAGCTCTTCGAAAGATTGTACCATACGTATTACGGAGGCATCGCTACTTGTGCGGCGTGTTAAGGTAGCGCCCAGTATACTTTTGGCCCATGCAAGAGCTCTGTCTAAATCTACAGCGAAATATCCTTTGACACGAGTTGAGGTTAAAGTGATATCGCTGCATGCCGGAATACACGGCGATACTCTTGATAATGTCATACTTGGGCAGCTGCCTAAACGTATAATCGTCGGTTTTGTCAATAATAAGGCTTTTAACGGTGACCGTAAAATGAATCCCTTAAATTTTCAGAATTATAATATAAAATATTTTTCTTTGTGCGCCGATGGTTTGCAAATACCGTCAAAACCTCTACAGCCAGACTTCACAGATGCTGAAATGTACCTGGATGCATACCACACACTATTCTCCGGTACAGGTACCACCTTTCTCAACGAGGGACGAGTATTAGACGTACAAATTACGAGTATATGAATAAGTGTAACAAATATAAACCCTTCAATAATATGCTCAACAAGGGAGCCACTGTGGGGGGAGCTTTCCGTTATAATAATCTCAATGCATTTAGTCTTAAAACTTTGCTTTGTGTACAAGGCTGCTGTTCTCGCACCCGTTAATTGTACCATAATTATTGACTAAAAAATAAAGTATATTGTTTAAAAATGTGTGTGTTCTTCGTCGCGACATTCTTGAACCTCATACGATAATGATTATAATACGCATATTTTAGTGATGAGCTGTTTAATTCTCAGAACTCGATCCTCACGTATCACAGATTTTATAAACGCTGATGACTGTAAATGATACCTGGTGATATGGTAGACTAATGCTACCACCACTACCAACGCGACTTACTGTTTTTGCAAAGTAAGCTAATGTTGCACCAATTAAATTCAGGGTGCTTCTCTCTGTCTACCGAGTAGGGGTATGGGTGTGCTTAGTA
This sequence comes from Netelia virgata, assembly GCA_951802705.1. NCBI lineage: Eukaryota > Metazoa > Arthropoda > Insecta > Hymenoptera > Ichneumonidae > Netelia > Netelia virgata. Next base: position 13,498,871 of record OX637863.1, on the reverse strand, counting down.
GGGAGTCTGATGTATCCGTGTTTTTAGATAAACAGACAACGCGTTTACTTTTTACAAACTAAGCTAATGTTGCACTAATTAAATTCAGGTGGCTTCTTTCTGTCTACCGAGTAGGGGTATGGGTCTGCTTGGTAGTGAGTTTGATGTATCCGCGTTTCTTGATCGACAGACATTGTCCTCAAGTCTTCAAAGAAGTAAGCATTACCAATTTAAAACACGTTTAGACGTCTTTTAGCAAGATATCGCAGCGATTAAAGCAAAAATACACGCGTTATCCGAGTCTCGTGATTTAACGCTAAAACTAAGAAAACTCAAATTGGACAATGGACTTCACGCGAATCAACCAAATGGGTCGTATGGAGTCGTGTCTCTCCGTCAAAATATTGTCCGAGCTGGCGCTCCAAAAAGACTACTATATCACCGGCATCAAAATTGTCCAAACAAAATGGGGTTCGCGAGTTATCGTGGACGTGGATGGTGAATTTACATACTATCTACCAACGAGATTCGTCAAGATTTTCGAAGAATCGAACGATCTATTTCAAAAAATGAGGGAGGCTGCAAATAGTACAAATCTGATTATGCAATATTACGGTACGAAGTTCAATAAAATCGAATTCAAAGCTGCTAAGGAATAATTATAAACAGGTATGTACTAAAAATTATGTATAAAGAGCATGTATTACGATACGTATATACGATCCTCTCTCACGCCATATGTCTATTTCTGTCCTCCGTAGTTGAACCATCGTCCAATCAACGATGTCATACACAGCGTAAATCATATCGAGAAAAAGCAAAACCTGCGAGAGAGGGGGGGGGGAGAGCCCTGTGACGTATATGGGGTCAGAGAATAATAAGAAAAGAAGAAAAAGAAGATGCTAACGATTAAAAATTCTTATATACGCTATTACTCGTACTACTGTTTTACTGTAAAATATATATTACCTCTTTATTGAATATTTATTGTAAAAATGTATATAATGCATATTTATGAAGCTGTGATATTTAATAAAAAATGGTCAGAATATATATTACCGTTTTTTGAGTATTTGTCGTAAAATGTAATAAAAAAGAAAAACAGCATGCCACTATGCTGACACGCTCCATACTCACTCTCGTAGATAAGCAAGGGCGGTTCTGGACCAACGCGTGTTAGTGCACGGGTGGTCCCTGCTGACGTCACACACTCATCGAATACTTCTCGATGGTTCGCGAAGGGGGGGGGGGGAGGGATCTCTCGAATACTGCAAGTGGTCACGCCGGGGGGGTATGGAGGTGAAGTATGAGGTAGGGGGTGTTGTGCGCACATACCGATGACAAGCATGTCGAGACAATTTTCATGAAAAAATTAATAAGCGAATTTTTTGTTCTTCGATATCGCCGGCGCAGCGGCCAACAGTTTTTAATGTTAGAACGTGTTAGACCGTATTGTCGTGATGTCACAACCAGGGCAGTAAGAATTCTACGAGTTACCCGATATTTCTTGATACCGCCGACCAGCGGATGAATAATTTTTTTTCATAGAAGGTAGGGTGGGGTTGTGCGCTATCTGGTGACAGACCACAGATCTGATTCTGGGGGATGACGCGAGGAAAATCTCGAGGAAAATTGAAGCAGGAAGTTGAAGGGGCCGTAAAGAAAATGTCAAGACATTGAAGTTAACAAACCAATAAACTTAACATTTATTAACAAGAGATATTAGTCAGAGAGAAGGTGAAGTAGCCAATGGTCGTACTGAAGGAGCGCGTAACGGCGGTAGCCGGTTAACGCGCGCACGTGGCCGTTAGAATTAGTCCGTTAAATAAAGCCGTATCGTCACCGTGAAAACTATTAATTGATGTCCGCAATCCACTGAAGAGAACTCACGAAATAAAGACGGACGTAAATCGTATTTATTCCACTGAGTGAGACGAAGATTGCCGTCTGCGTATGCCGAAGTCGAATTATGAGAAATGTAATACTTTGAAGTGCGGAAGGGAAACCTTTAGCGTGAGAAGTCACAGTAAAAGAAATGAAGAAGACGCCGGGTTCGATGTCGATCGATGACGGATGGGTGGGGGTAGAGTTCGGGAGTTCGAGTACCGCCGAGTCCGCACGAGAGTCAAAGGCCGAGAACTGCTGACCTCTCGCACGAATTCCCGGCACTACGCACTTTTCCGAACAAATTGACAGAGTTATCCTTACGGGAACGTGAATCGTGACGTTAGTCACAATCAGTTTAGGTCATGAATAACAATAAAAGTAATAATAATTACTTTTGGACAGGAATCAGCCGGTCGGTAACAATAGCCGTCAATCGTATGCCGCCGATCGGATCTGAATTTGCCGATATGGGTAAGCCGTGGTCGCAATACCGGAGAAAAACAATTGTAACGTAAGCCGAAGTTGAGAAACGAGAGAACCCGTTATTAAACGTAGACGTGATCGAGAGAGAAACCGGGGGCAAATACAATTGATACAGGATTTTCAGTATAGAGCGGGACAATTACGAATGTCTACTTCAACGGTTCGGATGAGAACAGGTTTTCAGTCAGCCACGAGGCGCGTGCTGGGAGCGCGATAGAGACGGAAGCGTCACTCGACCATCGAGCGGCGCTGTCTCCTCTACCGTCCAAAATTGATGGCTCGTCGTGCGGGACGTTCAAATAGATTTCCCGTCGTGGCCGAAACATATACACATTTTTTCCTTTATCACCATGAAATGCATACATTTTTAAGTCATGAAATGATCAGTCTAGGTAAGGAGACCTACAAGGAGTTCACATATAACGAAAACTCAAGTAACGGATAAAACTCAATTTTTGCCCCCAATATTTTTGTATCAAAGCTCTTAAGGGCTGAGTTAGGTTAATTCGGTCAAAAATACGCCCATTTTCAAGAATTTTTTTAGACGATACTGGTAACGATGGGTTATTTAATTAATTTTTATGTAATAATACAATGTCTCAACTATACCTTGTGAAATTTTAGTTGAAAAATATGGATAAACAAGCCGTTGGCGGACGCCTCCAAAAAAAGTTGTTTTGCAGTGTACACTATAACTCGTCACTGGATCATCCGAAGCGAAAAAATCAAAGTGCATTTATTAGATTTGCCGAGGTGACGCGGTCAAGTTTTCTTTTATCGATTTTTCTGTTTTTGGCAGCACTTTAAAGTAAAAAACGCGATTTTCACCAAAATAATCTGCACGATTTGTATTGTAAAATAAACAATAATTTTTAAAAACTCAGCCGCGTTACCCGGTGGTTTATGTGTAAAAATAGTGTACAAAATTTCGAAAGAATGGGTTCGTTACATTTTGAGTTACAGTGTACACTGACTTTGAAAACGTCAAGTTTCAGAAAAACGCTTTAAAGTTAGACAGGTATAGGCACTCGGTATCGGGGAACGGACGCTCAAATGCCCATAACTTCGGTAATTTTCCTCCGATCGACTTGAAATTTTAACACAATATTCTTGACATGTTATACATGCATGCGACATAATTTTTAAAAAATGCAAAAAGAAACTTTTAATACCTAACCCTGCCCTTAAGAGACCATGGCAGAGTAGAACGTAATTTTTTCCCCGAAAATATGAAAACACTTATGACCCTTATCTTGGACAAACACGTCTCTAGCATCTCCCAAAAAGTGCACGGGACTCTGCAAAAACTAAAGTTTCACAAGTGGTCCCTCTGCACGGATGTTGGAATTAAACTTGTTCAGTCTCTTATTCTGCCTATAATTGATTATTGCTGTCTCGTTTACCACCATCTCACAGAAACTTTGAATACCAAGCTTGATAGACTACTGAACAGCTGCATTCGATTTATATTTGATCTGCGGCGCGAGGTCAGTATTACGCCGTTTAGACGACGGCTAAATTGGTTATCTGTAAAGGGTCGACGTTTGTATTTTTTAGGCATCATGGCGTATCGCTCTTTATTTTTAACGGTTCCGAGCTACCTAAATGATCTTCTTCCCAGGGAAATCGCTGAGGTGCGAAGGTCGGATAGGCATTGTTACCACAATGTCTTTCATATCATTAATCACCGCACGACTATGTTCCACCGATCGTACTAGATTGCTGCGGCGATGCACTGGCACGCGTTACCGAACGTGATTCGCGCGTCTTCGTCCATCGATGTATTTAAAAGTCGGCTCTATAGCTTTTTAGTGCAGAGCGAGTATAGCGTGGATGGATGACGTGGATGGAAGTTTCAAAATTTCAATTAAGTTAGGCCAGAGTCTCAGTTTAGGGAGTACTCATACGATTATAAATGTACTTTTAGTCGTAATGGCACTCCTAGATTTACTCACACATGGTGTCATCGCGGAATTATTTTGCAACTTGTAATTTTTACTCTTAGATTTACTCACATATTGTGCTATCACGGCATTATTTTGCATCAATTTTAGTCATAAGTTGAGATAATAAGTGCTTTTCAATTTTTGGTAATTTTACCGGATATTTCAAATGAGTAATTTGGTATTGTTAAAGGCTCATTCATTTCTAAACATTTAGATGTAATCGGATTACGTAAGCGTTTCATTGTATAGTCTGATATTTGCCCCATAGCGTCCACCAATCAATCAATCAATCAATCTCTCTCTCTCCCTCTCTCTCTCCAGCGCGTAGTCTCTATATAAATCCCACCCTTTTCAGTGAGGGCGCCCACTTTTGTCATATCTTTATCCGCGTCGTTACTCTGTGTGATTCCGGATTTTCAGTAGAAAAGAATGAGCAGAAGAGTAACAAACGGTCGCCACTGCACAGCTTTACTCAAACGTTCACTGTATTGATGTACTTTTCGATTCGAGATCTTCTATAAAAGAGTGTGAACGCGACACTTACAATCATTTGCAATAAGTCAGTTTCTCGACACAGTAATTATATATAAACTCGGGACTTCTATAAAAGAGTGTAGATCCGGGATTATTTAATCCAATGAATAAGGCAATACGTCATGAGGGAGCGTTCAATATCAAACAACATCTAATCAATTACACCGCCACACAACAAAAAAGTGGTCTGTACATTTGAGTAGACCCACCAACCGACATGTATTTCGATGTGCTGAATTGCAAGAAACCGAAAAAATTGCAGTTATCAAAATAAAATTTATTGAACACGATTACATATGTTTCTTCTATATTTTGATGCGTTAAATACAAGTTCAGTATCTCATAATCTCAAACATTCATCAATTTATAAACATCGTAAAAAATAGCATATCAAGTGAAGGTAGAAAAAGAAACATGGATTTCAAACTGTTTGTCGTTTGTATCGAACTCTTTTGTCTTCAAATGACCTACGCAGTGGCTTCCTTTTTCGTTTCTATTTTCTCTCGGTTTTTTCTTTTTAACGTCCAGCAAAAATCTGCCATCATGTTAACATTCCAATTTACTTGATACCTACTCTCCATTTCTCTTATGTTTTGATGAAATCGTCCTCCTTGTTCTTTATTGTAGTGTCTAAGATTTTCAAAAAAGTAGTTAAGGGGCAAATGTAGAAAGTGCAATTCAGGATTCATCTAGCAACCCAAATTTTTGATAAATTTCCAGCAACTCCATAACTAAAGTCTTATATTCTTACTTTTATTATTTCCCAAAAAGTTTTGTGAAACATTTTTAAACCTTAGTCAAGCTGCTCTATCATTATCGTTAATTTTTTCAATGAAATTTGTGTCCTCAAATAAAGTCCGAATTTGGGGTCCATCGAAAATTCCCTCTTTTAACTTAGCATCACTTATCGCGGGAAAGTTTTCTGCCAAGTACTGGAAACAATCGCCACCATTGTCCAGAGCTTTGACGTACTGTTTTATGAGATCCAGCTTAATATGCAGTGGCGGTAGCAAATATTTAGAAGGATCAATCAATGGTGTTCGTATAACATTGTGAGTACCTGGATGAAATGTTGCTCTCGTTGGCCATTCTTTCTTAACATAGTGAGCTTTTCTGTCCCTACTATCCCACAAACATAACAAGCAGGGATATTTTGTAAACCCCGATTGTTGACCTAAAAATAATGTTGCAATTTTGCGATCATCACACACTTTCCATTAATGTTCCCAATACTTTATTTTATCCAATACAATCTGTAAATTTTCGTAAGTCTCTTTTAGTTTAGTTGAATGAGCTATTGGAATTAGCGCATATGTTTTTTAGTCATGAAGCAATACAGCTTTGAGACTTCTTGTTGATGAATCAATAAATAGTCTCCACTCATCATCTTAGTATGTGTTCGGTTTTCATTCAGCAACTAAACTTGTAACATTCGAACAGTATACCACCGATTTCTCATCGTCGTTCGTGAAAAATTGCCGGAACTCCTCTCCCCTATTTCGATAAAAGTAAGCTAATACTCTTTTAGCTACCCTCACTATCCTCGAACATGACATCTCCATAGTAATTTAAAAAGTCCTATATTGCAGTGTAATACCTCGAGGCTGAAAGGCTTAATTACACCTACTTTTTTCTGCAAGTGTAGGAGAAATCAGTAGTTTTTAACGCTTTTCCAAATAGTTGGTTTAACTTTTTATAACTATAACATTCTTAACCTCAATGAATTGCTGTATTTTTTAAGATCGTCATTATAATATATGTTTTGCGAGTAATTTTTCCAAAATAACTTTCAGAAGGACGCTTATTTCAATTCCAGCTTTTGTATAGACGTTGCCTTCCAAATGTCTCGTATCTTCATCTCCTGAGCTCTCTTCAGAAGAATATTTAGGTTTAGCAGGTTCGGTAGTATCTCGTATTTTGCCGTCGAACTTTTCAGTTACTTGTAACTGACGCTTGAGATCTGGTGTTGCTATTGGTTCCTTCGTACAAAGCGAATTAGTAACTGACAACCTGAAAGAGACTAATCCATTATATTATTTTCTTGAATGCCATCACCCTCGTCTAAATTCATGTTATGAACATATCGTCCATAAAGCATGCATTAAATGAAAAAATCTATTAGTTGAAAGAATGCTGCAGCATTTAATTTAACATTTTTACACCGGTCAATCTCAACAGCGTTTAGCTCGTATCGTATCTCTTCGAATAAGTGACAGATGGCGTTGGTGACCAACTTTGTGCTCGTGGTGGGAGTTTGTCCATCGGCTCTTGTTAATCTACCGCTAACGTGCAGCGAGCTCTTGCTCGGCAACAAGCACAGATCTTGATGCTGCACGGCAATACGAATTTCATCGTTGTTATTGAAGGTTGCCGAGGTTGATGCCCATGTATCTCGTAATGTGCAATGGCATCATCAAACATCACGCGTTTTTGTATTTTTAAGATTTCCGCCATGGTATGAAGCAAGAAATTGTAATATAACATCAACTTATTTTTATTTTGTTTGAAGTTTCAGACCCAGACTCTTCAGATATCGAATGTTCTGACGTGTTAGCCCCTTGCGAGGCGCTCGACGAATGTTTATTCGAGGCATGGTCGTTCAAACTTATACCCGTTACCGTTCTTCGACTCAAACACAATTCCCATTTTTTAGGATTTCATGTGTAGCCGGATCGTTATTAGCTCACCACGAAAATTGACTAACTCGCCGCCTTGATCGACAATTTTCAGTTAGAGAATGTGTATCGATTTAACGGCAACTGGGAGATATGTGATGTGCGAGGGTACTTCGATAATTTTATACCCTGGCGGCACAGTAGGAAAAAATTCATGAATCGTATGAACTCGTTGTCCGTTGATATACGCTCCCGAGGTTATGTTACACTCAACTCATAGAAAATTTATGTTGAGAATAGTAACGGGTAAATCAGATTTATAGGTAATATTAGCTGGACGGGTGCGTGGTGTAAAACCCAACAGTCTACCAATAGAATCACTCGGTTCCAAATTTATCTCACAATTGCTTTTAATTTCACTGTACAGAGTATTATTATTGGGCTTCAGAATGATGGCAATATCACTATCGGAGAGTACTTTTTTCAGGTAGCTCTCAATATCGTGAATTTCGTAGCTCCCAGTTGGTATAGTGATAATCTCTGTACCCACGTAAAATTTATTATTTTTCTCGTCTATATTGGGAATTGAATTGAAGGTCAACAGATCTAGGAGACCCAGAGTATAATTTTTATTCGGTGACAATTCGATCGGGGGAAAATAATGAGCTTCGAGTATGGACGATGCACCTGACAATGTCAATGTAAAAGATTCATCCATCGCGTCTAGCACTCAACTGATGCTACGACCCGTGTAACGACCCCTTTTATAATTTACCATTGAGAACGAGCCAAATGTTGAATCATCCGTGAAAAAGGAGGACTAATATACCCACAATGAGGATGATCGATTTGAACATACGTTTGAAACGGCTCACGGGGATACCTCGGAAGAAAATATTAGTATTGAGGATGATATTAATGACGATTTGTCTCAAAGTTATTTGAAAATGTTCGACACGAAGGAGAAGAAAGAATTGGATACGTCGCATGGAGTGCGAAAATTACAGGGAAATCGTTTAATGCTCGGAAGTTCACCAATTACGTTTGAGCAAAATGTTATTCGTGTCGGTGATAAGACTTATGATCAAAGTGAGGGTTTACTGGAATTGATATTTAAAAAATCACCTGATGAATCCCTCGTAAAGGTGAATGACATGGAAAGTTATCGTGAAATCCTCAACTCGACACACGCCTATAGAAAACATTACATCAGTGATTATCCAATTCGCAAGGATAAAAGCGTGAAATTCAAAAATATAATTGCACAAATGATCGCGACACCTTTGAGAAAATCTGCGCCAAAGAGACACTCGGAGCGATTGGGTAAAGGCTTACCACGATCCAAAATTGTTAAAAGGAACAGTAGCCTGGAATACGTTTATTGGGACGACCCTAACGAATTAGTCGATAGGTTGCGGCTACTCTTTGCCTCCCAATCAGCCGGAAATTTAAGTCATTCGAATGAGATCGTTTCTATTATCGAAGAACTGCGTGAAGCTGGAATCATTTATTAATGCTGATTAACGGGTATTCGAGCGCAGTCTTATCGCAACACCCAAAATGATGGTTGATGTGTTTGGCCATCATTTAAGAAGAAGTAGGAATACTGGTACCGATGGTGGTCGAGGTCCTCCCGGAGAAGGCTTTAAAATCACCGTCGACGGTCAATACGATATGGACAATCGAAGATTGTGTAATTTAGGCGCCCCCGTCGGCGATCACGATGCCGTGTCTTTGCTAGTGATGCAAGCTGCTATTGAGGAAGAATTTAGACTTTAGAATTTAGAATTTAGAAGATTCACCGTTACATCCGCCTTGCGAAATAATATCGATGAGTGTGAATAGATGCTTGAAGTCCTCGAATCGAAATTTCAAGAACACACGAAACACGAGCGAGCGAATGACGCATCGGTACAAGAACTTGCTGCACGCGATTCCGAGCTTATTACTCGTTTGGACGAGCAACTGAGATCACACGAATCCAGTGTGACGTACGCTATACAACATCTGAAAACGCGAGTGGAAGCTCTCGAAAAATCCACTTTAAGCCATTCACAAATTTTGTCCGATCATCCTGGATTAATTGTGTCGGAGCATGGAAAAAACAGGCGATAGCGGATGAACTCCATAAATCAGCACGGAGAAATTATACGCATCGTCACGTTGACATACGAGGATTGGACGAGACGTGGCAAGCTGATCTCGTTGATATGTCGGCATATGGACAGTACAATAATGGTTACAAATATCTACTAATAATTATAGATATTTTTTCAAAATATGCTTGGGTCGTACCAACGAAAACGAAAAGTGGCAAGGATGTGTCGAGTGCCATGGCGACGGTTCTTAAACTTGGTCGCGCCCCCAAAAAATTGCACGTCTATCATGGTAAAGAGTTTTATAACAGCGAATTCAAGAATTTGCTCCAACGCCACGGAATCATCCTGTACTTAACCTTCAGCAACATGAAAGCATCGATATGCGAACGTTTTAATCGCACGATCAAGGATAAAATGTGGAAACAATTCTCCCTACGTGGATCGTACAAGTGGATCGATATACTAACAAATTTAATCACCAATTACAATAATTCCAAGCATCATACGATAAAGATGAGGCCTCGCGACGTTACCGCTCGAAATGAAAAAAATATCTTGCTACACGTTTATGGAAAATCAAAAGTTAATCGAACGCGAAAGATAAAATTCAAAGTAGGCAATAAAGTACGAATAAGCAAGTATAAACACGTTTTCGAAAAAGGTTATACACCAAATTGGACAACGGAAATATTCATCATAAGCAAAGTCATACGTACCGATCCTGTAACGTACAAGTTGAGAGATTATCAGGACCAAACGATCGAAGGAGACTTGTACCAAGAAGAACTCGCACCAGTCAAATATCCAAATACTTACCTTGTAGAAAAAGTTATTCGGAAATGTGGAAATAAATTACTTGTAAAATGGCTTGGTTTTGATAGTTCGCACAATAGCTGGATAAACAAATCTGATTTGTAATTTTGTTTATTTATATCATAAGTTTTTTAATCAATAAAAATAATAAACGAATTAAAAAATGGTTTTATACTTCATTTTCAGGCATGATTAGTACAGTCAAATAATATAAAGTTTATTCACTTTTTACATTATGTGAATGAATGTATAATATATACATAAGTTTTATTTACATACAATATATACATAAGTTTTATTTACATTGGTTCTCCAAACATTCTTCTCACTATACACTTCTATAATACTATAAGTTTATAATTCAATGCCCCACGGAAGAGTATCAGTCGTATTTGGATATATTATCCGTTTATCATCATTCCCACTTAGGGCTATTTTTTTCTGACTCACAGTTTCGACATTGTGATTTTTGCTGCGTATTAAATTTTGATTTTTCATAAAAATTTGATTGTCGAAGAGACATCGTTTGTAATCGTCAAATGTTATCGTTTTCAGTGTAGCTCTCTTCACACCTTTCGCACGCATTTTTGTCGAATTTTGCACTCTAAAACTATACATTTTGGCTCTTAATCCGACAAATTCTTGCATAATTTGGCCATTATTTCAAACGTGACTTTTTGAAATACGCGCCGCTAATTGTTATCGATTGTTCAAAGCAGAATGAATCGTTGAAATCAGGCCCCGTCGATATTCGCCTCGAATTCCAATCTGTAAATCCCATTCCCGCTCAAACCTCGGCTTATTGTTTAATTTTACACGACCGTATTGTCGAATATAACCCCATCAGTGGCAATGTTAAAAAAATAGTGTAAGAACACGTTCGTCAGTAGAGTTATATATTTTTCTTTTTACTTTTTATAGTTTTTATTATTACTATATATTCATAAGTTTTTTTTGCGGGGGGGGGGGGCGCATTGAATGTTTCTTATAAATCGGACGCGAGGGTAATTGGAATCAGTTGTATCCGAGATGGAGTACGGGGTTGACTTGCAAGGTTTCAAAAAGATCTCGAACGAATTTGTGTTGAAAGAATTTTCTGTTATTTCTTTAACGGATTTCAATCGAACACCGTCAACCATTTGCTTCGAGCCACCATGCGTATGGATTGATTTGCCCGTCAAATATAGATGTACAAATGCTTGGTTGACAAATAATTATCACGGCTTACCATGGAACTATCGTGCCATACCATATAATGCTATAAACAGAATTCTTCAAAACATTTTACGCGATGCACGAGTAATTTACGTTAAAGGTCCGGAGAAGAGAGAATGGTTGATGAATTTGTTGAATGGTTGGTCGGAGCTCATAATCAATCTTGATAATCTCGAGTGTTCATCGTCACAAAAATTGCAGAAAAGCGTACACACTGATTGTTCATATCACAAGCATTCATCAAAGTTCAATTGCACTAGCAAAAATGTTCTAGCTCTAAGATATTGGCTTCGCCCAAAATTCCCCGAGAATTAAGTGTATTTTTCCTTGAAAATAAAAAAAGATTTTAATACAAATCATGTCTGTGTTTGCTATATTTTGAATATCCTATATACCAACGAAAACGATTTAAATAACGTTCGATGGTTCCCCACAATGGAAACGTCATGTAATAACGAATGTAATACTGAGTGTAATATCAAATAGAAGAAACCACGATATTGAATAAAAATTGTATAAAACCATAGATATTTGTAACATGTTTTTATTTTTATTCGAGAGAAAATATATTTGGAATGAGTACACAGGAAATTACATAAGAAAAATTATGTAAGTATATATAAAAAAATGAATTATAAAAGAAAATGATTTATAAAAAAATGAAAAAATGTTATGCTGCATCTCGCGTTCATGTTAATATCAATTAAGGTGGTCCAGTCGTCAATGAAGTTGAGTTGCCCTGTTCGAGCGAGGATCTGGTTAGCGGGAGAGATGTTAGCGTGAGACAAAATCGAAACAATATTCACTGGATGCTTGTCACTTTTATTTTTAAATAGGATACGGCACAGACAATGAGAGCGCGTGTCGCGCTACGCGATGGTCGTTTAGAGCTGATCACTGGTGTAAAAGAATAATTCCGAGATTACAGAGCCGAGTCAAGATTACAAGAGAATACTTTTTCAGAGAGAAGGTTCAATAAACTGAAAGCCGAGGTCGATGTTAGATTTAGAGAAATTCGAATATAGATAAGCACACGTCTAAACTGTCGGAGCTCTCATACGAGAATGGCCGAGGAACCGGTTCCGGTCAGGGACGAGGCGAGCCGCAAGCGAAGGAGAAGGGGGAGCGTCGAGCGGACATCGATCGACTAGAGCTCCACTATCGATCGTGAATGACTTTGAGCGGCAAATTTGAAACCCCTTTCGGTGTCGCCGAAACATGCCCCATTATTCGTCCTCCTAATTCAATAATCCCCATTGTGCTGTCGAGGGTCCAAAGCTGTTGCAGCCAACGTCGTGTTAATAGCGTGCATGATTTGGATTCGAGTGTGTATTATCATTCACTCCGTGGAGTGAAAACCTTTGCGATTAGTTCATAGTAACCTGGAACCAACATTAAAAAACGGGTAAATTACATTCATAATCGAAAACATAAAAAACTAAATAGATTGAATTTGCGAGATATATTTGAGTTTTACAGCTTCTAACCGGTTCTGATCGCTAATGATTTCCACGATCCAATTAATTGCGATTCGGAGCAATTGTATTGATAATTAAAATGATTTGATATCATCTATAAGTCTGGCATTTTCAAGAAGATCGGCTTCATCATTGTGACCCGTTTGACGTAATGCTTGTATAAAATTGTCGTATGCGTACGGTCCTCATGTCTTTAGTATCGTGTCGTTAGTATGCTATCTTGCGCTGTGGATTTACAATGTATCCTCCTCTGAAAACACAATCATAATATTTAACAAAGAAAATTTTGAAATAAAGAAGAATATTATTTATACTTACTCTCCAAATCGGCAAATTTACATCATCGTCATTGAAAACCTTGAGTTTATTTAAAACTGGTAACACCGCACACATTTGTATTTTGGAAATAATATTTTGGCAAAGAAAATCGATTCTATCACGATCGCGTATATCCATTATTAACGCTCTCACTCAACGTTCTTCCAATGCTTCTCCGTTCACTTCTTCCAATACAATAAAATCATTTCTACGCGAGAGATGTGAGATGATCAAATAATGTGGTAATGCTGCTGCTCTCTCTTTCTAAGGTTTGTGAAAGAGAATGATAGCTAATTGTTTGGGCCGTTGTTATTGTTTATCATAAAACGACTTGGAGAAATGTCACCGATATCCTAGATATCGCGGGTAGCTCGTTGCAGCAAACGGTCTGCTCTGGCGGTGACGTCACGGCGGTGCGTTGTAACACATCGAAAGCCATCCCCATAGCGTTCGAGCGCACTTTGAATACACACTTGGAGAAGTGTCAAACGATACCCTAGATATCGCGGCTAGCTCGTTCCAGCAAACGCTCTGTGCTCTGGCTGTGACGTCACCGCGGTGCGTTGTAATACATCAAACGTCGCCCCAAAAAACGTTCGATTGCAATAAACAATACAATTAAGAAATATCGGTAACTCGCAGCATTCATACTGCTCTGCTTGTGCCGTCATAGGAATATTTATTACACACATAAATAATAATAAATAAACAATTCGGCTAAGAAATATGGGGTAACTCATACCTCACGGCCGACCCCCCCCCCCCCCCCCCCCCCCCCGAAGTCGGTGTGTATGTGTGGGTGTATACGTGTGACGTGTACGTGTGCACTAACACGCGTTAATCCATAATCCCTCTTGTTTAACTACTAACATATATTAAGTGGGAAGTAAACTATAGAAATGGCGACGTATTGTGCCACCTGTACGTTCAACGAAGGGTTCGATCGAATTTTAAAAATCCTGGAGACAATGGGGTGCACCATAGGGCCGATTGTCGCAGACTTCGCTGCAAAATATAAGGCGGAGCGCATCAAAATTGTAGAACGCCGAAGTTCTCTGGACAGCAAAGAAGCCAGGACAGCTCGCCGAAACGAAATTTCAGCCGAAAATGAGCAGTTCGAGGAAGCAGAAGGGATATTGTATGGACCTGGCATCGCCGATTGATCGTAAATAAACGATTTATCTAAAATTGTCTAACTTCAATCTTTAAACGCGTTTCTCTCGGAATGGTGTTTTTCAAAACGGTGTCCACTCTCAAAGGAAGAGTTTTGAAGATATCTATCTCCAATTTTGAGAGAACATTTTTAACGTCATTCTCCATCGCGCTATGGAAGCCTTTTTTTTTTAAATCTTCCTATTTTTTTTACGAAAAACTGTCGAAAAAGGGCCAAATTCGATACTTTTGTTCAAACCGCCGCCATTTTGTCGAATTAAAAAAAAACCTCCATTGCGCGATAGCGACTTTCCTACGGATTAATAATCTTTTTGAATTTTTTTGTTTCAGATAAAAATTGCGGCTGCAATCGTGGACATCATACAGGACCTTTTTTTTTAACGTATCATTTCAACAATTTATTTAATTATTGTATACTAAAATAAATTAATGTAAAAAAATCATTTTGTATACGGCATGAATGTATTTATTTATAAAAAGAATACCAGACCGATTAGTTTATTACAACATTTAAAAAAAAATCACGAAAATCAGTGATTTTTCGAAGGGTCACACTGAGACGATCCCTTAATTCTAAATTTGTATTCAATTTGCATTTTCAATTTGTGTACGGCAAAGAATTCACCCAAATTTCGTTAAAATGCGGAATTGTTACATTTTTATACTTTTTCATGACGGAACGGCTGCTTGCTGATCAATGCAGAGCATTGTTCTTAATTGCAATTAATAAATAAGGAAGAAAGAGAATAGGGTATTTAAGGTAGAAATCTGATTTAGAAGGCTTAGATTGTAACGGCTTCAGATTTCTTTCCCACCATAGAAACCTGCTGAACGAGGACCTTTGTGCAAGGATCTGGCGAGCGAAGATAGCGGCCACTCACACACTCTATTGTTTTCTCCGAACGTTTATTCGTCGACTATTATAACAATTACCACCAGTCAACAATCAACAACAACATAGGCATCCGCCATAAATCACTGTAAATCTGTCGATCGTTAAAAATCAGAATTTGTCTATAAGGTGAAGCCGTAGTCGAGTTACCCGGAAGACAATTATTCGGAGCCAAGGTCGCGATAGCGGAGATTCTCAATTCTTACCGAGCCGAGTTCAAGATAATAGATATACAACTTTGCACTAAACCAATGTCAATATATTTCTGCACAGACGAAAGATATGATAACCAAGGATACGCAAAATTCGATGTAACGGTTTCTGGACTGACAAGGAACATCACTTTGGTGTCGACCTCCAATTTTGTTGAAACTTTTTTATGTGGAAGAGTATACAAACTACGAGACAGGTATATTTTGTTATCCGCGGAAAAGCGGTTTTAAGGAGTGAAGCACACCCTAAAAAATCAGGATGTGTTTCGTTTTCCGTCGATAACGTTTTAGCGGTACGAGATATATAAAAATTCAAATTGCAACAACCTTTATTTTATCGCGCACTATATATTGGAGATGAGAACAATGCAGATAACAACAAATTTCAGATTGTTTATTGCAAAAATCCAATTTTTTCATACGTATCTCTGAGAATTTTCAATCGATTGGGATGTAAATGTGCATACATTTAGAGGATGGAAAAGTAGCGGATACGTGTTTTTTGTTTTTCGACATCTCGCAGTTAAGGGATTGAAACTGCTCTTCCATTTTGTAGATAAGCGCATCGTATAGAATTCCGAGCTAGATTCCTATAAGTTCGTGAGCATATTTCTAAATTCCCCCCGTACGAACAAAAAATTAAGCGGTGAACCAACCCTGGGCTTATCTCTTTCCCACCCTCTGTGAGAATGGAGTGGACCTAATTGAAGGAAACCTGTTCTATTTTGATAGAAACACAAAAATCTAGTTGACGTGTTTTGGCACTTTTCCAAATAGCAACCTTAAGGGGGTTAACTACCCTCTACCTGAACTTCCTTACCGCAGGCGACGTTTCCTGTTTAACATATCTTTACTGATTCAAAATATTTCTAACGATTCCGAATCGACATTTCCTGATATTGCGAAATCAATATAAGACCCTGAGAGGGTAATCCACCCCCTCTCTATTTTCCTTTTCATTGGCGATTTAAAAATTTGCCACTCTATTTTGTTGAAGACGGTTTTGGATACCTGTGGATTTTTGCATTAATCTCAACAGGAGCGGAGGAAGAGGGACACAGAGATCTGCCCCTTACTATTCACTATTCGAATGTTTGTGAGAAACTTGTTTTCTATACGTGCACGAATAGGTACTTGTTCAATTTACTTTCTTGAAGGCGATACTTTTTTTTATCCCAAGAAAAAAATATAGACGTAGAGATACGTAGAGGTGTGATACTACTAGATAGGAAAGAGCGATCGGGCGAGACTTGGGGCAAGCCTCGACTGAGCATTGGGCAAGGTTTGGTTCAAGTCTTGGATAATAACAATATCCTAAGCTTTGGGAAACAAAAAAAACAATGGTGGCCCAAGCCCCGAAAAACATAAACCCAGAGTTGTCCCATTCCTTGGGAAACAAAAATCTAGGGTTGATTCAAGCGTTGGGAAACGAAAAAATTCAGGGTTGATCCAAGCCTTGGGAAATAAAATCTAGAGTCAATTTCAGCCTTAGGGAACTAAAATTCGAGATCAACGAAAAACTCGAGCTTGCCGTAGCCTTGACTCAATTCTTGGAAACAAATTTCGAAATCTCCTGAGCATGGGAATAAAAAATATTGTTCTTACACTTTGAAACGAAAACTCGTTGCTACTAGTCCAATTGTGAGCAGATACATATAACTTTTAATTTTAATTAGAATTGTAGTGATATTAATAATTTTTTAAATCTTCAAAAAGCAAAACTTAAAACTTTTGTCAACACTTAAATTACCTCTTCACATCTTTGCATTATAAATTTATCAAATTAGCCTAAATTGTTTTATGTTAAATAAAGTTTTTATAATTAAATAAAGTTTTTCCCTCTTAAAAGTATGGAATATTTAGAAGTGTGCAACACATCTTTTACATACTTTATAGCGAAAACTATTATGATGTACTTTCATAAATATCAGATAAACTATATAAATTTATAAAATATAAAGAAATAGAACACATTTTAATAATGTATTATTAATAACTTATAACAATTCTGATAAAAAAACAGAAAAGTATAAAATATCTCTGCAGTTATTTGCGAGATAATCTCCCTCCCTCGCGATCTTCACCTCCAGCAAGGTAAGTGCTCACAATAGAAATGATTTTCATCTTATTCTTGTCATTTCGATATTTATTTTCTATGAACTTTGTAACATAAAATGACTAGAGACTGGAGGAAAGAAGTCTCAACTACGATCTACAAAGCGTCACAACAGTAGGTACATTTATTTACGCTGTCGGCGCTAGTAACTGACCAATCGTGGGGCGCGATCAGACGTGATCACCTATTGCTATTTATAGCTATTGGTCAGCTATTGGAGCTTGAGGCGACACGAGTGGCGAAATCTGTAAGCCTTCGACGTTGGCACTTCTTTCCTCCAGTCTCCCTGGTTGTTTCTTTAAGAGGAATTAATATAGGTTATTCAGAGGAGGCGCTGATAACACGCGATTAACAATAATACTCTTATTATTGTCCCAAGCCCATCGAGTGCTGCCGCATGGTCATCAATGTGTGAACTAATTAATAATCCCTATGTGTCGAATAATTATTAGTAGAAGTTCTGTGCATTTTTTTCAGATATTTTTCAACACGGATAACTAAAATATGGCAATTGAAAAATCGAAAAAATAGATCCCATCGTTGTCCCATTATCTAATCAGGCTTAAAATTTGGGGAATAAATGACAGTTTTTTACAAAAATGTTTAAAGAAAATTGATCGGTACATGTTTTTTGTAAATCGACAATTTATACTTCAAACTTGAAAATCTTATAGAAATAGGGTTTGAAAAATTCCTTCGAAACTTTTTATTGAAAGTGCGTTTAAAAAGAAAAAATTGAAAAAACAACGTCGAATGCGGCCAATTTTTCGCAAAGTTATGGATGTTTAAAATGAGACCCATATTCCTTTTCTTATTTTATTCCGAAATATCCACCCGGCGCGGCCGTGGTCCGTCGGCTGCCGGGGCTCTTTTAACGATAGCTAATAAATTCTATATATCCGTTTTGGGCGCCAGTCAGTTTTTGGTTCTGACAAACGACACTATTCTTGACAAATAAATTGACAAATAGGATTCTCAGGGGGAGGGTTCCGTTGAAGTACCAAATAATCTCCGCAAGTCAATGGAAGACCCAAATGATTGGATAAAGAAACAGATTTATTCTTACTTGTAGTTTGACAAAAGTTCGTTCCACAGCGTTCTCCACCGATTCCTCTCAAAACCACTTGACAAACAATCAGCACACCCGTTGAAATTCGGAACCCTTTTTCACTACTTCGCCGAGAAAATTAGTAGACTAATATATTGTCTAGTTTATTCTCTACTGCCTCGGGACGCGTGTGTTAAAACAGACAGTACGCGATCGAGTGTCAATCGGTACGTCGTGTCGGTTCGGCGAACGGAGTCAATAGGTAAAGGGAAATAGGGGAATCGTCGCGCTAACTTTGAGCCTCTCGGCACTTTGTCGCCGAAGATTGTCGAAAGGCGTACTGAGCCACGAGTTTGGCTAACGCACGTGATCGTACGACCGACTCGCTATAGGGCGTCTCGACGACACCCGACAATCCTACGCTCTTATGATGTCGACAAAATCCTCCGGGAACAAACAAAAATAACGTAATTTTTGAAAAATCGATATCTTGAGAACGTTTCGACAACACAAATTGAAAAAAATCATGGAGACCTCTTTCAACCGATACCAGAACATAACAAATTTAAAAAAAAATCAGAGATGCAAAAGCTAAATGGTGTCCGATCTGGCGTGGAATGCGTCATATATATATATAAATTTGATTCAAAATTTATTGAAATGTTAACAAAAGATACATATTTACGAATTTGATTTATTATAAACCATAAAGTTGTAGCACTTGCTTATTTGGTAAATATATCGATAAACTTACCCATAAACGAATAATGATCCTTGATATTAGAGTTATGATTACAAACTTATCCAGGTGCCTCCGTCACACTTGAATAATTACTATTCTTCGACGCTTCCCACTCTGATTCAGATGTATTTTTTGCCATGAAATGCTTTTTTTTTAATTCTATAATAGAAGTTATCAGAAAATTTACGTTTTTGAGGCATAATAATACCTGATAAATGATAATGTAGTATAATATTTTATTGAAAAAGAATAGTAAAGTTATAATAACAAGGAAAATGTAATAATGGGTCTTAATCGCTCGGATGTCGATCGACTGATCTTTTGTCGTGCCTCTTTGGCCAGCAACGCGTTTCGATACGTTCAAGCGTCTTGGCCAATCGCACGAACTCTTCTTTCTCTCGCGTTCCGATACATGGACTCCCTTGTCCTTTCTCTGCTCTCTCTCTCTCTCTCTCTCTCTGTCTCTCTGTCTCTCTTCTCTCTCTCTCTCTCTGTCTCTCTCTCTCTCTGTCTCTCTCTCTCTGTCTCTCTCTCTCTGTCTCTCTCTCTCTCTCTCTCTCTCTCTCTCTCTCTCTCTCTCTCTCTCTCTCTCTCTCTCTCTCTCTCCCTCTCCCTCTCCCTCTCCCTCTCCCTCTCCCTCTCCCTCTCCCTCTCCCTCTCCTCTCCCTCTCCCTCTCCCTCTCCCTCTCCCTCTCCCTCTCCCTCTCCCTCTCCCTCTCCCTCTCCTCTCCCTCTCCCTCTCCCTCTCTCTCTCTCTCTCTCTCTCTCTCTCTCTCTCTCTCTCTCTCTCTCTCTCTCTCTCTCTCTCTCTCTCTCTCTCTCTCTCTCTCTCTCTCTCTCTCTCTCTCTCTCTCTCTCTCTCTCTCTCTCTCTCTCTCTCACTCTCTCTCTCTCTCTCTCTCTCTCTCTCTCTCTCTCTCTCTCTCTCTGTCTCTCTCTCTGTCTCTCTCTCTCTCTCTCTCAGAGGCGTATCGCCTCTGAGAACCATAAACAATGGTTCTCAGAGGCGATACGCCAAATGGTGAGATGTAGAGACGAGGCACATAAAATAGCGCGCACAAACAAGAGAAGGGAAGATTGGGAACGATTTCGACAACTTAGAAATACAGTTGTAAAAGAAGGCAGAAAGGCCAAAAGAGAGTATGTCGAGTCAAGGTTAGATAAAAATAAGAATAACCCGAGGCTAATGTGGAGAACCATTCGAGAAATGATGAAAGGCAGTTCGGACATAGATAACACGTATAAGGAGATCCAATGTGGAGACACCCGGTACAGCAACATAGAGGAAATGGCAAATATTTTGAATAGATACTTTGTAGATAGTATATCGGACATCGTAGAAAATAATGAGAATGAGACAATGCAAATAACAATAGAACAACAGGCAGAAAGTAAACTGGAGGATTTCAGGACCATCAATGTAAACGAATTGAAGAAAATCGTAAACAGATTGGAAAATAAAAGTGGCACAGAGGAAGGAATAACAACGGAGATAATGAAAAGGGTGGTGGAAGTAGCGGGAATGAAAATATGTGAAATAATGAATCAATCACTAGAGGAGGGAATGTTCCCGAATGAGTGGAAAGAAGCCATAGTAATACCGATACCAAAGATAAAAGGAACAAAGAAAATAGAAGAATTCCGACCAATAAATAAACTACCAATATACGAGAAGGTCATAGAAATAATAGTTCATAGCCAACTAGTTAAATATCTGGAAAGCAACAAATTATTGGAAGAATGCCAGTCAGGTTTTAGAGCTAAGCACTCATGTGAGACGGCGCTTCAATGGGTAGTATCGAGTTGGAAAAGAAGTATCGGTGAAAGAAAGATGATAGGTGTTGTCTTCTTGGATCTAAAAAGAGCGTTTGAAATGGTAGACAGGGATATATTACTAAAGAAAATGGAAAGTTACGGAATAGTAGAAAGAGCAATAAGGTGGTTCAAGAGCTATTTAGAAAATAGAAGCCAGAGAGTGAAATTTAATGGAATATTATCAGAACCTATTGCTGTAAAGATGGGAATACCGCAGGGGTCAGTACTAGGACCGTTATTATTTTTAATATATATAAATGATATGACAAAGGTAGTTTGTCGCAATTGCAACATTAGGTTATTCGCAGATGATGCACTAATATATACAGAAGGCCACTCGAGCCAAGAAATAAACGAAAACCTTAACGCTCAGATGAAACAAATCGAGGAATGGTTAAAAGTGAATAGACTGAAATTGAATGTGAATAAAACAAAAGTTATGCTAGTCAGAGGTATTAGGAAAAAAGTAACGGAGGAAAACTTGAAAGTAAAACTAGAAGAGGTACTATTAGAGGTAGTCAGTGAGATCAAATATTTAGGGGTAATAATAGACAGAAACTTAAACTTCGCTCCGCATGTCAACTACCTAGGAAAAAAGATAGGAGCGAAATTGGGAACTTTTCGAAGAATTAGTACGGATCTGACGCCATATATGAGATGCACAATATACAAAACGATAATAGCCCCATTGTTTGAGTATTGTTCATCTATATTACTGAGTTTAAGCGATCATAATGTGCAATACCTACAAAAATTACAAAACAAGGCAATGAGAGTAATATTAAGATGCAGCTACAGAACAAGAATTGGGGACATGCTTGAGACATTGCAATTTATGGCCATTAAAGAAAGAATAGAGTACAACGTGTGCATATTGATACATAAAATGGTAAATGGGGACTGCCCGGGGTACTTGAGCAACACCATAGAACACGTAAGAAGGGAAGAAGGCGTAACGACAAGATCAGAAGGAGATCTACGAATCAAAAGATGTCAAACCAAGGAGGAACAGAGAATGTTGTTGTCGGACGGTTTAAAATTGTACAACAATCTACCGAAAGAGATAAGAGGAGACAACAGAACAAAGAGTTTCAAAAAAGCGTTAGCGCTACATATCAGGTGTAGAGAAGGTAGAGAGGATAGTCAATGGTAACATAGTATTTTATAGAAGTGTAAATAATAGAAATACTAAAGAGTAATGTTATTTATATAATATAATATTGTATAAAATATATAATTGTAAAATAGTATGTCAAGCGGCCTGTATCGGCGGAGGTTTTCTGCAGTTTCCCTCCGTCCGTGGCAAATGCGATACAGTAGAAATAATGCGAAGCGGCTGCAGACGGGAAAACGAAGAAAATGGTGTAAAACAATGTAGCAAACAATGCTAATAAAGATCTATCAATCAATCTGTCTCTCTCTCTCTGTCTCTCTCTCTCTCTCTCTGTCTCTCTCTCTCTGTCTCTCTCTCTCTGTCTCTCTCTCTGTCGCTCTCTCTGTCTGTCTCTCTCTCTCTCTCTCTCTCTCATCTAGATAGATGCATCTAGGGATAGATGCTGGTAGTGAAGGTAGTGAGACATTTTTCGCAAAAATTTAACAGTGTGAAAACGGGAAGAGTGATAGCATGCCGACAGTGTAAGAAAGATATTAAGACAGAGATACATAAATGCGTTGTATGTGATAAAGATTTTCACCCTAGCTGTATAAAGCTGCATAAAGTGTTTAATCGGGACAATGAACTAGTACCGTGTAAAGGAAAAATTGAAGTTCAAAATATTGGAAATACTAAAGGGAGGAGCGCATCCAGTAGTGAAGTGCCGTCATCAAGCATGGAGTCAAAAGTGGAACAGATATACAAAATTATTAAAGAGATAAAAGAGGAAACAATAGGTAAATCCTACCTCAAAAGAGCAATACAGGTGTTTCGGCGACACCGAAAAAAAATTCAAACGCGCCGCTCAACGTCACTTCCGATCGATAGAGGAGCTCCAGTCGATCAATGTCCGCTCGATGCTCCCCCCTCTCCTTGGCTTGCCGGCTCGCCTCGTGCCGGACCGGAACCGGTTCCTCGGCCATTCTCGTATGAGATATCTCAGAGTATTGACGTGTTTATATCATTCAAAGTTTTTCTAAAATCTAATATCGACCTCGGCGTTTTTAGTTATCGGACCTTCTCTTGAACTGTCTCTGTGTAATATCAACTCGGCTCTGTACACTAGGAATTATTCTCACGCTCTAAGTTTGTCAGCTCTAACCGACCAGCGCAGCGCGCGACTACGCGCTCTCATTGTCTGTGCCGTACCTGTGTAAACTAATTAGACGAGCATCAATTGCGATTATTGTGTCTACGGTTTTCTTTCGTGTATCCTCTCCCGCTATCCAGGTCTTTGCGCGAACAACAGGAAACTGTAAAGGAAGAAATGGAAATAGTAAGAAGCGCGATGGAAGCATGGAGAACTATCGAGCTACAACAGACTTTACAAGATATCGTGAGGACGGAAATGGTAAAAATGAGAGAAGTGATGGCAACGACGGAAGCAAATAAGCCAACAACCTGCAAGGAGAAAAGCTACAGCGAAGCAGTAGGAAAGAAGCAGGAAGCAGTTATTATTATAAAGCCATTAGAAGAAAGTGAAAAGAACACGAGCGAGAGGACGAAGAAAGAGATTAAAAACACTATAGATGTTACAAAGTTAAAAGTGGGAATAACAAAAATGAAAAAAGCAAGTGGAGGAGCAATAGTAGTAGGATGTGAAGACAAAGAGCAAGCCGAAATATTAAAGAAAAAAGTAACAAGTGATATGGGAAAAAAGTACGCCATACAGGATCCGAAGAAGAAGAAATTAAAGATAAAGATATTTGATATTGAGAGCGAAGACTGTGAAAACGAGCAGGAATTATGGAATAAAATTGAAGAACAGAATGGACTTCGGACGAACAGCATACAAGGAAAGATTGTGCATAAGACGGTGCGCGGAAAAGAGAAGCGGACTACAATTATAGCAGAAGTCGACGTCAACACACATCAAAAGATTCAGGAGGAAGGAAAACTAAAAATTGGGTGGAACATCTGCAGAGTACAGGAATATATAGGTATATTAAGGTGTTTTAAATGTAATGGCTATTACCACTTTGCAAAGGATTGCAAAAAGAACACAGCATGTGGTAACTGTGCGGGCGAACACGCGACAAAAGAATGTACAGAACAAACAAAGAAATGTGTTAACTGCGAGGAGAAAATCAAAATCTTTAAAATTAAAACGATAGACTCGAAACACTCAGCGTACGATATAAATTGTCCATGCTATAAGAAAGAATGTGAGAGGCAGCGGAATAAAATATACAGTAGTATATAGCAAATAGGTCACTGTAGGGGAAAAAACGCAAAAATGGTTTGCTTAAATGCACAAGGGTTCATGAGTCATAAGGATGAAATTGAAAATTTACTGATAGGAAAAATCAGACCGAGTATAATAGGGTTAACAGAAACGCATGTTACAAGTAAGGTCGAAGACCATGAATTAGAAATCAAGGGATATAAATGTGTACGAGTAGACTCAAAATCCAGCAGAACAGGAGGAGTCTTAGTGTATGTCGAAAGGGCAATTAATTACGAAGTAAAAGAAATAAATACGTGCGAGAATAATTGGTGGTCAGTGACAATGAAAATAAACGAAAAGAAATACAAAGGGACGCTGATGGTTGTGTACCATTCGCCAAGTGGCAGTGAAGCAGCATTTATGGACTTTCTAGAAGATATGTGCAACAAGGACCTACTGAATGGTAGTGTTATAATAATGGGAAACTTTAATATAGACATGAAAGTAAGAAACTATTGTCAAAATAAATTAATCAGAATAATGAATGCCGTAGGTTTGAAATTAATGGTAAATGAACCAACCAGAATAGTAGATACATCGGAAACAATAATTGACCTAGTTTTTACAAACGAGGAAGTAGAGGTCAAAGTAGAGCACGAACCAAAGATTACAGACCATTCGATGATTGTTGTATATTGGGGAGAACGTGAGAGAAAGAGTGAAAATGTAATGATTGCAAAGAGAAATTATAAGAGAATGGATATGGAAAAATTCAAAAACTTAATTGAGAATAACGTAGTTGGAATCGAAGGAAACGATCTGAATGGTAAAACAAATCTAACAATTAAGGAAATAGTCCGGTCGCTTGATGAGGTGGCGCCTAAAGAGATAATCACACTGGAAAATAAATGGCGAGGTAAACAATGGTTCTCAGAGGCGATGCGCCAAATGGTGAGATGTAGAGACGAGGCACATAAAATAGCGCGCACAAACAAGAGAAGGGAAGATTGGGAACGATTTCGACAACTTAGAAATACAGTTGTAAAAGAAGGCAGAAAGGCCAAAAGAGAGTATGTCGAGTCAAGGTTAGATAAAAATAAGAATAACCCGAGGCTAATGTGGAGAACCATTCGAGAAATGATGAAAGGCAGTTCGGACATAGATAACACGTATAAGGAGATCCAATGTGGAGACACCCGGTACAGCAACATAGAGGAAATGGCAAATATTTTGAATAGATACTTTGTAGATAGTATATCGGACATCGTAGAAAATAATGAGAATGAGACAATGCAAATAACAATAGAAAAACAGGCAGAAAGTAAACTGGAGGATTTCAGGACCATCAATGTAAACGAATTGAAGAAAATCGTAAACAGATTGGAAAATAAAAGTGGCACAGAGGAAGGAATAACAACGGAGATAATGAAAAGGGTGGTGGAAGTAGCGGGAATGAAAATATGTGAAATAATGAATCAATCACTAGAGGAGGGAATGTTCCCGAATGAGTGGAAAGAAGCCATAGTAATACCGATACCAAAGATAAAAGGAACAAAGAAAATAGAAGAATTCCGACCAATAAATAAACTACCAATATACGAGAAGGTCATAGAAATAATAGTTCATAGCCAACTAGTTAAATATCTGGAAAGCAACAAATTATTGGAAGAATGCCAGTCAGGTTTTAGAGCTAAGCACTCATGTGAGACGGCGCTTCAATGGGTAGTATCGAGTTGGAAAAGAAGTATCGGTGAAAGAAAGATGATAGGTGTTGTCTTCTTGGATCTAAAAAGAGCGTTTGAAATGGTAGACAGGGATATATTACTAAAGAAAATGGAAAGTTACGGAATAGTAGAAAGAGCAATAAGGTGGTTCAAGAGCTATTTAGAAAATAGAAGCCAGAGAGTGAAATTTAATGGAATATTATCAGAACCTATTGCTGTAAAGATGGGAATACCGCAGGGGTCAGTACTAGGACCGTTATTATTTTTAATATATATAAATGATATGACAAAGGTAGTTTGTCGCAATTGCAACATTAGGTTATTCGCAGATGATGCACTAATATATACAGAAGGCCACTCGAGCCAAGAAATAAACGAAAACCTTAACGCTCAGATGAAACAAATCGAGGAATGGTTAAAAGTGAATAGACTGAAATTGAATGTGAATAAAACAAAAGTTATGCTAGTCAGAGGTATTAGGAAAAAAGTAACGGAGGAAAACTTGAAAGTAAAACTAGAAGAGGTACTATTAGAGGTAGTCAGTGAGATCAAATATTTAGGGGTAATAATAGACAGAAACTTAAACTTCGCTCCGCATGTCAACTACCTAGGAAAAAAGATAGGAGCGAAATTGGGAACTTTTCGAAGAATTAGTACGGATCTGACGCCATATATGAGATGCA
The DNA here is from genome assembly GCA_951802705.1 of Netelia virgata. Classification (NCBI taxonomy): domain Eukaryota; kingdom Metazoa; phylum Arthropoda; class Insecta; order Hymenoptera; family Ichneumonidae; genus Netelia; species Netelia virgata. The sequence goes on along the minus strand of OX637863.1, from coordinate 13,471,779 downwards.
CAATATACAAAACGATAATAGCCCCATTGTTTGAGTATTGTTCATCTATATTACTGAGTTTAAGCGATCATAATGTGCAATACCTACAAAAATTACAAAACAAGGCAATGAGAGTAATATTAAGATGCAGCTACAGAACAAGAATTGGGGACATGCTTGAGACATTGCAATTTATGGCCATTAAAGAAAGAATAGAGTACAACGTGTGCATATTGATACATAAAATGGTAAATGGGGACTGCCCGGGGTACTTGAGCAACACCATAGAACACGTAAGAAGGGAAGAAGGCGTAACGACAAGATCAGAAGGAGATCTACGAATCAAAAGATGTCAAACCAAGGAGGAACAGAGAATGTTGTTGTCGGACGGTTTAAAATTGTACAACAATCTACCGAAAGAGATAAGAGGAGACAACAGAACAAAGAGTTTCAAAAAAGCGTTAGCGCTACATATCAGGTGTAGAGAAGGTAGAGAGGATAGTCAATGGTAACATAGTATTTTATAGAAGTGTAAATAATAGAAATACTAAAGAGTAATGTTATTTATATAATATAATATTGTATAAAATATATAATTGTAAAATAGTATGTCAAGCGGCCTGTATCGGCGGAGGTTTTCTGCAGTTTCCCTCCGTCCGTGGCAAATGCGATACAGTAGAAATAATGCGAAGCGGCTGCAGACGGGAAAACGAAGAAAATGGTGTAAAACAATGTAGCAAACAATGCTAATAAAGATCTATCAATCAATCTGTCTCTCTCTCTCTGTCTCTCTCTCTCTCTCTCTGTCTCTCTCTCTCTGTCTCTCTCTCTCTGTCTCTCTCTCTGTCGCTCTCTCTGTCTGTCTCTCTCTCTCTCTCTCTCTCTCATCTAGATAGATGCATCTAGGGATAGATGCTGGTAGTGAAGGTAGTGAGACATTTTTCGCAAAAATTTAACAGTGTGAAAACGGGAAGAGTGATAGCATGCCGACAGTGTAAGAAAGATATTAAGACAGAGATACATAAATGCGTTGTATGTGATAAAGATTTTCACCCTAGCTGTATAAAGCTGCATAAAGTGTTTAATCGGGACAATGAACTAGTACCGTGTAAAGGAAAAATTGAAGTTCAAAATATTGGAAATACTAAAGGGAGGAGCGCATCCAGTAGTGAAGTGCCGTCATCAAGCATGGAGTCAAAAGTGGAACAGATATACAAAATTATTAAAGAGATAAAAGAGGAAACAATAGGTAAATCCTACCTCAAAAGAGCAATACAGGTGTTTCGGCGACACCGAAAAAAAATTCAAACGCGCCGCTCAACGTCACTTCCGATCGATAGAGGAGCTCCAGTCGATCAATGTCCGCTCGATGCTCCCCCCTCTCCTTGGCTTGCCGGCTCGCCTCGTGCCGGACCGGAACCGGTTCCTCGGCCATTCTCGTATGAGATATCTCAGAGTATTGACGTGTTTATATCATTCAAAGTTTTTCTAAAATCTAATATCGACCTCGGCGTTTTTAGTTATCGGACCTTCTCTTGAACTGTCTCTGTGTAATATCAACTCGGCTCTGTACACTAGGAATTATTCTCACGCTCTAAGTTTGTCAGCTCTAACCGACCAGCGCAGCGCGCGACTACGCGCTCTCATTGTCTGTGCCGTACCTGTGTAAACTAATTAGACGAGCATCAATTGCGATTATTGTGTCTACGGTTTTCTTTCGTGTATCCTCTCCCGCTATCCAGGTCTTTGCGCGAACAACAGGAAACTGTAAAGGAAGAAATGGAAATAGTAAGAAGCGCGATGGAAGCATGGAGAACTATCGAGCTACAACAGACTTTACAAGATATCGTGAGGACGGAAATGGTAAAAATGAGAGAAGTGATGGCAACGACGGAAGCAAATAAGCCAACAACCTGCAAGGAGAAAAGCTACAGCGAAGCAGTAGGAAAGAAGCAGGAAGCAGTTATTATTATAAAGCCATTAGAAGAAAGTGAAAAGAACACGAGCGAGAGGACGAAGAAAGAGATTAAAAACACTATAGATGTTACAAAGTTAAAAGTGGGAATAACAAAAATGAAAAAAGCAAGTGGAGGAGCAATAGTAGTAGGATGTGAAGACAAAGAGCAAGCCGAAATATTAAAGAAAAAAGTAACAAGTGATATGGGAAAAAAGTACGCCATACAGGATCCGAAGAAGAAGAAATTAAAGATAAAGATATTTGATATTGAGAGCGAAGACTGTGAAAACGAGCAGGAATTATGGAATAAAATTGAAGAACAGAATGGACTTCGGACGAACAGCATACAAGGAAAGATTGTGCATAAGACGGTGCGCGGAAAAGAGAAGCGGACTACAATTATAGCAGAAGTCGACGTCAACACACATCAAAAGATTCAGGAGGAAGGAAAACTAAAAATTGGGTGGAACATCTGCAGAGTACAGGAATATATAGGTATATTAAGGTGTTTTAAATGTAATGGCTATTACCACTTTGCAAAGGATTGCAAAAAGAACACAGCATGTGGTAACTGTGCGGGCGAACACGCGACAAAAGAATGTACAGAACAAACAAAGAAATGTGTTAACTGCGAGGAGAAAATCAAAATCTTTAAAATTAAAACGATAGACTCGAAACACTCAGCGTACGATATAAATTGTCCATGCTATAAGAAAGAATGTGAGAGGCAGCGGAATAAAATATACAGTAGTATATAGCAAATAGGTCACTGTAGGGGAAAAAACGCAAAAATGGTTTGCTTAAATGCACAAGGGTTCATGAGTCATAAGGATGAAATTGAAAATTTACTGATAGGAAAAATCAGACCGAGTATAATAGGGTTAACAGAAACGCATGTTACAAGTAAGGTCGAAGACCATGAATTAGAAATCAAGGGATATAAATGTGTACGAGTAGACTCAAAATCCAGCAGAACAGGAGGAGTCTTAGTGTATGTCGAAAGGGCAATTAATTACGAAGTAAAAGAAATAAATACGTGCGAGAATAATTGGTGGTCAGTGACAATGAAAATAAACGAAAAGAAATACAAAGGGACGCTGATGGTTGTGTACCATTCGCCAAGTGGCAGTGAAGCAGCATTTATGGACTTTCTAGAAGATATGTGCAACAAGGACCTACTGAATGGTAGTGTTATAATAATGGGAAACTTTAATATAGACATGAAAGTAAGAAACTATTGTCAAAATAAATTAATCAGAATAATGAATGCCGTAGGTTTGAAATTAATGGTAAATGAACCAACCAGAATAGTAGATACATCGGAAACAATAATTGACCTAGTTTTTACAAACGAGGAAGTAGAGGTCAAAGTAGAGCACGAACCAAAGATTACAGACCATTCGATGATTGTTGTATATTGGGGAGAACGTGAGAGAAAGAGTGAAAATGTAATGATTGCAAAGAGAAATTATAAGAGAATGGATATGGAAAAATTCAAAAACTTAATTGAGAATAACGTAGTTGGAATCGAAGGAAACGATCTGAATGGTAAAACAAATCTAACAATTAAGGAAATAGTCCGGTCGCTTGATGAGGTGGCGCCTAAAGAGATAATCACACTGGAAAATAAATGGCGAGGTAAACAATGGTTCTCAGAGGCGATGCGCCAAATGGTGAGATGTAGAGACGAGGCACATAAAATAGCGCGCACAAACAAGAGAAGGGAAGATTGGGAACGATTTCGACAACTTAGAAATACAGTTGTAAAAGAAGGCAGAAAGGCCAAAAGAGAGTATGTCGAGTCAAGGTTAGATAAAAATAAGAATAACCCGAGGCTAATGTGGAGAACCATTCGAGAAATGATGAAAGGCAGTTCGGACATAGATAACACGTATAAGGAGATCCAATGTGGAGACACCCGGTACAGCAACATAGAGGAAATGGCAAATATTTTGAATAGATACTTTGTAGATAGTATATCGGACATCGTAGAAAATAATGAGAATGAGACAATGCAAATAACAATAGAAAAACAGGTAGAAAGTAAACTGGAGGACTTCAGGACCATCAATGTAAACGAATTGAAGAAAATCGTAAACAGATTGGAAAATAAAAGTGGCACAGAGGAAGGAATAACAACGGAGATAATGAAAAGGGTGGTGGAAGTAGCGGGAATGAAAATATGTGAAATAATGAATCAATCACTAGAGGAGGGAATGTTCCCGAATGAGTGGAAAGAAGCCATAGTAATACCGATACCAAAGATAAAAGGAACAAAGAAAATAGAAGAATTCCGACCAATAAATAAACTACCAATATACGAGAAGGTCATAGAAATAATAGTTCATAGCCAACTAGTTAAATATCTGGAAAGCAACAAATTATTGGAAGAATGCCAGTCAGGTTTTAGAGCTAAGCACTCATGTGAGACGGCGCTTCAATGGGTAGTATCGAGTTGGAAAAGAAGTATCGGTGAAAGAAAGATGATAGGTGTTGTCTTCTTGGATCTAAAAAGAGCGTTTGAAATGGTAGACAGGGATATATTACTAAAGAAAATGGAAAGTTACGGAATAGTAGAAAGAGCAATAAGGTGGTTCAAGAGCTATTTAGAAAATAGAAGCCAGAGAGTGAAATTTAATGGAATATTATCAGAACCTATTGCTGTACAGATGGGAGTACCGCAGGGGTCAGTACTAGGACCGTTATTATTTTTAATATATATAAATGATATGACAAAGGTAGTTTGTCGCAATTGCAACATTAGGTTATTCGCAGATGATGCACTAATATATACAGAAGGCCACTCCAGCCAAGAAATAAACGAAAACCTTAACGCTCAGATGAAACAAATCGAGGAATGGTTAAAAGTGAATAGACTGAAATTGAATGTGAATAAAACAAAAGTCATGCTAGTCAGAGGTATTAGGAAAAAAGTAACGGAGGAAAACTTAAAAGTAAAACTCGAAGAGGTACTATTAGAGGTAGTCCGTGAGATCAAATATTTAGGGGTAATAATAGATAGAAACTTAAACTTCGCTCCGCATGTCAACTACCTAGGAAAAAAGATAGGAGCGAAATTGGGAACATTTCGAAGAATTATAACGGACCTGACGCCATATATGAGATGCACAGTATACAAAACGATAATAGCCCCATTGTTTGAGTATTGTTCATCTATATTACTGAGTTTAAGCGATCATAATGTGCAATACCTACAAACATTACAAAACAAGGCAATGAGAGTAATATTGAGATGCAGCTACAGAACAAGAATTGGGGACATGCTTGAGACATTGCAATTTATGGCCATTAAAGAAAGAATAGAGTACAACGTGTGCATATTGATACATAAAATGGTAAATGGGGACTGCCCGGGGTACTTGAGCAACACCATAGAACACGTAAGAAGGGAAGAAGGCGTAACGACAAGATCAGAAGGAGATATACGAATCAAAAGATGTCAAACGAAGGAGGAACAGAGAATGTTGTTGTCGGACGGTTTAAAATTGTACAACAATCTACCGAAAGAGATAAGAGGAGACAACAGAACAAAGAGTTTCAAAAAAGCATTAGCGCTACATATCAGGTGTAGAGAAGGTAGAGAGGATAGTCAATGGTAACATAGTATTTTATAGAAGTGTAAATAATAGAAATACTAAAGAGTAATGTTATTTATATAATATAATTTTGTATAAAATATATAATTGTAAAATAGTATGTCAAGCGGCCTGTATCGGCGGAGGTTTTCTGCAGTTTCCCTCCGTCCGTGGCAAATGCGATACAGTAGAAATAATGCGAAGCGGCTGCAGACGGGAAAACAAAGACAATGGAGTAAAACAATGTAGCAAACAATGCTAATAAAGATCTATCAATCAATCAATCAATCAATCTCTCTCTCTCTCTCTCTCTCTCTCTCTCTCTCTCTCTCTCTCTCTCTCTCTCTCTCTCTCTCTCTCTCTCTCTCTCTCTCTCTCTCTCTCTCTCTCTCTCTCTCTCTCTCTCTCTCTCTCTCTCTCTCTCTCTCTCTCTCTCTCTCTCTCTCTCTCTCTCTCTCTCTCTCTCTCTCTCTCTCCCTCCCTCCCTCCCTCCCTCCCTCCCCCTCGGTGAGTACGTTAACATCGCTCTTCAAACGCTCTGCACTGAGAACATATTACTGCCGCTTTTCTGCCCACGGGCTGATCTTCTTGCAGTACTGAAGCCCGCATAAAAACGCTTTTTATCTGAATTTCCAATGAACGTCACCTCCACGTGTTGAAATAACTTGGGAATCAGATTAGAGCGTTGACGGATTTCCTAACCTCATTCGTGGAAAACGGGTTTTTCTCGGACCTCGCCGTCGGTCGCTGGGGATTACTACGCATGCGCTCGCCCCTCTTTCCGTCCTCATCGAGCCATACCACCTATCGACCGTCACCGATAGCAGATCATCAATATCGTCGTGCGGCGTCTACTAGCGACGCGCATCACCCGTCATCGTAGCTCCACACACGGCTCGGCACGTAAGCGATCGACATAATCGACCACTCGTCGACACAGCTGTGATAAGCAGCGGTCAATGTTATCTGGCGCGCGCCAATCTCCAAAAGCATCCGAGGTGTAGTTATTATTACCGCCTCGCGTTATCTGTACTAACGTTGTCGGTAATGTTGCTTTCTCAGTAGCACCTCGCGTATGTCGAGTGCGTGCTATAAGTGCTGCAAGGCGATCGCAAATCGCACAATTGTCTGCTCTCGCTGTGTACGAGCCTTCCATCCGGGATGCGTAAAGTATTATTTTAGGGATAGAGCAGTAAACGACTGCTGCAGCGTACATCTCGTTGCTAGGAATAACGATCACACAGATCCTACCGGGCATTCGCATCTGTCCACCTCTGCTGTAAGAATGTCGTCGGCGGATGATAGTCCAGCGTCTCTGGCGGACGTTCTTGAGATTTTGCGGCAGTCAAACGTCAACTCTGATCGGTTTGCTTCTGTGGTTCGGTCATCTCTTGACAGGTTGGAACAATCGGCGACAAACTCTGATGCCTTTGCGGTAGAGGCTCGCGAAACTCTTGGTGCGATCAATAACATCTTAAGTGACATACCTATGCTGACCCAAACTGTAGCTGAACACTCAGATCGGATCGCGACGCATTCCGCGCAGATTGCCGTGCTCGAGACGCAAAATGCGCTACTCGTAAGCGAGATATCGAAGCTAAAGGCAAATGCGAGGGCATCGAGTGCAAATCCGACTTCGAATTCGGATGCGAACGTATACGGTAATTCTGCGAATGAGATCGTGATAGCGGGCATCCCTGAGGAGGTATTAGATTCTCCGCGTAGCATCGCCAGTAAGGTTATCGCTGCGCTCGGGCTAAATGAGCTTGTCAATCACATCCTGGGAGCTCGGGTTATGTCGCAAAACACTCGCGGTAACGTCCATGCCTCGACGAGCACCGGTAACCCTTTGCGAAGCCGGTTCTCAATCGTGGTTACTCTTACATCGGGCGCTGTAAGCAATGCCATAATTAGGGCCAAGCGAACTAAACGCGATCTCACAGCTGGGGAGGTCTTTGGCAACGAAGCGAGGGGAAAACTGTTCGTCAATGAGCTTCTGCCGGCTGAGACTTACAGACTGTTGCGCCGTGCCAAGCAACACGCCGCTGCTGTGTCCTGTAAGTATGTCTGGACCAGAGGCTCAAAGATTTTCGCTCGAAAGCAAAATGGTGATCCCGTAATTGCTATACATTCTGATGCCGACCTCGCCAAGATGGCTTGACTACCGCAACCACCTCCATCGTTATCCCGATCTGGGAGACGAGCACGCGTGCCGTTTCAGCGCGATCTCATTATCGGTCACCTTAATGCGAATTCGTTATTGGGACACATCGATCAAGTGCGTATATACGTCCAAGAAAACCCGTGTCATATTCTGTCGATCTCTGAAACATGACTTCACGCGCACATCGCTGATAATTTGGTCGATATTGACCACTATTTCCTTATACGGAATGACCGTGAAGGCAAGCAAGGAGGGGGGGTAGCATGTTACATCCATGATTCATTGATAGCTAAGATTCTCGATGCTTCTCCGAGCCGCTTCTATAATGCACCAGAATTCGTCATATTACACATAGACCTCCCTTACGGAGAGTCTTTGCTTTTTACTTCTATGTACAGAAGGCCCAAAGGTCAGCTTTTTCACTCGTTCGAATTAAGTTTCAGTCGCCACATCCACGCTTACAAGAACATCATTATCGTCGGTGATCTGAACTGCAACCTCCTCCAAAACGACTACCCGGCGAACTACCTGAAAAATTGTATTGCTTCGCACTCATTATTTCTTATTCCTTCTGCTGCCACCTATCACACTGCTTATATTGACATGTGGCTAGATGTAGCCATAATAGATGATGAAGACAAGCTCGGTTCGTTTGACAAATCAACCGCTCCCTTCATTGCGGGACACGACATCCTATCTATCAAATATAAGATTGGAGCGCCGTCAAATGTAGATCGAATAATCACGAAACGCAACCTATCCAACTTTGACGACCAAGCATTTCTCGCCTCCGTGAACTCCTTAATTTCGTCTACGGTCACAGGCGGGCTACTTACCATCGCAGATGCAGCTCAACTAGATACACGGTTAGCGACAATTACTGAATCGCTGTGTTCTGAGTTTGATAGGCTCGCACCACTTCTCTCTTTTAAAGCAAAAAAACCGTCCGCTCCCTGGCTTACAGCTGAACTTAGGCAGAGCATCACTAACAAAAACAACCTCTATAAGAGCGCTAAGAGGACTAATAATGTATGGGGCTATGCCGCGTACAGGCTAGCGCGCGACCAGGTCACGTTCAATATCAGAAGAGCAAAAAATGACTATCTGTTAGCGAAACTTAGCACCATAAACGACCCTAAGCAAATGTGGTCAGAACTCAGGCGATTAGGGTTAGTCAAAGCATCGTTCACTTCTCCTCTGCACTTCTTCTCTCGGAATGAGTTAAATATGTACTACGGATCCATCGTGGCCTCTTCTTCACTAATTAATGAGGATGAGTACACGTCAATGATGATGGAGGAGACTCCAATGAGCGAAAATCCCGTCCTCTTTTCATTTTCTACGATCACAGCGTCGGCTGTACGGAGGCAGCTTCAGTCCTCCCTATCAACATCTCTCCATTTCTGATCGTTAAGTCGCAGGCTATACTGGTTGAGCATCTGGTGACCATCTTCAATCACTCAGTACAACTTTGCCATTTCCCTCGCTTGTGGAAGATGGCTTTCATGCGTCCGCTCCTTGAGAAGAAGATACCTAGATCACCCTCAGATACCCGGCCAATAGCTATTCTGCCTGACTTATCCAAAGTATTCGAGCGAATCATCTTTGCTTAAATTATACGCCACGTGGAAGCCCATGATCTGATTGATCCTAGGCAATCAGCCTACAGATGCACGTTCAGCACGCAAACCGCGCTACTGAGAATTACTGACGATATTCGTCGCGGTGTGGATGAACGAAAACTGACTGTACTAGTTCTTTTTGACTTCAGCAAAGCATTCGACACGGTGCCACACCTTAATCTCCTCCGAAAACTCAAGCTATTCGGTTTCTCTGAGTCAGCGATAAAATGGTTTTTCTCATATCTGTCTGGGCGATCGCAGGTGGTCACAGATGCTAGTGGACGGTGTTCGGATCGGATTTTCGTATCGGCCGGAGTACCTCAAGGGTCAGTCCTTGGGCCGCTACTATTCTTAATGTACGTCAACGACATTGCTGCAAACCTGCGGCACTGCAGCCACATGGTGTTTGCAGATGACACCCAGATCTATCTTCAATCGCCGCCGTCTGAACTTAGCGGCGCGATCGGGAAAGTAGCGCACGACGTCGGAGCGATTGCTAAGTTTGTAAATTTAAACGGTTTGATGCTAAACGTCGAGAAGACGAAGGTTCTGATAATAGGCAGCCGTGCACATATCAGAAAAATAAAATTACACGAGCTCCCACCTATCTCCCTGGGTTCGGCCACTTTGCCGTACGTAACAGAGGCGCGAAACCTCGGTGTCGTGCTTTCCAATGATCTTTCCGGGAAAAAACATGTAGCTAACATCTCTCAAGAGATACATGGGACCCTTCACAGACTCAAATTCCACAGGAGATCTCTAGGCACCGACGTTAGAATAAAACTTGTGCAGTTGCTTGTTTTTCCGCACTTGGACTATTGTTGTCTCGTGTATCAGGATCTGACTGACTCCCTAGACGATAAGCTCACGAAACTTATGAACTGTTGCTTCAGATTTATATTTGATCTGCGACGAGATGAAAGGGTGATACCGTTCAGGCAAAGGCTACGATGGCTGTCCGTCAAGTGTCGGCGGCACTACTTTATGGGAGTCATGGCATGCAGCTCGCTATTCTTAAGATTGCCGCCCTATCTAAATGAGCTACTGCCAAGAGAAACGCAGGACGTGCGTAGGTCTGAAAGGCGCGCAGATCAGGCCACTTTTTACATCCCCAATCATCGCACCTCCACTTTTCACCGCTCCTTCCAAGTGACAGCTGCCCTCTTCTGGCACTCACTACCGGGTGATATCAAGCAGGCTTCGTCATTAGCTATTTTCAAAAACCGTTTATTAGAGCATTTGCTACACACCGAGGCGCAACAATAGGCATTTTTTCCGCATCATATCTGCATCATAATCACTAGCGTAATTAGCAGTAAGTTAGAGTTGTAAGTTAGAGCAGTAAGGTAGCGTTACAATTAATCCAGGTATATAGGTATATATATATGTGTATGTATATATATATTGTGACGAGTTTTCTTACGACCCCGTCACCCCGGTATCAACACCCGGGTTGGAGGCGGGTTTGCGTCTCCGACGGCGACAGAAGAAGCCTCCAGAACATCCGGGGTCGACGGCCGTATATTTTTCTTTCCGCCAACGCCGAACTAGTGCATCGAGCGCCGCAGTCCACTAAACACGGCGCTCCCATCGAGGGGTGGGAGGACGAAAATCGGACATCATCACATTAGGAGAGAAAAATTAGCGGCAACGCCGTATATTGTCGATGTTTAAGATATTGGGGGAAACACCTATGGAGTAGGGGGAGAGAGAGAGCCGGCGAGCACGGTTCATGCGGTCAGAGGCCAAGAGAATTAGTCTTCGATCTGCTACCGTTTAGCCTGAACGTACCTTACTTTCTAGACCAGTTTGCCTTTCTTTTTTCTTCTTTGTATTGTGTGCCAGCCGACGAGCACAAGTTTCAACGCATCTTCGGTGAGTCCAATTTTTGTCGTACGAATCTAGCTTTACTATCGTGGGATGGGAGAGCTTCGATTATATTAGCACTAGCCTTCGGGGGTCAGAGAACTAATAGTTCAATTGCATTAATGGCAAATAAAATTAATTGCGATAGTCTCGCGTCTCCTTGTGGACCTCTCGAATTGCTAAAGTCATTTATTTTAAAATCGAAATTTGGATACTTATCCCAGGCCTCGATATCCCGCTTCATTTATCATGTTCGTATGTCGGCCGTGCTCATATATATTCGATCGGCCGTTGTTCGTCGGTAGCGTCCTTTTCGGAGGTCGCTCTTTGTCGCCGAGTACACGCGCACTCGGCACTCGCACTGTACGCGTATCTCGCTCTCTCGGGCGTTAGATGGCCTTGGCGGTATACCTATCTCTCTCAGCTTTGTTTTGTTTTTGCGAGCATGTGACCGTGTGTACCTCGTTGTTACAATCGTACGATTGGAAATAATTTCGTGATGGTAATATTATTTGCTACCTCTCGGTAGTTTTATTTCTGCGTGCTACCTTTTCGTGCTTGTAATATTATTTGCTACCTCTCATTAGTTTCATTTCCACGTACTACGTTTTCATGATTGTAATTTTATGTGCTACCTGTTGCCATAAGTATTTCGGCATTCTATTTGCCCGTAATGGTGACTTTCGCGGGTCACCTATCCCTAGCTTAATTGTTGTATGCCACCTATCGCTAAATTAATTGTTGTATGCTACCGATCGCTAAATTAATTGTCGTACGCTACCTATGGCTAAATCAATTGTTGTATGCTACCTATCGCTAAATTAATTGTCGTATGCTACCTATGGCTAAATTAATTGTCGTATGCTACCTTTGAAGAGGCGGTTCCTCGTGCACTATCGCTTGAATTCACTATCATGTGCAAATTATTATTCGGGAATTATATTACTCGATCGAATGTTGCAAATTCGTCATCATACGCAAATTATTATCTGAGGAACCCTATCATGGGATGGCGTATCGCCAGATTTCTTATAATGCGCCGGCTAATATTCGGCTGATTATATTAATTGATCGGATATCGGCAAATCATTAACGTGCGCTACCCGTTGGTACTATTGTTATGGTGTGCGCCACAAGTTCGTAATATCATTATGTCGTGCGTCACCTGTTGGTAATATTATTACGTTGTACGCTACCGATTCGTAGTATTGTTATGTCATGCGCTACCTTTTTGTAGTGTTAATATTTCGCGTGCTACCTTCCGGGACCGTAATTTCATTGCTTCGCGCGCTACCTTTTCGGACTCGTAATATTATCGTTCCCAATGCTACCTTTTCGTAATATTTCCTTCCGAGTGCTACCTATGCCCCTTCAATTCTCGTTCGCTACCTATTTCGCTCTCACGTCGAGAGTCTGTTATGGATCTAGTCGTAAATCTCAACGCAAGTGTAGCCTATTGGCAGCGGCCCTCGTTGTGAGAACGTCGTAAATTGTAATAACGAACCGGATTAAATCCGTTTAAAAGTAACTATAATATGTCGAATTGTTTCTTTCACGCCTCCACTCTCGTGCCCGTCCACGCCCCTCTATCCTTGCCGGCCGTATGGCGGGCTGAGCTAGCCATTTCAGTATTCCCGAGATCTCCGCTCCGTACCACGAGGAGGTCGGAGTTCACGGAGGTGCATACGGGGCGGCAAAATCAAACAAGCCGGTTCTTCCGGTGGTACTTGTACCTGGCGCCCGTCCGTCCCGGATGCGCCATCCGCACCCCGAATATCATCGCCTACCTTGGCCGTGGTCGTGTAGGGTGCGCGCGTAGCGCGGGTACCCTCGTGGTACACAGGCGGGCAGGGTTCTCGGAGGAGTAGCGAAAAGCCGTTACAATATATATATATACGAATATGTAGGTATATACAGGGTGGGCCATCTGTTGGTACGTTTTTGAATTTCGTCGTATGACAACGGCAAACGAACTACAGACCCGAAATTTTTACAGTTCATTAGCCATACTGTCCGCGGCACGAAACAACATGTTTTCTCTTGAAGAGCGTTTTGAAATTTTAAAAACTTATTTTCAAAGTCAGTGCTGTGTCGCCGAAACTGTGCGAATTTTGAAAAGAAATATGGGTCGTGATAAAGCACCCACCGAAGGCGCTATACGCAAATTGGTGAAGAAAGTTCGTGAGAAAGGGATGTTAGTGGATGACAGAAGTGGTCCCAGAGCTCGGACAGTGCGCACTTCCGAGAATATTGAGGCTGTGGCCCAAAGTGTGAGACAGAATCCGACGACCTCAACTCGACGCCGATCGCAGCAACTGAGCATTAGTCGCACCAGCCTGAGAAGAATACTGCACAAAGACCTCGGATTATTCGCCTACAAGATCCGGATGCCTCAGGAGTTGAAAGCAAATGACCATCCGCTTCGATATTAGTTCGCTATGTGGGCCATAGACCAGCTCAATAATGACGTCGATTTTGGTTGAAAAATCATCTTTTCGGACGAAGCGCATTTCCATCTCGGCGGATATGTGAACAAGCAAAACTGCCGGATTTGGGGTTCGGAACAGCCACATGCAATCGTAGAGAGACCAATGCATCCTCCAAGAGTCCCAGTTTGGTGTGGATTTTGGAGTGGTGGCATAATTGGCCCATTTTTCTTCGAAAATGATGCTGGCAACGCCGTTACCGTCAATGGCGAACGCTACAGAGCCATGTTGACCAACTTTTTATGACCTAAAATCGACGCTATGAATGTGGACGACCTTTGGTTTCAACAAGATGGCGCCACATGCCATACAAGCCGACTTACGATCGACCTTCTGCGCACCAAGTTTAACAACCGCATAATCAGCCGTTCAGGAGATGTCAATTGGCCTGCGCGTAGCTGCGATTTCACACTTCTTCCTGTGGGGTGCCGTTAAAGACCGACGTTATGCGGATAATCCAGAGACAATTCCAGCTTTGAAAAACAACATTTCGACTGTTTTGAGTGAAATTGGCGCCGAGGTAGTTCAAAATGTCATCACTAATTGGGGTGACCGAATGGCATACTGTAAGGCCAGTAGAGGGAGCCACATGAACAAAATCGTTTTTCATTCTTGACGGGGATACTTTTAGCTTTACAACAACAAAATTAATAAAAAATATCAATGCATACTCTTTTGATCGCATTTTTAAAAACGTATCAATAGATGGCCCACCCTGTATATGTAGATATAAGTTTCTCTGTTTTCGAATATGTACGATGATGTACGACTTGTAATATGTACAGTACATCATTTTGCAAAATTGCCCCAGAGCATTGCTAGGGCATAATAAATCGATCAAATCAAATCTCTCTCTCTCTCTCTCTCTCGCTCTCTCTCTCTCTCTCTCTCTCTCTCTCTCTCTCTCCCTCTCATGTCTGCGCTTTCATATCGTGTCCGCGCTTTCATATCGTGTCCGCGCTAAACTGCTTCTTTTCGGAGTCTAGTGGTGTGGTGCCGGATAAAAAGTGCAGGAAAGACTTCCTTGGCGTGCGGTGAGTGCGCTGCCGAGACTTTTTGTGCAGCCGAACGCCCTGCGGCTCGTCTTTCTCGTTTTTCGGCGTCGTGTGCTGCGCTATGAAAGTGCAAATCATCGCCATACCTGGTATCGCGTGACACCTAGTTACCCGAAGGTGGCACCGAGGAGCAGTGTGAAGTGGCGCGCCTCGACAGTACTCTCTTTGTCGCCAAGTCGTTTGCCGTAGATCTCTGCCGGGCGTCGATAATTACTATTTAATCCGCAGATCTGCCAGATGGCAGTATCGCGGCGCCCAGCAGGCACGCGATATTAGCAGGCATCGACACTGTCCGATTTGCCTCCCACCACATCGGCACAGTGCCGGTGTACGGCGCCTATTGTGATTGTGAAAGCGACTGCTTACGATATTTACTCATATTTTATCTATTACCGTACCGCTTTATTTATTATTTTTATTAACTCGCTTCTTACCTAGTATTGACTACGCTATTTGCACTATTTTACCCTCTTACGGCCTATTTTATCTATTCATATTTTATCTACCAGCGACCGTTTTATTGTTTTACTACTTAATCTATTCATTTGTGTATTCATTTTTTATCTAGTATTGACCGGCTTTTATCTATCGACCGCTTTTTATCTATCGACCGCCTTATTTATCTACATCATCCACTCATTTTTTATTTATTTTTTCTTATTTGCTATTTTTATATATTTTGATGTATTTATTTATTTATTCACATTTTACCTATTACCGTCCGCCTTTTATCTTTTAACGTACCGCCTTATTTACTAGTGGCCGCCATATTTGTTTATTTTATTTACTTGTACTTTTTATATATTTATTTACCTTTTACCTCTTCATACTTTTATGTGCTACCGCCCGCGTATTGAGTGATTTACTACTTACTTTATTTATTTATTTATATTTTATCTATCTATTCATATTCACTTTATTTATTTATTCGTATCTATTTATTATCTATCACTCTATCGGCGTTATTTTGTCTATCTGTCCGCTCCTCTTTATTTTTATTTATATATTGTGTTCTATCTATTTATTTATTTTATTTATCTTATTGGTAAATTATGTGAGGGCTGCGTGCGGGGTGCTGTAATCGCGCGTTAGCCGAGACGTGGCAACGGCAGTATCTGTGAGGGTCGGCATTTGCGAATTTTTTACTTTTGGCTCGAGTGGTGCCACGGCGAGATGGCGGCTCGAGAGGCGGGCAGCTCCGGCCATCCCTTTTTACCTGGGCGGCGGGACAGCGTCGACTCAGACTCGGAGGCGCATAGAGAAGCGTCGGACTCGCCGGTGTCGCCACTAACATCCGGGCTGTCGGAGGACGAAGCGCAAAGGCCAAGAAGTCGCATGGCGTCGCCGCCTGGCGCGATTTTCACGCACGATGTGCCCTATCGGCCGGAGGACCTGCCGGCGATCCTGAATTCGCTATCGGATTCTAAGGCGGTAATCACGGCAGTGCTTCTGTCAAATAGGGAGTCGATTGACAAGCGTAAACGAGTCGACGAGGCGTTGAACCACTACCACGATGCCTTCCACGCGATGGCGACGGCGTACGTGCAGGTATACACCAAACTGCAGACGATCTCGACGTGCGAGGCACTCTTCAAGGCCAACGCCAATACCGCGGGGCTAGGGAGTGCGGAGGCGGCGCGCAGTCAACCCGGATGCCCTACGTATGCGTCTGCTGCTGCTGGCCGGAGCGATAGGGTCCACCTGGCCCGCAGAGCCCCTCTTGCGATCCCGAAAACATCGAACCGGGTAATTATTGAGCCCAAAGCGTCTGAGGCGGCAAGGCTCAATAGTGTCGAAGCGACGAAGCGCGCGTTAACTGGATCGGTAAATCCTGCGGCGCTGGGGATCAAGATATCGCGCGTATCGTCGGTAAGGAACAATGGCGTTCGGCTGCAGGCCAGCATGGGGGACTTGGCGAAGCTGAAGGAGCTTGGCACGCTTCGGGAGGCGGGACTGGTCGTGAAGGACGACATCCGGCTGAACCCGCGACTCATCCTTAGTGATGTACCGGCCGACATGACCAAGGAGGCTATTTTGACAAACCTGACGGACATAAACCTGCCGGGCGTCCGGGCTGCGGACGTCAAGGCCGTTTATTTGTACCCGGCGCGCGGGCGGCGCTTTACTCGTTGCGTCATCGAGACGACGGCGGCCATCCGCAAACGGCTTTTGGACATGCCCGAAGTGTCCTTGGGGTGGAGTTCGACGAGGATTGCGGACCACATAAAGGTACTGCAATGCTTCAGATGCCTCAATTTCGGCCATATGGCGGGCGATTGCGCCAAGGAGGTGCATTGCGGAAAATGTGCGGGGGGACATGAGACGAAGGACTGCCCGGCTGCCGATGCGCCTCCCGCGTGCCACAACTGCGCTGCGGCACAGCTCGCGGACCGGGTGCATTCGGCTCTGGATGAGGTGTGGTGTCCTATACTTCGACGGAGGATCGAGGCCAAAGCGAAACTCATCAACTATGGCTAGTTCTCGTGACTCCCGCCCGAAACTGCGTCTCTCTATGTGCCATGTTAACTGTCAATCGCTGCTGCCGCACATAGATGAGTTCCGCTTGCACTTCACTTCTGCGTCGTATCACGTCATCTGCGTCACGGAGACGTGGCTCAAACCGGAGATCCTCGACGGCATGATTGCGCTGCCGGACTACTATCTGTTACGACGGGATAGGATCGGGAAACAGGGTGGCGGCGTGGGTCTTTACGTGCATCACAGTCTGCGAGCGTCGGTGATCTCCACGTCTCCAGAATTATGGTGCCATATGCATGAACATATCATTGCCGAGGTAGCTGCGGCAAATGCGTCGAAGATCCTCGTCGCAGTAGTCTACCGACCGCCGAAAGTTGGCCACCTAACCGTATTTGAGGACCGCTTTACGGAAATTCTCCCGGATTATCGGCACGCGGTCATCTTCGGGGATTTCAATGCAGACATGGACACTACCACCTTCGATACAGTCCATCTGCGAGCTTTTATTTTGTCAAATGGACTGCATCTAGCACCCCACCGATCGACGCACCATACCGCAACCTCAAGTACGCGGCTGGATCTCTGCATCGTAGATTGCAAGACGAAAATCTGCGATGTTGGCCAGTACCCGGTGCCGTTCCTCTCCGCGCATGACTTAATTCATATTACGTACGACGTTCTTGTGCCCAGGAGAGTACCTGCGTCCTTCACTTGTCGAAGCCTAAATAACGTAAATGAGATGGCGCTTTGCAGCGACCTGGCGGCCGTAAATTGGGACCGATTTTATGAAACGGAATCCGTGGACGATAAGGCAGACTACCTCGGCGCTGCTATCCTGGGCGAGTTCGACAAACGTGCTCCGGTCAAGCGGGTCGTCATTAAGCGGCTACAAGCGCCGTGGATAACGGCGGAGTTGCGTGAACTGATTCGGCGTAGAGATCGGCTTCGACAGGCTTGCGGTAAGCGGAAAATTTGGCCGCAGCACCTACGCGAGAGGTTCGTTGTTCTCCGAAACCTAGTTAAGGAGGCGTTATCGTCGGCGCGTGATAACTATTACCGGACATGCTTTGAAGCTGAAACGAACAACGCATCGAAAACCTGGACAAGACTACGTGAGCTGGGCCTTGAACCAACGACGAAGTCACAACTTGCGCCTGCTTTTTCCCTGGAGGAGCTGAATCTCCAGTTTCTGTCGGCAGGAAGTGCATCCACGCCGCTGGAGCCTGGACTGACTCCCACTCTGGACAGCGAGGCGGCATTCTCTTTTAGACCGGTAACACGCACTGCACTCCACTCGGCGTTGCGTAGGGCATCGTCAAACGTGGCAGGTTGTGACGGCATATCGCTCAGGATGCTCCGGCTCGCGCTGCCGGCCGTGGAGGAACATATCCTACACTTTTTTAACTTCTCGTTGGACAACTCGTCATATCCAGCGGTATGGAAGAAAGCCTACGTCTGCCCGATACCCAAGGTCAAGACACCTCGCTCCGTTTCCGACTTTCGGCCCATCTCGCTGCTATGTGTGCTGTCGAAGGTGCTTGAGCGTGTTGTTGCAAAACAATTCTCCATGTACATGGATGCATGCGGCCTACGAGACCCCTACCAGTCTGCTTTCCGTGCCCACCACAGCACGCAGTCGGCACTGCTCCGCGTTATTGACGATGCCCGGCTAGCGATCGATAAGCGAATGATTACGATCGTTGTCCTGTTCGACCTCTCCAAGGCGTTCGATTGCGTTCGACACGACCTACTGCTTAATAGGCTTGTGGCGTTGAATTTCTCCGACCGTGCAGTGAGGTGGTTTGCCGCATACCTCGTAGGGCGCACCCAGGCAGTCTGCGACCGGGAGGGGAAACAGTCCTCGTGGAAGCCGCTGCGGTCAGGTGTTCCGCAGGGGTCCGTGCTTGGCCCTCTGTTGTTCTCCACCTTCATCAGCGACTTTTCCGGAGTGCTGTCTCATTGCAACTATAGCTTCTACGCGGACGACTTGCAAATATATCTGTCGGGCCGTCCCTCTGAAGTCGGCGACTGCATCGCCAAAATAAATAGCGATATTCAAGCGATATGCGCATGGGTGGATGCGTGTGGGCTGCGCCTTAATTCCTCTAAGACCACGGCTATTGCAATTGGAACAGCGCGCTACTTAAATACGCTTCACGCGGCCACACTTCCGCAAATTCGGGTTCGGGAAGCCATCGTCCCGCTATCCACATCCGTCTCCTGGCTGGGAATCACGGTGACGAGCACCCTGAGTTGGCGGGAGCAGGTCACGCGAGCCACGCGCAGGGCGAATGAAACTGTTCACCGGCTGAAGACGTGTCGCAGGCGATTGCCACGTGACGTCAGAATCACGCTGGTTAGGTCACTGTTGCTGCCGCAGCTAGACTACTGCTGTCTTCTCTACACGGATATCTCGATCGAGCTGGACCTAAGGATGCAACGGGCACTAAACCGTGGAGTGCGATTCATCTTCGATGTGCGCAGGGATGCGCATATCACACCTTATTACCAGCGGTTGGGGTGGCTCAAGATCGCGGATCGGAGGGAGTATTTGCTGGGGTCGTTCGTGTTCGGCTGCCGAATGCGTGGCGAGCCCAGCTACTTGCTCCAGCGCATAACGCAACCTGTTCCAATGGGGAACCATGACACGCGGCGGCAGCACTCGACGTCGGATTGCCTTGTTCCGGCTTTTCGCACGGAGAAATACAGAGGCTCTTTCGCGGTGACGGCGAGCATCCTCTGGAACGCGCTGCCTGATACCCTAAGGCGTCAAGTATCGATAGGTGGTTTCAAGGGAGCCTTTCGAGCTCTGCTACTGGCGCGAGGCACGCAGCAGTGACGGAGTGGGTCGGGCTCGACCTCTTCCAATCCTTATTTATTATTACATTCTCTCGTATTATTATTATTACTATTATTATTATTATTAATTAGTACTAGTATTAGAGTACTTTTATTGTTATTATTAATTACTACTAGTACTATCTTACTACATACTACTATACGTACTATTTACTCTTATTATTTATTCTGTATTCTTTATTTTAGCTAGTACGGCTCAGCTTTTTCTGTCTTGATGTACACTTACTGGCACGGTGCTCTTAGGGGACGCAGTCCCAGGGCACGAAATAAACGTATCTCTCTCTCTCTCTCTCTCTTTTTCAGCTCCCTGTCTCCCATCTTCCGCCTTTTTCTTACCCGCTCGCATTTTCTCTGGGATCAGTAACGCGATAAGAGTGCATCAGGATGCGTATACCATCCCTTTTGTATGTAAAGGTTATATATACGTAGTACGCGCAATGGGGTTTTCGTCTCGCAATCGAAAGAAAGGCTCTCGAAGCATCCGATGCAAATTGATTCTCAGACTGGGCGATCAAAAGCCCGATGCGACGCGATATTCTTTTCCCTCGTAAGAGGAAGAAGAGAAGAAGAAAAATACCATCCGGGGAAAAAACGGATAAATTGTGTAAGACAATATTCTGCGACATAAACAAATCCATTTTCTCACAACATAAAAATAAAACAGGGTGCTAACAAATTGAGCGGTTTTTTAAATGGCGGATAAGAAGAAACAATAAAAGGATTTCGAAGGATCGAAAAGAGTCATTCGCATTCGCGTCTTTTGACCTCGTATCGTTCGACGCCCGGGAGACTTCGCAATAGATCTCATGCAAATCTCGTCGGGCAACATGCACTACGAACTCCCTGTACCGACGACTTTCTGTCACTGCGAGAAGATCCACGTACGCGTTGACTCTCCGTTTCTTCGTGGAAAAAACTGGAACATCCCCCCCCCCCCCCCCCCCTGGCATTGCCTTTTTACCATAGGCGACTTATAGCAATCCGGGAGAATGAGCGGATCGGAGACAATGACAGCTACGGATGGAATAAATGCATATCCGCAGATTTTCGATCACGCGTGCGTTTTTCCCAGGACCGGGGCGAGTCCCTCTGATGCGTTGAGAGAATTATGAACGTGCTCCCCCCTCCCCCACCCGCACCGCACGGTGCAAGATCCTGCCTCGTTACCAACTTTACGCACAACGACTACATAACTTATGCATACGTATGTATTTGTTGCATATGCATGCGCATTGTAACATCCACGTAGACGTTTATACACGTTTATCCAGAAAAACACGTTTTACAGGATTCATTATAAAAATGTGAAGGTTTTCGAGAGAAAAACAAGTAATTAGTGGGCTTGTCAGTGCGAAAAATTAAATCATTGGGAAAAAAGAAAACAGCAATTTAATTAATAATAATCAATGAAAACCCGTTTTACAGGATAAGTTATAAAAGTGTTTAAACAAATCTGAAAACAACTAATTAATGAACTTGTCGTCGATAGATAGAAATAAAATTAGCGGAAAAAGTGAATAAACGATCGATAACGATCGATAGTAAAACACGTTTCACAGCATTTAGTATATGAAAGTGCAAAAAGATTTATTTAAAAAATGTAATAATACTTAAGAAACGTTAACTAATCAGAAAAAGATCTTTTTGGTCGTTGCGTCGTTGACAAGTATACGTTGGTTCGATACAACTTTTCATCGATCACATACCACGACTTTTTTTTTTATATATACTTGGTATGTATTTTTATTGTTTATTTTTGGAAATATTACGGGTGACGATAAACTATAATAACGATCATTTCAGTTTATGATTTTCATTACGTTAATCCATCTTCGCAGTTTCTTTACCCCCACTTTTCGCGGGCTTTGAAGTTGCAAACTTTGCAAATTTCAACGATATTCAAACGTTCGTCCAAGTATGAAATTATACAAAAAATTTGCATTTCCACGCTACATAATACATGTCGTTGCTATACATAACGCTAACTCGAAAGAAGGTGCGACACTCTTGTAGAATGTACGCGGTTCAAGCAAAACAGATATATACAACTCGCGTTGGCGATGCAACCGATGCGGAGGCTAGATACGAGGGCTGGGTACGGGACGGTGGGAATAGTCTCTGGCGTGCAAAACTTTCAGTCTCGATACGTTTTATACCAGCGCATATACGCGATCCAGGCAATACATTATAATAACATGTATATATGTTACGATACGGCTCGCCTCGGATCCTTCTTCGTCTCTCGTGGGAAAACTCCGGTAGACCACGCAACAAGCACCCGCGCACTGTATACCTATATGTATATATAATAATGCGCTCGTTCGCATAATTACGCGCAAGCTCCATTACCCGCAACATCACAATGCGACACACGATAATATCACCGATTTACATGTGTTTCAATGCACTCTCGGGATCTTAATTCCACATCATGAAAAAAAGAAAAGTGCAAGAAAAACGGGGTCTCTCTTCAACGATCGAAAAAGTCGAGTTTCGAGTGCCACGATACACTGACCTACAGCTCGCGGAGCTGAAGTTATCTTTAACGTAGTGAAAGAGAAAAAAACACCAATAACAACAATAATAATCTTATATCGTCCCTCTCTTTCTCGTTCGCTCGTTCGCGATTTTCTTTTTCATTTATTTGTTTCATTCGCGTTCGAACGGGGGTATAACCGGGACAATTTGGGCTGGAATGGCAGACCTAAATATAAATATTGTCACGCCGTTGGGGAAGGAATAACTGGGGGAGAAGTGGGGGACTATAAAAACTAAATTAATACGGGAAACACGAATAAAAAAAATATAATAACTTATTTTATTTATCCGTTCTAACAAAGAAATATATCACAAAAAGATTAATACTTAATTTCGGCGGACGATCTCGGGGGCAATGTACACTAACAATTTGATTCACAAAAGATTTATAGCAGTGGGCGCCAGTTATTTTTACTAATAAAAAAAAATAAAAAAATAAATTTTATTACAATGGGGGGATACAAACAATTATTTTAGGAGACTAGGGGAGAATGGATATTGGGGCAGCTCAGGGTGGGGGTTCTCCGACTCTACGGCCTCTTAGTTATTACTACTGGCCTATTTCCAATACGCGAAATAATATTTCTCGCCAAATTCGGAACTTGGACGAGATAGATCGGGACGCTATACAAAAAAAACGTAAATACTGGGTGTCGCGAACAATGGGCTACGAGGACGGTCGAAGGCCGTCTGAAAATCTCGGATATCACGCGGTGTTTAAATTTTCTTAATTCTACACAACCGTTCCACTTCGCAATTAATTTTATGACTATTTCTCCGTGAAGGTTCACGGAGATAATTAACGCTCGGGAAAACTCGAAACCGGGAATTATGACGGGGGAGGAAACTCGAACACAAATTTTCGCAAAAGGGGGCCGAATACAAAAATGAGAGAAAAGAATCGTGCCTAAACTTCAATTGGTGCTGTTCAATTTTGCGTTTAGTGGAGGCGCAGCGATGTGGCAGGTACAGAAATTATGGTTAAGTCGAAGAGATGTGATAAGCGTATGGATTTATTTATGCTCATTGGTATTGTCGTCACAGATGTATAAAGAAGAGGCGCGTGGATGTTCGCTCCAGTAGAGCGGTGGCTGTGCCACTGTGGTCCGTACGCCGGGTAGTAGATGAAGCGGTGACGTGTGTCTAGATGAGTCGCAAAAGACTGTTGCAGTTGGCCGTCTTGGAGAGGGCGGTGCTCAGTCGCTCCCAGAAGACGTTTGTGTCTCTGCGTCGACGCTCCGAGTGAAGCTGCTAGAGCCTGCTGACGTTGAGGCTTGTGTTCCTCAGTGAACTCGTGTAGTTTCAGTCTGCGTGGCTGCGGAGTTATAGCGTGGCGGCGTCGCTCCAATCGGTGAGAGTAGCGGAGGGGCTGCTTTGCTCCAGCGTGGAGAGGTCCAGCAGGAGAGGTTTCAGCTCGAACGTTCACACGCTCGAGCTCGAACCGGCTCACACGTTCGAGCTGAAAAATATTGCGCGTGTGTACGTAAATATAAAAATACATATCGTCCATCAGAGAGTTCCCTCTTTTTCTCGTATTATATCTTCATTCCCGAGCAAAACGTTCGAACCCCCTCTGTATTGTTTTAGTTGGCACGGGGTTACCGTACTTATAGAACGCGAGGTCTGCGAACAATTTTTTTCACATTTTTATTTTTTACTCTTCTGCGACCCTTTATTTTTCTCCCTTTAATCCTTTTTCTCACCCGCCGGGTGCACTCCCGCGGCTTCATTTGCCTTTCAACCTTTCTCGCAGTCCTATGACTGACGCTCTGTAGGGCGAGAAATCCGGTTCTGTATAAATGCGCATATACGTCGCCATTGTACTTTGAAGAGGGGACCAGAACCGCGAGAGCATGAAAATTATGTAAACGACTTTCGACCACGCTCCGTTTTATATCGTCCTGTAATCAAGACACCTCGACCATTATTATTATTATTTTTTCACCATCCTTTAAGGTAATATCTGCTCTAACGCGCCTATGACACGTCTGTCTCGTTGATCGACGAAATAATCGCGAGCGTGACGAGCAGCGAAGAAACGATTATCGTTACTCAACGTTTTAGCGATTTAATAATGTCGGATTTTTATTATTATCGTTTTCATTAATTTCCGATCATTGGGTAAGATAGATTTTCTGTATCGAGTAATGTATTGATAAATCGAAAATTCGAACGACGTTAATTGTATATATTTTTTTTCCTCTAATTATTGTATAATTAATTTCGATTCTTTTCGATCAATCGGGCGTCGCAATTCGACCGATTTTTCGTTTAATTCCTTTCCACATTCTTATTTTCACATATATTCGACAGATCGTTCAATTGTTTGTAATAATTACAGAAATTTATGGTAAAATGTCATTGAAACATTTCCTTTTTATTATGATCGCAAAAAATGTTCATCAAATTTTTATTTATCGTGAAACAATCGCATATATTTTGCATTCGCGACACAAAATGAAATAAAATTATTACTCTTTTTCCCGTTTTTCGAAGCTATTTTGGAATACGGTCAGGATTAACTTGGAGATCGAAGCGAGGTTGGACAATGCTTGATTTAACAATAAACTGAAAATCATCAACGCGCAACTTTAATCGAATTTGCGTACGTCGACGAGTGCCCCGAGTATTCGTGCGAGTTTCGAGTTCTAACTGTCTTTGAGAAGAACCTCGAAGCACCGGCCCACTTTATTATTTATCACGTTGATTAGTATTTTGGAACAGGATTGTTTGCGATGCTGAATGGACGAGTGAGTGAGGGGGAAAGCTTAACAACGCGTACCGTTGTTCGGGAGATTTACCCGACGTACGTATATAATACGCTCCTAATTACGTCGCTCAAAATACAGTACCGAGCTTTGTTTTGCCTCGTCCACGTAAAATCAACACGGCTTAATTATTCAATCGGCGTTCACCCCTGTTGTTAATTTACGGTTTTGCCACGTCGCGCGGCAACGTTTTATTTTTGTTTTGTTTTATTTTTTCACGAACGTTTTTTTTACTTACTATGTCACGTTTATACGATTAGTGCTTAAGTGGCAGTGTTACAGGCGACGTGCGATTCGAAAATTTGATCAGTAATCGTACGAGCGGTAAACAACCGATCGGGTTAAAAATTGGCAGGTACGAACAGAGAATTATGGCTAAAAGTGGCTCGTGGTATTTTTTTCGAAAATTTTGAAAATAGCGTTGCAGGCGACCAGTGATTCGAAGACGCCATTTGTATTTTCTCTTTAATTATGGCAACAATTTTGGAAACAAAATACCGAGAGACACTTTTTGCCACAATTTTCTGTGTACCTGGCAGTTTTTAATCTCGTCGGTTATTTCATGCTCGTACGAGCGAGGTGGTCGAGTTGGATTTCCCGGGGAGGAGTTGCTCGGGATGGTTATCTTGCAGAGCTTCCACTCCTCTACGAGCTGGATCGAAAGTTTAACCTGTGCAATTATCCTTTGTTTCTGGCCTCGACACATGTCTTGGCGATCGTAGGCAAAAAGACCGAGCTGATTAGCTTGCTGAGATATGTTTCTCAACAAGTGCTGGCTGCTTTTCTCGACGCACCGCTGCCGCTTATGTAGCCGCTGAGGCTACTAGTCGCGCGCGAGAGACGTTGCGCGCGTGGCCCTCTCGCGGTGGACCGCGCGAACTAGGGTCCCCGTGGCGCGGCAGCGTCGCACTGGGCGCTCTCACATGCTGCGTAGTTCGCTATACGCCAGTGCCTTGCGGTGTTTCGCACAGGTGCAAACACTTACTCTTTATCCTCCTCTAGCGTACTCTCTCTCTCTCTCGTTCCTTGTGGCTTGCGGTGTTTGCGTAATTCTTCGATGTTCTGTTCTGTCCTTTTATCTTCTTTCCAATTTACTCTCTCGCGCCTCGCTTTCCACTCACCCTCACACTCTCTAACTCTTCCGCAAACTCTAACTATTGCGTCTCCTTCGCCGATTGATGGCTCGGGGACAGCTGATGAGAGGTGGCGATGGCATGTGCCGGTGGTTTATTTGGAGAGTGCGGGCTAAAATTTTGTTGGTGGTGATTGTTATCGCGAGTTGTTGGGTGTTTCATTTATTTAAATAATGTGCGGCGGAGTGTCGTGGTTCAGTGAGTTCCTTGATGGATTTTCCTCCGGTGGATGGTAAGTGTTCTTCTTATTGGTATGCCCTTTTCTTCGTGATATTATTTGTTTTTCTTTTTATTTCCAGGTTATGGCGTGGGTGGTGGGTTGTCCGGGTGACGATGATGATGGTTATCCGGGGGATGCTGTGGCTCTTCTTGGCGATGATAATATTCTTCGGGGCGTCGTGTAAGTTCTTCGGGGCGACGCGCAAGTGTTTACACCATTTACAAAAAAAAATACTATACGGGAAAGGAATAATAATACTTACTTATTTTTTTTAAATATTTTAGATTAGTGGAACGGCTGCCTTTGGGTCGAGCTGGGGAGGGTAAAATTGTGCAACGTCACAATATATATATACGTTACAAAAGTGAAAAGGAAAAGATCTCTGAAAGAAATCGAACTGTATGTATTGGTGTGTGTGGATGTGAGTGCGTGTGTATGGGGCGGGGGGGGGGGTGCATTTACGCACGCCGTCAGAGTTGTCGGCAGTGTGGAACTCGCTTTCTGCTGCCGCAAAGGTGCTGACCGCGTCCCACGTTGTCGGTGCCACCAACATCGTGTTTACCACATTCTCCGGAGTAATCGCCCTGTTTAGCGCCCTCTCCACCTCACCGCGAAGTGCGCTGAAGCGTAGACACGAAAAGAAGACATGTTCTGCGTCTTCCGGTACTTTCCGAAAAGTTCGGCATTCCGGGGACTCGTCCAGCTTGTACTTGTACAAGTAGGCACGGAAGCAACCATGCCCCGCCAATATTTGCGTCAGGTAGAAATTTACTTCTCCGTGGTTCCGGTTTACCCACTCGTTCACGTGGGGAATAAGTCGGTGCGTCCAGCGTCCCTTGACGGATTCGTTCCATCTTCTTTGCCAGCGCTCCAGACTCACTTTTCGCTCTTGTGTGCGTAGTTCGCTCAGCGGCTGGGTTGTTGGTCGCAGCTCGTACAGAGATTTTCGTTCCACTGCCAATATTGCTATGGGTATCATCCCAACGATCACGCACCCGGCATAGTCTGATACAGTGCGGTTGCCACATATGACCCTTAGGGCACTACGCCGGTAGACCGCAGCTGCTCCTTTCCGGTAGTAGTATCCTCCTCAGATACTGCGGTACGTCCATCGCGTTGAGGGCGTCCCAAATGCAGTCCCATCGTGCCGAGTTGAAGGCATTCTTTATGTCTAGAGTGGCAATCAAGCAATACTTGTTTGCTCATCTTTTCCATGGAGTTCCAGAAATGGCCTCTTTAGCGGTATTTACCACTATGTTCACCGCATCGAGTGTCGAGCGGGACTTGCGGCCCCATACTGGTTGCCCGCGAGGGAGTCGCCCATCGCTATGATCAGTCTATTGTGGATTATGCGTTCGAGGATTTTCCCCGCTGTATCCAGCATGCAGAGTGGTCGATAGGATGGAGGTTCGTCAGGCGGCTTCTTTCCTTTGGGCAGGAGAACCAGCCTTTGCCATTTCCATCTGTCTAGGAAGACTCCTTGCGTTAGGCATGAGTTGTACAACTCGACGAACATCCCTGGTGCCGTGCTTATAGCTGTCTTGAGGGCGACATTCGGTATGCCGTCCATTCCTGGTGCCTTGTTTATTCCTACCTTTGCGATAGCCTTCGCAAGTTCTTCCAGTGTTACTGATGACGCAGCTGCCTCTTCCTCTTGTTCAATGTGGAACTCGCACTCCGGTTGCTGTGGAAACAGCGTGGTGACTATGTTTCTCAACATCTGAGGACAGGTCAGGGTAGGCAACGACTGCTCTTTGAGCCGTGCCATTGCCACCTTGTACGGTCTGCCCCAGGGATTTCCATCCACCTCATTGAGCAGCTCTTGCCAGCACTTCCTCTTGTTGCGCTTGATAGCATTCTTGAGACTGGACTGCGCTTCTCTGTGGTTCCATTCCAGCGCCTGGAATGTAGCTTTCCCCCGGGCCCTTTGGGCTAGGAGTCTCGCCTTGTTACATTTCATTCGGAGTGTGGCTATGTTGTCGTTACACCAGTACACTGGGCCGTGTTTGCTCGTGTCTCTTTTCCTCGGCATTGCTGCATCGCATGCGTCAGCGACTCTTTTCACGACCGTTCCCGCTGTTGCGGTTGCATTGCCCTCTGCGACGGAATCGGTCCTCAGTGCCAAGCGAAACAAGTTTTCATCGAATACGTTCGCTCGCCAACTAATCGCGTTTGCTTTTTTTGGTCGCACTCTAGTCTGCCTACAGCTGGTGACCGACCATACAATAGCCCGGTGGTCGCTGTTTGTGTACCTGTCCGTGACTTGCCAGTTAGCGTTGTCCTTTGCAAGACCACCGCTGACAAAAGTCAAGTCCACGATTGAGGTCGCCTCCCCTCTACAAAATGTGGGTGAGTTACCACTGTTAAGAAGGACCAAGTTCAGTGACGCTAGTACATCCAGGAGTGCCCTACCCTTCGGTTTGGTCTCTCTATTGCCCCATTCGACCACCCAAGCATTGAAATCTCCGGCTATCGCCACGGGGCTGCGTCCTCGGATATCTTTGCTGCGTCTGTCCAGTAGTTCCTCGAATTCTTCGATCGGCATGCTGGGGGGAGCGTAGCAGCTGTACAGGTGTATACCGCTGACGTTCACCCGGACGAACCGATTTTCTCGTTCCTTTATCACCTCCTGGATGGGGCATTTATTGCATGCCCATATAGCGGCCTTGTCCGAGCTGTCGATCTCCCAGGGCTTCCGATCGAGGATCCTGTAAGGTTCCGAGAGTATCGCCACATCCGTCTTCGTCTCCCGCACTGTCTGCATGAGCAGCTCCTGTGCAGTTTCGGAATGGTTGAGATTAAGCTGCAAGATCTTCATCCTCGTTTCTGGGTTAGCTCCCTGAGTGCACGCGTGTAGGCCGGGCATCTGTTTCCACCAGCGATATGCCACCAAGCTCTGTTGCCCTGCCCCTCGCAAAGTACACAGTACGCCTCCCCTTTCCACTCTCCAATTTTGTGGCCGATCTTCCCACATTTCATATAGTTACCGGATCGATCCATCTCTGATCGGCAGTTCCGCGCCAGATGACCGTAGTTCCAGCACCTGAAGCATTTACTAGGCTTCAACTGCTCGCGAAGACGACACACTACCCATCCGATTCGGATCCTCGCTGTCTTGATGGCTTCCGTCGCTTGTTCCGCCGCCAATCTGACGACTCCCGTCTGCGTGCCCCCGTAGGCTTTGCGGAGGGGTTTGATAGAGACCTTGAGGGACCCAACTGCCACCCCCAGCTGCTGCGTGAGGCCTTCGCAGATTTCTTCTTTCGTCGTTGCTTTGTCGAGATCCTTTATCTCAACGATTGTCTCCTGCACTCTGCTCGTGACCACGGCCTCCTGTCCGAGTGTTTCTCCGATGGCCGTGCGCATTTCTGCTGTTTCCGCGGGGCTCGCTTTGCCCAGAATGAGGATGAGATCCCCCGCAGCAGTTCGGCGAGTTTTCATCGGCTTCTTCCCGGCGTCCTCGTGCTTGGGATCCTTTTTGACTCTGCTGAGGATCTCGGCGTAGGTGAGATCTCCGCCGATGATGATCTTCTTGATGATCAGAGCATTCGGCAGGGCAGTCTTCCTCCGCTGCTTGCGGGGTTTTCGGCGTACCTCTTGCCACTCTCCGATCTTTTCTCTGTCACCAGTTGGTGTTTTGGTGACTTCCGGCCCAGCACTGTGGTTTGTTCCGTTGCCTTGCTTCGGTTCCTTGCTGCGCTTCGGTTCCATCGCAAGGTTCAGCTCGTTGCTGTGCTTCGGTCCCTTGTTGCCATTGGGTCCATTGCCTTGGTTTGGCTTGGTGCTTTGCTTCGGGCCTTTAATTTGTTCGGGCCCGTCGCTGTGCTTCGGTCCGTCTCTCTTTCCCTTCCTCTGTTTCGCCTCTCTTTCTCGCGATGGCGGCGTTCTTTCCATTCGTTTGTTGCCTTGCGAGCGTTGTTGGGCAGGTGTCGTTGTGTCTATTCGCGCGGCTTCTCGTTTTGACGTTTTCCGAGCGTAGGCGTTGTCTGTGTTGCTCCCACAGCTGTCACTGTAGTCATCTGAATGGGTACCTCGCCAACTGCCTTCTCCATCTCGTAGAGTTTATTGAATGCGTTCTTTACAGAAGCGGCCATTCTCTTAGCTTCATGGTGGATGTTCTTCTTGTCCTTGATGAACTCGTGCAGCTTGCTGATAAGCTCTCCAAGTCGTTCGAATGCCTGCGTCTTTTTATCTCCCCCTACCTTCTGCGATCGCTCTTCCATTGTCGGAAGACGCGTCCTGTCGCGGTATCCGGGAGACTCTTTCACTTCTTCCAGAGCAATATCCATTGGCTGTTGGGCTTCTGTCGTTTGCCTCTTGGCTTCGTCTTCACTTGGACTGCGTTGGACGTTAACCTTTGTGGCGGTGATCCTTCCGGAGGCCAAGTGGCCTACCTCCGTACGGTTGCAGTCGTTTGTTGACGACGAACAGGAGCCTGCTTTGGCACTTCTGTTCGCCAGCACTAGGGCATCCCCCCCCCCTCCTGCGCCGTAATCGTGACTCCCTGTTGGTCACTTTCCATCCTTGGTTTATTATCGGGGTTCCTTCCCCTAGCTCAGGGGCCGGTAACCTGCGGCTCGCGAGCCACATGAGGCTCTTTGGATGTGAAGCTTCGGCTCTTTAGTTGCAAATATTATTTATATTATAAAAAAACATTTAAGAATCGTTCTGAATCGATTGACGAGGATTAGGCACCATGTCTATCTCTCAGCCACTTGTACTCGCTTTTCACCGCACCCCTCCCCCGTGATTTGTGACGTATAGTTTGTTGTTTCAAGTAGAAGAGTTAGAAGGGAATTATCTTCTCAAAGGTATGTATGTACATATATAATAATAATGTAGTGTAGAATATCATATGGTCTATATATCTATATACTAGGAACGTCCCTGGCATACGCGACATTAAGTATTTTTCTATAATATGGCTTATTCCGACCTTTTGTCCGAATACTCAAAACGTAAACATCGCATGGCGACAAAGAGGCGACGCTCAAAGCGAGCGATTTAACGTGGAAGGACGACAAAGGAAAGAAGGCAGTTCCCGTTTAGACATCGTGCAAAGAGGTAACGCTTTGCGTCTAAATTATTTATTTTAATAATTAAATTATTAGAGAATTATTTATTTTATTTAGGTAAGTATTTTTAATTGGGAAATATCATTGTAAAATGTTTTTTGATAAATTATATTTCATTATGCCCAGCTTCTCGTACGTATTTACATAGGTATATGTTCGAAAGCTCTTACAATAATTGCGAAGTGGGAGAGCAGCGATGGGGAAGGTGTATGAATCATAGATGAGTCAACATAGGTGAGAAGTGCATTGTTTTATTCATTATTGTTGGCGTCGGTGAGAGATACAGAGCGGGCTCTTGGATGAGTCTCACATATGAGGATGCTCGTTCCAGTATTCGATTCTGAGCCGGAGGGGTGATGACAGTGGCCATTAACGTTACCCGAGCTTCGGGTAGGTCGCCTGAGATGTCAATCGTTCTGTCGGCTTGACTCGGAAGCGATGGTGGTCCTGTCCACCATAGTGGATTAACTAAGAGTTCCTTTGGCGATAACCCCCGGGATGCGCAGTCCGCCGGATTAAATTGGCCAGGAATGTGACCCCATGTTGCTTTCGGAGTGAGATGCTGAATTTCTGCAACCCTGTTCGCGACGTAGGTTTTCCAATGTGTTGGATGACCCTGGATCCATCCAAGCACGACTGTGGAATCCGACCATAGAAATGTAGGGATGGTTGACGCGTTAAGGACTTCTCTCGTGTGTTGGACCAAGGTGCAAAGCAAGTGGGCCGCGCAGAGCTCTAGGCGAGGTATCGAAACTTGTTTCAACGGGGCCACTTTACTCTTTGCTGTGATGAGAGATGTCGTAATGATCCCGTTTCTGTCCTCGCAGCGAAAATAGATGACCGCCGCAAAGGCGCGTTCGGACGCGTCGGCGAATCCGTGGAGTTCTCTTATTAGCTCCGTCTCTTGAGTAGGAACGAAGCGTGGGATTCGTACTTCCTGTAACTCAGACCACTCATCGTAGAATTTCGTCCAGTCTTCTGCTAGGCTGTCCGGTAATGGATCATCCCATTGAAGATTGAGGAGCCAGGTAGACTGAATCGCGATCTTCGCTTTGGTTGTCACTGGGGTGAGCCATCCCAGTGGGTCGAACAACTGTGCTGCTTGCGCGAGCAGGCTTCTCTTCGTCGTTTGACTGTGCTTGCTAGGTTTCACGCTGAAGGCGAAACTGTCTGTCTGTTGATTCCACCGGAGACCGAGGGTCGCGTGTCCCTCCTCCATAGCTGACAACGTTTTGTGGCTGCTTGTGGCTCTGTCGAGAGCTGGAATTTGCCTTTCGAGTTCCTTTGAATTGGTGACCCATTTCTTTAAAGGAAACCCGCCCGCCATGCAGAGGTCGCGTGTTTCCTTTTGAAGCTGTATTAGCTCGGCTACCGTGTTTGCACCCGTTAGGACGTCGTCAACGTACATGTCCCGTAGTAGCACTTGCTTGGCTCTAGAAAATTTGCTGCCCTCGTCGTCTGCAAGTTGACGAATCGTCCGGATGGCGAGAAAGGGCGCACATGCGAGTCCGTACGTGACGGTGCTGAGTCTGTAGTTTTGCATGGGCTGCGTTGGCGTTGGTCGCCAGAGAATCCGTTGCAGGTCTCTGTCGTCGTGATGAATCGTGATTTGCCGATACATCTTCTCTATGTCTGCAGCGATGACCCATTTGTGCGTTCGCCATTTTAGAAGAATGTCCGACAGAGCTGGTAGGAGGTTTTGACCCGGGTATAGGTGGTCGTTCAAGGAGTAGCCCTGCGAGTTTCGACAGGATCCGTTGAAGACTACCCGGAGTAGTGTTGTTGTGCTGGAGTCTCGCCATACTCCGTGATGAGGCAGATAGCAGAGGCGACTGCCCGTGGTGTCCCTTGCTGCTTCCATGTGCCCCATGGTTTCATACGTGTGCAGGAACTCCCGGTATGCGTCCCGGATTTCTGCGTTCTGAGAGAAGCGTCTCTCGTTATGTGCTTGCACGCGAGCAGCTGTGCTTCGAGTGTAGGCGAGATCCGGAAGTTTTCCCTTCAGTGGGAGTCGGACACAGTATCGTCTGTCTGATGCGCGCGTATGCGTGCTGGCGAAGTGATCCTCGCATGCCTGCTCGTCAGGTGTCAATGGCTGAGGAACGCGCGGACCCTCTTCTTGTACCCAAAATCGCTCGACTAGGGTAGGAAGGGGGTCGGCCAATGAGCACAGGTTGCTCCGAGCTTGCGGAGTGGGGTTGCCACGCCCCGTTATGCCAGAGAGGATCCAGCCGAAACTCGTTGCTTGAGCTATCGGTTGATTCTTATGACCAGTGCGTAATCCTTTTCGAATGATACTAGCGTAGGCGTCAACTCCAAGGAGCAGATCGATTGGATCGTTGTCTTCGAAGCAGGGATCTGCAAGTTTCAGTCCCCGGATGTGGTTCCAGTTGTGTCGGAAGATCCTGGGGGCTTGAGCGTAGAGTGTTGGTTTTGGCAACACCAACGCTGGCGTAGTCAGGCTCGCGTTTGTCTGTGTAGATATAACGCTTAACTGGACGCGGCCTTTGGCTGTGTCGGTGCAGACTCCTCCAACACCGCATACGTCTATGGGTGCTTTTGATCGAGGGAGCTGTAGGCGCTGAGCCAGTCGCTCAGTTATGAGGCTTGTCTCGGATCCTTGGTCGAGCAGGGCTCTCGCTGGCTGTGGATTGCCGAATCGATCCAAGATGTTGACCCGTACGGTTGCGAGTAGTACGGACAACTGACCCTTGCTGCTCACCCGTGAGAGTAGAGTGCTAGTGTTCGTACCCGCTGGTGTGAAGACCTCGTGTAATGTCGAATGGTGTTTTGCTGAGCAAATTGTGCATACCCGCTTGGATGGACAATTTGCCAGCGCGTGTGATCCCAAGCAGTTGGTGCAGTGGTTGGCCTGTTTTATCAGCTGTAGCCGCTGCTGTGGGTTCCTATTGCGGTACTCTTCGCAGATCATCACGAAGTGGTCCTTTTGCAGCTGAGGCAGGACTCGCGCTTCTTCGTGTGTTGAAGAGTGGCAAAGGAACGTGTCGAGGTTCTTTCTACCGACTTTTGAGCGAACGCCGGTCGTGAGGGTTGTAAGGCCTCGACGATGTGGATGCGCCGCTCCATGAACGCCTTCAACTGAGCATAATTAGGAAGATCCGTCGCACTGTTGATGGTTGCTTCCCATTCTCTTCTCGTGCTACTGTCAAATAACTCGATAATGATGAAGAGGAGAAGGTCTTCTGTTTTAAACACCGGTCTCCCGATGCTCTTGAGACTGCTAATGGGCGTGGTCATGACGTGGAAGATCCTCTTGAGTTCGTCTGCTGACTCTGATTTCATCTTCTTTAAAGCGACCAGTTTGGACAGGCATGTCCGTACGAGAACCCTTTTGTTGGCGTAGCGATTCTCCAGCTCCTCCCACGCTCGCTCGTGAATTGTCTTCAGTGTTCTGAAGGTCGTTGGCGAGGGTTTTCGCTTCCCCCTTGAGGCTAGTCTTAAGGTAGTGCAACCTCTCTACATTTGATAGCTGTTGGTCTTTCTTCAGGATTGATATGAAGAGGTCTTTGAAAGCTGCCCATTCCTCGTATCGACCGGCGAATGTTGGCAGTTCGATGCGTGGTAACACGGAGCGAGATGCGGTCCCTAACTCCGGTCTGGTCTCTTGCGCGGCATTCCAATCAAGGAGCGCTGTTTTCTGCTGATAGTAGGTGTCCTCCATGATGGCTTGGAAATCTTTCTCAGAGTACTTAGACTGGGCAAGCTGCGAGGCGAACTCCGTTGTGAGGATTTCATGTTGTCTCTCGAATTTCTCCCAATAGTTGTCCAGGCACGTTAGTCTCGCCTTGACTGCACCGCTCGTGATATTTCTCTGTCCGAGCTTCTTCAGGTTGTCGACTATCCGTGCGACTCTGCCGTGAAGCTCTTGCTGGCTCTGAAGCAGTGACTCGAAGGTATACCCCATGCTGCTTGCTGCGTGGTTCGAGATGATGTCTCGAATCCGGCTCGAAGGACCAAATGTTCGAAAGCTCTTACAATAATTGCGAAGTAGAAGCGCAGCGATGGGGAAGGTGTATGAATCATAGATGAGTCGACATAGGTGAGAGGTGCACTGGTTTATTCATTGTTATTAACGTCGGTGAAAGGTACAAAGCGGGCTCGTGGATGTTCACTCCAAAGAAGTGGTGGCTGCGTGGCAGTGGTTCTTACTCCTGGTAGAAGGTGTAACGGTGGCGTGTGTCTCGGTGAGTTGAAGACTTTTTCGGTTGTTGGCCGTCTGGGAGTTGGCGGTTCCCACTCGCTTCTTGAGGAGGTTTGTGTTTCGGCGTTGGTTTGCTGAAGCCTGCTAAGGTTGAAGCTTGTGTGCCTCGGTGAACTCTGCTGGTGTCTGTCTGCGTGGCTGCGCAGGTGAAGCGAGGAGGTGTAGCTCGGAGAGGAGACAGAAGAGCAGGCACTGCGTTACTCCAGCTGGGAGAGGTCCATCGGCGGATGCGGACGTCCCAAGTGCAGAGGCACGAGCGAGTTGGTCGTGTAAGATGACCTGAGCTTGCGTTGCTCGGGAGGGTGACTCGGCGTAATGTCCACTTGGTGACTAGTTGAAATGAGAGCTTGACCTGTCTGGATTTCTTTTTGGTCAGGCCGTGACGCATGTCGTTGGCAGTAGTGGCAGAAAAACCGAGCTGTTGATCTTGTTGAGGTAAGTGTCCCAACAAGTGCTGGCTACTTTCCTCGACGGACCGCTGCCGCTTATGTATCCGCTGGGGCCACTAGTCGCGCGCGAGAACCGTCGCGCGCGTGGCCCTCTCGCGGTGGACCGCGCGAACTAGTGTCCCCGTGGCGCGGCAGCGTAGCGCTAGGCGCTCTCTCTCGCGCTGCATCTCTCTCTATCTTGTGCGTTGCGGTGTCTCGCACAGTATACGTTGACATAGTAAATAATTGCAAAACTTGTCATCTGCTGTTTTGGATACCTAAATAATAATTTTGAAAATTCTTTAGTACAGCTTCACCGCAAGCATGGCATCTACGGTGAAGCTGTACTAAAGAATTTTTAAAATTATTATTTAGGTATCCAAAACAGCAGATGACTACTTGTCTCATTTGCCACGAAAAACTCGCACACAATAAGAAGTCAAATTGAGAGAGACACTTCACTACAAAACATACTCAGTTTGCTAGTAAATATCCAGTCGGCGAAGAACGAAAAAAAGCTGTCGAAGAATTCCAAAAACAAAAACAATAATCAAGTTCCATGTTAAGTAACTGGACGCAATCTACAAGTAATGCTAATCTGGCAAGCTTCGCGGTATCACTGGAAATTGCAAAAAAAGGCAAACCATTCACAGATGGTGAGTATGTCAAAGACTACTGCATACGTGCATCTGAAGAACTGTTTCGTGATTTAAAAAACAAACCAGAAATCTTTAAAAAAAATCAAAGATTTGCTACTATCCGCTAAAACAGTCCAAGACAGAATAGCTCAAATGTCTTCAAATGTAACATATTTGCAGGTGGAAGACATTCAACTGGCTTCTGCCTTATCACTTGCTATAGATAAGTCTTGCGACATAAAAGACACGGCACACGTTGCCCTTTTTGTCAGGTATATGTCTTCCCAAGGTCCAAAAGAAGAACTTTTAGGATTACTACCACTCTTGGGACAAACTAGAGAGGAAGATATAGCGAATGCCGTACAGAAATGCCTCGAAGATAATAAGATCGATGTAAATAAAATCGTTTCAATAGCAACTGATGGAGCCAGAAGTATGACAGGAAAAAATAAAGGAACAACAACAATTCTTCAGAGCATAATAAACCACGAAATTCTTACTTTTCACTGCATAATACACCAAGAAGCGCTTTGTGCCCAAACAGTTTCCGCCAAAATAGTAGAGATCATGAATTTGGTAATCAAGATTGTTAACAGCATCTTGTCAAAAGCACTCTACCATCGTCAGTTTAAAGAATTCTTAAACGAAATGGAGACTCAGTATTCCGACCTCCTTCACAATAAAGTGCGATGGCTTTCCAAAGGTAAAGCGTTGAAACGTTTTGCTTTGTGCTTGAATGAAATAAATGCATTCCTCAATGAAAAAGGCGTCAATCACCCTGAATTAGAGAACGGCAAATGGTTACAAAAATTTTACTTTATGGTGGATATCACGGCGAAATTAAATGAGCTGAATCTAAAACTGCAAGGAAAGGGAAACCCAGCATATGTTTTGGTAGAAGGATTGGTTTGTTTCGAAGAAAAATTAATTATTTTTGAAGAAGATATTCAGAGCGGTAAATTACTTCATTTTCAATTTCTAAAGCAACATCGCGATAAAACCAGTGCAACTATTGATACGAATTACTTCAGCACAGTTATAAAAAAAATTAAAGATAAATTTGTTGGCAGATTTCAGCAATTCGAAACCAACAAAACCACTCTAGCATTCATAGTAAAACCTCTCAACACAAATAGTAACGAAATTCACAGTGAGCCAATTAGAGTTGATACTGGATCTCTAGAAATGCAATTAATTGATTTAAAAAATAAAACTTTGTGGAGTGGAAAATTTACAGAGTTGAAAAGTAAGTTGGACGAGTTGGAGGTCCAGAAATGTATGTACATAATGCAACAAAAGTGGACAGCTTTAAAAGAAATGCCGCGAGTTGAGACTCTTATATTCGACGCATGGAATAGTCTTCCAGATTGCTACAGCGAGGTGAAGAAGTTGGCATTTGGAGTGCTGACTATCTTCGGATCGACATATTCGTGCGAGCAAGCGTTCTCTTGCATGAATATAATTAAAAGTAAAGTAAGAAGCCAGCTAAAAAATGAAAATTAAGAGTCGTGTTTGAAACTTAAAACAACAAGTTATGAGCCAAATTTATCTAAACTTTCTAAAACCATGCAAAGCTCCCATTGAATTTGTTTGCTCAAATGTATGTTATTGTTTTTTTTATTTTTAAGCACAAGTTACACTGTTTAGTAAAGTTTAAATTTTCTACTTGAATAACCATGCAAAGCCATCGCTTCCATTGAATTTGTTTGCTCAATTATTTACAATTTAGTACAAGTTAGTGTTGTAAGTAAATGTTTAATTGTTCTAATTTTTTACTTAAATAATAAGGGATTATCTAATAATACCATATATATATTATCTAATTTGTTGTGAAAAAACACTACTTATATATGAATAAATAGATATTTTTGTTATGAATAAATAGATTATTTTTTTTTCAAATAACTTTATTTATGAAAGTACTATTTATTGTTGGCAAGAACAAATATTGTGGCTCTTAAAAAACTTTGAAATTTTGTAAATTGTAATTTTTAACTCTTCCGACTTAAAAGGTTGCCGACCCCTGCCCTAGCTGGATTTTGGTCTGCCCCGGGTATTTTAATTCCCCGGTACCCAACATATCTGCCGGCACATATCCCCCTATCCGCTACTTGGGGAGGCGCCCGACACGGGACCCAGCAACCCGACACAGGTGCGGGGGGGGGGGGGGGGGGTGTTACTTGTGTTACCCCCGCGGGACCGCCGCCAGACATTACTTCGCGAGGCAAGGGGTCGGCCACGGCCGCATCGCCTGGCCTAGCTCGTTAGCAGCACCCGACACAGGTGTGTGTGTGTGTGTGTGTGTGTGTGTGTTAGCGTGTGTATGTGTGTTACTTCGCGAGGCAAGGGGTCGGCTACGGCCGCATCAAGGTTTTATTCTGGCTCCTGTCTTTGCCGTTCTTTGGCGCGCAACTTCTTTAAGACTGCCGTAGCGAAGTCCTCAATACTACTCCATAGATCTGCTGCCTTGAGCATGAGAGTCACGACATTATCTGGGGTGATCCATTCGTTGAGGTGCTCCTGAAGCTGGCCTAGCTCGTTGTTAAAACGCGAGCACGTGGAAAATACATGCTCCGCATTTTCGGCCACTTTGCAACCCGGGCAGTTCTCATTGTTGTCCAGCTTAAAGCGGTGGAGATATTTCCGAAAGCAGCCATGGTTCGTTAGAAACTGAGTAAGATAGAAACCTACCTCTCCATGGTTGCGGTTCACTCACGCCTCAAGCGACGGGATCAGCCGATGTGTCCATCTGCCTTTAGACGACTCGTCCCAGCGCTGCTGCCATTGCAGTAGTGATGCTGCCTTTTCCTCCTTGGCAATGTTCTCCTTGTCGAGTGGAGTCCGCCGACCACGGCTGTGGATCCTGCTTCGCTCGTCTGCAAGGATTTCCAGTGGTGGCATGCCAGCCACTACACATACTGCCTCGTACCATATGGTGCGATACCCGGCGACAACTCTCAGAAGAGTTCCGCGGTATACCGACACCATTTATCTTCGGTATGAAGCAACCTTAAGGGCAGGGTAGGGTTAATTCGTGTGAAAAAGGCACATTTTTATGACTTTTTTTTGACAAAACGCTTCAAATCTATTTATTTAAACCAATAGTACATTAAAGTGTGACATTAGAAGAATATTGTGACCAATTTTCACGAAGAAATATTAAAAAATACGGCGATGGCAGCAATTTTTGTCAAGCGTCTCGGAAAAAAGTTGAATTGAATTGCGGTGCCCATCATAACTCCGTGCTGGATCATCTGAAATCAAAAAATCAAAGTTATATCGTTAGATAAAGACTTTTCCCAGGTAACGCTGGGAGGGTTTTTCGAAAATAAAATTTTTCAATTTTTGGGAACACTGTAAAGGGAAAAACGCGATTTTGAGCGAAAAAATCGGTTAATTTGTTGTTATAAAATGAAAAATATGAACAAATTTGAAAAAACTCTCCAGCGTTACCTCGTAAATTATGTACAGAAATAGTGTGCAAAATTTCAAAATGATCGGTGCGGTAGTTTTGAAGTTATGATGGGCACCGACTTTGAAAATGTGAGTCGTGGGAAAAACGCTTTAAACTTTTGAACACTAAAAAATTTCAGATGAAACGTTCGTAAGTGAGTTTTATCGGCTTACCTCACACTGAATCATCGATGCCAGGTCCATAAAGGATGTTGCTGTCATCCAGGATGTCTAAAGCATCTTTTTGCTCTTGTCTACGACGAACCCTGCCTTCTTTCGTCTGTTTTTCGACTTCCTGATCTGCTCGGCCTATACGCATAGAGTCAGATGATCGCGCCCACTCATGAGCGTTTGGTCCACTACTGATTCCTATTTCTTGCATGAAGGTTAGTAAAGCAAAAGAACTTTCATTGAAGACACAGGCTGCCACATAAGCTGCAATCTGAACGATGACAGAGGTTCCACCCACGTGCTTTGGTGAGATTTTCCAAATAAGTTGGTTCAAACTCTCATTGTTGTTCTGCGTAAAGCCTCCGACACATCGCTCTAGGAGGGCATCTTTGCTCAGATCTTCATAGATGGGCTTGATGGCATCCT
This sequence comes from Netelia virgata, assembly GCA_951802705.1. Classification (NCBI taxonomy): domain Eukaryota; kingdom Metazoa; phylum Arthropoda; class Insecta; order Hymenoptera; family Ichneumonidae; genus Netelia; species Netelia virgata. Next base: position 13,430,645 of record OX637863.1, on the reverse strand, counting down.
TGGAAAGAGCACTGTACGTGTGATTGAGCGAAACAGCTGCCAGGCAACAATAACGCGCTCCGGTCAGGTAGGCAGAAAAGTCAGGCAGGTATAAAAATACTCATAACGTCGTCATTTTTGCTCCGATCGACTTGATATTTAGACACAATATTCTTGAAATATTATGCTTTCAGTTAAAATTTAAAAAAATCGAAAATTTTTTTTTTTTAAACCTTACCCTGCCCTTAAGTGCCTCCTGCCAAATCGGCGCAGCGTACAACAGTATCGATGTTATGACTGTTTCGAGCAGTGTTCTTCTCGCCTGCTTGGGTCCTCCGATATTCGGCATAATTCGCGGTAGTGCCGCGCCGACTTTTGCCCACTTAGCAGCCACGCTCTCAATATGCTGCTTGAAGCTGAGCATCCAGCATCACTCCGAGGTACCTGATATAGGGTTGCGACGTTATGTCACAATCGCCAACGTCCAGGGTGATGGTTTCGACCTTCTTTCGGCTTGTAAGGAGCACGGCCCCAGTTTTATGGTGCGCAAGCTCAAGACCGACCGACTGCATCCACTCTCTTACGGTGTCGTATGCCTCTCCGAAGGTACAGTTAATCTCTTCAAGCGTCTTAGCCGTAATGACAAGCCATGCGTCGTCGGTAAACGCCACCATCTCTGCTCCCTGCGGTAGCTGGGTCTTCAGCAACGCGTCATACATCAGGTTCCACAGCAGTGGCCCTAGGACCGAACCTTGAGGAACTCCTCCAGAGACTTCATAATGCTCAGGGCCATTCTCGGTGTCGTACATCAAGCGCTTACCGCAGAAATAGCTCTTGATCATCGCTCTCAGGTAAGCTGACGTTCCCAGTTGGTCTAGTTACTTGCATATAGTATCCCATCTGGCTGAGTTGAATGCGTTTTTAACATCCAATGCAGCCAGCAGGCAGTATTTTTTGGCTCCCCGATTCCACCGCGCTCCGGAGATTGTTCCCATCGCCGTGGCTACCACGCGACCAATGGCTTCGATGGTTGACACGCCCTTCCGGAAACCGTATTGGTTTTCCGCGAGGCGATGTCCGACAAAGGCGTCGATTCGATTAGAGATAATCCTCTCGAAAATTTTTCCTGCTGTGTCCAGCAAACACAGAGGTCGATACGGGAGGCTTCCTCCGGCAGTTTGTTGCCTTTGGGGAGCAGCACGAGTCGCTGTCTCTTCCACTGTACCGGAAATACTCCCTCTGAGAGGCACGAGTTGTACATCTCCAGGAATAGTTCCGGGGCTGACTTTAGCGCAGTGTTGGGGATGTTGTCCAACCCTTAGTAATGCCCACTCTTCTGGTGGCCCAGAGTAATTCCTCTTGGATAATCGGAAGGACTACCTCACTCTCGTCCCGCGGCACTGGATAGTCGTACGCTGGTTGCTTGGGCAAGTGGGCTGCTGCCGGGACTGCGTCTTGATCGTTGACATAACAACCCTATATGGTCTCCCAAATGGATCATTGTTAACTTCCGTCACAAGCCTGGTCCATCCCTCTCTCTTGCTCTGCTTGATAACTTTAGTGAGTTGGGACCGTGCCTCCTTAAAGGCCATTTCCAGTTGCGGGAAAGTTGGCCTTTTTCGGGCTCTTTGGGCGAGTCTCCTGGCGTGCTTGCATTGGGCACGGAGCTCAGCAATCGTGTCGCTCCACCAGTATGCCGAGGCATGCTGGTTTCCATTGCCGCGGCATGGTAGTGTTACGTGCCCTCACGACCGCCTCCATAACCTGCTCTTCTGCTGTCTCGGCGGTGATCTTGGCCTCCTCGATGGATGCACATAGGGAGCCCTTATCAAGGGCTATCGTCCTCCAGCGGATGGTTTTGGCCTGCTTCGGTACACGATTTCCACACTTCGGTGGCTGCTGTATGTGACATGGTATGGCACGGTGGTCGCTATGTGTGCACATCTCCCTTACCTGCCAGCAGCTGCTCTTTGAGAGCCCTGGACTGACAAATGTGAAGTCGATGTTAGACCTGCTCTCACCTATTGTAAACGTCGGGACTTCACCATCGTTGAGAAGCGTGAGTTTCAGTACCGAGAAGGCCTCTCGAAGCACTTGCCCTCGCTCTGTTGTCCGTTTGCTGCCCCATTCCACGGCCCGGGCGTTGAAGTCCCCGGCGATGGCGACTGGGTATCGGTTGTTGGCTTCGTTGACTAATCGGTCCAAGGCCTCCTCATACTCCTGCTGCGTCAGTCGAGGCGGCATATAACAGCTGTATATATGCACACCGTTAACTTGCGCGCGCCCGAAATATTCTGCAGGCGTCTTCATGATCTCCTGGATAGGCTACCGCAAGCCCAGATAGCAGCTGAGCCCGTTGTATCCGCCCTCCAGGAAGAGTCTAGCCTATTTCGGTATTGTTCCGAAATTATCACCACATCGATGTTCTCCTCCCACACCATCTGCATGCGCAGGTCTTGTGCTACTTCGCAATGGTTGACATTTATTTGCAAAAATCTCATTGCCTCTTTTTCTGTTTGTGTTTCCCGAGGGTCAGTAAGTAGACCGGGCACCGGCTGCTTCCCGTTCCGTGATCAACTTTTTCTACACCTTTATCTACGCAGAGCATGCAGATAGACTCCCTTTCGCACATTTTCGCAACGTGACTGTCTTCACAGCGTAGGCACTGCTTAGATCGGTCGGTGCCTCGACAGCTTTGCCCCCGGTGGCCGAAGTCGTGGCACCGGAAGCACCTTAAGGACAGATGGCTGTTGTCTCGTTCGCGGATGCGACAGACCGTCCAGCCAATCTTCACCTTCCCCACCTCCAGAGCTGCTCTTGCGGTGGCAGTTGGAAGGCACAAGACGGCCGTTTGTGTGCC